>JAXDDX010000025.1:1985000-2667500 GCA_034670405.1 Hoplostethus atlanticus
CCTCTCTTGGTGTATCCCCTCTTCCCTTCCTTCATGCCACCTCTCCTGGTGTATCCCCTCTTCCCTTCCTTCATGCCACCTCTCCTGATGTATCCCCTCTTCCCTTCCTTCATGCCACCTCTCCTGGTGTATCCCCTCTTCCCCTCCTTCATGCCACCTCTCCTGGTGTATCCCCTCTTCCCCTCCTTCATGCAACCTCTCCTGGTGTATCCCCTCTTCCCTTACTTCATGCCACCTCTCCTGGTGTATCCCCTCTTCCCTTCCTTCATGCCACCTCTCCTGGTGTATCCCCTCTTCCCCTCCTTCATGCCACCTCTCCTGGTGTATCCCCTCTTCCCTTACTTCATGCCACCTCTCCTGGTGTATCCCCTCTTCCCTTACTTCATGCCACCTCTCCTGGTGTATCCCCTCTTCCCTTCCTTCATGCCACCTCTCCTGGTGTGCCCCCTCGTTCCCTCCGCTCCACCTCTCCTTGCAGTTTGTTATTCTTGCTGATCTAATTTAGAGAATGTCCCAAATCCTCTTAGTGTCCTGCTCCCTCAGCGCAACACTAAGTGAATTAGATAGGATTACTGTCTCTCTCTCTTCCTCCTCCTCCTCCTCCTTCTCGTCCTCCACTTCTTCTTCTCCATACTGTCACTCCCCCCCCCCCCCCATCTCTCCATCTCTATGTCCATCTTTCTCTGGACATTTCTCTTTCCGTTGCCAGGATTATAGTGTTCTCCCTCTCCAGATGACAAATTGGTTCCAATGTTCCCCGGCGACAGATGCTCTCGCTGCCCTGGTGCATCATGGGACATAAAGTATCATTAATTAAACTTTGACCTCTTGCAAATGAAAATAGAAAAAAAAGACCCTGACATAACACAGATGAAGTCCACCAAACATCGGCGTGTACAACTTCTACATAATAACAACACATAGGAGTGAGAGGGGAATGAAACCGCGAGTTACGACAGAATGCAGTGAGGGAGAAATGTTGGCTGGTCAGAAGGCCCTGGGTCTGGAAGCACATGCTTCCCCCTGCTGGCCAAGGACCGATTCCCACCTGAGCTTCCCTTCCTGTGTCTTCCTTCCTGCCTTCCTGAGTCATATTTCCTGGTTGCACGGTTGTCATTGTATTATGTTACCTTGTCTGGATAGCAGGCTGGAGGAGCCCCAGGCCCAGTCAGCCAGTGTGATCTAGTCTAATCTGGAGTCTGGCTCTCACAGGTCACTCTGCCGCTGTGCCCTGATCTCTAGGAACAACACAGTGTCGGACCCCCCAGGTTTGTTTGGTGGTCATCTCTGCCCCATGTATGTAAAACACAAGGAAATCTTACAAGGCCAATACAAGGTCACTGTATACCTTGATCAATCCAACTGATCTGATCCAGTTGTGATATGGTTCTCCATGAAGAGAAATCAGTTAAATTAGTTCTGTGTGTAAATATGAATAGAATACAGTAAGTCACCATCAGCCTCAGTGGAAACATCGAGACCATAGAGACGCAATCATCCTGTTACGGCTAGGTTATCAAACAAAGTCAGAATGGGAAGATTGAGGATGGAGACTAGTGCTGTGAGAGTTTGGTTAAAAGAGATGAGATGAGATGAGATGAGATGACAAGAGAGACAAGAGAACTTATGGCAGAGTAAACAAAAAGAGAAAGGGGGTTTAAAAACACACGTGGAGAGGCGGGGCTAAGTGGTAAAACATGTATGTTGTTTTACACACTATATCTTCTAGGATTTACAGATACTAAATGATCAACTTCAAGGTGAAGATTTTCTTTTTTGTTTTCAAAATTTTGGATGACAACTCCCCCAACTCCACATCCCCTTTTATTTGGCAAAAAAAAGTAAAATAAGGGAGGTAAAAGTGAAGAGTGGGAATAAAATCTAATTCTAAATCATAAAACACATCCAAACAAAATCCACATCCAAACTTTCCATTATTTGTCAAAGATAGAATAATGACATGAATTTCAGAATTTTTGAACGCTCAACATAGTCTATAAAAAGAGTAAACAATAACCCAAGTTTATAACGAAGCTGTGGGAGGAGAGAGTCATGCTTTTATCAGTTAAAAGATCCTAGTTGGACTCCATCCTCTCTTTGCCTTGCATATGAAAGATTATATGTAATGATGTCTGTGTGTTTTTTTTTAACTCAGTAAGTTTTACTCTGAGTACATCTTAAATTACTTACTCTTTACTTGTAGTAGTATAACTTTACTACTTCAGTAACATTTCAGCAAATTAACAGTACTTCTACTCTTCATTGTAGTACCAAAATACATTTGAGTGTTTGAACTTCATGAGGTCGTGACATCACAAGCCCTACTGACTCCTTTGCCTAACTAATGCACAGTAAACACATCTTTCATCTTCTGGGAAATGCTCATAGACATGTTTTATTCTTGTAGAGCTCCACTTTACTGCACTTTACTGCACTTTACTGCATTTAGTCACATTTCAGAAGTGACACCAAGAACTTTGCATTGTTCAATCTCCCTTTCACCATAAACCCCCTGCACCCCCTCCCCATCCCATCCTGTGTTCCTATGCTCCACTTTCTTTGTCTTAGTGTCAATCTCTCACTATCTCCTATGTCAATCTTTCCTCTCTCTCAGTTTCTGTTTCTCTCCCTCTTTTCATCTCTCTGTGCCATCTGAACACCCGCCCTCCCCCCTTTCTCCTCCCTCACTTTCAATAATTCCAGCGTTGCCTCGCTTGCTGGCGTAGCTCGCCCTAATCCAGCTCTGACCTCAATCCTGTGATGTAACGGATCATGTGACGTGGAGAGAGAGAGAGGGAGAGAGAGAGAAAGAGAGAGAGAGAGAGGAGGGGAGAGAGAGAGAGAGAGAGAGAGAGAGAGAGAGAGAGGAACAGGGGAGGTAAAGTGGGGAAACATGGCCTAATCCTCACTGCCAGGAGCCACAGACCAATCACAAACCAATGGGGTGGTGGGTGGCTCCATTAAGTTACAAAATATTAGACAGACACACACACACACACACACACACACACACACACACACACACACACACGCATGAACACAACATGTACAGACACACACCCCATTTGGAAACAACAAGTCAACATGTTTGTTTCATCTCTGTGAGTCAGTCTGTCTGTGGTCTGCCAATAACAAAGACAACAACAAGTTTGTTTATGATTGATAACAGGGACGAGCAGCCTCACACTTCGACAAATACACGTACTGCTTTCAGGTATTTACCTCTGTGACTTGCCAACAAGTCAACAACCAAGGCATATACCTGAGGACTCATATACACACGAATATAGCATAAACATGGTGAGTCTACTGAAACTGGTCACCTTGAATAGTAAGGATGAGGCACTTTGTTTTAAATCATCACGTCGACCTCCCAGGAGCGTTATGCAATTGGATGAGAGCACAACCCAGGTCAGAGGTGATGTGTTTTGATGAGAGTTTATGTTTGACATGTTTGACACTGACAAACATG
Source organism: Hoplostethus atlanticus (assembly GCA_034670405.1). Taxonomy (NCBI): domain Eukaryota; kingdom Metazoa; phylum Chordata; class Actinopteri; order Trachichthyiformes; family Trachichthyidae; genus Hoplostethus; species Hoplostethus atlanticus. The sequence continues at coordinate 1,988,473 of JAXDDX010000025.1, forward strand.
TCCTCCTCTTATTAAAAGACCAAACCACCATGGTGGACGGGGATTTGAACCCCTAGTATGCAAACACCCACCTGAATAGAATATGCCTGACCAGCTCTTAAAAACACCATCAATAATTTGAAAATCCGAGAAGTACTGCTGCATAACAGTACTACCTAGTTTCTACAGACTAGGGAGTACGACAAAAACAATGTATTTCTAGAAACTAACTAATTTGAGCATATAAGAAAGAGAAAGAGAAAGAGAAAGAGAAAGAGAAAGAGAAAGAGAAAGAGTTATCTGTTATCTTAATATCGTCTGTTTGATATCTTAACATCATAAATTTGAGAGGGTGCATTAGTTACAATGGTTGCAGCAGTTTGAAACTTGATACCCATGTATTTAAGTCAGATCAACTGATATTTGTTTGGTTCACCTACAGTAAGGTAATAACGAACAATAACAAGAGTAATGTTTGGCTGTGATTGGTACGTGCGGATATGACATATGACACTAGAGTCTATCATTTAAACACAGTTTCATCAGTCATCTCTAATTGGATATGACCAGCTAAACTCAATCACAGTGATGCTAGTACAAAGACTGATGAGTTACTCTCTCTACTCTATGGAGAGATTTTGTCCGTGAAAACATTTCCTCAAATAGGAAACCATATAGTACTTGACTTCCTGTACTGCGTGACTTGACGTCTTTCAATGCTCACATAGAAGAAGACATTCAGATCTTGGTCTTGTCCAATGTCCATCCTTGTACCAAGAGGAGTGAACGAATGCCTCCAACCTGGATGTTTTGCCGTTTGATGGCTGGGCCTTTAATGTTACCATAGCTGTTAGTTTCATGTGTCACTTTCATTCATACTCTGTGAACAATGGGAACAAAAGTGCCAAATCAAATACAACCGGCAGCATTGTGTGTTACTTTCACTGCAGTCATGAGATACTTTAGCTCCATTGTTGTTTTATTGCCAGTCGCATGTGTTTCTGTGCTATGCCAAAACAGGTCAATAGGGTGGTAGAGAGACTAGCCAGCGTAGTGAGAGAGAGAGAGAGGAGGAGGGAGGGAGGGAGTTCGAGAGAGAGAGAGAGAGAGAGAGAGAGAGCGTTTTCCTCTCCCTCCCCTCAGGCTGTGGGTAGCAGTGTGACTAGGGGAGCACATGGCCTGAGAGCTAAAGACAAGGGCCTGGACACACACACACACACACACACACACACACACACACAGAAAAACAATAAGGCAGTGAAAGAATGGGCCTTGAAAAAAGACTACATGAATCCGGTAGATCCCATGATGTTTTCACACGCAAACACTTGATTTGTTCAGGGAAGGAAAGGAGAGCTGGATATTTACTCATAACGTACCGGGAACGAGTCCAGGTCTGGTGATTAGAGTTGTATTGTCTTTGAAGGTGACTGATTGTACCACTTGATCAAGGTCAAACAAGTGCTAACATACACAATACAATAATGTTCTTACTTCTCCTGCTATTCCTAAAAGTCATTCATCGATAGGTTGACCAAGCTGCCGGCATACCGAGAGCAGCTACATTCAACTGATGCTGCTCATCATCATATGAACAATAACAAACAATAAACATATACACCATTGAAAAGATATGGCTTTTTTTTTTCTCAGAATGACTCGCTACTTAAAGCCGATGGAACTGCTTACTGTACTTTAATTCATAATGTTAAATATATTAGCTCAAATACAGTACTATACAATATGAGCTGGACAGGTTACTTTCAATGGAATCCATTACAGGTGGATTATTTCCTGCTCGAAATTTCTGTCAGTAACATAATCCGCTACATTACTCAAGTTCAACGTATCAGTAGTTCCTTTTGGATTACTTTGCCTCCAAAATAGATAGGAAATGAAGTGAAACAGGAAATGTATTCCAGTTTACACATTGTAAAACTAAAGTAGCATCTTCAACAATCATTATTTCAAGATCTGTAAAACGGTATTAAAAACATATTTCCCAAAACAAAAAAGGTCCCAAAATAAAAATGCATTTTTGTCCAAATCATGGAGTCCAACCAAGTAACATGTATAGTATTTTTTCAAAACGTATCTGTAACCAGATTACTCAGTTTTTACAATAACTGCAACTGATTATAGTTAGTGTACAATATGATATGTTGTAATATGATAAGACATGATATGATAAGCTGTGATATAGAATTTGATACGATACAATACATAAAATTCAGTTTGTGGGCTCCCAATGAGAATCAAGGTCAAGACAGACAAGACACCTGCACCAACAGAGGTCACATGTACAGTATTCACATGCACACACACAACACACCGTGTATGGTCCCTGTGTGTGTGTGGCTCCTCTCCAAGCCCTGCTGTCCTCCTGGCCGCCGCTAGCTCACTACCAGGTTGTGGCTGGTGGCTGAACAAGGTTAATCCCTGGGAGCAAGAGCCCCTCGGTTCTTCCATCCCTCCTCCCCTTCCTCACCCCCTCCTCCCCGGCCCTCTCCTGCTGCCCCCCCCCCCCCCCCGACCTCGCTATGATGCGTTAATCTCGGTGCACTCATCTAATCTGACCCCACTCACCCCTTTACCCTCCCCCACATCTCGCCCTCGCCTCCTTGCCCACCTCCCACTCTCCCCTCCTACCTGGACCCGTCTCCCCTCTCTCTCCAGGAGGGATGTACTGCAGGGTAGCCCACATCATCTCAGTTTACCGACCTTTTGATTGGCGGAATAGACCACAGCCTTTTAGACTGACATAAACCTTTGTCACATACATGTATAGGAAACAAGATACTCACTCCAAACAAAACCGGACACGTAAAACGCATCACTTCCTGTGCGCCAGAGGGTTTTTCCCGGGAAAGGCCGTCCTGACACCGGGTGTAGATCAGCGAACGTAAAAGCTTTTCTGAACCGACCAGAGGTTGAATCACTGTTGTGTTATATCAGAGCAAAAGACAATTTCATTATAAATGTCATAATGAATTTAATGCTTCTCTGAAACTATGATGGGTTTTTGTTAATACTACTAGTTGTGTACCTTGGGGGATTACAGTTTACCCACCTTTTACTACATCACTGCATCTATTCTAGCCCTCTCATATACTCTCCCTGTGTCTCTCTCCACCTTGCTGCCCCCCCCCCCCCCCACCATTGGCCCCCCTGTCTGCAGCCTGTCTCTCTCTCTCTCTCTCTCTCTCTCTCTCTCTCTCTCTGGTGCCCCCTTCAATCAGTCCCCCAGTCCACTCCCAATCTTCCCCTTCTGTCCCTCTCAAGTCTACCCCCCCAACACACACACACACACACACACACACACACACACACACACACTGTACCAGTTGTGTGCTAATCTGGGGTCTGTCTCGCTGCCCCCCCCCCCCCCCTCTCATCTGCCCACTCCTCCCTCAGTGCCCCCCCAACCCCTCACCCACATCAACCTCCAACCCCCCCCACCCCCTCCACACACACACACACACACACACTCCTCCCACCCCACCCCCCACCAATCCCAGCACTGTGTTAATCTGGTGCTGGTCTGACGGTCAGCACTTTGAGCGGCAGACAGACAGATTGGCTGTAATCCCCTGAGTGCCACAGATGGAGTGCCACTATGCAGACCTTGGGGAAGGTGAACGCACACGCACGCTGGTGTACACATACACACACACACACACACACACACACACATACACAGACAGACACGCACACAATAAAAAAAATAACCACATCCCCCTTTACGTACACGGACGTATACAATATATGCTCGACAACACGCACGAGGAGTCACACTGTAACAGACCGTACTCCATTTCATTCTTGAAACAGGCTTCAGATTTATACACACACACTTATTTAGACAAATACTACCAATCAAGTATAATATGGGTACAAACAAGTGATGTAGTGGTAAATAAAAAGGTGGGTAAACTCTGACCAGTCGGTGATCGTCATAAGGCACAAAACTACCAATATAAACAAAAATCTATTATATTTTCACCAAATCCTCATTTAACATCCTAATTTAGCATCAGTTTGATACTATTTACAACAAATTTACCTCATAAAGATTTATGTCAGCTGCAAAAAGTGGGTATAATTCAATTTCTGTCATAATCCCGTATATAGTCTGGTTGTTTGGTAAGCAGGTACCATACTCATATAAATCATGGGCTCCCAATCTGAGAAGTTAGTCTCACCCTGGAAGCCAGACTAATTCAAACAAAGCGACCCACTAGAAACAGGCCTGTGACCCATGTTGAGGCTCTTCTCATAGTTCATGAAACCAGAGTGGTCGGTGGTCATCATACAGGCCTCTTTAGGACAACAACGGCATGGCTGCCAGAGGTCCACATGTGAAGCTGTTCTCACAGAGTTCGGGTCCAAATCGTGAAAGAAACCCGCTGCTTGATCTGCTGCCCTGTCATCCTGCACTGGCTGTAGATATGAAGTTTTTCTTTTCTTCTTTTTTTACCTGAAGAATGAAATAGTTTCATTTTCTAAATCATAGTGTGAACCCACTTCTTACTGTAATCTGGTAAACGTATGGCAGTTTCTCAGAGAAGAGAACAGAAATTGAACTGAACTGAACTGAACTGAATTACATTGAACTGAGCTGAGCTGATTGTGGTGAAATCTGAACTATACTCACTAATCGTGACATATTTACTGAGACAGTTGGTACGATGTGTGTAACCTGTCTCAGCTAATACATGGCCGTTATAAACAGCCAATGGAGGGATGTCCATTATTCAGTAATAGCATATATGCTCTTCTTGGTTTACATCTTCCTGGTTGGATTTCGTGGATCTGGGGTTCATTCACTCCTGCCAGATCGGGTCAGAAGTGGCACAGCACCAAATAAAAAGCCTCAGAATATTTTTACACTCATTTTCAAATCATTTGTTTTTCTGGAGGGACATCGAGCTACCCTAAACCCTGGCTATGTGTGATTGTGTGTGTGTGCCTATAACGCTTGTAGCTGTGATGCCATTCAAAACAACAGGATTAAAGCCTGGTGTTTGATTAGATGCTTGTTTGTCTATGTGTGTTTCATTGTAATGAATATAGCTGAGGCCACAGTAGCGCGAGTGAATGTGTGTGTGTGTGTGTGTGTGTGTGTGTGTGTGTGTGTTTCATTGTAATCAATATGGCTGAGGGCATGGCTTTATCCCCTTTAATCAAGGAAGTAGAAGGATGAAATGAAATACTGATGAGGGGAATGATGTCAACCCATAAGGGGATATTAATTGTGATGCTTGGGTCTCATGTGTGTGTGTGTGTGTACAATGGTGGTCTCATAAGAATAGAAAACCTGGTATAGTTGTCACTTGCAAGTACTGTTTTCTCTATTTATGTACTAGGAACAAATACCAGTGGGCCTTTTTGTGTAGCTACAGTCCATTTAATGTCAGTATGAAGGCCATGCTCAGTACAAGGAACTGGAGGTTGCCGTTACCGACACAAATGTGGCATTTTACTCCCATCTAGTGGTGCAACTGACTCCAGAGACAAAGGTTCACAACGGGTCTCTAAACCTAGATCTACTGAGGCTACTGAGGATGAATCCAGTTCCTAAGAACAGAGGTTTTGATCTAGGATTGAGTCAGTTCACGTACTAATACATTAGAACCTAAAGGGAAAGCGACCCTGGAACATGTATGGCGTTCCCATAATCCGGGGCACTGAACTGCTCTGTTGACACTGAATGGAGCAATACTTCTGTATTTTCTGGTTGCTTGTAGCCACAATGACATGGACTTCATTTGAGTGTAAAAACTCAGTTAGTACACAATTTATTGTCAAAAGTGTAGTTCCAAGTTTTTCCCCTTGATTAAATATAACCTCAGTTCTCTGGTTTCTATCTGGGAGACTTCATTATTTCGAACTTATTGATTGAATGCTGAATGCATGTTTGTTATATGTACTGTAATGTCATATTTCCTTCACTGTTTGCAGGTACTGTATATGAGGTTCCTGTCTCAATACCAATGCCAACAACACAAATTCCTGTACATTTATTGTAGTGTAAATAACTGATTTCTACAAAAAAAACAACATATGCTCAAACTTTTATATACACGGTTGCATAATTATGACAGTAGGTATAAATAAATACGACACCAAAGTGTGTGTAACATCCATTTATTACCACCTTATATGACAAATCTGGAAATTACAAACATTGTTTAATTGAAACATCATCCTCAACATTTCAAAATAAAAATAAAAAAAAATCAAATTGAGAAAAAAAAAGATTTAAGTTAAAAGGGTGACGAGTCAACCTGAGAAACGGTACACGGATGATCAACTGATCTAGAGAAAGAGAAGCAAAGGGGGGACGTATACAGAAAACCCGATCATAATTATTAATAATTAATAATTGATCATGTAACATTGATTAACAATACATTTTCACATTTTATCGCTTCCTTTGTCAAAAAAGTCATTTTCACACTTTGAGAACTTTTGGTTTTGGAGAACATAATAAATCTCCATGAACCTTTGTAATAAAAAGGTCCTTTATTAAAAATGAGCCATTACTAAAAAATATGGAATCACACTAGTTTTCATGCTTTGGCTTATATCATTAGTAGATGAAGCCATTTTGAACACAACAGAAACAGATGGGGTTAAACTCTTCTGTCAATTAGGAAAAGACAAGTCTACAAGAGGATCAAACTTTGGTTGCCAAAACAAGTCAGTAGCTTGATACATCAGTAGAAAAAAAAATGTTTCAAATCTGTTTTGTTCTCTGTAAGTGTTTTAATCTGAATCATCCCCCCCACCATCTCCAAGTCATCACAAAGTTTTCTTCTGCAGTGAAAAATCCCATGCATGTTTGAGCAAAAAAATAAAAAAATAACCTAACATTACCCATTACAGCGATGATCAATATGGTAACAATAAATCAACTTCTGCAAAGATACTTATGGATTGTATACAATTTGCTGTGGCGATCAGAGCTAACACTCACACAGACACATAGGGACAGATATTCCAGCCTCGGCCTTTATGAGAAGAGACCAAAGCCCGGTGCTACGTAGTCTCTGGACACTACTTAGTGGAGGCTGGTGGTAGAGGGTAGGTAGCAGGAGAAGAGGACCAGGCAAGTTCTTCTAGCACCCTGCTGGAGAAGAGAGTCTCCCAGCAGACAAACACCCGTCCTCTCCTCCTGTCTGTCCCTCCCAAATATGCACCGTTCCAGCCCATATCCTTTCCTTCCTCCCTGCCCAAATAATCCTCTCCCCTATACCTGTAAGTTTCTTGAGGCAGAGCAGAAACAGTGCAAAGTAGAAGACATGTATGAGCTTGGGCTTGTGTAGGTCTGATCACCAACGAGCAGGTACATGCACAAAAAGAGAGTACCCTAGAAGTCTGCTGCCGAGAGCACTAAGAAAAAACACGACTATACACTTTATTCATAATATAATCAGTTTTCCTCTACATACTACCAACACAGGGAAAGAGGGAGGGAGCAGGTGAGGGACAGAGAGAGGGGAAGACAGACTGGTGAAGGAAAGAGAGGAGGTGAAAAGGAGAAAGAGGAGGAGAGAGTGTTTAAGCACGCTCCCCGCGGATACGACGTGCCAGCTGGATGTCTTTGGGCATGATGGTGACACGCTTGGCGTGGATGGCGCACAGGTTGGTGTCCTCAAACAGACCCACCAGGTAGGCCTCGCTAGCCTCCTGCAGACGGGAGAGAAGAGAAACTTTGGGTAATGTAACAGTTGTGAGTCCCTGTACATATGTTGTCAATTCACAATATGTTTTGTTCATATTCTCATGTTCTTATTTGTCAAGTATATTGTGGAACTTTTCACTTATCTCATTCTGCATACATTTAACATTTTTGGTATATTTTCATATTGTACATCGTTTTCATTACTTTTATCTCATTATGTTCTACTGTTACCCTCATAATGCTGTAATTCATATACATATTTTTTTCAACATTTTCATTCATCCATTTCTAGAAATTGTCAGTTGTGTTATGTTTAAATACCCTCATTTGCTATACTCCGATTTATATCCCATTACCATTTGCTGTGGCAACAACCCACTTTCCCCACAGGGATCACTAAAGTTTCATCTTATCTCTTACTTTCCCCTTTAACACCATACCAAGTCACAATAGTTAAGAAAATATTTTTAAATTGGCAGGCTTTTACACTTTCGCAACCATATAGGGTAGAGGTTGAGTGGACACTTGGTTCTCACACTGTCAACACTAACTAACAACCTACAAGTTCGTAGTGTGGATTAAGCAGTTTTTTTTGGCTGTGTAGTACAGACCTGCAGAGCACCGATGGCTGCACTCTGGAAACGCAGGTCGGTCTTGAAGTCCTGGGCGATTTCTCTCACCAGGCGCTGGAAGGGCAGCTTGCGGATCAGCAGCTCAGTGGACTTCTGGTAACGACGGATCTCACGCAGAGCCACGGTACCAGGCCTTCACGATACAGATGAAAAAAACTGAGTCCGATGGGGAGGGTATGGGAAACTTCAGAAATTGTTAACTGCATAAAAATCTCCATTACACCAACCAGAACATTGATAGGTTGTTTGGTGACAGCTCACAGTCTAGGGGCTGAGAGATGTCTGTTTTTTTTTATTCCCTTTACTCCCTTTTTATTTTTAGATACATTTTGATAGATTGTTTCCCATCTTATTCTCCCTGCAATTGGAAATTCACCAAGAACTAGTAAATTAAGACATCTGTCTGGCCTAAGATGCAGTCAAAGCACTTGTCTGGATGCCTGTGTTGCATGTCTCACCTGTAACGATGGGGCTTCTTGACACCACCGGTAGAAGGGGCGCTCTTGCGGGCAGCCTTTGTGGCCAGCTGCTTACGTGGGGCTTTGCCTCCAGTGGACTTACGGGCAGTCTGCTTGGTACGGGCCATGGCTACTACAGATCACCTGAAGAAGATGGCAAAAAACACTGAAGTGTTAACGAAGCACAACTGCATCAGATTGATTCTGTGCAATGTGTTCCCTAGTCATTGTTTTTTGTTCCTTTTACAACTTTCCTCAATTTCTTGTGCTCCCTTTTACTTGTCTCACTCACAAAATAAAAACATTTTGAGATACATCTGTGACCGCCCTTGTTTTCACCAATAATGTATGAATAGCAAAATGTGATTTTGACTGTAATTTGACTTTGACTGTAGTTGTTGTTTTCTGTTGGTCTAACACATTTAATTTGTACACTTATATTTATAAGATACTTGTCTTGATACTGCTTTTTCGCCGGGTCTTCCATGGGAAAGTGACCTCAAATGACCTAACCGGGTTAAATAAAGGTTAACTGAAATTAAAAAATAAATAAATAAAAATGTTTAGACACTTTTGAAACCGAACCATACAACTTCAATGAAGTCAACTTTTAGGCAAGAATACATACAAGACATTCCCTATCGTAATCAGCAAGCCAAACATCAATCAAAAACGAATGACGACGGTATTGGCTGAAAGGGCATTACGCGTCTGTAAATACATGATATTGGCCGATCAGCATGTCGTCATGAAAGTAGGCGGGACCTACAGTTCTCTGACACTGTTACTAAGCCCGCCCACTCCGCTCTGATGATGGCGGCGGTTTGATGCGCAAACGGGATAAAGACCCAGGGCAGAAGAGCAAAGGAGTAGCACATAAACAATGGCAATTTTACAAATAACCACTCTACCAGCGTATCGGACAATTAACGAACCACAAAGAAGACATTTTAAGGAACTCATAAATAGACATAGGAAAGCTGAACGGTCCCTAACGGCTGCGTAGAACCGAACTGAACCCGCGCATAATTTGAAACAGAATTCCCCCTCATCTGAACGGCTGTAGAAAAAGACTGCATTTCACTGTCGTTTCGACAGCCGTGTTTGTTATTTTTCCGCACGATGAAATTATAGGTTTTTCTTTACTAAATATGCCTAAAATGTGTCAGTGTGCAACAAAAAAAATTCTAAAGTTCGTTCACATTCATGTTAGTACATTTCAAGGGACTTACCTAGGGGAAAACTCTGAGTTGAAGACGTGAGAAATGTTTCGCTTGTCTCTATTTTCTTCTTCGTAGCCACAATGGGAAGCAGCGTCCAGCGGGAAAATGGCCGCCGCGTCAATCATCTGTCCCACAATGCAACAGTGTTCACAACATTTCTTTGGTTACTTTTGTGACTTTGAGCCATGCTGGATAACCTGAGACTAAGTTCATACTTATAGTTTATATTTATTTAGCTGGATCATTAATTTTATTAAGTGATCTAAAAGTCAGTGCATTTAATCTCAGGTCTTTCTATAACCAAGCAGATGGAGAATGCAGACCTGCTGCTGTTTGGGGTTTGCTGTTTTTTCCTCTTGCATGTACAATACGAATTTTATGATGTGCATCATTTTTTTTTATCATAGTAGACCAGAAATATATTTGGAACTTCAGTCATAGCTCCTCTTCTTCCCCATAAATTATATTAGATGCAGGAACTTTGCCATACCTTAGTTTTAGTGAATTGATTGTATGAATAATTGCCTGATTTCTCAAATACTTATTTCATCAGACATTTTACATAACTATTCAAGTATAGTTAGGTTCCCAAAGAGATTATTCATTATCATTATCACAAACATTGGCCAGCCCATATTTACCACTCACACATATTTAACCACAAGAATCCATTTATTATGTCTGCATGTGAATTCCAGAGTACAAATATTTGCTTTTAAAAATGACCAAAAACATAAATCAAAAACACAGTAGAAAAAAAATCATAGGTTATCATATCAACCTGAGAGAGGAACAAAAAGTCATAACATTACCTGGATATAACGTGGCTGAAAATTAAAATATGATCAACATAGGTCTGCTACATATATGCCGCTTATAATCTGTCAAACCATGCAGTGTCATTATAGCACAATGACATTTCTAATTGACAACCAGAATCAAACTTTTGTAATTGGATACATTTAACAGTAACAGTAGAAATACACCATTATTGTAAAAAAACACTACTATTACATCAAATTTCTGTTAAAAAAAAACTTTTTCCATAAGGTAAGACCCATTAAATCAACGTGTGTCCGTCTGAAGATGAAAATATCTCAACTGTAATGCTATTTCCTATGCTGATTTGAGAACACACACACACTACTCTTGGCTTTGCAAAAACACTCCATACAGATAACTAGCTGTTCTTGTGAGGTTGCTAGTTAGATGTGAGGAGTGTAATTGTATGTGATTCAAAATTTCAAACATACACAGAGATATTCTAAGCAAACTGCTACTAGTAGCACCAAAGGAGACATGACTACACATTTTACGGTTATCACAATCATATGATATATAGAACCTCAATGCCAAACTACTAACAAAGTATAGAGGAAGGAAAGGGTCGGGATGTAAAGAGTGGTGAAGGGACGAGAGGAAGATATAATGAATCAGAAAGCATTTTAAGCACGCTCCCCGCGAATACGACGTGCCAGCTGGATGTCTTTGGGCATGATGGTGACACGCTTGGCATGGATGGCGCACAGGTTGGTGTCCTCAAACAGACCCACCAGGTAGGCCTCGCTAGCCTCCTGCAGACGGGAGAGAAGAGAAACTTGGGGATTTAGGGGGACTAAAACATGGTATTATCTTAAAAGTAACAAATACAACTCATTTGCAATTGATCAAAAGACAACTTAACTAGATAGTATTATTTGCATCATGTCAAGAAGAAACCCCACATAGCTAATGAAATTGTTTTGTTCAAATTACCCATATACCTTGCATGCTGCACTCCTCTGTATTGGACCAAAAATATATTTACTGTAGTGGGTACCACTGACCTGCAGAGCACCGATGGCTGCACTCTGGAAACGCAGGTCGGTCTTGAAGTCCTGGGCGATTTCTCTCACCAGGCGCTGGAAGGGCAGCTTGCGGATCAGCAGCTCAGTGGACTTCTGGTAACGACGGATCTCACGCAGAGCCACGGTACCAGGCCTGGGGAGAAGGACAGGAACAAATTGAGACATGCAAAATTTGAGATGGGAAACCTTCAATTTGTCCTGTCCACTTATAGAGGTTTTCTACTGAATTTAAACAGAATACATTGCTCTGATTCTTATTGTTTATATTCATGTTCACCTGGCACCCTCTGTTGCTTATTGTTGGTAGGACAAGTGTATGCTTGAGCGCACTGAGCTCCAGTCTCAGTCCCTTTCCACTACTAAGGATTTGAGACTGGTGGGTAGATTTTCAGCTCCACTCTACTATTCAAGGAATGTGTTAGACTGTAGCCTATCTGGTGTTGTTCTCACCAGCACCAACAGACGGACTACATCCTGTCTCACCTGTAACGATGGGGCTTCTTGACACCACCGGTAGAAGGGGCACTCTTGCGTGCAGCCTTTGTGGCCAGCTGCTTACGTGGGGCTTTGCCTCCAGTGGACTTACGGGCAGTCTGCTTGGTACGGGCCATGGCTACTACAGATCACCTGAGGGGAAAAAAAGGTGGTTTGCTTCAGTAAACACTGAGGGTTCCTGTTGGGGGATGTCAATTTCATTTTGTTTTCATTTTCATTATTTTTTTGTGTCATAATGTGGTCGTTTGTGAAGCCCTTTTAAAGTATAACTAAACTATATAAATAAACTTGATTCAAAATAATCATGAAGCTTAAGGGAATGCTTTGAATAAAATATCCTGTAGGTGCAGGATGTCAAAGCTACAAACTTAATTTTCCAGCTATATCTACCACGTTAAAGTTTACATTTATCATGACAGTTACTATACTGAAGTTGGAGTGGGCTACAAAAAAATATCTGGACGGGAGCCAGAAATTATGCCGAACTGTATCCAAGGCAGCTTATGCAATGACTGCAACAAAAAGGACATCTGCGGTAGCGAATCACAGAACAGCTCTTTATCATATAAACCAATAACAATCCGAATATGTGCTTCAGGGGCGGGATTTTCCTGACCCTACCTCCAATAACAATGAGATCATGGCCAGACTAGCCCCACCCCCTGCGCACTCAACGTGGGTTAGCTCGTTTCGTCAATCCGAATTCCCCGGGTGCACACGAGCCTTTATTTTTTATTCAAAATAGACTATTTTGCGGGAAAACCGAGGGACGCCGCCCACGCAGGCTGCCCGATGCTAGCAAACCAGCACACCCAAAGATGATGGCTGGCTTCTTGCTAGAAGATTGTAAACGGGAAGGAAAAATCGTTGTTGCAAACGAAGAGGGTGATGATAAAAACGACTCAAATAATAGTAAAACTGCGGCATGAAACTGGAATATACATTTTAAAGATGACACTAGACATCTCAATGGAGCTATTGATAACAATATTTTGTCAGATGACCCCTCACTTTAGGCGCATTTCCGAGTCAAATTCGACCAGATCACAAGTGCTTTTAGGTCCCTGACTCCCCGAGCAAGCAGATAATAGCTCGCCTGGTTTGCGTTTTCTTTTTCACCAAAAATAAACGAAAAAACATGTCAGTCCGAGAACTAAAAAACATTATATTATAGATCGAAGTTTTATTGAAAAGGTGAGACTTACCTTTGAAAACTTAGTGAAAGACAACAGCCTAAAATTGTGAATTTATTCTGGAGTCTCTAAAGCGTTGTTCTCGCAATAAAATGAAGGCAGGAAAAAAAGGAAAAAGAACATAGGAAAGCGATAGGAGACACATTTCCCATAATGCATTTGGGACAAACATATTACATACATGTAGCAACATGATAAACAACTGCATGACCTGACCCACGCACAATCTCATGCAACAAGTTTTACCCATTCCTGCTTATGGACAATCGTAATTAATTAAGTTGTAATGGTTTATGCAATTAAACATTTGAACTGAAAAAAGTGTAGCACTGCCAATATGCAATAGAAAATATAAAATGACTGCCATTGAGACCATGTAGCCAAACGACTAGTACTGCATTCATTATTTTTTGTGGTTATTAATAATGATAACATAATAATGATAATTTAAAAAAAGAATAGGATTGATGGGTATCAAGTAAAGTTATGTCACTATAGTCATCAGTTTTAGATCAGAAAAAAATTACAATAGCCTTAAGAAATATGATAAACTGAAATAAAAATGTGTTTTGTGTTTTGAAACTTACTTTTATTTATATGCTAACATTTTAACATATGTTTCGCCATTTACAGTATCAGGCCTGCGGGTGGCGCTACCTCGGCACAACTTCAACGCTTCTGCACTAAGGAAGAAGAACCGTGTTGTCCAGTTTTCCAACATGGCGGCGGCCAGGAGGTTGAAGCGCGTGGTGGCTGCGCAGCCCGGTTTTCTGCCTACAAAGTCCTCTTTAAATCCTGCAGATTTGGTCAGCAGTCGGAGAAAGCGTGTAAATAAGAACAAGAAGAAGAACTGGAACAAGCACAGCGATATACAAGAAGTCGAAGAGTTTCTAGACGACGTCCGACTTCAGGAGAGGACCACAGGGTAGGCATACGTGGAGTAGAGCAGTGGTTCTCAGTCTGGGTTCCCGGGTCGGCCACGGAACCGCTGGTTTTCTATCCTGCCAAAAGGATAATTGCATTCACTTGGCGTCCCAGGTGTATAAAACACCCTGATTGAGACTGGACTGAAAGCGAGCAGGGCTCTGGGCCTCGAGGACCAGGATTGAAAACCACTGAAGTAACAATTATAATATCGATATGTTTAAGGTGTAAGATAGTAGACAGCCGTCCACTATTTGGCATAAGTTAAGTGTCTCAACATTTCTTTGTTTATTATTGGCACCCTCGTTTATAATGGCACCGTCAAGGCCTTCATGGCTCTAGCCCCGATCCATGCTGATCTCTGACCTATAATTAAGGTTCAACGAATGTAGAGACCTTCACACCAAACTCCACTTAAATCAACTAAATTAAATAAATTATGTTTTTGTCCATCTAGTTTTTATGGAATAGAAATAGAAACTTCAAATCCCTCTAAGAATCCATAAATTTGATAACTTTTCATGCATTGAAGTCAATATCTAAGATGCGTGTTTAGGAAGGAAATGCACTTACGATTTCTGGTGCCTACCTTAGTTGAATGCACTTATTGTAAGTTGCTTTGGATAATAGTTTCTGCTAAATGACTCTAATATAATATATCAGTACTGGGGATTTGTTTCTTTGATGGCCACTCTAAAATGTGACATAATATGATGTTTCTGTCTGACAGGGGCTTAATATCTGAGAAGTCAGATGACAGCCTGTTCTTTTTGGATGTCGGACAGCAGAAGAAAGCCACACAGAAGGGTAAATATCTAAATCCTTTGCCTGCCACAGTGTTGTCAACCACTGCTTTGCTTTTGACTGATATTACTCAGTAGGTTGAATGTGATTGTGGATGAAGACGGTTTTATATGCAGCTCTACATTTTCCAGACTAGGATGTGTAATTGGGTTGCTTATACTCTCAACAAAACTCTATTTCATTGATGCGTTTGGACATCCATCAGAGATTTGCTCACATATCTGCTCATTGGGTTAAGCTGAATTATTTCCTCTCTCTGTGCAGCAGAGGAACCTGTCGAGGGGAAGAAGAGGAAAAGGAAAGCATCGCGCCCTCTGAGGATAGACCTGATACTGCAGCGTGACTCGCTTGTCCCGGCACCTAAAGAGTCAGTTCACATCATCGTGGCCTGCTGTAAACTACCCTCCTTCTCCCTCTATGGCTAGATTCATACTTGATTGCAAAGTTGTCGTCAGAAGAAATGGAACACAGTTTGATCTCTTCAAGTGTTAATGCATTTTTTGGTGGCTAGATGTGAGTTTTGCAACCCTAATTAAATGACCCTCTACGGCAGTTGAACAGACAGGCTTGAATATAGGTGACTGGTAGGTTTGAAGTGGCCCATCACAGAAAAACAATGGGCATACTTGCAAGACATTTAGCACACATTACAAAAGTGATATGTCCAGCTGCCTAACACAAAGTTGCCTTTTCCCTCAGAAAAAAACACCTAGTATGAATCTAGCCTTTATTCTCCTTACTCTCACCTTTCCTATTCCTCCTGCTTGTCCCCAGCTTTTCGTTCTAGCCAAACCCATGCATGATTTTTATAATTGGGAATGGTAATGGTAATTTACAATATCTAGTATATCTGTTGATAAAGGACGTTGTGTTGTAAATTAAGATAATACATCATTATAACCTCTGTAGACTGAAATCATGACTAAAATCCTAAAACACAAGTTGTGCTAAAATCTAGCAGGGTGACATAGTGAGTAGGTAGACTACTTTTCAACCAGAGGATTGGGGTGCAAGGCCCCTTGTTGGAAGTGTCCTTGAGCAAGATACTGAATCCCTACCAGCTCCAGGGGTGCTGCTCTGTAGCTGACCCTGACCTCTGACCTCCCTGTGGAGGAGGGACAAGAAAATAATTTCACTAAGGGGATCAATAAGGATCACATTGTTTGAACAGATGTGATGTATCTGTTAAAGTGCATGATATTCCAATATAAGGAAAATTGGCAGTGCACTGTTTCTGAAGTTGTGTCCAGTGATGATCTCATCCTTGCGCTCCCAGTATTCCCTTCATGGGAATGTGAAGACCAACATGGAGCTCAGGGGACTGTTATGTGAGCAGTCTCCTGGCGTCTGAGGATACCAACAGACACACCACAGTGTAATGCATTTCATCACACAGGCCTAAGCATCCAATGAGAGAGTAGTTGCTGTTGTTTACCTCACCCCTGTTTGAACCACATCACTTCCTCTGTGCACCTCCTCTCTGTCACGTCTCCCTTTCCCTGCCTCACGCATCATCTTATTCTTAATCTCTTCCTATCCCATATCTTCCACTGTTCATAATTTGTCATCTGCCTGCTCCACAGTGTGTTAGCCCACCAGCAACCCAATGCCAAGAAGCTCCGTCGCATCGCACAGAAGGCCGAGCAGTTGGCAGCCAAAGGCGTGGTGCCGCGCAGACAGAAACAGCTGCTCAACAGACGTCCGGTGGACAGGACGGCCAAGAAGGCAGCAACAGAGGCCAACAACAACCCAGACAGAGGATTCTATGATCTGTGGGGCCAAGAACGTGAGTTGTGTGTGTGTGTGTGTGTGTGTGTGTGTGTCCAGTGATGATCCCATCCTTGCGCTCACAGTATTCCTTTCATGGGAATGTGAAGACTAACATGGAGCTCAGCGGGCTGTTATGTGAACAGTCCCCTGCGATCTGAGGATACTGACACGTACAGATGTAGAAATGATGTTTAGAGCTTGTTTTTGATCATTGCAAGTAAGGCTGGATGCACATTACAAGAATTACAAGGAGCCTCAGATTTGTTGTTCCAGCCAACTGTTCAGGGACCAGGGGACTCCAAAAGAGGAAGCCACCAGGGTTTTTTGGGGTCCGCCTTTCAACACACAAGGCTCGATTAACCAGATGTAGTCCCAATGTAGGCCACCCCAAACACAGTTGAAGTTGAGGGTGGGAATCCTATGCCATAGTCATTCTCCAAGGCTTTCTCAGAGCTCACTGTTTCTGGCAACTGGGCTGGATAGCAACTTTGTTACTTGGAAGATAACGTACAACCAGGAATTTATTTGATGCATTTAAAGTTGGAATTTTTTTTTTACTTTCCAAAAAATGTGTCTTGTTTAACTGTCACATGCTGTCAGTCGTTGTGTCAGACGATGAATTTCAGAGAGAAACACGTCTTTATATTTGAACAAATCACCAGAACTAGCAATGGGACAACAGTTTCAACTGGGGGCATCAGAGTGGGCCTGAGTTAAAAATAATGTTCAGTGTATGGTGCCGAAGAGTAATCAAATTTGCTCTCAAATTCTCCTACATGTATATTTGTAACCACATTTTTTCTTTATAATATAGCCAAAGATACAGCTGACCCCTGGTACCTTCAACAGACTGGCAAGAAGCGTGTCAAGGTGAGAGTAAATGAACAATAGATGCATCTTGTACCCCTTTCACACACAAATCCCGGGATTATTACATGGGTTATTGAACACGGGTCATTCCCGTGTTGGACCCATTCAGACCAAACTACTGTCCCAGCAATAACCCGGGTCAGGCGTCTGTGTGAAAGGGGTATTGGTGAGACATCCAAGCAACATTTTTCAAACTTGAATGTTCTTAGTTCGGTGATGGTTTAAACAGTAAAGTTAGCTGTTATTCACCATTGGTGAGGATTTACCTAATAATGTGAGTTTCTCTAATATTGGTGTGTGCTGGTGGGAGTTTGACTAATGTGGCTGTGTCATCGGTTTGTCAGCGTCCAGAGAAGATGAATGAGAAGCCGTCTGTGCTCCCTGCGGTGGAGGTGATCGCTCCCGGAGGATCCTACAACCCGGACTTCTTCTCCCATCAGGTAACCCTCAACTCACACGGATCAGCCTCACCAGCTCATATATGGAGTTGACTGCTGACAGGCTGAACGCATTGTAAATTCTGCTTCATTCTAACTGCCATTAAAAAGGTCTTAAATTTAACATGGTGGAACTTGCAGTTAAGCAAGTTTAGGAAATTGCAGCAGTAAAAGTAAAAAAGAATATAAGCACACAAAAAAAAAGCAATAAAATGGAATGTAATGCGTTATGATGGCAAAGCAACAATGTGAGGTACCAATCTCTGTGCAAGGCTGTTGTCCACATGTTGGACATAATAATGCCTCCCTAAGTTTCATCAGGGTGGCTTTTCCAGGGTGCCAATATTGACACAATCAACTACATGGTTACAACTACATCCCAACAAAGCAACCTGTCTTTTGTGCTATTAAATTGCTAACCTGCTGCCAACCAGCACACAGATGGTAATGTTAGCTTCTCCATAATTTGTTTTAGCACCATGTTAGCGCACCTTGCTATGTAACTAATATGACCCAGCCCCATTAGTTATGAAGCTGTAGAGTTTGGCATGCTGAATTGACTTGCTTTTAACCAGCCGCTGACACCTTGCCCTCTCAATCCCTTTCCTTTGCTCCTGCTTTGTCAGGCCTTGCTGCTGGAGGCCCATGAGGTGGAGGTGAAGAAACAAAAGGAAGAAAAGAAAATTCAAGGACAGTTGGCTGTCAACAGAGAAGACACAGCTACAGAGGTACATCTTGTCATTCCAATTCCAGTTTTCCCTGGGGCTCATCTGTTGTTGTTTTTTGTGGCATTGATGCAAGCATCATTGCACTAACAATGCATCTTGGATCTTCAGTGTTATCTGACTTGTGTGTGTATTCTTCTCCCGCAGGAGACAGTCTTCCAGGAGCAGGTGGAAGGCCTGCTGGAGGAGGAGGAGGAAGAAGAGGAGCCTAATGAGGAAGACGATGACATGCCAGTTGGTGCCATTTCGTTGGCAGAGAAGAAAACGGAGAAACAGAGGAAGAGAGAGAGGGCATCCACGATCAAGGTACATGCACAATCCTGACCGTGTACGAGCTTCAACATGCTACACAACATTGACAGTGACACTCAAAGAATTACATTTCAGCACAAGAATTTCATTATACCAATCAATCCTTTCTCAAACACAAATGTCAACATGCATCTATCACATTTTGGTTGATTCATAAACCATATTGAAATGTAGTAAAGTCTAATCTTTAGGTGTTAACCAAGCATTCGGACACTTGCTGGACCCAGCCTTTGTTTTCATTAACACAGACTTGGGTTTCTTTCAGCTTTGCAGATTTTAAGGGTTTTGCAATGGAAAAGTTTCAATTTAGTAATTTCATAATTTAACAGGGATTGTACACATTCACAGACAAGTCCAGAATGATCAGTCTTGCCACTGATAATGCCACAGAGTGATGTTGTGAAGGTACAAACTGAGGATTTCTACTGATGGAAGTCTTTCCACACTGTATACTCTGAAAATCTCCAGTTTCCTTAAATGTAATGCAGTGATTTGACAGAACTCCTCAGACTAAACATGGCAAGATTCATGCTGTCTTCAAGTGCTGTCAGACATCTTGCAATTAGGAGTTGGGTGCATATGAATGATCCAACAAAGTGCTACAACTAGGAAAGCCTGAATTTTCTATGAATTTTCTAGCTGAGTTGCCAAGATGTGATGTTTAGGGAGGGAGGAGGGAAAAAGCCCGACAGCATGGAAGCCCTGTCAATTAATGGTAAAGTGATGTAGTATAGAACAACGTATGGCTAATTAATTAAACTCATTTTCTCTTCATTCTGATGCCGCAGCACCAAGTATCTCTGTTGTTGGTTTCTAAAATAAAATGGTTCGAAAAACCTTTTCTACATGGGTTATTATTATTATTATTATTATTATTATTATTATAGACCAAAATAATGGCAAGTTGTGTTTTTAACTTTCAAAGTTGGAAGTTTCTGAGGAGCACTTGAAGGCAGCAATACTCTGCAGAGAGTTTGGAGTGGTTTTCAAGCGGTTCCCACAACCAGGAGCTAAGTGGTTCACAGTAAATTATTGTCACAGCTTCTGGACGTGTGGATTATTGTGGCTTTCTGGAACCAAAACGGCTTCCAAAATCTTGCAAATGTGTATTTCGCCTATTTGACGCTTCTGGCTGAGCTCAAGTTTTACAACAAAACACATGTAAACAAGTGGGGTTGGAATCGGGACACATGCCTTTCCTTTCTCCTTCTTCCTCTTCCCCATCTAATTCTCCATCTCCACCATTCTCACTCTCTTCCCCAACCCCAGGATCAGCAGCAGCAGGCCAACAGAGTGAAGACAGAGCAGCGGCAGCAGCTCTTCCAGCTTCGCTCCATCAAGGCCTCCCTTAAAAAGCGGGAACAGAACACCAGGGAGAGACAGAAACAACGCAAGGCCAATCAGGAGGCCCAGAAAGCCCAGCCCAGACGCCTCGGCAGACTCAAGTACATGCTAAACACTTTCCTCCCATCTTCTTCTTGATGTTTAAACTTTTTAGGCCGGTTTTAATCCCAATATTATCCTCTATGGGGGGAAAAGTCGAGTTTCTACACGCTACGAAAGTATGTGTGAGAGTTGGCAAAATGTTATTCATAATGAATCTGCAGAACACAGAATAAGCTCATCACTTGTGATGTTTACTTTTTACAGCCCTTTGGGCACATCTTTACTAAGTTTGCCAATATTTCTGGGGGCTCTGTAGATCTCTGCAGATCAAACTAAATAGACTCATTGGGCCTCATTCACAAAACGTGCGTACGATCAGATTTTATGGTATAACGTTAGTACGAACGTTTCTACGAACATAGTCGGATTCATCATTTTGTTCATATCTGAATTTGTTCGTTTGGTGCGATCAAAACCTACGAGTGCTTGGAAACATGCGGAAATGTGTTTGTGTTGAAACATACAGGAATTCTCTTAGAACGGCTTATTCTTTGTGAAAAATCAATTGCAGTAGTGCCTTCAGTGTGCAGCCTTTTACGGTGTTGAACAGCGTTTACCTGCAAACCGGCTTCAACAGGCACGCGCATCCAATTTATGAACGATTGGCATTCATCAAATATACACCTGTTTTACAAACAAATCGAGGTTTCCCGCACGTTTCATGAATCCTACGTTCGTGTTTTAGTACGCACACAAATACGACAAATTTACAAATAATTTACAAAAACATTCGTGAATGAGGCCCATTGTCTCATTTGATTGCCATCCTAAGTATGAAAATATATGTATTGCATTACTTTGTTTGCTGTGTGTATGTAGAATTATTATGTGGATGAATCTACCAAAAGGGGCAGCATGTGGGCTTGAACTGTTCTCTGCTCTCTTCCTCATGTGCAGGTTCCAGGCTCCGGACCTGGAGGTTCAGTTGAGTGATGAGTTGGCCGGCTCCCTACGACGACTCAAGGTACCTCACAAACTCTTGCACATCCATTTCAGCTTCTAAATCTGTCCAAGTGGATATTGTGTCTTTATCTGTTGTATTGTTTTTCAATATGTTGAGTTGGTAAAATTACGTATCGTATAATGTTCAGTTCTTATTCTTAGCTCTATCCTGTTGTTTGCTGCTGCAACGACCCAATTTCCCTACAGGATCATTCAACTTTCATCTAATAATTAATTATCTTTGGCACATTTTAGGCCCTTTCTTATTCCCTGGCATTATATCTCAAAATAGCATTTTAGTCAGTCTTTTTAGTGTGAACTGAATTTTAAAATGTGGTTGAGTGGTTCAATACACATATTGAATGAGTGCAGTAATGTGTCTCTCCTCTCACCTTGTAATGCCATGTTGCTGCAGCCAGAGGGCAGTGTCCTCAAGGACCGCTTTAAGAGTCTGCAGAAGAGGAACCTCATTGAACCCAGGGAGAGAGCCAAGTAAGGACCCCACTTTCTCTCTTACAGAACAGTGACTTGTGAACCAGTAACATGCACATTCATAAAGTGTATTACCTGGTAAAAAGCTTCCATGTTCATTGCTGCTTGCATCTCATTGTCCTCTGTCTCACCTCCCTTCCCCGTGTCCTAGATTCAAGAGGAGACTCAAGGTTAAGTATGTGGAGAAGAGGGCTTTCAGAGAGGTCACTTAATGCTGACCCACCAGACCACAGGACCTGAGCACCAGGAGACAGTGGCGATGTTCAGAACCACAAGGGCAACATTATGGAAGTGTGTATATACGCAGACACTGCAACCGAATGGCTGCTGAGAGCTGTTGGGGAGGTCTTACTGCTTGTGTCAGTAATCATCGGGATGATTACAACTACTAACAAATGACGATGCCACCCACAAAAGTGGAATTCCAACTTCATTCTATGTAAAATAAAAGTGCTATGAGTCAAAATGCAGTTAGACTCATGGAGTATGGTGCATTTGCTGTACTGTGTCTATGGTGCCTTGCAGTTTTATATGCCTATCACTTAGATTAAATATTACATTCAGATCATCTCTACTCCGTGTGCATCTTGTGATACGGCCCCCACAATCAGAAAAGTCTGTCTCATCACACCCAGCTGTTGCTTGTAGAAGTACGTGTTAGAAAGGTTATCTAAGGGTATTTAATATATGTCCCAGCCAGCCAGGGCCACATGTCAGTGTGTCCTTGATCTGCACATGTATGCGTAAAGACTTAATGCATAGATTAATAACAGGGGTCAGACACAGGAAGTGTCACCCTCTACTGCATCCAGTCAGGGTTATGTCAGTTCTTGGCATATATGTCGAACACTCATGAATATGTGAACATCTTCAACACATCACTACGTTGGTGACAGCACAGGTTAGATCAAATGTCACGTCAATAGAAGATGAGTGGAAAAGGAGTATGTTTGAATTATTCAGATCTTACTCAAAGTGTGATAACTTTAGAGAAAGATTTCATCACTATTCCTGGGTGACTTACTGCCGTGTCGACTTGATTGTCATGCTCTCTCCTCGATGTCGCTCATGGTAAAATGACGTGAGTTGAACATTCAGCCCTTCTCCAGCCCTCTATCTAGACACTTGTCTTGCCAAGCCAGCCAAACATACTCCTGCTCTATAGACCTGAAACAGCATGGAGAATTATTAAAAAGCATTTAGGGAAGAGGCAAAATGTGTTCATGAGCATCTCCAGAATGTCTACTGTATGTACGTCACCTTTCATAACCAGATTGTTTCATTAATAAAGTTGTTCAATGGATTGTTGCGTGTCAGATTTTTGGCTGAGAACTGAAGCAAATGAACTAAAGTAAGTATAAAAGCAGACTGACAGGCTTGCGGGAGATAGCTAACTGTGTTAATTGATTCCAACCCACTGGCTTAAACCATAATTGCCTTTGGTGTCCTGCTGGTGTGTACAAGGACACACACACACACACTGTCCCTTGCTGCCTGCAGCTATGCCAAAGCCTCTTATCTGTTAATTAGTGTGAAAATTTAATCTTTTACCTTCACACTCCACAGAGGCCCCCCACCCACCTTGCTGCCCAAAAGAGTTCCTCCCTCTCTCTCTCTCTCTCACTCACACACAGAGACACACACATATACACATCCACGAGTGTTTACAGGACACTGGAAGGCTTCCCATTTCAAGGATTTCCAAACTTTTTTCATGTCAAAGATCTGCAGATGAATAAATGCATTTTTGAACCCCATCCAAGATTTGTGTAGTTTTTCATGGTTTAATGCTGTAAGTAAGTTATGATGAAATTAAATTGTTCCTCAATTTGTTGGGGACCTTGTGAAGGTCCCCGGACCCCACTTTGGGAACCAGTGACCCATCTGAATTGTGATGCCCCCTGTCTGTCTGTCTGTCTGTCTGTCTGCAACTGTATCATGTCTCAGTCTGTTTGTCTGTATGGTTTATCTGCCTTCTCCTCCTTTGCATTCATCTGTCTGTCTGCACAATGTGGCTCTGAACTAGAAAACAATTTGGAATTATATAGTCCTGTAGGAATATTACAGTGATACCATAGGAGATTAAAAAATACCATAAAGGTCACTATAAACCCATTATTGAGTATGACAGACACACTACATTTATAAGTCCCTATAGGAATATTATAGGGATATGATAGTGATTTTTCATTACGGTGGACGGATTTATATGTTTTATATATATTTATGGTCTTATAGTCTTAATAAAAGAGATACACCGTGGAGTGATGTAATTGCCTTTATATGGATATTATAGGAACATTATGGTTTTATTTTATTGTTGTGCCAGACAGAGACAGATTGCAGCCAAGTTGTGTTTTGTTATTTTCCCCCTTTTCCCTCATTCTCCTCACATGTGAGATGCGGAGCTTGCCAGATTGTCTTGGCATGGGGTGGGATAGATTACAAGTGCTGTGCTGTCACTCATTTCCGCCTTCAGAATAGATTACTACTCCTCCGGTCTGGCAGCTAGGGAGCAAGAGTCTAAAACACTCATCTGCAACCGGGGGAGATGCTAGTGGGACGGGAGGGGGGGGGGGGGTGCTCTTTTGTCTGAAGCGATATTTTGATTTCACAAAACGATGCAGGAAGCAGCCATGGACGACTACGGACTTCGTCTCAACTTTAATTTTCGGAACCATCTTTTCCCGGGTTTTCAACATCTACTTATTGTCAAAATGTTTTGCTGGGGAGAGCCGTGCCTTGGCGTTGGGGCCCCAGCATCGCATTTTGTCACTGGAGCCACACTTTCTAGCAGTGCCTCCGCCTGCATCACTTCTTCATTATGCTGGGTTCACGATTCGGTGGGCATGTCAAAGAGTATAGCCTGCACTAAGGAGACACGCACACACACACACACACACACACACACACACACACACACACCAAGGTTTCTGTTGTATGGCTGGTTTAAAGGCACATACATACCCACACAATCCACTAATGGAATATCCATATATGTCAGCTTGGCCCTCGTGATACCTTGTGATGTTAGTCAGTGTCCTGCATGAGTACATAGAGGGAGAGAGAGAGAGAGCACCCTTTGAGTAAATTGCTCTAAGTTTTGATGACTGTTGCCAATTTCATCACACATAAACAGACACACACACTCTTGTCACGCTCTCTCTCTCTCTCTCCATCACACCCTTCCCCGTTTGCAGTATCCTTGCATAGCCTTAGCTTTGCACTGCCTCTCTTGTCTCCTCGGGTGAACGGCTGTGTGTATGTGTGTGTGTGTGTGTGTGTGTGTGTGTGTGTGTATGTGTGTAGACAGCCAAGACCATCCTTGCACACAACAATTGTGAAACAATCATAGGTATCAATGCACAGAGAGAGAGAGAGAGAGAGAGAGAGAGAGAGAGAGAGAGAGAGTGAGAGAGAAGATAAGCACAAACAAGAAATAGATGGAAGAAGAAGAAGAAGGGGGGGTGGAGGGGGGAAACAAGGGATGATGTGGAGTGTGTGAGAGAGAGAGTGGAAAATGGTTTGCGTGGTGGTGATGTTGGTGGTGGAGCAGTGAGGGGATAAACAGTGTGATGGAGAGAGAGAGAGAGAGAGAGCAAAGGGGGGAGGAGCAGAGAGATGATTCCCCTCTCTAATCCTCTAGACACACGCACAAGCTGGCTGCCTACTGGCTCAGAGAGAGAGAGAGAGAGAGAGAGAGAGAGAGAGAGAGAGAGAGACAGGCAGGTGAAGGGTGCAAACAGAGTGAGAGAGTGAGAGAGTGAAAACCAAGTGGGAAGGAAAAACCAGACGAGGGGATGAAGGGAAGAAAAGAAAGGAGAGCTGCATCTCATAGACAACTCTGAAAGAGAGGGAGAGAGAAAGAGAGGGAGCGAAGAGGAGGAGGAGTGGAGAAACCAGCGATTCACGCACAGCTTCTAGCGGAGGGAGCAGAGGAGGAGGAGGAGGAGGAGGAGGAGGAGGAGGAGAGCGACGCTTCAGTCCAGCGCTGCCTGAGCGAAACCAGGAGAAGGAAGGAGCGACGGAGAGAGAGAGAGAGAGAGAGAGAGAAGAGAGGAGGAGGAGAAAACAGGGCAACAGCGTGGAGAAAGGGAGGGAGGGAAGAATCTCTCTCTGGAGGAGAGGACGGAGGAAAGAGAAAGAAATGAAGAGGATGGAGGAGCGGAGGGAGAGCAGAGACACAGATCCCCGGTTACTGAGGCTCACATGAGTGTATGGACCGGAGCCCGGCGAGAGCACGACAAGATGCTGTCCCAGAAGGAGCGCTAGCGTGGGAGTGATGGATATCTGTTTGGACAAACTGCTGACGGTCCCTGCAACTCGGTGGGAGGCTTGAGAGCGCAAAGCACAAGCTACTGCTATACAGCTGTACTTTGAGTGTGTGTTTAGACCAGGTATGTGTGTCAGTGTGTGTGTGTGTGTGTGACTATATGAAGTACTAGACCAGCTGTTTAAGAGGTGAGCAGGGTCAGGCGTACCCAGAGGACTGCTGCCCAACCCCGAAGGGAAACAAAGAGGAGAGGGGAAACTCGCGTGAGCTCAGAGCAGGTGCAGACACACACACACACACACACACACACACACACACACACAGGAGCGTGTGGGTGTCAAGCTTCAGGACACGCTTCAGTCCAACCATCTCAGGTACAGGCAGGGACTCGTGTGTGTGTCTGTGTCTGTGTGTATAGGTGTGTGTGTGTTTTTGGGACGAGGCAGTGACAGCACCCAACAGCCATAAAAAAGGAAGGAGGTGGAGGACAGCAGCTACAATGGGGCGTCACTGAGCTTCTTCAGGGGATCCCAGTCCTTTCGACCCCCGTCTCCACTTTCAACCCCCCCCTCCCCCAAAGCCACCGAGCGTCCCTCCTTACCTCGCCTAACCCACCAAGTGGACTTGGACACAAGTGACGAGTGACGTTAACACCAACCCCCCTGGTGTCCCTCTGAGAGGAAACCCACAGGAAGTGGGGTCAGGGGCTGATTTCCTGTGCCCAGTGGATGCCTCCTAACCCCAGCCATGGGAGAATGGACCATCCTAGAGCGCCTCCTAGAGGCCGCTGTGCAGCAGCACTCTACTATGATTGGAAGGTGAGTTCTTATCAGAGCGTGATGTGTGACTGTAGCGTCCTTAGCTAGTGTAAAGTTGTGAGTTGTGAGTGGAGACATAATGGACATAAGAACGAGCTGCCCTCGTTCAATTCTGTCATATCAGGATGCATGCATGTGTGTGTGTGTGTGTGTGTGTGTGTGTGTGTATTTATGTGTACACGAATGCATGCATACCCTGTGCATGTGGAGCATGAATCCTCCCTTGCCTCTAGTGATTCCTGGTCCAAAGTGGCTGATGGCAGGGTGAGGAGGCTTTAGCTTCTTTAATCCCTCCGAGTGACATGATGATGGGAGGGGCGGGCTTAGCAGCAACAGGGAGAGACACTATTGGCCCAGTGAGATGAGACAGAGGTTGCTGACACCTCATCTTAGAAGTCCACGCCATCATTCGTCAATTATTCTAACTGGCTTTCTCTGAAGCAACGACATGCTAACTCCTGTTGTTTTCCATGCCCCCCCTCCGCCACTCTAATGCACTTTAATGTCAAGTCTGTTTTGGGAGGCCACCACTTTACACAAGCACGAACTTTCCGACAATTCCTCCTCTCTGTCAAGTATGTAAGTCCCCCCGCTGGCTCTCCCCCTAGTGCAAGGTCACTGCAATCATGAGTTACGCATCATTGTAGATGTCGAGATGTCTTGCATTTCAGTCAGAGCGGTTCATTCTTCCAGACTGCAGAAGACAAATTATTGATGCGCATTTGAGTCACGGAGACCCATTAGCTCGGTAAACAACACGAAACATGATATTGCATCTAGTAAAAGATATTTCTGAGTTTGTGGTTTGGACGTGGGGTCATTAGTTTAGTAGTTAAACCGAGTCAGCTCTGACTAGTGGTACTTTTGAATGAATGGGTGAATAAATGTCCTTCAGTTTATGAGGTAAATGTGTACAATCATTCTTTTTTTGGCCTAAAACAACTGTCATGCTGCTGACAAATCGTGTGTCAATGTTGTCATCTCGAGTTATGAAGCTGAAGTGATTCCAAGCGCTGTTCTGTGAGCAGTCTGTCCGCTGGATGATTTACTTAGTCAGTGTTGCTTGTTGTTGTTATGAATGATTGGTCAGTGTTTGCAGTTTGTCATTCGTGAGACACTGGAAGCACAGTGTCACTCATCAGCCAGGGCTAGTCATACTCGCTCCAGAGAGTCGGAGAGAGGGGGAGAAAGAGAGAGAGAGAGAGAGAGAGAGGGAGAAAGATAGAGATGGTGAGTAAGAAGAAAAAGCAGAAAGGAAAACATGAGGGGAAATTAAATCCAGAGGCAGTCGAGGAAAAACAAGAGAGAGAAAGCAAAAGCTAGACAGAGAGAGAGAGAGAGAGAGAGAGGGAGGGAGGGAGAGCGCGGGTGCAAAGTAAAGGATGGAGGGATAGAGTGTGAGATGTGCGAGACAGGGCGCAGACGACAGAGGAAGAGTAAAAAGAGTGAGAGAAGGCAAAGGGAGCGAAAAGCAGTTATTCACAGACAAGCGAGCAGACACATGGCTCCAGTCTGCAGGGCGTTGGTGGAGAGCCAAGAGGACTGTCTCGTCACGAGATGGTGCTGCATGTCATGACCTGAGAAGGACAACCAGGAGAAGTGTTTGCAAAAAAAAAAAAAACTCTCAGATATCATCTTCGCATAGATTGTATCTGTTGTTCAGAGTATGAACAATGCATGATACTCTGTATGAAAAATGCATGCAGGCTTTCCAATATACATTTGATTTACCCGTCGTTACATGCAGCCTCCACCGCCTAAGGGAATTGCAGCAGTCCTTTATAATTTACAACGTGCACGTCTAAAGCCTTCAGACCAATAATTACAGGATTTGAGATGTTTTCAAACCTCATGATCTAAACTGTTAGCTGCAGTGATGTGTACGTTCACGATTTGAGGAAATTGAGGTGGTGTACTTTATCCTACTCTATTCCTAGAGTCCTACTCGGGTCCACAAGGGAGTTTCCACTGGAGGTTCTCCTATCATCAGAGATGTGGCACACAACTATTTATGACACTAATGTGTCAGAGTCAGGGAATTAGTAGTCCTATCGCCACGCTCTGGGCTATCTCTCTCCATTGGTAGACACAATGGATTGACATATTGATTGACTGACCAGTTGGCTGATTGGCTGATTGCTGGGCTGTCCTTTCCCAGGCAAATTCTTCACTAACGATTACAACTTAAGTGGATTTTTTTTTCCATTTTGTCTCCAAAAAGTGAAAATAAATAATTAAATATGGATAGATGTCAATCTTATGACTATTTATCATCTAAGAATTTTAGTTAGTTGGGAAGATTCCTAATTGACTGATGATTTCAAATAGATGTACCCTATAGGGAAAAGAAACACAGTCCTGGATGGATACAGTGTGTGACAATCTCTACAGTGCATAGTCAAGTGCCTTCCCTGCATCTGGCGTTTCTACAGCTCCAAAACATCTAATCTGGGCCATCACCGCTGACATTCATTTTTATAAATGCATGCTGATACTCCCTCAAACCTCAAACCTATTGGTCCCCCTGCTAGGGTGATCCAAGCCTCTCATTGGTCAGTGAAGGTGTCAGCCAGGGTAAGGAGGGGCTCGGTCGTGTCGTGGGCATCCGTCCCCGAGGCGATGCCAGAGTGTGCTCTCATGAGCCCACCATGACATCAGCCTGCAGGCTCGAGTCCATTTGTCATACATGAGTCACACACACATTAGCGGGAATATAACACAACACGATGTGTTTGTACGATTACAGACTCCAGAGATTCCAGGGTGTGTGTGTGTGTGTATGAGTGTGTGTGTGTGTTAATGAGCGCAGAGGTGGAAAACTCCAGGTTCAGAAAGTAAAAGTCCTGCCAGGATTTTTCTCCACCTGTGCTCTTAACCAGGTGATTGCAATTATTAGTCCCTCCCCATGCTGTAGAATGGAACTAATAAGAATATCAAAATAAAACTCTGGAAAGTGCTTTTACTTTCTGAACCAGGATTTTCCACCCCTGAATCCCCGGGACCACCTGATAAACCGCGGGACCACCCCTCCTGTTGGTGCACACACCCTCGTAGGATGGACCACGATCAAGCGCTCTCTACCTAACTAGTCTCCTTTGTGCGTTCCAGTTGGTCAATAAGTTGGTCAACTGATAAAACCGCATCCTCCCACATCCCTGGTATTGATCTCCAATAATGGGATAGGAAGTGGAGCTTGATAGAAGACAGGGCACTTAATGAAATAGTCTTTAGGCCCGGGCCATTTGCAATACAAATGGACTCACAAATCGTAGTGACTGGAATGCTAAGTGAGTGATTAAAGCTGTAAGTACCTCCTTGAATTATTTACCGATTCAAATAAACCGTGTTTGTTCATGAAACACTCTTCTCATTTAGAGAAGTGATGCTGAGACAGAGGAGGACAACCTGATAGCAGGAATAGCAACAATCAGTGTTACTATTTCCAAGGCTGAGAACCATGACATGAATCTCTCTCTATCCTCTTGCCTCCTAAATGCTATAAAGCAGCTCAGGTTAGCCGACTGCCACGTGGACCGGCAAAGATACTAGAGGAAAGAGTTTTTGTTGTGGCAATGCTACGGGTGTGTTTACACTTCGGTATGCCTCAGCATGCACTCGCACATGACAGGAGGTGACCGAGGGTTGTGTGGGTGCTTCATTTGCATCATTCTAAACATAGGCGAGCTCAGCACGACTCTTCAGCATGGGCCCCTTTGAGTCAAATGAGCCTTGTCACTCACACGCCACTACCTCATCCCTATAGGGAAGTATGTGTGTGTGTGCGTGCGTGCTACACATACTCCATCAGCACATTGCAATGCATACACAAGCTTGAAGCCACACATGTGCCTGCATCTGCGTCCAGGTAGAAATTGCATGTGACCCGCTGATCATTATGCTTTGATTGCGCGGGAGCCCTCACAGCCACCAGGGTGATGGATGATTTTGTTTGCGCGGCGCGAGGCTTATCTAGCAAAGAGAAAGGAGGCGAGACGAGAGAGAGAGAGAGGCTGCGAAAATCGCCTCGGCCCCAGCGGATCGCCCAGACAGCTATCTGTTCCTTCCCTCCTTCAATCTATCTCTCTCTTTCACACTTCCTCCACCCATACATAATGACGCCTGGGGTGCAGAGCGGCTGTAATGTCAGCTCCTTCTACATACAGCCATAGGAAGCCTGTTATTAATACGACATCTCGTGTTCCATAGGGACTGATTATGAACCATTGGTGGGAGGCAGATGCACATCAGACTTGTAGAACAAATGTACGCGCTCCATGCGATTTTTCATGATGTTTATGATACATGTATCATTGAAGATGCAAACCAGTAAACCGCAGGGCATGGTTGCAATTCAAGTGTACATTACTGTTCATGTCAGCGCTGAGTATGGGATTTGTCTACTCTAACTGAAGACTAGCCCTGGTACCAAAGAGTCTACATCCTGGAAATGAGCCCCGGGAGCCAATACGACGAGGCCCCAAGGTAGCTGCTTATAGCCCTGCACGCGGGGCTATCATTAAGACTGTAGTACTACAACCAGTCTCCATAGGGACTCCTGAAGATGCAGCGTTGTAGCGGGAGAGAGCAAACACACATTATTATGCACAATGTGCTCTCATTTCTTTTTGCTTACATCTTTAGTCTCTCTCTTCCCTCCACCCTCGCTCTTCATCCCTTCATCCTTACAGTCCGCATATGGTAAGGTCAGGGTTGCTGAGCAGTGTTTACATTCTGATGGATTAATCGATAAATCTCCGCCTGCGAGAAATGTGTGTGTGTGTGTGTGTGTGTGTGTGTTCATTAAAGATTATCTTAGAGGATAAACCTCCATCATCCTTAAAAGGTGTGAATTATCCCTAACTATGGCATCAATTTGAATGTCTAAGTCGTGGTTTTCTCAATGGAAACACAAATACACACACACACACGCACGCACACACACACACACACACACACACACACACACACACACTCACATGCACACACACACACACACACACGACGTACACACACAGTGTATCATGCTATAGATTAGAGACGGTAAGGGAAACACTGGCAGATGGATAAACACTTTCAACGGTGATTAGGAAACTCGCGTGTGAGAGAGGGATAGAGACATGGATGAAAGGACAAATCACATGAAGAAGGAGAGAGAGAGGGAGAGAGAGGAAGAAAATGAATACACAGTTAGGAGAAGGAGAAGAAAGGTAGAAAGAAGAAAGGGGGATAAATAGAAAAAGAAAAATGGGGGGGAGAGAAGGGCGATAGTAGGTAAGACTAAGACTGGAGTGATAGCAAGTAAGAAAAACAGAAGACAGATTATATAATAGCATAGAGAAAAGAGGAGCAGAAAGAAGATGAAAAGAGAGAGAGGGATCACAGAGAGACAAATGAGGCTGAACCAGAATATAATAACAAGGATGGAAATACAGTAGGGAAAGAGAGAGAGAGAGAGAGAGGACTGGATAAAGATAAGAGATTAGTGCTGGCGAAGAGGTCAGAGTTCAGACAGATTTCACCTTGCAGGGCCTCGGGGAGAAGCTGTCTTTGGCAGGGTGACTCAGCGAGGCTTAACACCTCGCTAGTGGACAGCACAGGTCAATGTTCAACCAGGACTTTACACCTCTTACACCAGCTACTTGAACACACAAATAACACACAAAAAATATCCATCTCAAAGGTGATGTATGCAAGCATTTTAACATCAATGAATCTTTACCATGGTGATTTTGAGACATTGGTATAATTACTGTAAACGGACAAACAAGCTACCTGCCTCAACACCACTGGGTCGGATTCAATAAATCTGCCGGATTGTTTTTCGGCACAAAGCAGGAGGAGGGTGCTGTTCTTCCAGTGCAAACTGAGCTAAAGCTTTCCAAGTTTCTGCCGATGGCAGATGGTGGGAAGGAGTGAAAGGCTGATGGAAAAATCACTTCCGACATGTTTATCCTCTTAGCAACATCCTCTTTGCAACAGGAAGCAATGGGGGTTATGGGAAATGTGGTCTTAATTTTGAGCGAGCAAGTCATTTAGCCTCATGTTCTGCTGTAAAATCATATATATGTCATTATTTTGAAACAAGGCAGATCAAGGCACATCACTCCACTAGTATCCAAAAAAGGACACGATCGGAGAAAAAAAGAGAGCTTAAAGATGAAATGACTTGTTCAGATGACTATTACAGCAGTGTAGCTTCTGGACCCAAACAACTAATATCTGGATGACTGGATGGATAATCACTATTACTACTCAGTCGTAGTAGTCGTGTGAGACAGGACATCAGTCTGCGGTGAGGTAAAAAAAAAAGAACATAATAAGATATAATGGAAGGACTTTAATCTTTAGTGCTGTATAAAGAGATGTGAGACGTCATCTTAGTTGAGTCTGTTTGTATGAGTTCTGTTCTGTTTTGTTTGATTGATCTTGATGGTTGCCTGGTGATGGTACGAAAAAAAAAACCTCCGACATACAGAGAATCTCTCCCTATCTTCCCTCTCTTTTTCTCCCCCTCTAGCGCTCTGCTTTATCTCGCTCTATGTCGTTCTTTGAAGATGAAAAGGACACAGTCTGCTGTCATTGATTTACTCACAAGAGAAACAGAGAGAGGCTTTTATCTGCTCATCTATAACGCCCCGTCCTTGACTCTATCTCCGCTCTTTATTGGGGTCTCTAATGAAGGAGGGGAGGCAATAATTGACTCTTGAACAGTGTGAGCAGCAGTGTTGCGTGTGTGTGTGTTTATGTGTGTGTCGTGGCTGTTGTCCTTAGGGTCTAGAAGTATCAGTGTGTGATTCAACATGATACACGATGATGAGCAAGACACGCCCTCCACACATAAAAACATTAAAACACATAAAACACCATAAAACACCTTACACTTACCATCACACACACACACACACACACACACACACACACACATTCCGCCAAGTCCAACATACTGTAAGCACAGCCAGATGGTCATCCAAACATACAAACATGTGCGTAAGCAAAGTTGCAGCGTTGTTACTATATTTACTCATTACTCTGAGGCAGAAACGTCTCCACACACACACACACACACAACTGACAGATCATATGTGTATGAATAACTAGACAGAGTGTGACAATCTATTCACACCCTACCACACACACACACACACACACACACACACACACACACACAAATCACATTCACAGATCCTTTAATTAACCTGTGACGTCAAGTTGTGATTTGACTGTTGGCAATGTGTTACATTCACACCGCTCTGCCAGCCAAGTATGGGAAAGTCGTTTGGTAGACAGTACTGTGATGTGAAACAAGATGAATTAGCCCTGGAAACCGGTAGAATGATGAATCATATTGCTGCTAATGATTATAGAAAGCTGTCCGTATGGATACATGGTACATCCATGGTACTTCCTGCATGAAAATACTGTTCACTTCAGCTTTCACACGCTAAATACTGATTTGTTATCATAACTCTTAAAATGCCACGGTATGACACAGCTGCTTGCTGGATTTTTCTGTGTGCGGTTGACATTGCAATGTTTGGTTTGCTGTAAAACACGAACTCAACTGTGTCACACACTAAGTGCACGTGTGAAAAAGCTGATCGGGAGTCTGCAGAAATCTTCAGTCATGGCATCTGCCGGCTTCAAATGAGTTTGAACACGTGAACATTTCAAAATTGGTGCCAAGCTTATTATTATCATAATATTATTATCATTACTCCCATGTGACCTGAATGCAGTATAATTTACAGATGACACAACGGAGATGTCGACTGATTCTAAAAGGGTCATGGGATGTCCTGGTGGCTTAATTGGCTGAGGTGGATACCATGAACTTGCAATGTTCGCAAATGTGGGTTTGAATGCCAATCGCAGCCTTTGTTATATGTCATCCCCTCCCTCTGACCTCCCTGCTTTCTGATTGGATTATAATTAATTAAAACACATCAAAGCCAGGTGTAAATTCACCCAAAACGCATTGAAGATCCAAACTGTTTTCTGAACAAATGTGAAAAGTTTTTGAATGAGCACAGATATTGATATCTCACATTTTGACATTCTCTTTTACTTTACTGAGTCCCACCCAATTCCCACCCAACTCCCACCCAATTCATCAATATAGTAAATGTGTTTGTTTTATAAGGAATCTCTGTCATTCACAAAACTAAATTTATGAAGAGAAATCACGTTTTCATTTTTGAATGAAGGATTCTCATGTCTTCTTTCGTGTATCATTTGTGACGTAATCCCTCTGATCTTTTTCTCTTTTTTGTGCCAATCCTAACACACTCTGTACCTTGTAAATTCTTAGATATTCTTGCAATAAAGAAAAGTAGGAAGAAGACGAGGTGTTTACTGTCGGTTGGAAATATCACAACAGGAAGTGACGTGCAAGGTTTTGTGAGAAAATCTGATTTCAGCGTGTATACCGGAGACACATTTTAACGGCAGGTGTAAAGGTAATCCATATATGGCTATAAAAATAATCTTTCAAATAATTCTTGGGGAATGAATGAGTTTGGGATGTGTGCTGTACAGTGGCAGTATGTGCAGTGCCCTGTCACATGTGTTGTCTGCTTGTGTGTCATGGAGGCTCCCTGCATGTGCCAGGGAGGCTGATTTGGGTTGGGGTTTGGCACAGGAGGACCAGGGTGGGAGGGGGAGTTGGCATGGACGTGGCGGCCCTAACTCGGGATTGTCCAAAACCCACCGATTTAATCCGGATTACATCCATCGTTTTTTTCTCTCTCTCGCTCTCTATTTCCCTCCATTGCTCTCGCCCTCCCTTTCCTGCCCACGCACTCATTCTCTTCCTCGCTCTTGCTGCTCTTTCCCCCGTTCACACCTCACCCCCTCCGTCACAACCTTCTAGCCTTCCCAAAAGACAATGCTCTGACTGGTTGGGCTGTTGCCGTGGTGACCACACATATCACTTTATTTCATCCCTGTCGAACAATGATCCGTCAGAATAAAACGCTCTTAGTAAACGCTCTATTTAACTGTTTATTGATTCCCTCATCTGTTGCCGAGGTAATTGCCGTGGTTATTATCTCCATGGAGACCTTTATGTACAGTAGACCGAGGTACCAGTGCAGTTCCTAAAAGGAGATGCACTTAATCTCTATAGGGATTCATTTGCTCTTTATTATCCTTTTACAGAAAATCTCATAATCCTTCTATAGCCATTATTTAGATGTATAGAAAGATTATCCTTCATGTTATCATGGGACTACATTATTTCATCCACTACTGACGTGGCTGCACAGAAATACACAGCTGGATATTTGAGTGTGTGTGTGTGTGCGTCTGCATGTGCATGCATGTGAGTTATTAATGTGTTAAATATGGATTATTGTCTGCTACAGAAGGGACTACGGTCTTGTCCATTCATCTCCAAGGCCAGACACACCACTTTCCTACCTTTGTGCATGTGTGTATTTGTGTGTGTGTGTATGTGTGTGTGTTTGTGTGTGTGTGCGCCTGAGAGGCAACAAATGGAAATGCTTTCATTTTTATACAATATTCTCTTTGTAAGGCCATGCTGGTCCACTCCAGTCATATGTTTTGTAACGCTGTCACAAAGTATCCTCCCGTTAACTCGATCTTCTGGTAACAAAAATTCAGGAATTAAAATATGTGCTGGGCAAAACAATAACAAGACCATTTTGGTGCTTTGGCAAAATTGTTCCTTCAACTTTCCCAGCAATAAAGCACATTGAATTGAATTCTTCTTACTTCGTCCAGAGTGGATGGACCAAACACCCGGCAATGTCAGACACAATCGGCTTTGTGACGCCCTGCAACAGCTGGAAGAGTGTGCATGCGTGTGTGTGTGTGTGTGTGTCTGATTAAATGTGTGTGTGTGCACATGTGCATGGAGAGGTGTCCTTATTTTGTGTGAGCCGAGAGTGTTTACTCTGCGCTCCTGTGTATGCAGATCAAGTACACACTGTATGTGGATGCTGAATGTATTTGTTTTAGCATTTGAGTGTGATAGTGTGTGTGTGTGTGGGCGGGAGAGGGTGGGGGGCCATGCTGGATAAAGGTCTGCCAGCAGGGGAGAGTGCTGCCCCCACACTCCTTCTGTCACTGGCCCTCAGTACCGGAACATCCCTTCCGTGTGTGTGTGTGTGTGTGTGTGTGTGTGTGAGAGGCTCCCGTCCGAGGATGGCGACGGCTTGATGCCAGGTGACCTGCCATGAACCATACTCTATTGATAAACCTCGGCAAAGGAGAGCGAGGGAGACAGGCAGAGAGAGAGAGAGAGAGAGAGAGAGAGAGAATATGACAACTGTCAGTCCACATCTGATGTGATTTGATGAGATTTGTCAGAGCTGCTGCTGTGTCGTTTTTAGGATTACTGACCGGCACCTTGAAGACGCAGAAGAGAGACAGAAAGTCAAAGAGAAACGGAGCTCAAGCCTGAAGGGGGAAAGAGAATAAAGAGGAGAGGGAGGGGACGCAGCACGAAGGTAGAGCTAAAAAGGTCAAAGAGGAAGAGGCATATGGAGAGAGGCAGCGAATTTGCTCTCACTGCTAGATGACCTGTATATGAAAATAATAAAATGATGCACTGGGGTTGAGAGAAAAAGCTGAGCACATATTCCAGAGGGAGGGTAAAATCACAGAGATGCAGGGAGGGAAGCGTAAAAGTGGGCAGGAAGAGATGGAGAGAAAAGGCAGAGCAAAGCGACAGGTATTGATGGAGGCTAAGGGTGAAGCGCGAGTAAAGGATTAGCAGGTCAGCCGTGACACCGAGGTTGATGATGTCGCTGGACAGAGCAGCTAACAGACTTCTGGCAGAGGACAGAGACGCTCTCTCTTTTTATTATGGTGGAGGGGTTGCACTTCAAAGATGTACCATGTGAAATTCGATATTTCCAAACACACGATGTTCTCATTTATATTCTCACGATCATAGCTACTTTGTAGAAATAATAACCGGAAATGGGGATTTGTTTTCACACCAGCAATACCAGTTTCATACCAGTTTTCTGAGAGTATGCATCCATCAATTCAAATGGTTCCTGTCTCTTTTTCTTCTTCTCTACATCCTCTCTTCTTGATCGTTTATGATCAAGAGTTTGGTCTTCCTTTATTTGGCTTTATTTGGTTTGCCTCACTGACATAATTTGCCCTTCAAGTCTTTAACTTTTATGCTCATCGAGCACCAAAGCCATGGTCTAACTGCTGCTCCTCAGCAGAAACATGTTCTTTAGTTGCTTGCCGACTAAGCATCTTATCGGCACACACCTCTCTCTCTCTCTCTCTCTCTCTCTCTCTCTTCGTCTCCCTTCGTTTTCCACCCCTCGCCTGTTGCCGTGGTAACTAGCAGAGGGAAGTTGAGTGGAGGGGAGATTGTAGAGAAAAAGGGAGGAGAGATGAGGGGAAAAGAAAGGAGAGGAAAGGAAAGGGGGGTTGCATTGGGTTTCTGGGTGAAGGAACCAAGGCTGCTCTTCCTCCCTCCCTCCTCTTCTTTTTTATCTCCACCACCACATCTTCCAATCTCTCCAAATCCTCACTCCTTATCGACCCCTCTCCAATTATTTCCTGTTCTTTGTCTCCCCTACCTAATTTTCCTCCCTCATCTCTGCCTTTTTCTGTTTTAATTTCTTCCTCTTTTATCTCCTTCATCCCCAGTCCCTTAATTTGCACCTTTACTACTGCATCTTCATCTTCAACCCTTGTCTCTGTCCCTCTAGCCACATGTCCAGCATAATGTAACATGTACCTTTTGGTGGAGACAATTCAAAGTGCCTTACAGCACCACAAGTGCATTCATTTTTCATATGTGTGGCCTTGGTGGCAAGTGAAACCCTACCAGTGGCATTGTAAGTGCCATGCTTCACCCACTCCCATTCCCCTCCCTCACTTTCCTTGTCTCCCTCTGCTAATATCCTCCATTTTCATTCAGCTCATCCTTTCCCATGGCACATAAACAACAGTCAAGCCTTTATTAAAAGAGATTGACAGAAAGGGGGTCTTCAATAATGTTAAGGGAGCTGTGCTGTGAGCGGCATTTCAATCTCTCTGCAAGTTGAATAATACAGTCTGCAGGGATAGCAACCGCTCTTTGTGTTGCTATGTGTGTGTTTGTGTGTGGTGCA
Organism: Hoplostethus atlanticus; assembly: GCA_034670405.1. NCBI lineage: Eukaryota > Metazoa > Chordata > Actinopteri > Trachichthyiformes > Trachichthyidae > Hoplostethus > Hoplostethus atlanticus. The sequence continues at coordinate 2,027,904 of JAXDDX010000025.1, forward strand.
TGTGCACGTGCATACATGTATGTGCATGCGTGCAGAGGGGGCAGATGGAATTGGATTCCTCCTGTCAGAGGCAGAATCTATCATTATTTTTTCACGTTGCTGCACACAATAAATAGCTGATAAACCAGAGATGCATAATAGGAGTTTTCGAAATGACAAACGCCCCCTTAATCAGTTGTCAGATAATGAGGAAGAGAAGGAGAGAAAGACAGAGGGACGGGGACAGATGTGGTGAAGGAGAAGAGGCGTTTTGAGTTGTGTGGGCACAATGTTTTACATAATGTGGCCTGTGTTGTCATACACAGACACCATATTAATGTGAAGGAACAACAAATAACGTCTGCTGGGAACAGAGGGTCGGTGTGTGTGTGTGTGTGTGTGTGTGTGTGTGTGTGTGCATGATTCAATTTGCGCATGTGGAGATGTGTGCTAATAGGTCTGGCGTGTGCATGTCTGAAGAATGCATAGACAAATGCACAACCTGCTGGTGAATGCAACTGGTGTATGAATGTAGCGCGTGCACAACTTGGACAAGACTGTGTGTATGTGTGTGTGTGTGTGTGTGTGTGTGTGTGAGAGAGAGAGAGACCAAGAGATAGTTTTAGTCTAAAATCACCACAGAGTTTTAAATCCCTGTTGTGCCCGTTCTCCGAGCCACGATGCGAAGAGACGCTCTTCACAGAAAAACTAAAGACACAATCTGTATGTGGAGTTTATTCAGACAGAGAGAGAGAGAGAGAGAGAGAGAGAGAGAGAGGTGAGGGGTCACTGAGAGAGAGGCGGGGCTGGAGCAGGAGCACAGGAAAAAAATAGAACAAACAAGAAAGAAAGAAGAGAGAGAGACACAGAGAGAGAGAGTGAAGAGAGAAGAAGCAGGTGGGGGTTGCTGTGCAGGCTATGATAATCTAAAGCTATTCGATGGCATTAACAAACAAAAAAAAACTAATGCAAGAATCGTCCCTCGGCCCAGCCACAGATTACAGCAGTGGGTTTGCGTGTGGAAGCCATTATATAATTCATTCTCTATGATGACATTTTCCTCCATTGCTGGTTTTCCTTACTACCACCACCCCCCTTCTCCCATCTCTCTCTCTCTCCCAACATTGGCGGGTTTCTCTTTTAATTTAAGGAGAAGCTGTCCGAACCACGCCGGGTTTTTGTGTGACTTTCTAATCTTTTTATCCCTGTCTGGAACTAATTCATCTTAAACTGCAATTTGACGTTTTCCTTCAGTACCGGATCAGTTTCTGAACAGCCTCTACTCACTGACGTTTAGATTTTTTTGCGCATGTGCGTATGTGTGTGTGTCTTCGTCTATTTCTACGCGTGGGTGTTTTTGTGCACACGTGCACACGTGCGCACGTTTAGCGTGCTACTCTCTCACTCTGGTATTGTGAATTCTCTGCTCTCTAAGCTCCTTAATGGAGTCACTACAAGGGCAAAAGCATTTTCCTTTTTTCTTGCATTTTTTCCTCCCTCCCTCCCCCCTTTCTCATCCACATGCCAGCTGATCACAGGTGGGCGGATTGACTATAAGTCTGTTATTTTTCATTTTAGAGGTCATCGTCGGTGACCTGCCGTTTTGATGAGAGGCACATATAAATCGCAATGCGTCCGACTCTGGAAAGGATTAACGTTGCCCTTCGACTCCACATCTGCACCATGCAAGACTGGCAAAGCCGCTGCACGATCGGTAGTTTACCCTTCGCACAGCCAAATGCCATCTAATGATTATTTGGCAATAACTAAGGTGCAGCTGCATGGGCCTCCCTCTGGATCCAGCCCTCAGCCACAACGGTGTCCCGATATGTGTTTGACAGATCTTAACAGCTGGAATCACTGAACGATTCAGTTTTGCTGTGAAATCTCTGTTGGATAAATCTACACTGAATGTACTTGAAATACAGCAGACAGAAACTCTTATCTCTTGTTGATTTCACCGAATAAAACCAGCCTTTGATACTCTTTCATGGTTACATTTCACCAATCTGTGATGTTCAATGCATCCCATTATTTTGTGATCAAGTGTTGTAATTTACCTTTTTGGTGTACTCACTCCCTCAACCTGCCTTGTACTGCAGTTAGTGATTTCCTACATTTTCTAGAATCACCTGCAGCCCTTACTCACAACACATGTTGTGTAGCAGCATTGCATTCTGGGCTACTGAGGATACAGTCAGTGGAGAAATTGGTGTCTGAATGGATTTCTTCCTGTATGATTGTTGAACGTCGGTGCAAAATGATGAACTAGAAAGAAACTCTTTCTTTCTCTGACTCCGATGGACTGACACCAAAACCTGACGTTTACCGTTGATGTTTTAGACAGCTGAAACCTTTATGTGGGAATAAAAAGAAATACACCAGAAAACAACAAAACAGACCCAGAAGTACATTGCCAATAGCCGTTTTTTAACAGTGTCAACAAGTTCTTAAAGCCTTGAAACATCTGGGGCATGGATTGTGCAAAAGGGAGGACAACTCCGGATCAGGAAGATGTGCATGTGTGTGTGTGTGTTCTCAGGGACAGTGCTCAGTCTATCTTTAAGGGCAATCTTGCCAGCATCTTTAAGCCAACTATACTTTGTGATGCTTTGGTTCTTTGAAATGAAAGCCCTCTATATTCTGCACATTACTTTAGTCCCAGGAGTGAATTGCCATCATAATCAGAATGCCCATTAACTTTGCCTCAAAAACATTTGTATATGTCACGGCGTATTGATTTGTATATGCATACAAAGCCCATCAATCCATGATATAATCAGTGATGAATGAAATGAGGTCAGGTTTCGATGGGCTACTGTATTAGCGTCTGCTCCGTGTTCTCCGTGAGGTAATGATGGTGATTTATCAAGCCGTTACTTACGGGGATCGTCGTAAATATAAATGGCGGTCGTCAGTCAGGGCTGAGTTTGAACTCTCTGATCTCTGTGTACTGCGTGTGCCTTGTACCAGACTTAGTTTAGCCATAGATTACAGTGTGAGACAGCCGACAGACACACACACACACACACACACACACCGGCAAAAAAGTAAAAGGCCCGCTATCTAAAGTGCTCGCTATGGTCTCTGGTCTGAAAAATAGATGAGGGATGAAAAGAACAAAGAGAAACAGAGAGTTTTCAAAGACAAACGTCTGCAAGAAAGGAAAGAATAGATAGAATGGAAGAATAGAAACCTGTATTTATCTACTATGTCTATAACACCGTGCAAGCACACACACACACACACACACACACACACACTGTAGATGGACTCATGTGCTGTTTAATTTTATTAAATCTCTAAGTCAGCACATCTAAGCATATGCTTGGATAAACACTCATTCACAATGCACACACGCACAAAGTGAATTGCCTCACCTCACCACAGCCACAATAATCTCCTCCACCTCCATGTCACACCCACAGAAATAGCACATAAGCTGCAAACAAGGTACACCTCAATCTCATCTGTTGCTAGGGGGGAAAGAGGAGAGAGGGAGACACAGTGGGAGAGAGAGAGAGAGAGAGAAATCAAATCCCTACTTTATGATCTAGTTCTGCTGTCTCCTACAAACCAGGGACTACAGCAGCAACTGGACCTGCCGGACCACCAGACCAGAACTGGGCCTTGGCAGTAAACTTGGGAAAGACCAACCAATCATGGTTTTCCAAAAGCAGGCCCAGATGTCACGAAAACAGATACCAGTTCACCATAGGGGAGTAACATCATAACACACAGTTACACCTACCTTGGTTTTAGGAGTACAGCCTTTCAGCCTGGCAGTGAATGCACTGAAAGAAAAACCTTGAAGACCGATAAATGAAATCAAACTTAGATTTTATGATATTTCCAATTATGGCTTAGAATATTTGATAGCGTGATCCATAATAATGTTTTTTTGAATCACTTTAAATATAGTTCCCCAGACACCCTCCATTTCAAAGCCCTTCAAACCCAAGAGCCCAGAGAAGAGACTAACCACTCCTACAGCCAAACCCTGAGCAACACCGCTTCTCTAGCACCAGCTGGAGTAAGACAAACTATGAAACGATGCAAAGAGACCTATTTGTAGCTATGGAAACGAGAAAACTAAAAGTCAAAGTAAACTAGATTGTTGTCTAGGCCTAAATAGAGATTATGAGTTGGCAGAGTTCTCTCTCTACCGTCAGAGATAGAAAGCAGAGACAGATCCTGACCGAGAACAGACTCGCTGACCACCGACTGGCAATCGAAAAAAGGAAAAAGTTTTCGTGACCAAAAGAAAATGTGGTATGTGAGTATGAGGTCACTGTTCGACAGGTGAGGCGGAGACGGAGATGCACTTCCTCCTGCAATGTGAACTATTTAAAGCACCCAGGGAAATGTACTTCAGGAAGTTCAGCTGGCAAACACACACACACACACACACAAGCACACACACAAGCACACACACACACACACACATTGATACAAGTGGGGAAAGGGATTTAATGTTGTTTCTTTGGCAATATTGTTGTCAACGTTCATACCAATAAAGCACGTTGAATTGAATTGAGAGGGGAAGAGACATAGAGAGAGACATGTAGTATGTATATGTGCTGTGTTTGAGAAAGTGAAAAACAGTGCAAAGAATGGATTGTTCTGTATGTATGATTGTGTGTGTGTGTGTGTGTGTGTGTGTGTCGTGCGCACGTGTGTGTATAGAGTGAGTGTATATGGGCTACAAAATGAATCCACCTTAAGTATGTCTCAACTACCTTGCTACCTTGCCAACTGACCTTAATGATGCAGAAGACCCTAAAATTAGACCAGGAAATGAGTCACCCACCTCTTTACACCTCCAAACACACACAAACACATACACACACACGCACACAATAACATAAGCCCCTCCAGATAACAGGCTGTGTTTTTACGAGGTATTACGCCACGGGGTCCACTCATAACTGTTTCTTCTTTTGGAGTGTTTACCGGGGCTGATGAATGAGATTCGATGCAGTCTTGCTTCTCTGGTGCTTATCAAGTGGGAGTCGGGACATAACAATGACACAAAGTCCTCCACCAGTCATCATCAGTCCACTTCCTCCTTCCTTTCTTTATCTCTCCGGCTCGGAGGCGTCTCTTTCTGCCTAAAGCCGTTCCCCAAGCTGCCTGATTTCAATTTTAGATCTCCCCGCTCAACCCCTCAACCTCTTGTCTTTTCTCTTCCACGCTTTGTATCCTTTATGAGGTTTCTCCTGCATTTCTTCCTCATCTGCTCCTTTATGCGGTTTGAAACCAAGTGGCGCTATTACAGTCCCCTTTACTTCTTCATTACTGTAGCTTACAAAGTCAATCCCCTCCATACAGGCCAATATTTAAAAGATTTGACACGATTTCTGGAAAGAAAAGTTTTACTGTGGAATATCACTGATGCTATTTGCCCTCTTTAGCTTTTTCTTCATCTTTTATCCTTTCTTACATTCACCCTTTTCTGCTTTTTTCCTTTCTCTGCTTTCCTACACTGTTCTCTCAGTCAGCACATCTGCAGCACCTATAGGAAGGATTTCTCAGGACGTCCCATCATTCATAATATATCACTCTGACTCCATTAACCCCATCTGTCTCTCTCTCTCCATTAGGATCCTGCTGACAGTAGTGGTGATCTTCCGCATCTTGATCGTGGCCATCGTTGGTGAGACAGTCTACGAGGACGAGCAGACCATGTTCATCTGCAACACCCTGCAGCCAGGCTGCAACCAGGCCTGCTACGACAAGGCCTTCCCCATCTCCCACATCCGCTACTGGGTCTTCCAGATCATACTGGTGTGCACGCCCAGCCTCTGCTTCATCACCTACTCCGTCCACCAGTCGGCCAAGCAGAGGGACCGACGCTACTCCTTCCTCTATCCCATACTGGAGAGGGACTACGGGGGAAGGGACGGGGCACGAAAGCTCCGCAACATCAACGGGATCCTGGTCCAGCACGGCGGGGACGGAGGCGGCGGGAAGGAAGAGCCCGACTGCCTCGAGGTGAAGGAGATCCCCAACGTGCCGCGGGGCCTCACCCACGGGAAGAGCTCCAAGATCCGCCGGCAAGAAGGGATCTCGCGTTTTTACATCATCCAGGTGGTGTTCAGGAACGCGCTGGAAATCGGCTTCCTCGTGGGACAGTACTTCCTGTACGGCTTCAGCGTGCCCGGGATCTTCGAGTGCGACCGCTACCCGTGTCTGAAGGAAGTGGAGTGCTACGTGTCCCGGCCCACGGAAAAGACCGTTTTCCTGGTGTTCATGTTCGCAGTGAGCGGCCTCTGTGTGGTGCTCAACCTGGCCGAGCTCAACCATCTGGGCTGGCGGAAGATCAAGGCGGCCATCAGGGGCGTCCAGGCGCGCAGGAAGTCCATCTGCGAGATCAGGAAGAAGGACATGGCGCATCTGTCGCAGCCGCCCAACCTGGGACGCACACAGTCCAGCGAATCAGCCTATGTCTGAGGAGGAAGAGGAGGCGCTGCGCAGAGGAAGAGTAGGAGTCGGGATGAATGTGCAGAAGAGTGTGATTTTATTATGATTTTCATTTCATGAAGAAGGCACTGAGGTCCGTTGACAGGACCTCTCCTCTGTGGTGATGGAATGAAACAGAATGTAAAAAAGAAAAAAAGAAAGACCAAACTTCCAGCTTTACAACTATGAGTACCAGAAGAGACCAGAAGAAGAAGAAAAGCAGGAAACATATGAGAGGACAGTCAGGAAGTTCTGCAAATGGACAAAAAGGTCAAAGACATTTTGGTCCGAGGAGGAGGAAACAGGACAATATTTTATACCTTTCTCTTTTCTTTTCTTTTTTTAACGAATTCCCCTCTCCTGATCGTCTCTTTAAATGGGAGGAACATAGCCTCAAAGTGCTGGATGTGAGAGGGAAGGACAGGGGAAGGGAGAGGAGAACTGATGAGAGGGGGGTGTTTGATGTATCCCATGGTGCTTTTCTTCTGGACTGTGTCAGCCCTGGTGAAAAAGGGAGGACAGGAAAGAGGATAGGACAAGGGAGATGAAGGCAAGGGGGGGTGGGGAGGCGGGATACATCATTTAAAGAGGAACGGAAGAGCTGTCAAAACCATGACGGACTCTGGACAAAAAGCAAGAGAAAGATGAGGATAGAGAGAGAGAGAGTAGGAGGGGGGATCTCCAAGAAAACAACTGAGGAATTGGGGGGGGGTTGGTAAGGAAACAGGGAAGAGTGGGAACGTTATTCCTGTTGCGCTTCCTCCCCCCCCACCGCCGGAGACTTGAGGGAAGCCGAAGCCAAGAGAGAGAGAGCTGCCTCTGATCAGTGTCAGCCGGGCTGGAACGCCCGTCGCGGGCCAAGAACCAGGAGAAAAAGAGTGACGGTGTTTATGTTTTGTCTCTTGGCAAAAGATTATTGTAACGCAAACACAGGGAGCACCATAAACACTTTTCTCTCCTCCCTCCTGTCCCTCTCTCTCTCTCTCTCTCTCTTCTGCTCTGCGGTTGGCAGCTATGTAGACCCCGGGGGCTTCGGATGACAGTAATGTCCCTCGCTCCTCTCCCTCTGTGTAAACTTTAGAGAGGAACTAATGAATAGGCGGACAAACGGACAAACAGCATGTGAACGTCTCCCGAAGCACAAACCAGCCTCCCCTCCCTCCCTCCCGCCACCCAGCATTCCAATGTGCTGAGAGACAGAGGGAGGAAAGGAGGGAGAGACAGGGAGAGAGAGAACGAGAGGGGAACAGATCACTTTATTACTACTTAAATACTTGATGAGTGATGATTTTTTTTCTTTTTGCGAAAGAGATGGTGCCATCCTTGACATATTTAATTATTGCTTGAAAGTTCAATAGATTATATCATGATCATATTATTTAACCATTTAAGGATATATCCAAATAGATTTATTTATCTTTGCGGGGGGGTGTGGCGGGGTGGTTGGGGAATCATGTTGCTGTTTTTTCAAATGTCTTTTTTTTTCCTTTTTTTTGTTTTATTTCAAAGCTTTTCTCACTGAAGGGACTGAATGACATATGCAGGGTGGGGAGGGACAAGTTTCTCTGAACTTGTGAGCTCTGTTTTCTGAGGTTGTGCAGCTGATTTTTCTGCAGCGGTTTTGAAATGCTTCACTTTCTTCAGAGGAACCGCCATAGGAAACTATACCCGGTAACTACAGCTGTTGAACAAAACACCTCTAACTTCCAATTCAGTTGCACAACCCCAGGTTGAAAATAGCATGTTTACACGAAAGCAGTGTTTCTTGAATGATGGAGCTGTGTAACTGATTAGTAACTCTCTAAGGACAGTCGTGTTTTTTGAATTTCAGTGGTTTTAATTTTGCATTTCTCTCCTGACTGGCGCTCAGCATGCATGCCTTGCAAGAGAAAAGAAAAAGAATGAAAAGAAGGAAGTAGAAAAAGATAAAGACGAAAGGAGAGCTAAGTGTTGCACCCTGATTCTTGCAGACGGGTGGGAGAGTGGCGGACTGAAATGACTCACGTTGGGAAAAGGATGTGGAGTGGCACACATCACACACACGCACACACACACACACACACACACGAACAGCATTTACTAAAGTGAGCTATCACACTGCAAGTCTATGAGACCAGATGTAGGGGCAGTTTGGTGCACAACGTGTGGTGTCCTTCAAAAAGAAAATCAGAGCATTTCAGTGACACGCTCACACACACGTGCCCAGACGATCACAGGCCAATAAACTGGTTCCAGCTGAGCAGAAATGGACCGGCGCGCTGTCCTCCTGTTCATTTGTATGGAGGGAGCTTGGGTTGCTGGGCTCCAAACACACACACACACACACACACACACACACACACACACACACACACACACACACACACACACACACACACACACACACACACACACACAAAGAGCCGTCCATGTCAAATTCAGCCATTTTCAGTTCATATCAGCTCAGTACAACGTCAGTGTTTCTGGCCCAGAGAGACAGATATGACGGTGTTTTATGTACGTCTTAGTCAGCCGACTAAGTCTTCTTACACCTGATCTAAACATAGCAGTGTGACAGTGTGTGTTTGCAGATCTACCCATGGTACCATGCTATTCTGAATGAGGTGAGAACCCGGAAGGTGTATTAACCCAGTCGTTAGATTTCGACGTGTAAGGGCTGTAAATATAGAAGGGGAACCTTGGAAGTGAATAAACGCTATATAGCCAATGAAATGCCTCCTCATCACACACTGACTGAGAATTGAAGTGTGGCCGTTAGCAACTGCTGACCCATATGGAGCCCATAAGTGGCCGTCCTGCAGGGGGAAAAAATCTATTTCATGGTAGCTAAGTATTAACTAATGTGCAGGACATGCTATTGTATGCGCACAATATATAAAACGTGCACTCCGCTTACATAAAAAATGTGCAAATAGATAAAACATACTCATGTAATAAGGCAATATAAAGAGCCCTCCTTATCTGAAACTTGGTGTTGGACCCAAACTGCCGGTTGAGCCAAACTCATAACATCCCTCCAGTCGGCATATTGGTAGAGCCCATTGGTGCTCATGTCTGTGTCAGTTGTGTTTTACTAACAATAAGGCCATGCACTGCAGCTTTGTCTGTAGGTAATGTCTTGATGACTCATCCCCGCTCTGAGCTTTTTACCTGAAGTAAGATTTAATCAACAATTAGATTTTGCCATTAGACCTTATTAAAAGCCTCATTCAACTAAATATCCTCAAACTATCAGGCTCATTACAGTAAATAAATCAATGCAGTCAAGTAAATTCAACTAATTATGGCAAGTAAACAAAATCAACCTTGCCGCTAAATTGAGCACACACTTTAGGAAAACGTGCTTAATTTGTTGACAGGTTAATTTGTTCGCAGAAATTATGAAATTGTGAGTGCAGAATAATGAGAATGAGGGCACGAATGAAGCAAAGTGAGGGAGCAATATGCATCTTGTGCACTCTAATTAATTAAAACGGTGCCACCAGATCTGTTTTAGACGCACGCAACGCCATCTCGCTCCCATCTTGGCAGTAAATCGTTGCCTAATATTAATATTTTATCTCCTCCTCCTCCTGGCCAAAGCACACAAGCAGCCAAAATGAAATACAACCCGTATTAAAGGGTGTCTTATTTTACCAAACCCACACTAAAAAGATGGCCTCTATGGCGTGCATTGCCAAAAGCTGTTTTTTTTCCCCCTTCAAACATCACAAGCTCACTGTGGCCAGAGCTTAGACTTGGCGAGGCCGACGTGGCAGAACAAATCCCCTTCGCTCTCTCTTTGTCTCCATTCACTCCTACTGTCCTAATCTCTGGGATTGCTACAGGTGATTATCCCCAGAATTAGACCCCGCTGAGGATCTCTATGGAGCTCAATGGGGATCGCTGCTCTCTGCTGTATAGTCTAAGCAGGGACAGATATGCTGACAGCGAATGCTATGACTCCTAAGAATAGAGTAATCTCTGAGTGTGAAGGCTAGCATTAGTTCATGATAGATACACACAAGCTGAACTCTTATATTTTACATGTCCGTATTTGGGAATAGCAGTTTCTGTTCAGTTTTTCAGTTTTTAGATTCTCTCCTTATGTCTGGTCTCATTCAGGCTGCAGACACATGAACACACACACACAGAAGTGGAGGGTCATGAACTTGATTTTCTATGGTTTGAATTTGCCCAGTGTCTATTATTGACTCACGGCTCCTTCCACTTCCCAAAGTGAGAGCTGGCTCCGCTACTCTCCACGGTCTACTTTTCTATTTGTCAATGTGAAATGACTTATGCAACTTCTTTTTTTTTCTCATTTGTTTATCTTTCTGACTTGTGGATTCATTTTGTTGTCTGTTGCTCTTTTTTGTACAGTGATATATCGGAAAAAAAAAGAAAGATGATTTTTTTTTTCAATGTGCAAAACCAAGGGTAGAGTGTTGAAATATAAGACGAGCAGAAAATGTATTATATTTTCTCCCTTGCCAAAGTGATATGCAAAATTACATTCATTTTCTGCATGTGTAACGGCTAGAATAAGCATGTTTCTACACTTTCTTGAACTGAATCTTTAAAGAAAGAACGTTTTTTAGTCCAAACTTTGGAGATAAGCTATGAAGTCTTGATGCCAAGTGTCTACATTACCCAACTTTTCAGACAGTACGAAGCCAAGCAGACCAACTCAGTGAAGTTCTCAGCTACTTATTGCAATTCGTCGGTCTCAATTCTCAACAGATTTTGAAAACGGCTACACAAACCTTCTGCCTACAGAAATTCCTAATATGAAATATATACCTTTATGTCCTATTGCAGCAATTTGTAAGCCAATCAGCTGCGCAGGCTACGACACTGTGAGTGTGTACGGTACACAGGGATACGAGGATACTGGTTGCAGGTCGGAGTTTGCGGCCACGTGATGTCAGACAGAACATTCCAGGGTTTGTTCCCCAGCACAATTTCTACTTAACTCATCGTTTAAAACCTCTTAGCATGTCACTTAAGGCATGATGAAATCCTCAGTAAAGCTCCATTAAGAGACAATGGCAGCCTAAGGAGTTGCTGCAGGCCAACCAACCACAGTACACTGACAACAGACTCAGGAAAGAAAACAATGCTGATCTTTTACAACAATCTTTTGTAGGAAAAAAAAAATACTATTTCTATGTTAACATACAAAAAACGCTTTTATAGAAATGGTACTGACGCGTCAGCATGCTTTCCATATTCCACCTTAGCTCGTACTGTAAGGTCGATCCCATCCTCGATAAATCCTCTACCAGCCTGATTATTTACCAGTTGGTGCTACTGAGGTTTGACTTGCATTCCAGCGTACTACTGCCTGACATACCGTCCATCATGTAGCGATGAAGGTCGTCTCAAAAATCAACTTTTACGATTGAGCGAGAAAAATGGAATTGATAGAAGACAGTTTGATGGCCATCCGTCACGGTGTTATGGTTGACTGGTACTGTGTCATTCACACCTGTGACCTAGGGAAACCGGTGGGTGTAGGACCAAGGGACATGTCCATTCAAGACAATAGCAGGAAAACTATCAGCCACTAATCCACCACTAATATCATTTTGATGTAAATGCCCCACTTCCTTCATACTGAAGCAGACAAATTGACTCCTCAGGAAAACAGCATCCAATTGAAGTGTTTCACTCATCAACAGAGCTGACTGACAAACCTCCTGTTACAGCTGCCAAAAAGGTTCTTAACTTAGTAACCCCATTTTGTAGCCGCTCAGAGGGGCTGGGAGGCCTTAAGCATCCTGGGTAAATGCCCCTCAGCTGACTTGAATGTTCAAGGGCTTCTAACTAAGCTAAAAAGGCCACCGTTTTGACTTTGCACGTTACTTTGGTAATACATTCATTCGGCAAGTCACGAAGAGGGCCCAACTATTCTGGTGAACGAGTGATGAAAGAGTGACTCGCTATACGGCGACATGCGACTCATGGGCCGAGGTTAATTACATCCACACCCAGTCCATTAGGTGGTAGTTTTTGCATTTAATTATTGAAAATTATTTTCAAATGAAAAGCTTCCTATTGTGTTGGACTGAATGAGAAATTTTAAAACCTTTTCCCAGATGTTCAACTGCAATTTTCCTTTTATTCTGTGAGCTGAACTGAATGCCCCCGCCCCCCCCCCCCCCGCTTCCCCCCCTTCCCCCCCTCCCCCCCCTTCACCCCCCAACCCTGTTTGCTACTGGTGCTGCTGTCCTTTGAGCGAGATTATAACCGTTTCAGGGTTCAAGGGTAGGACCTCTCGACCTCTCTCTAATCTCTCATGGTATCAATAGTGATTAGTTGATCTAATTACGGAGAGTGGAAAGTCCAGGCAGGATGGAGTTTAAACCACAATCCGGATTTGACTGAAACAACACTGCCATCGCCCCTTTGCACCGGGGTTGCTGATGTGAGAGAACGCCAACTCTTTACTCTTTGCTGCTTGAGCTGAGGTGAGGTGAGATGAGGTGAGATGAGGTGAGGTGTCAGAGGTCGTTATTACTAACAGAGGAAACAACGGCTTTTAGCTGTGCAGCATCACCTACCTCAAGTCCCCCTCTCACCTGTCCTCTTCTCCCCCGAGACCACCACCCACCCAATAAACTATAGCCTTGTAAACCGAGTTCAGCTCAGCTCTGGCTAGTTGCTACAGGGATAGGGATGAAAGACAAGACCTGGAACGTGATGGGTCAGGGGAGCGGGGTGGCGGGGTGGCAGGCTCAGGCTGAGTCCTCTATGGTCATCATAGCGGTGATCAGTCTTCAAAGGATCAGAAAGGGAAAGTAGTTAACAATCTCAGCTCTAGAAACTTGTCATTCTTCAGCATAGCTTCTACAACACTCTGTATCTCCGACATCTGTACGGATGTAAAAACAGACTTAAAACACACACACACACACACACACACACACACACACACACACACACACACACACATGCTTTGTAATTTTCAACAGAAAGTCTGTTGTTTTGGACTGCAGATTTTGTTTTGTACCTGACGGACCTTCGTTGAAGGTCCACTGTATATGTCTGACTGTTGTGCTGTATGTAAAGACTGAATAAAACCTTGAATGTTATAACATGCCTGGACCAGCCTTCTGCTGCTGATTTATGGCAGGTGAGTGTGTGTGTGTGTGTGTGTGAGTAAATATGTGTGTGTTTGCAGGAATGCGTGTGTGCGGAGGTGTGAGTGTGTAACTGCGTGATATGATGCATGTGTGTATTACCAAACCAGATTGGGAGGATGTGTGTACATATGAACAGGAATGATGGGATTAATCAAACACAAAGCGTTCTATGCTGTGAAGGAAGCCTAAAAAGTTGTACACTACAGTACATATTGACAGGTCTATATCTATATATACCTATAGCTGACCAAAACTAATATTCACAGAGAGCTCCATGCAGCCCAGTTGTTTGGCCTAATGGCATTTCTGAACTCAGTAGGTGACACTGAAACCTTTCAGCGGGATTAAAACCTTTAGACCATGGCACTGATGAGACGAGGAGGGAGGAGGGAGGAGGGAGGAGGGAGAGCAAGAAGGTGTGTGTGTGTGTGCATGTGCGTGTGTGTGTGTGTGTGTGTGTGTGTGTGTGTGTGTGTGTGTTCAGTAATTTTGCCTTTTAAACCATCCTCATCATAGAAATGTGTACGTTTTATGTACATGCATGTCAACCTGTGCAGTAGGTGTGCACTCACAAACAAAATGTGCATGCATGCATACTATACTGTACATGTGTGTATTATGGTGTGTGTGCATATTTGTGTGTATTTATATATGTGTGTGTGTGTGCGTGTGTGTGTGTGTGTGTGTATGTGTGGGTCCAACCCCCACCCACCTTCCTCAGAGGGGTCACATGGTGGCTGTGCTGGACCGGGATTGAAGGCTTGTTGCCACGGCGATAAGCCAGCCGGTAATATCTCTAAGCACAGCCAGGATTAATCTGCCGACAGATGGCCCGCTGCTCAGCGTCACTTCCTGATAGACACACACACGCACGTATACACGCTCACACACACACACACACACACACACACACACACACACACACACACACACACACACAGATACCGACATGTCCAGCTATATGAACTATATGACCTTCATTTTATCTTCATCATCACCTTCATCAACTCCAACCCTGCTGCAGTCAAAGCCAATAGCGTCAGTTTAGCTGCATCATCATCATCTAACTTTATCACTGCAGTAATCATCATCATCATCACCATCATTGCATCTCGCATCAAGTCAACCACGTCTCTCTCCTTCATCATATGCATTACTACCACCATCTTAACCACCGTGATCATTACCTATAATCATCATCCTGCCAGAAGATCAATACACATAACCAGCTGCTAAATCACCCTGTGGCGTCGCCATGCAGCTCCCTCATTCATCACCAGACTCATAACAGTAGAAGCATGCCCTTAGTTGACGGTTCAGTCGGCCTGCACCTCATCCACACAGAAGAGCTAACCTTGATTTACCTTCTTCAGCGTTTCCATTAGCCCGGAGGTGAGACCACGGCATCGGGCACGCCAAAAGGTACCTTCTGAGCGGTGTGTGGCCGTCTAGTGTGAACTTTCAACCGGGATTATAGATTCAAAATGTATAAAGTAATAAAGTTGAATCAAAGAAATGCAGTGAGTGCGTACAGCTTTGCTGATAATTTCACTTTGACCTCACAGGCTTTTGTTTAGGGTACACAAATGATTTATACAGTGGCGTCCACTACCAAGAACTATTTTCACTCATACAAATGTACATTGTCTCAAACAAGATTACATGTTTTAAAAAATAATTTAATTAATAATTAAAAAGATTTTTCAATGGAAATCCTTTTTCAAAGTTAAAGCGACAATAATGCATTATGCAATAATGCAGAGGACTATATTAATTGAGTCAATATCTGGTATTAGTTGACCAAAACAATTCACACTGTGTATTAGGAGCATACATGTGTTAATATCTGAATGGAATATATGGTGTGACAGCAATTTGAGAAACCCTGACCAAATGGTGTGAACAAGATATTCAGGTTTATTTCAATTTCATACGAGCGTTTCTAAAAATGTTGATTTGTATCAGTTCTAAATAATGTCTTCTTGAATAAGAAGGACCACGCTGTGTATATCTCTAATTCCTTACAGCATACTGTATGATGCAACAAGCATTTCTTCTTCTTGCATATGGTATGACAGGGCTTTGGGCAGACAACGAGGGCAAGAAAGTCATTACCATAACCATGAACCTATATGTGACACTAATGAAAACTGGACAAGAAAGGAGGGAGGAGATGACGAGAATCAAAGTGTAAATAAAAGCAGGCAGAGTGCTGAAAATGAGGAGGGTTGGTGGAGACAATGTTTGATGAGGAGTGGAAAGGAAGCAAGGCAGGAAGGAAGGAGGAAACAGATAAACAGAGGGATAAACAGATAGAGGAGAAAAGTAAGCTCGAGGAAGAACTGAGGCATGGAGGGCCTCGAGCAGGGAGGAGGAGGAGGAGGAGGAGGAGGAGGAGGTGGGGGTAGGAGAGAGATGGAAAAGGGGAAGGGTAAAGCCCGGAGGGGAGGAAAAGGAAAGGCACATCGGCAGGAAGGAAGGAAGGAAGGAAGGATAAAGATTAGATATGAGAACACATGAATGAGAAATGAATGAAGAATCAGGGATGTTGGCAGGTTAAGAAACGAGAAGGCAGAGAAAGAGAGAATGAGGAGGCAGAAGGAGCGCAGAGTAAAGGAGGCATGGAGGAGAAGAGGGGCAATAGAGAGAAAGGGTTAAGAGGGCTGCTGCTGCAGAGCTGGAGTAAAAGAACATGGGAACATGCTGGCTGTTCTGCCTGGCTGCCTCTGCTCTGTCTTCAGGGAGAGCAGCTGAGGAGGAGGAGGAGGAGAGGAGGAGGGAGGAAGAGGAGGAGAGGAAGACAGCGGGGAAGAGGAGGAGCAAGACGGGGTTGCTATAGGAGCGAATAGAGGCATGGATGGATATAGAAAGAGAAAGGGCGAGGTTACAGAGAGAAAGAGGAGAAGAGAGAAACTGGGAGAGGGATGTAGAAGGAGAGAGAGATACTGGGAGAGAGAGAGAGAGAGAGAGTTGAGGATGATGAATGGACCGACAAGGTGTTACAACAAGAGTGCTCTTGTGAGACTTAAGAGGTAGAGCAGAGAGAGACGAATGGACAAAGACAGCAGGAAAAAAATGAATCACGGTGGTAGTGGAACTAAAATGGAAAGAGAGGGAAAAGTGAGAGTCAGATTCATTCAAAAAGAGAAGATAGACAGAAGGACAGAGAGAGAGAGAGAGAGAGAGAGAGAGAGAGAGAAACAAAACAATGGAGAGTGAAATGGGAGTGGGAGTCATGAGACGCAGATAAAGAAGAAAATAAACAGTGAGACCAAGAACAAAAGGCAGAAAGTAAGGAGGACAGTGAGTCAGGAGAGGAGCGGGAGAGAGAGGAGGAGGAGGAGAAGAAGAAGAAGAAGCAGTGAGGGAATCGTGTCAGAGACAGTGATTGTGAGACGGTGAGGCAGTAGCTCTGGGCAGGGTGCGAGGAAGTGATGCGTACGCTAACAGGAAGGAGCAGATCTCGGCGCCACGCACCAATCAAACACCAGTCCTCCCAGGCGCCCTCCTTGACCGCCAGCACACACACACACACACACACACACACACACAATGGAGAATTGGCAGGACCCTGAAACCCTACACACACACACACACACAGGCCAGTTGGCAGGGCCTCGTTGGTACGACACAGCGTCCAGGCCATGTCTGGCGAGCTCCTCAAGCAGGACACCACTGCGCCACCCTCCCTGTCACTTCCGATCCGCTGGCATTCAACGTAGCGTAACGTAGCTATGACTGAGATGTACGTCACACATTGAGTCCACATAGACAAACGTGCTGGGTGACCAACAATGGATCATCAGTTGAAATCATTTCCCCCTATGATGTAATGGTGGGGGCTGACCCTGGATCAGTCTCTGTTTGTTTGTTTGGTGGTTCATTCCTCTGATCAGATTTTAATGAAACTTAGGGAAATGATGCATCTCACCAGCATGAAATAATAAACCAATAATAAACTTTATTTGTATAGCACTTTTCAAAACAAATGTTACAAAGTGGTTTAACAGCATGAAAAGGGCAAATTGACACACAAAGTGCAAAATAAAAAAGTGATTAATAAAATCAAGGTCTATAAAAAGTGAAACAAGGTGCAAGAATGAAAACAGAATGCAAGATATACCATCTAAAATAAAAGTGGCAATTATAAAAGTGCTTTTTCTTTTGGCATTTTTGCCTTTATTTGATAGCTAGCAGTAGAGAGAGACAGGAAAGATGGGTGAGAGGGAAGTTACGACATGCGACATAGGTCCAGATTCAAACCCACAAGCATCATGCACACAGACGTTAGGTAGGGTAGGGCCTATTAACCACACTGTTGAGGGGTAAGTGAGGGTATGCTGAGAGCCGGGAGCAGATGGAGATGGACAGTTAGATACAGAGTCTGGCTCCGGGTGTCCTTTGACTCTAGACAAGGGGCTCGACTTCGAAACCATAGAACAATAAAATACAAAACAAATTGAAATGGTAAGTTATATTTACACAGCTGTGACAACAAACTTTACAAGCAAACACACAAAATGGAAATGACTTGCATGCATTCAAGCAATGACGCAGTGTCCACGCGACACTGTCATTATACACTGATTGGCCCAAGAGGGGCACCACAATTACAGATCAAAACAAGGTAGCATAGTAGGTACTGACTGGCCCAGATGGGTCCGCATCATTTGTGGGAAACTAGATGTTTACTGCTGCCTTGTTTTTGTTGTTGTTGTTTTTTAATTCATCATCCAGTGCGGTTTACCCCCCAGAGATCCTATCTATAATGGCTTTCATATACGTTTTAGCGCAGCAGCACTAAGCTGGAAGTGCCCTGCAGTACACTTACAGCTCGGCTCAGCTCTCTTTGTCTTGTCTTTGGCTCAGTGGTTCGGAAATAAAAGCAGCAGACGAGTATTAAGACACAGACTGACACCACAGCATCTGAAAGGTTAACTCAAGGGCATACGAACAATGGCGTTGCATATCGTGCGCACGTAACAATGTTCAGTTTATGTCACGCACATGCAAACTTTTTTTCTTCAAGTAGTGTTCGCTATAGGCAAAGAACAAAATGAACACAATGAGAAGTCACGTTTTTTCGTGTGTGTGTGTGTGTATGCGTGTTTGTGTTATATTCTACACTAAGACACGCTCAGCAATATACAGCCTGTTCGTCACGGGACCGCCAACCCAAATGTAAACAGGTGCCAGGTTCCATAATGCTGTTCAAACATAATATATATGCCGCCAGTGAATCCATTCAAACTCATGGCTGCTCCCAGACCATCATCATTGTGTTTTATAACAATAAAACAGTAACTCATCAGTATCTCTCCTTTCTTATTAAATCCTCTTTTGTGACCTTCATGATCTTCTATAGGCCTAAATGCCAGGTTGTAATGCACTCGACAAATATAGCATATTCAAACTGACGTGCCCTTTAAAACAGCCTGCTTCTCACCATTTCCAACAGGGGCTTACAGTACATACTGTTAAAGTCAGGAACGTGAATATCTCCCCGTGATTTACCAGCTTTTTCTGGCTGGATTCAGAGGGTGGCCACCATACGGCTCCAGTTGAAACAACTATACAGTGATTATGACGTTAGGCAAGAGGATGAATGGTTCAACAGACGTGGAAAAAGGGGGTTCTGTGCCCTCCTGTCTATGTCTTCAAACTCCACCGTATTTAAAAATGTCTAAATGAATTATTGACCATCGCTGAGAGAGTCTGTCTTTGGTTTGGCTGTGACGTCACCTGTCAAAAGCTACAACACATTCCTGTCCGTGCCCAAGGTAGGAACGCTACTGATATCGTTTTCATTTGTCATCACAGTCGTTCAAAAGGCTCGCGCGATGAAATCCAGGATGAAGTCAAAGAACATTTGCTATAAATGAGGCCCCAGTGTTTCCTTTCATAATGCCCAGGAACAGAGGGACAGCGGACATTAGACAGGAACTCTTTACAGCGCCGCTGGACTGTGTCTGCTAAGTGCTTTCAGAGAGACAGAGAGAGAGGCAGGGAGACTCACACTGACAAGCACACATACACACACAGACATATATATATCTGTGCAGAAGTACACATGCATGCACCCGCCCTTGCCCCCTCCATGTTCCCCCCTACCCCCCTCCACGCACACACACACACACACACTGGAAAGAGCTCCACCAGCCTCCTTATGTAATCCTCACCACTAGAGATCATTAGGGAGGCTTTAAAGCTCCAATCCGTCACTTTAACAGCATCTCAAGCCCCTGCCACTTTGTTCAGGGTAAGCTGAGGAATATGGCACCGGGGGAAAAAGTCTTGGAAGCTGGTGCTGCGGATTGTGCCAGGACAGTGGTTTTCATCAAGTTACACACACATTAAAGTACAGAACAATACAACACGGACAAAGAACAAAGACACAACAGTCTTGAGGCTCTGTCCTCAAGACTAAGACTAATGTGTGAAGACTAATCTGGGATCGCAGTGAGCTTCTGTGAAACTGTGAGCTGCACTAATTGCTTGCAGAGCAAATACTATAGAGTAATAAAGCAACAGTAAACAAGTTGCCAGCCACGCAAGATGCAGTCATTGTTAAAACTATGTTATCCAATGTTTGTGCAGTATAGCATATGGTCTTTGTCTGTGGATTCATTTGTGTGCTGTCACTAATCAAATAGTGTAATTGGACCACTGGTTTGTGAGATATTATGTAGGAGTTTAAAATGTTGATCTTTAATTATTGCACCCTCATTAGGCCAATCAGTGTCATTTACAAAGAAAATGGGAGAACATTGTGCCAAAATGCATCACCTTCCAACTTTTGTCAAAATCAGACCAGTGGTGTCTGAGATCACGTCCAAGTTAAACATTTTGACCTTGGACTTACAGGGAAGGAGTTAAAAAACGTTCAACGTTAATTACAGCGCCCCCATCAGGCCAATCAGTGTAACCTTTTACCTGCTGGAACACCAAAACTAGAGTAGTGGTGTCTGAGACGTCACCTGAGATTTAACTTTTGACGGGCGGACACACATTATTGGATCGGAGCTTCATAACAGCTCTGTGACACAATCATGAAAAAAGGTATAGGTGCATCATATGTGGATAAGGACTAATGCCCCTGCCATTTAAACTGTCACCTTGGAGAGGAAATTAAAATCTCCTCTCAGTTGGAAAAACAATATTTCATTTAGGTGAATGGATACATTTCCATTTTCATTTCCACAAGATGGATGAACATTCATTTCCAAATGCATTGCAAACCAGGGTTTAAATATAGAGTCACTTTTTCACCTGGCTAAATCGACAACAGCACTGTGAGCAACCCAGTCTGTCCCAGCATATGAGATCCTTCCAACCCCCTCTGGATCACTGGAGACACACTACCGGCTATCAGCAAGGACAGGCTCAGGGCCCGTCGACTGTACTGTCATACACCGTAAACCTGTGTGTTTGCTTGTCCAGTTGTTGGTGTGTGTGTGTGTGTGTGTGTGTGTGTGTGTGCCTGTATGATTTTTCTCACTTGGTAATCTTGTTTGGTTTTGCATTCACCATTCATAATATTGTATTATCATGAATATTTCATACATTTACATTCACTTTACTTTGAGATTTCTGCTCATGGTGAATTATTAACGGGACCATTGTGACTGCCGGGTTCAATTTGAAGGCAATGCATGTGCTTGGGGTCTGAACTAAAACCACTTCACCATCTCAGGGCATGTAAGATATCTACTCATATAGATTCTACTAGGCATCTTCCCACAAAACAATTTCCCCCTTCTCATGCTCATAGGAAATACGTGTTTTCCATGTGGATTTCCATCAAGCCTAAAACGTACAGGGAGTCTGTTTTTGCATTTAGTAGAAGCGAGCGTGTCTCTCAATTTGAACCGAAAGATGAATGCAATTTTCCTTCTCTTCTCTCTCTACACACTCACACACACGCGCACAAACACAGGGGATTACTTCGGAGTATACCGCAGCAGTTCTGTGAATGACTACCGGGACGAGGGCCGAGTGGTTTTTAGCCGCCCCCGATCAAGCGCAATTACTGAATCAAAAAAGGTCACAGATGCAGTTCAAACGGTAAAAGGTTGGCGGCGTGTGCTCCAAATAAAACAGATTTGCTTTTTTTTAATGTGTATCCCACCTGACTCCTACGGGACTATCTCACCCTGGAGGAGGAAGGGGATGAGGAATGAAAAAGAAAGGAGATCAATTTGAAAAGAATAGGAGAAAATGAAAGGAAAAGGAAGTATAGACATCACTTGCTTTTCCATTTATATTAGTTGGCATATAACGCAAATGCCATTCCCAACACTTTTATTTCCAAGCCCATTTCACATTTATTTCTACCGTTGCCAAGCACAAGTTTTCAAATGTATAGAAGAGGACAAGGGGGGAAGGAAAGTGGAGGAGGATGTGAAGAAGAGAGGAGGAGAAAGGCCAGATGGATTGGAGACCGTTCACACCGAACACGTGCCAAGTTGCTCATTACATTCAGTGGAAATGTCTGGTCTTTGTTTAGCCATCTATCACAGGAAGAGTACACACACAGAATAGAGCATCCGTCAACACACTCAATCTGTCCTAGAAACCGGCCATACTCGGTGATCAGCCGTGCCATATCTCACCACCCGGCAGGAGGGAAGAGGGATGGTGAAGGGGAAGAGGTAGAGGAAGTGGGTGGTGGGGTTGGGAGGGCAGTGATGCAGTGGTAAGTAAGTATGTACAAAAATCCATTATATTTTCAGAAAAGCATTAACCGATGCTTTTCCCCCTTAAAAAGACCCTATCCTCTTATAACTACTAACATCTGTGCTATGAATTTATGTCATAAACGTTTCTGGCAGCCTAAAAAGGTGAATGAAATCTACTCTACAAATAAAAAGGTGAGTAAACAGAATTGGGAGGACATGGGGGAAGAAGAGAAGGAAGCAAAGCAAGGAAGGAAGGAAGACAGGAGGAGGTGACCGACCTCTCGTGATCGAGAGGAAGATGAAGGCTGGCGGCTGCAATATGTGCCTCCATACTGCTGTCCTGTCCCACACGACTTGAGGCTCATCAGTGAGCACATATAAAGCATGAGCCTCGCTAATTAGCTTTCAGTCTCTATACCTCAACATGATGTAGTAGGCTCTGATGGCACGCATGGATGGAGTATGGGCGGGGTGGGAAAGAGAGAGAGCGAAAGAATGAGGCACTTTATAATTGAATTACATTTTTTTTTGTCTGACGTCAGCGATATGACAGAGGGAGGGGAGGGAGAAAGGGGTGAAGACGAGGGAAGAAGCAGATGAGAAAGGGCGAGCTGTATTGGATGGATGGATGCACGGATGAGTGAGGGGTGAAAGAGGAAATTGAAGAGACGTTATGATTATGTCAGGGTGACGAAACGAGCGGAGGGAGCCGGGGGTAGAGACGATGATGATGAAGACGAAGGACAGAGATAGAGAGAGACAGACAGGCAGGCAGACAGGGGATGAGAGTGGGGGGGGGCGGGGGGGGTGAGAGAAGACCGAGTGCGTGTCATAGATGAGGATTGACTTTCACTGTAACGGATCAGATCTGAGAGCGAAGAGAGTTTAATCTGTCTAAGTCCATAAGCACACACACACACACACGCACGCACACACACACACACACACGCAAGTGTTTGTTTCAATTGCTGTCGGCTTGCAGGGTCTGATAATATCCCACAAACATCATAACAATGGGTCTCATTATAAATGTGTCATATTGTGATGCAGAGTTGTTTTTACGGTTGTACTGCGGCGCCGTATGGTCCAATCACGTGAATTTGATGTATTATGTTTTGTGGTCGCTTTACCCTGGAGTCCAATAGAGACTCACCAAACCAGAGAGTGACATAAAACACTAAATAATAACATAAATAACAAATCACTCCCCTCCTGGCTACCCCCTTCTATCAGACTCTTCCCCTCTGCGCACACACACACACACACACACCCCTTCGCTTCATAACACATAATCGATTACCTGATATCAATTGTAAATGATCTAACGTATCAAAGCTTTCCTGACCGCAGTTGATTATTTTTATTGATTGAACGTCCTGCATGGGTGAACAGCAAACTCAGAATGTGCAAGTGCAAGACGTCGTCTGCATCTAAACGGATTCACCCGGACAGTTTCCTCAAACGCCTCAGAATGAATATGACATCCGTTATGGCAATAATGTCATAGTGTTGGATGAAGCTCATCGCTGAGATTTGGAGTTGATTGGCCAGATTTGCCATAAAAGCACTTGGCCATGCTTACCAAGAAGAACATCTTTATTCCGGTCATGATCTCGGCGTTAAGATGTTTTTTTTTGGGAAACCCGGATCTAGGGTGGTTAGATAATCATCAGACTAGCGTGTAGTTGGGCGGAGGGACGAGGCCTCTTTCACTGTCTGTCATCCCACTAATCAGCTTATCACCTGAAAGAGCAAAGGGTCCTAATGAGGGGGTTGGGTCAGGGTGGGTGGTTGTTTAAGGTCAGGGGACAGATTATGTAACCGCCTCTAGTCTGCCCCGTAACGCGGTCGAAGCAGCGGTCAATGAGCACGGCCACGTCGTACTGAAGGAACGTGCGCGACGGCGGGGTTTGAAAGGTTGACTTCAAACGTGAGACACCGTTTCTACCACCTGGCTTCACAAAATGATTTGAGAGTGCAACTCGTTATCTCATGTTGTAGAGTTTAATAGCTTTCTTAACACCTCTGTAATGAAACCTGTCAAATGAACTGCGGTGTGGATTTAACACTCACAATTTTGCTGCGTAGGATTAGGTGATTTATGAATTGAATGCATTTTTATCAAAAGGGTATTAGTGTTTTGACATTTTTACAAGGAAAGGTTTAGTTTTACTGTATCTTACTCTTATTGACGTTGTTATTGTAGCTCCAGAGATAGAGCACCGTTATATGGTGAATCAATTTTCTTTCTGATCTCTGTGAGTATTTGGGATTTCCAATGGTACACATAATCCCTACTGGTGGCGAAGACAGACAGCCATCAGCCACTGCAGATACAGTGTATAGGGTCAAATATTGTATACTGGGTCTTATTTTGAAGGAGTTTGGTCGGCCAGTACGGTTAGTTAATCATAGTTTAAAAAGAAGCAGAGGTTCCTCGGAGGACAGGCAGCACAGAGAGCCCATTATCATCTTAATGAAGCTATGGCAGACTGAGAAGACGGGGCCGTGATTGATGACACCGAGAACGAACAGCCAGAATACGAACGCGTTATTAACGATCCGTGATTGCAGCTCCTGTCTCGAGTCATTTGAAATGTTTTCTCTTATCCTCTCTCTCTCTCTCTCTCTCTTTTCTGTTCTCTCTGCATCTCTGTCTCATTTTCCTTTCTCTTTCCTCACACGCATATGTATGTTTATGTGTGTGTGTGTGTGTGTGTGTGTGTGTGTGTCTGTGTGTGTGTGTGTGTGTGTGTGTCACAGCCATCTCAACATTCTGCTGACACAGGCGCAGCGAGATTGTGGAGAAGGTGAAAGGAAATGAGCTGAATTTATACATTAAAAGGCTTTCTCACGGCAGGCTGATAAATACCAGGCTAGAGAGGAATTGAGAGATGAAAGGAAATAAAAACTTAACTTGCATGTGTTGTTGTGGGGGGTGGGGGGGTGGGGTGTGGGGGGTATGGAGAACTGAGGGCCTGCTGAGGGAGGAGAAGGTAGCCTGGGATGTGGAGGTGTGGGGAAAAGAACAAAGGAGGAGAACAAGAGAGATAAGATGGCATTGGAATTGAAAAACCCGACAGGATAGCAAATGACTGAAATGTATAATGTCTTAGCCAATTTTCTATCTATCCCTATTTATAGCCTTATTGTATGTGAAAGCCATTGAGGAGGACCACATTTTCTGACCACAGAAACTACTTTAAATCCATGAAGGTGCCATAGAAAGAACTGCATTTCTGTTATATAACTGTATGGTACATAACTTTTCAAAATTGCAACCCAAAGAAAAGCCGACGACTTCCATCATCTTTCATCCATACTGGCTTTTTGCTGAGCTTCGGGGCGACAAAATGGCTCGACAAAAGCGCCCCTCGACACGCAGAGGGATACATGAATGCAAAGTGTCACTCGATGCAAGGAGTCGTACAGAAGTCACACACACACACACACACACACACACACACACACACATAAGAGACGGCAAGAGATGTTAACAAGCAGAACTTTGACTCTAGCACTGGCTCACTGATATATGATGTATCATAGCTCATGTAGCTGCTGTGCAGAAAAAAGCCTTTTATTTCCTCTGCATTATTCATCTGCTGCTATGTAGCTAACACTGTAGACTCTCTCTAATCCAACGGGAATACGCATACAGTGTACAGTCACTATCTTAAAGAGAGAGAGAGAGAGAGAGAGAGAGAGAGAGAGAGAGAGAGAGAGTCTGAAAGTTCATAATATCTAGTAAGCAGTCGGAATATGTAGTTATCAAATCACATCATGTATCATATCGTTGTGTGTGTGTGTGTGTGTGTGCAGATCAGCTGTTCAAAGGAGTTGGAGGAGCTGGCAGTAACTTTAATCTCCAGTCTCTGAGGAGTTCCAACTCTAACCTTGTTCTGGTTTCTAAAGGTCCACATCCACTGCTTCAGTTTGCTGTTGTTCTGCAGTATGCACATGCATGCGAGTATGCGTGTTTGCAGCGCTCGTGTAAAATCTACGCGAATAGGTGCAGCAGCCTTTTCCAGTCAATGCAGTTTATATACAACTACGATATGCTCAGACAGCCGGTGCCTGCTATTTTTAGCTAGTGTGCTATTTTGAGTGACAGGTCTGTACACGATAATGGTGCTGTAAAATTGTATAATGTGTATAGCAGTGGGTTGGGTCAGCATACTGTTCATCACCATGGTAATTCATTCTGACAATGGGAATTAGTACAGATGTGTGGAAAAGAGAGATAACCAGATGACACACACACACTCACACACACACACACACACACACACACACACACACACACACACACACCACATACAATGGTGTCAAATGAACAGTGAAAGTACAGTGAGATAAGGCCATACATCACATTAGTAGTCCAGCCTTGGCAGCAGACTTAATTACAGGATTGTGTGTGTGTGTGTGTGTGCGTGTACGTGTGCGTGTGCGTTTGTGTGTAAACCAATTAAACTACATTCTGAGCAACTAAAATAAGCATAGAAGATCAGGGTTTTTTCGTTGGCTCATCCTTGACAACACTGTAGCTATTCATCCTGAAGCAAACGCTCTGACCATGATGTTAAGAAGTAGGCCTACAGTATGTTTGCACAATATGACCTTCAAAACACATATCTCTCTGCGTGTTATAATTTCCAGTTGTGAGTCACTTGAGTCATTTGTTTGGTTGATCGTATTATGCCGTCCCAGTAATTCCCTCAACGTCAGCATTAAGAAACTGGCTTAACTTGACCGCAGTGTAATGGCTGCCCTGTCAAGATGGTAGTGATTTACAGACTCCATTGGCCTGATGGGAGTTGGTTAAAACAAAACAACCCTGACAGCCGCTAACAGGACTGGAGACTGCTGCAGCTGTTTGTGTGTGTGTGTGTGTGTGTGTGTGTGTGTGTGTGCGTGCCTCTACTACATTTCTGCAGAAAGGGGGGCAGAGACAGAGAGCGAGAGAGACAACCAGTGGCTAATGGCTTCCCTACAGCAGCACCACTTACTGCAGCTCACTGTGAAAAGTGGGGCGCCACAGGGGAGCAGCTATTAGCAAGCCTCAGACTTCATGTGGTAACGAGGCCGTGGAAGTGTCTCTGCCTTTGTCACTTTGGTACTCACACTGGTAAACATCTGACAGCAGCTGGGCATTCTGCTCAGAGTGGTTTGAGCCTCGATATATTCAGAGGTAAAGTCTCTACTTTCATTTGATCTCCCATTTTGGTGGAGTTGAGCTGCACTGGATGGCTTAGTGAGAAGGCAGACCATCAAATTGTCTTTGAGGAAGTCACTGAATTCCTACCAGCTCCAGTGATGCTGTTATGCAGCTGACCTTGACCTCTGACCTCCCTGTGCAGGCGGGGCAAGAGAAAACTTCCCCTTCAGCGATCCATTGACGACTCTCCTCCACTCTGCCTTTGCCAGCCCTGTGTTAACAAAGTGCTGCCGGACCATTTGGATTGCTGCTTATTTTTTGACGTGTGTAAACCCTCAGAGATATTATTTAAGTCATTCTGGTGCTTTGGGCAAAGACCCAATATTTGAAACCAGCTGCAATGAATCCAGCTGTCTTTGTTGTTCACTTTCCAAGGGACTGCAAAAAAAGTCAACTGTTGAGATAGCAAAACTATATCTGATTTAGTAAAGCCACTCTTCTTGCCTTTTGTGAAATACCATTACAGATAAGCAAGATGCAAACAAGATGCTGCTACTGAGATAGTAACATTTGAGACATGATACATCCAGCTGTTGCTCTTTACTCCATGGAATAGCCAAATACACGTTCATATACCTCAAACCACTGTCTGCTTTGCTTTCCCACAGTCCATTAAAGGTACAATTAAAAATTCATGAGTATACACAAACATACGGGTGCATGAAATACATAAAACCACGTAGAACAGATACGTAGGGAACATCTCATCAATAATATAGATTGATGAATTTCAAAGAAAAATGTTTTTGATCTAATATTCATTAGATTGATGTCTTTAGATACATTGTCACCTAAGCCTGGTATGTATTAGTTAGTTAGTTTGTTAGTCATGATTGCACACACACACACATACACACAATAGGGGTTTTGCAGACAATTGCAATTGAGGACAGTCCTCTTCCTGGTGAACCTTGTCCATCTATTCCTACCATTGAACTTTTGAGCTTCTGTTGCAGTAAGTAATCCATCTATGCACCTGTTCATCCCCTAATCAATTCATTTACTCTGCCTGCCATTCACTCATCAGTTCAATGGTCCATATGTGCATTCAAGCAACCATTCAATAATGTGATTGCTTAGGCACCATATGGATCTGGTCACAGCTCTGAATAAGCCTACCTCAGTTTGTCTTCATCAAGGGATGTCGAGGGTAAACCTACCTACCTACCTTAACTCAGTTTACCTGACGTTTTATTTGCCATGTACAGTAAGCTGATATAAATCTTCATGAGCTAAATTCATGTGTTAAGTAAGTCAAGTCAAGGTATCATTAAAAGTACAAGTATACTATTCTGAAATGTACCCTTTACAAGTACAAGAAAAATAAAATAAAAATGATACCCTCTTTTGTTTAGTTTTAGTTTAAAGTTTAATACTAACAGTGTACTAAAATAAAGTTCTTTTTATAAGGGCTGTCACATTTTTGTATAAATAAATGTCAGTTTTGCTGCTCTCCATTGTCGATTGACATAACACAGTAGTGTAAGGACAGTTCCTCAACGTTTTTACATTTGCTGTTCTAAACACCCAAGCCCCATTCAGGGTCCTCAGCAGGGCATGAAAAATATCTCCGCCATATTCAGTGGTGTCCTGTCAATATTCTTTTACCCCCCCAGTTTAAATCACTGCGGAGACCAGAGGAGATGTGTGTGTGTGTGTGTGTGTGTGTGTGTGTGTGTGTGTGTGTGTGTGTGTGTGTGTGTGTGTGTGAGAGAGAGAGAGAGAGAGAGTAGTAAGCTAGTAGTAGTAGGTAGTAGAGGCAGGGCTGGAGGGGTGAGTTTTGGTATATTTTGTTTTCAACGCCACATCTGTCAGATGAGTAGCGTTCTGAGCTGTTTGTTCTATACTCACTCTCAACGGTGGGAAAGAGAAAGTCCATTCAGAGAAGGCTTGGAAGAAAAAAATGGACTAACAAGCAATGGGCCTCCGGATGTAATACGAAATAAATGGGCTGCAGGCCGAGGCTGAAGCTTGACCACCTTACAAAGGGCAGCTAGCTGGTGATTTTTTCGCAGCAATTCCCACACAATGTCAGCAACCTTAAAAGCAGAAATGCAATGATTTGAAGGGAAATGACAGGAAGCTGTTATTGCAGCAGGGGAGGGGGATGCCAATGGAAGGTTAAATGTCCATTAGGCCTACTCATGCTGCTATGCATCAAAGACATTTAGGTTCTCTTTTTTCTGAGCCTATACAGGGTGGCAGATTGATGTAGTGAGTAGAAAGACGACCCTTCCACTGAAGTACCCAGGGTTCAAGCCCCCCAAGTCGGCAAGCATCCGCCCTGCTAAAGGGTTCTCGAGCAAGACACCGAATCCCCACCAGCTGCATGGGCACCATTTTGCTGATCCTGACCGCCCTGTGGAATGGAGATGGGCAAGCAAAACAAAGAGTATTTGCCCATGGGGATCAATAACGTGTCTTAGTATGACTAGGACACTCACCTCCATAGTAATAATAATTAAATGAACAGGGCGTTACTGGGGGTTAGTAACTGTTGGCAAGTAGCAGAAACTTGTCCTCTTACCTATCTTGTCTGTGAATTTAAAGTTATTTTTCTTTTGTGACTTTTTTTTTGTTGCTTTATTTAATAACAACATTAATAACAGTAACAATAATAATGATAGTAATGACAACAACAAATACAACAAAAACAACAAATATTTAAGTTAATTAATAAGTACTTAATAACTAATAATAGAGGGGAAAGAGAGTGAGAAGAGAAAGAAAAGAGAGAAAAGAGAGAGAGAGAGAGAAAAAAATGTAATTAAAAAAAAAAAAAAGTTGCAGGTGTGATCAGGTTCAGGCTGGTCAGGAACAGTAGAAGGCAGTGAGCGACACCCTGTGGTGGACATGCTGAACAACCAACGTTCTAATGCGGACGCGCTACGTTTGTCCCTTATGGCTTTCTGTTGGCCGGAACCGTCATGGCGGCCCCCTTGGTGGTAAGGTTACTCTTCCTATTTTGAATACTTTTTGGAGTTGCCTCCTTTGAACAAATGCTTTTATGTGCGCTTCTTGAAAGGCAGTATATATTGCAAGGTAGCGTTTTACCGCCAGCTCATGGGACAGTGCTGTCATTATAGTTAGCTGAGTTAAGCTTCATATTTGTCACATTTCTCCATAGACCTAGCATGATGTGCTGCTTCAGGTAGATAACTATCGCCTTTCAGCTTTAACTCAAACGTTTGTCACGACGGGAATAGCAAATAGGCTATTTGTAGAACCGTGTAAAAGACTGTAGGACTGAATGCTGGTCTGTTTCCTCTTTATCTGCCGGTTAACGTTAACTGTTGACTGCTGCCAGGACTGCCAGTTCATCACCAATAGGAGTAGTGAGTCCAGAGAGGAGAAGAGTCATAACCACCAGTGAGCACAGTGAGAGGCCAGGGCATGCTTATAGACGAAGACGGCTCATCTCTAGTTAGGATTTGACTGACAAGCACTGGAATCAAAGAGTGCTTTTCTTTTCTCTTTCCCTCTCTCTCGGTCCACATCGCCATCTCTTTCTCCCTCTCTCTCTTTCTTTACAGTCTTTACAGCGATGCAAGCGGGCGGCTCTCCTCCTTGTTGCCAGGCGACCATGGAGCTCCAGCCCGGTGACTCCACCTCCTCTGTACAGAAGGCTTCTCCTCTTCCTCACACAACGTTTCTATGAAATTGAGATGCTTCTCACTTGGAAGTCTCACTTCAGGAGCAGGGGACTGCAAAAGAAGAACGCGTAAGGACACCACAGGACTCAGGCTGCCCTGACACTAGAGATGTACACATACCGATACTATCAGATAAAATGCCTGAAAAACACTCGCCTTTATGTATTAATGCACCCACCAAAAATCACCACTCTTATGGTACTTCTAAGTTGCCTAGCCACCACTTTGTTTAGCTACTGTTCAGAAACTATATTGCAACAATGAAAAATACAATTATAATTGATTGAAAACAAGATTTCTTGAACATTTGCATGATATATATTTTTTATTATTTGCTATCTAAATCTAAAGTCAATGTAAACCTTGGCCTCTCCTGGCTTACAGCTTAAATTGGAGAATTTTCCCAATACAATAACAAGAGCCAAATGTAACTGCTTGATTTTGTGCATTTTTCACATTTAGAAGAATGATAGATCTGTTATGGAGAAGATAGAGTACGCCTCAACCATTTTGCCCAGTAATAGTCGAAGTCTATGTTGTAAGTAAAACTGATGGATTGATGCTCCTTTATGAATAAGTATTGGCAGGGATAAAGTGATATAGGTGCATCCCAACAAAAAAACATCACTGTCTTACATCAGTAACAAAGAGGGCTGCTTTTTACCTCTTTTCTTTCAGTTACTATGGCTACACTGAGAGCGTCCATGGGCCCAACATAGCAGCAGCTTACTATGTCTTGAGTATGAAGGGAGGATTTAGGTGAGTGTCTCTATCATTTTGACAGCTGCTGCCTCATTTTGACAGCACTGCTGTTATACTGCATTTATATCATATCGGCAAAGGCGCTAGATACAAGCCTCCTTTTTGAAAATACCGTTCACCTCAGCTTTTTCATGGTAAATCCTACTTGGGAACTCAGGGTTTGGCCCAATTTGTCTGACTTCCTGAATTCTGACCAACAAGCAAATACCTGTGGTCAGTTGTAGGGAGTGACATATACATTTCAAATAAAACAAACAATTTGCATCACACAAGTCATTTTGTGATCACGACTCTTAAAATTGCCAAAGCAGGACACAGCCACTTACTGGATTTTTCATTTGTGGTTGACATTGCAATGTTTGATTTGCTGTAAAACAAGTGCATGTGTATTATGGGTGATAAAGCTGATCAAAGTCTACATAAAACGTCACTTTCAAACATTTGTTTTTAACCGCCACTGTGTCCAGTAGTCAGTTGTATTTTTTTTGTTTATAATCTGCATTGATACCCTGTACATCTTAAAATGACAATGTCTTGTTCATGTTTTATATGTGTTCCCGTGATCCAGTTTAACAGTATGTACTTCGTGTGATACTCTCTCAGGTATGCTGGCCAGTCAGAGTGGTTCACCACTGACCAGAGGGGCAAGTTCAACTGGGACTTTCTGAACCACAAAGACATGCCCCTAGAAGAAGTAGACATGAGCCAGACAGTCATCAACTACACAGGCCTGGGGAACCTGGGTACTGAACTCCAGCTCTGGCTTTCTTTCTCTTTTTACTTCTTATTTTCTCTGGCTCTAAACTCATATTCGGTTGGTGTCTCTCTGTCATGCATGTCATGTAGATGATTCAGATGATTTTCAACATGGCAGTCCACTGTCCTTGATCATGCAGAACTAAGCTCGCTCATTTCTCGTCCTCCCTCAGCGGGGCAACAGACTCTGCGCACTCTGTCGTTACGGGGATGTCCCGAGGTTGACGACTGGGCCCTGGCCAGGCTCCACGTGTTCCAGGACACGCTGGAGGAACTGGACATCTCTCACTGTCCACGCGTCACCACGGGCGGGCTGGCCGCGCTGAGGCATCTCAAGTAATTATCCACACACTCGCAGCACATTATTAGCAAAACACCTTTGCTCTGTTAACTTTATCTCTTGTGCTCCAGGGGACTGCGCCGTCTGGACGTGTCCTCCCTCCCAGGGGTTTCGAGTCCTGGTCTGATCATCATCCTGCTGGAGGAGATGTTGCCGCACTGTCAAGTCATCGCTACTGGCTACGACCACAGCCTGAGACGGGTGGGAGGAGCACATGCGAGGGCAGATGTAGAGTATGACAAGAGGCAGGGCCAGTAATCAGAAGGTATATGGAGAGACGTGGTCCATCCTCTGAGAGAGCTCTGCTGTCAGATCATCTGCTGCTGTAACCACCATAGCCTGGAAAAGGAGGGTGGTGATGCGGTGAAGAGGAAACAACTGACACTCTCTGCTGAGAGTCAACAGATAGTAGAGCCAGCAACTGTAGGATGTTTTTACACACAGTATCATGGTTTAAGTTATTGCACTTTGTCAGGAAGTGTGGCAATTATTCTTTATTTGTTGCTAAAATGTAAATATTATTGTAAATGTGCTGAATAAAGATTTCATTGTTCATTATGGTGATTATTGTAAAATTATGACCTTAACCTATGAATTCATATAAATTATGTGTAGCAGACAAGGAAACACATCCAACCACATGGTATGGTTTTGAAACACGTCTACAGTCTGTGATGTGGAAGCTTATTAACAGGGTGAGATAAAGCCTATAATCCAGTGTGAGGAGATAGCCTTGACCTGTAGAAGTGCCAGACCCCACAGTGGGAGGAAGAAGTGACCAGTAGGCCTGGGACAAGATAGTGAATGTGGATGAAGAGCTCATAGCTGCTTTTGTATGTAGAGATACTTTATACAATTTTGTGATAGCCACTTTTGTTTGTGAAACAACCTTGTGTTAGAAATATGAGCTACTGCTACTCCACCATTTGTTAAGTACCAGTATTGTTGCGTGCAAAATTTGGTCAGTAACAATGGGTTGATTGAAACCTTAAGATAAATGTCAGGTGAAATATCACAAAAGTAGAACAGTGCGCTAGGAACCAATGTCACGCCATGGAAACTGGGTCACAACACACACGGACACTATTTGTGTCGGACAACAACAATCTGATCGAGGCAACTCAGTTGTAACCTGTCACCACCGTCACATTTGGGATTTACATTGATTGGCATCGTTGTGGTTGAAGGGCCTTAGTAGACGGATAAATGTCTGATGCATCAGGTATGGTGGTTGTCTGTTCTGAAGAGTAACATTTTAGCAATTTGACAGCCTGTCAACGCATTCGCTTAGCTAGCTTTTTAGCTAACGTTACCTCTGTTAAGGAGAATAATTTGTTGATGTCGGGATTTTACATGCATTTTATTTTGCATTTGTAGAACATCCTAAAAGAGAAGAAGAGGAGGACCTTAACTCCGAGCGAGAGGTAAGGAAAACTAATTTAAACAATTGCAACAGTACCACTGGTAGCTAGTAGGCTGAATGTTAGCAGGGATGTGGGGCTATCTAGCTAGATTCCAGTAATGTCAGTCAAAACAGATGTATCTGTCATTGTGTAACGTGGCAGATGTTGAAAATAGGCAGTGCAGTTTCTTTCCCCAAGTGCCCCACATAAGCTGTTTTTAGTGTAGCAAACACAAATGTACAACCAGTAAGGCAACAGAAGTTATATGAATAGACACTTTACATTTGAAGTATAACAAACAGCAGATGTGTGATTATACCTGATACAGGTTACAGATACAGATGTTGAAAATAGGCAGTGCAGTTTCTTTCCCCAAGTGCCCCACATAAGCTGTTTTTAGTGTAGCAAACACAAATGTACAAACAGTAAGGCAACAGAAGTTATATGAATAGACACTTTACATTTGAAGTATAACAAACAGCAGATGTGTGATTATCCATGATACGGGACCCTTTGGGAGTCTTTGATCATATGACTGTTTACCTCTCCCATAGGGTCCTGTGTTGCTCCATTGACTTTTTACTGCACGAAGGTCAGCGAGCCCGATAACGAAACCAATACGTCGAATTTCACTTACCTAAACAGATGTCCGTAATCCTTCACTTGTCTACTTGCGGGGCGGCGCTCCATCTCCTATGCACAAATAAACTTTTATACTTTGTTAAAGACAGGCATACACCACATTTTCCATTGTAATGAAATCCAACATGGCAGACAGACGCCTCGAAAGTGAAATAGGTAAGTGAAATTAGACGTATTGGTTTCGTTATCGGGCTCGCTGTCTTTCGTGGAGTAAAAAGTCAATGGAGCAATACAGGACCCTATGGGAGAAGTAAACAGCCATATGATGAAAGACACCCAAAGGGTCCTGTATCAGGGCTAATGTGTGATATGCTTTATGCAAGAAGCCAGTCACAACTGGTTTACTGTTCACAGTTACTGAATCTATGAGTCATTATGGTTAAATGTAAGATGTTGAATCCTTTGTCTTTGTAGGATCAATCTGACAACAGTAGTGAAGAAGAGGCTTCTGGAGACACAGAAAGTATACGGCACCATGTCATGTTAAATCTGTCAACACTACATATTACAAAATGATCCCCTCTTACAACTGTTGACTTAAATTACCACCACATCTCACATAATTTCACCTTTCACCCCTGGAATGCTCCTGCAACAGCAGCCCGGATACATGCAATTCTTTGTTGTATTGAGAGAACATCAGACCAAACGCCATTCAAAAATGTAGCATTTTAATGTTTCAAACATCTGTGACCTTTTGTAATCGTTAGGAGCCATTTCTCCCTGAATATGACTGTGTACCTATAGTATACATATTTGGGGTTAGGAGCCACTTCAATCAGCATAATGCACCAAGCAATTCAATAACATATGAACTTAGAAATGGTTCGCCTGTTATTCCCAGTCTTTTTTTTTCACCAAAGTAATGTGTGGTAGTGAGCAGTGTGTGAAGTCTAAAAGTAATAATTTTATTGAATTAAGCTCTGCTTGATGCATTAAATGCTTTCCAAATTGCTGAGTAGCTCGGAATGATTTAGAGTGGATTTTGATGTGATATGTGGCATGCATCAGGGCTTCTACAATACTATATTTAATGGTCTTGCTCTCCATTGATTGCCCTTATCTGACTCTTCTACATGCTCCCCTCAGTGGACTTCCTGCGTAACCTCTTCTCCAGCACCCTGGGCCTAGGCTCAGCAGAAAAGGTTCTGGATGAGCTGACTCTGGAAGGGGTAGCACGGTACATCCAGAGCGGCAAATGTGGGTCTTTCTCTAGTTTCTATGCTGCATCCATTCAGCATTTCCATTATGAGGATTATAATGGATTACTTTTAATGCTTACAAGCCTGTTATTATGAATGCATTCATTATCGATTGAGTGAAATTAAGCTCTACCTCCATATAGGTAAAAACATCATCTGCATGGTGGGAGCAGGAATATCCACATGTGAGTATCTCTACTTTAGTATCACTGAACGACTAAGTATTTAAAAGTGTCATAGTGTGGCATTTCTTTTTCCATCTATAACTCTGAGCCCCACCCACAGCGGCTGGGATCCCTGACTTCCGCTCCCCAAACACTGGCCTGTATGCCAACTTGAAAAAATACAACCTGCCCTACCCAGAGGCCATCTTCCAGATAGACTACTTTAAGGTGTGTTGATCAGTACTGCAGAGAAATGTGAAGAACTATGTAGTATATAAACTCAGGAACTAAAACAGGTTGCATTTACAGCTGTAGGGAAGCTATCATGTACTAGGATTAGCATCCTAAACCTAAGGCCATCTTTCAGTCAGATGGACCACTATAATAGCTACCAGTAGTCTAAACTACTTGGCTACTATGGCTAGTTGCACAGTATACCTTCTTATAATCTGAAGACTATCATGTTACTTTACCGGGTCTTCACTGGTGCCATAATAAAATGTACCTCTCCATCTTCCTCCACCATCTTGCATCTCAGAAACATCCAGAGCCATTCTTCGCCTTGGCCAAGGAGCTTTACCCAGGACAGTTCAAGGTACAATACACTTCATGCTGGCTATTAGGCCACCAGTGGGCAGTGTACCTGCTGAGGAAACAAATTTCTACAGGTTTTTAGGCAGGTGGTATACTAACGGTGAAGTCGTACCTGACGGAAATAGAACTTTGATTGCAAAAGGGTTGAAAAAAAATCACAATCAGAGCATCTCTACATGAAAAGGAGCTTATTACCCAGAAAATGAACTAGTCTAGGTGGTTGTGTGCCTATGGTCCATTGATAATTACTGGTTTTCAGCCAACAGTCTGTCACTACTTCATGAGGCTGCTGAAGGACAAGGGGCTCCTGAGACGCTGCTACTCACAGGTTAGAGAAACACCCAGCCCGGGACTCCAGTTCACAAGCATTACACACACACACACACACACACACACACACACAGAAAAACAAGGTTGCCCTTATTACGTTTACTATCTTTGTTATATTGACATTAATGTGTGTGTGTGTGTGTGTGTGTGTGTGTGTGTGTGTGTGTGTGTCTTCATTCAGAATATTGACACCCTGGAGCGTGTGGCCGGGCTCCAGGGAGAGGACCTAATTGAAGCCCATGGAACATTCTACACGTCCCACTGTGTCAGCTTCCGTTGCCGCGCGGAGTACAACATGGACTGGATGAAAGGTCTGTGTGTGTAGGTCTGTGTGTGTAGGTCTGTGTGTGTAGGTCTGTGTGTGTAGGTCTGTGTGTGTAGGTCTGTGTACTTGGCTGTGTGACCGTTTGTTGGCCTTTTGAATGTAAAACGGTGGGAATGTGATTGTGGGTGAGGTTGTGATTTCAGTCATTTGAATGTGTAACCTCCCCACTCCGCCCTGCAGAGAAGATCTTCTCTGATGACCTCCCCAGATGTGACAAGTGTAGCAGTCTGGTCAAGCCAGGTCAGTTGCTGTCTGTCTGTCTGTCTGTCTAATGTACTAGTACAACACTCAATTCTCTCATCCACGCCTCAGAAATTGTTTTCCAACCAATCCTTTCACACACTATTTCTCTCTTTCCTCTGTTACAAACATGGCCACTTGATAAATGCGTCATCATGTATTTCACCGCAGTGTCAAATAATCGTCCTTATATCACCACTCCCTCCCTCTCTTCTCTCTGTGCAGATATAGTCTTCTTCGGTGAGAATCTACCTGTCCGGTTTTTCACTTCTATGAAGATGGTGAGAGAGTGCCTGGCATGCAAGCATGTGTTCATGTTTGGAGCGGATGTGGTGTACCACCTCTACAGAGATAAAATTACATTCACACCAAAATTGCGACACCTCTCTCTCTCTCTCTCTTTCACTCTCAGGACTTTCCTCGTTGTGATCTTCTCATCATCATGGGGACGTCTCTGCAGGTTCAGCCTTTTGCCGGTCTCGTCGGCAGGTATTACAGATCAGATTTCCAACTGATGAAATGTATTACTGAACTGGACCAAGCGTCATGTTGCTGCATGGCAACCACAGTTCTACCACAGTTACGATTACAATGGTTAGCTGCATAGACTACTTTTTATCCAGTGGCCCTACAGAACACCCTGCTTTGTGACTGTCCTGTAACTGGACAGTCGCAGGCTTGATCCCAGCTATGTGTCCTAACAGAGTGCCCTTGAGCAAGACACTGAACCGGCTCACTCATTGTAGTAAAATATAAGACTTAAATCAATTCTGTACCATAGGCAGAAACTGTGCTGTTCCCTCTCATTTTCTCATTACCCAACTCACAACGACCTCTTTCTTTCTCTCCCTTTCTCTCTCCCGTGTGTGCGTGTGTCTGTGTGTGTGTGTGTGTGTGTGTGTGTGTGTGTGTGTGTGTGTGTGTGTGTGTGTGTGTGTGGAGTACAGGGTTTCAAAAAGCTGCCCGAGGCTGCTCATCAACATGGAGAAGGCAGGAGAGGTGAGCTTCCACCCCTCCATCTACTCCCTTTTCTCCCTTTACTTTCTCTGTTTTTGTCTGGTAGATGTATTTGTTGGGTGCTCTGTGTCTTTCCTGTGTAGGCCGACCCTCTGTTCGGGATGTTGGGTTTCGGAGGAGGAATGGACTTTAACTCAGGCAAGGCTTACAGGTGAAAGACGCTGCCATTTCCTCTCTACGTCTCAACTCACCATCCTGTTCTGTGGTGATGGCGATAATGAACCTGACATGTCTCTCTCTCTCTCTCTCTCTCTCTCTCTCTCTCTCTCTCTCTCTCTCTCTCTCTCTCTCTCTCTCTCCCAGGGATGTAGCCCACATCAGTACATGTGATGACGGTTGTTTGGCTCTGGCTGACCTGCTGGGATGGAAGGTAAGTTATAGAACGCTTCACACATGATGCCAAATGGCCTCGTTCCATAGAGAGATAATGCTGTAATCCAGAAGAGTTGTGTGCTTGTTGGAAAATTGTGTTTTTCCTGTGTGATATTGTGGACTGCCACCACTGTGGAAAGACGGCTCAGCTTGGGATGTTGATTTACTCACCAACCCCCATTCTGTCAGCCTGCACTTTGGTCATGTTAACCTTTGTTCTCTTACCCTCCATCTTCTTTTCCCTCATCGCTCTCTCTCTCTCTTTCTTCTCTCTCCAGGCGGAACTGGAAGAAATGGTAAACGGGGAGCACGCCACGATTGACAGTCAGGACAAGAAAGAGAAGGCCAACGAGGGCAAGGGAGCCGCAGCGAAGGCGGGCTCTGCGTCGGCGGCACCAGAGACTAAAAAGGAAGAGTAACCAATTAGAAAGATCCCTTTCTTAATGATGACTAATGACATCAGAGTTTGGAGTTGGCTCTTGAAGGGAGATTAGGATACTAGGGGTTTGTTTGGAAGGCTGACGCTTCACTGAGATCAAACTGGATCAAAGGAATGTCATCTCTGTAGGCCATTTTTGCATCTGTGGACATTTAATCGTCCTGAACAAACCCGTAGGACTTCTGACATCTCTGTATATTATGCTTCTGTTCATGTTAGTTATGCGCACTTTACTAACATGGCTCTACTCCTCTTAAAGCTGTTTTTACACGAGCTTGCATCTGCCTCAGTTGTATGAGTTGATTCCTGAGGCAGTTTATTCTCTACATGGACAGGTTTTACTGCAATACACTGTGGCGTTGTTCCAGTATACCTACATTGAAGCCACGTGGCCCGGATGGTATTTAACATCACCAAAACTCTGCAGCAATCTGCTGCATTGTAGGCAAGCTGGAATACGCCTCTAAACCAACTATTTTACTACACGTCTGAAGGAGTGACAGATATTTAGCCAGAGGCAATTCAGATAAAACTACATGTGTTTTCATTTCAGTTTGATGCAGTGAACCAGTTTCCTCAAAACTGTATGCGATGTCTAGACTATTGGTACGTTTTATCTGTCGACCCCTACTGAATGCAGCCCCAGCTCCGTTGATCTGCTTGGTCAACAACCTCACAGGAACTGACAAAGCAAACCATAACAGTAACAAGAAAATGAACTTCCTGAGTGGTGAACTGAGGCGGCGCTACATCAGCTGTAAATATGATATAATCGTAATGGGTGATAGGATATTAAACTTTTATAATAAGTTGTTTTTTAATTAACAATGGGTTGTTTTCATGTTTCACTTTCTGTGGATTCTTTCAATATAATGCTCTCTTAAGTTTATTAGGATAAATATGATGCTTCCTTAATTATATTTATCTGTTGTTATTATGGAACATACAAGTGCACAGGAACACTTTCTCTTTCTATGTAACAGACTGGCCAGGTGAATCCACATTTGATCTTGAAGAGGAGGATGTGGATGAAGTGCATCTGATATGTTAGGCTGATGCTCCTGAACCAGTCCAGGGCTAAAATGATTAAAAGAGGAGAGATCAAGGTCAGCGCTGCCGAGGTGTTGTTGGTATGGGCTCTGGGCTAGACACTTGGCTTCATCTGTGCCAGGAGCATTGGCCATTAAAATAGATCATGATGATGTTAGCAGGAAATGATTTAGACAGCAAGCATGTAACAGGAACTAAAATAGTGGAAGACTTGTTGCCATGGAAATGTAGTTGACCAATCAACAACAGTGTTGGCCCAACCAAACCAACCTGCAAGTACATGAAATAAAAAGACTCGTTGTTTACACATGAAATGTGGCCTTTCTTCTTTTTTTGATTCATACAAACTCCAAGCTGATATCATTATGGGATTGTTTCTAAGTTGAGTGCATGTTTCTTACACAGCTGCAACTTGAGATCTCTTTGATCACAAAACAAACACACAGTTGTAATCTATCAGAGTTGTGGGAAAGCGTCTTCAGGCCACTATCTCTTCTTCTCCATTTTAAACAATAGAAAGACATTCCACTTTAGTCCAGATGGTGAAATGGTGTCTGTTCACTTCTTTGTGTGTGAAGATGCTCAGAGCTGGGTTAACCACATGTAGACGTGGTGGGGGGTGGGGTGGGGGGGGTAGCAGTGAAGGGGAGGAAACAAATGCAGATGATTAAAGACCTGTGGAAAGGCTTCTGTGGCAGACTGGGGGGTGTGGTTGGGCAGATGGCTGGAGGCGGGGGGCGGAGTCGGGCCGGCAGGCGGGTTCGCCCTGCCCCGACACCGGCTGCAGCCCATCGGGACTGAGTGGGGACTAATATCTGTTGTGCATGTGTGTCTCCCCCATGTCAGTGAGCCGGGAACACGGAGCGAGCGAGCGGCTCGAGTGAGAGAGAGAGAGCGAGAGAGCGAGAGAGAGAGAGAGGACGGTTCCCGCCGAGAGCGGAGGAGGGCGAGAGAGCCCTGTGTGTGCGTGTGTGTGTGTATATATATTCCGTGTGGCCAATAAACGGCGTTGCTGCCAAAGAACCCACCACAAGTCTCCGCCTCTGCCTACCCGTAGCAGCATCGTTGCTACAGCTTCTTATGCAAAATGAAAGTTCATCAAATGCCAGCATGTGCAGGGGTGCAGGTAGAAGAAGGCAAATGCAGCAGCTGTCTGAAAAACACTTTTTTCATTCATTTTTTAAGAAAGACACACATTAGAGCAATGAACTT
Organism: Hoplostethus atlanticus; assembly: GCA_034670405.1. Lineage (NCBI taxonomy): Eukaryota > Metazoa > Chordata > Actinopteri > Trachichthyiformes > Trachichthyidae > Hoplostethus > Hoplostethus atlanticus. The sequence continues at coordinate 2,069,869 of JAXDDX010000025.1, forward strand.
CTAAGGACTGCATTTCTGAGGTGACCGTCCTACTTTTTAGTCCACTTGTTTTGAGCTCTTAAGCAACACAGTCAACCGTTGGAGAAAGGAAGGGTTCGAGAGAGTAGAGAGAAATTGCAACATGTGGAGAAAAAGGTTGCAATTACTGTAGGGGAGAGAACAAACCAACTGCCTGTATCTGCCAACTAGCTCACAATGTAAGTATTAACAATTTTCACACAATCCACGTGTTAAAAAAATGTCTAAACGTACAAAATCTTAAAGATCTGATACATAGATAGACAACAAAGAAATGGGTATTTTATTCTTTTTTGTTGTCTGTATGGCACATCTCTAGAATACAAGACACATCTGTATGTGCTTGCACGCGTATGTGTGCGCATGTATCTGTGTGTTCACATGGATGTATGTGTGCATCTGTCCAGGGCTGTGCGTAGTCCAGTCAATGGGTTGACTGCCATCCCATGGAGGAGCAGCGGGAGGAGGCAGACCCTTTCGTCTGTCTTGGAGCAACTGAGGGGCTGCCAGGAGGCCTGGTGCCCCGGAGCACCCTGGGACAGAGAGGGAACCCATGCCGCACTAAAGGGAAAGCCTGCTGGGGTGAGCTGTCCATCTTAGCATTTCATCATTTCATCTTATAATCTTATTCTTCTCAAAACAAGTGACAAAATATGTCATTGGGGTGCGATTCAAATGACCATGCAGGCCACAGGATAGTGACACTCCAATAATCTTAATAACTATATAAAAAAAACAAGACTTGGCTTCAGTTTGCCATTGCTTTTTATTTGGTTGCATCAGGCCAACGTATTTGGGCCGTAAGCCTTCATCAGAGCGTCATCTAAAATTACACCAGCCAACTTCTTTTTTTTTGTACATGCAGTACAGAGTGGTTATATTGTCACAGTTGAGTGGGGCGGTACTGATGGAACAACAATAAGTCACCATGGGTTTCCCTGTGTGTTTAACATTACCTCAACATCCGCTCCTGTGTTTTACATCAACCTCCTAAATCGCACATCGTTATAAAATGATTTATATATATACATATATATATATATATATATATATAATCCAACAGGACTAAATACAAGGTTGTACTTGATTTACTTCCCAGAAGTGATATTGACAGGTTGAAGTAATGTTCATGCAAATACATATATTTATATGTAAATATATGTGTAAGGGTTTCCCCTATGTGGTGGAAGGATGTCGTTTAGGGGAAATTGACTCAGAATACATTTACGATGAAGCAACTTTACTGCTACATGAAAAATAAATACAATGCCTGCCTCTTTACTTAACCCTTGTGTGGTGTTCGTGTTTCTGTTACTCACCCAATGTTCGCGGGTCTGGTGGACCCACAACATTATTGGGTTTTTAAAACAATACAGCCATAACAATTTATGTAAAAATACTTAACAGATGTTGACTTTATCTCAATTACAAGCAATATAGACAGTATATTTGATTAATATTTGCCATTTACCCCTGCTACATCATATTTATCAATAAAAGTGCTATTCGTTTTTTGTGATAAAATGTGATTTTTGCAAAAAAAAAACAATTATAATCAAGACGTGGAATAAATCATGTTGATCTCAAACAAATATAAATGAAACTGCAAAGTAAAAAAGTTAGCGCATGTGATGTCCAGGACAACCCGCATCCCTTGGTTCTTCTCAGGGGATTCTTCATCTGGCTTCCCTGTATACACTTGCAAGATCCATGCATATGATGAGGCAGCATCAAAGGCAGCCCAGATCTTGATTCTGTATTTTGCGGGTTTAGACAGTATGTACTGCCTGAAAGGGCAGCGGCCCCTAAATGGTGTAAGCTGCTCATCAACAGTAATGTTGGGCCCAGGGTTGTAAAACAGGGGAAGGCGGTCCCTACAGGGGAACCCTAACCCCACTTGCCCTACACTGACCTGATTGCAGCTAGCTGGTCTGTCTGCCACCAAGCTGGTCTGGTGTATGGTTATCAAAGTAGATAATGCTGGAAATAATGTGGAAGTTTTCCAGAGACATTGTGGCACAGAAAGGTTATCTGCCAGTTTCGGCATCCCATTGGATCTGAAAACACCAGCAAGGATAAGAACCCCAAAGTATTCACGTCATTGGGTTTGGTCCATCTTCTTCCACCTCTCTCCAAAAGCATGCCTTCCCTCCAAATTAGTGCAGTCCAGAATGATTTTCTAGATGGTGTCTGGGATGATATGTTCAAAAGAAGACTTTATGTCCTGCACACGGCCAACCGTGTCGGCCCTGGTTGCATCCTTATCACATTGGCAGCCATGTGGGGTGGCTCATTCCTTGGGCAAGAAGACCATTCAATTTCACCCTTATGGACTGGGAGTATGTGTGTGTGTGTGGGCCAGGTGTATTGGTGGAGTTGATCTGGGTGTGGGGCGTGGTGATGGAACTATTCTTAGGACATATGGCAATAATGCCTATAAAATGGTGGAGAGAGTCCTGTTCAATCTATGAAACATGCTGCAAATCTAAAAGCGCAACCACACACACACACACACACACACACACACACACACACACACACACACACACACACACACACACACACACACACACACACACACTCACTCACTAAGGCCCAGGTAGGAGGAAGACAGAGGAGGAGGACACTTTTCCTATGTTTACTTGTTTTTACCTAGAATTTCCACACTTTTATTGCCCTTGGGTCCAGTGGACCCGAACACCACATATGTAATATAAATGTGTAGGGGGGGTGCACAGTGTGCACTCAATGAAAATTTGTTCTCTTACATGTTCTTCACAGAAAATGAGCCAAGGCCAATGAGTCTCAGGTTGAAAAAATAATTCATTGTATCATTTTTCTTTTAGTAAACATTGAAAACGTGTCCCACAGACCCGAACACCACACAAGGGTTAAAGATTTAGAGTAAAAAATACAAAATAAATGCAAACCCAAATATGGTGGATAATGATCTTACTGTGGTGGGCCGCCATAGTAGAACACACATATACATATATAGAGAGAGAGAGAGCGTATATAAAAACGTTGCTGGTGTCATTCCAGATGATGCTCTGAGGAAACTGACTGATGCAGCCAAATAAAAGTCAAGTCTTGCTTCTTTTTATTTAAGAAGATTTTTGGAGTATTGCTATCCCATGGTTTGCATGATCCCACTGTGATTCGGTGTTGTAGCAGAGCACCCAACCAAGAGGCTACACGAGAAAGAGCACCTGTTATACATTTTGCAAGTTGATTTTGCATTGAGAAAAAGTCACATTTTCTCTCCTATTTTAAGACTTTTTCACTTTTTTTTAAGAAAAGTGACATTTTAAGACCCTTCCTAAAACCTTAAACCTTAAAATACCCTAATATATTAAAAAAATGACAGTGCTTTTTCAGTGAATTTCCAATAAAATGGCATTGAAATGACTTGTTTTGCAGAGCAGAGAGCTCTCAATAAAACTAAATTGCTCTCAAGTCAGCCTCAGTTCCATTTTCACTCTTTATTCTTCCCTCGGTCATCTGCACCAAACAGATATTGAGTGATCCTCTGTGTGGAGATGACTCATGTCTCTCTTAACTATCCTATAACTATGGTAGTTATAACTTAGACAAGCAGGCTAATTCACACTGGAATGAACGCTGACCTGCGCATTGCATCTTTAATACAGTTACAACTTGAAGCCAGTTCGTCTCTCTTTTTTTTTATGGTAATCTGGTTAAAAGAGTACATGCTACATTTAGAGATGAATGCAGAAGTAGGGTTTGATAAAAGGGTGTGCAAGCAGCGAGATTGCAATACAGATGGATACTGGTCTGGAAAGGAGAATGTGAGTAGCTAAGAAAGAACAAAGGGTTTACTGTATGTCTCGATGCTTTATGGTGCAATATGAAGAATGACATGCAAACACTTACCCAGAAATACAAATACTTAGCCGGCAGCAAGTCATTTACATGTGAGTATTTGGTCGTGGGGCACGATTGGACCGTTGGTGAACAGTGCTTTCTCAATGCAGGAACTCTCACAGGAAATGAATGAGTTATTTGTATATTTAGACTCTAAATTTAGTGCTAAATGTGAAAAGGTGTGAAAAAGGTTACTGATGCCCTAATGGGACGATACCTTGTGGGCATTACAGTTACCTACTGGGCTCATTCATTTGAAATTGATGAAGAGGTCAGTGTTTTTTGAGATTTGTGAGTGACAGGTTTGCTGTGAGTTTTCCTATGAATCTGAATGAATGAAACCTGCTGCTATGAATCATTGGAGATATTTGTCCAGGTTGCATCTCTGTTACCCAGCTGCCTGTGTGTGTCTTTGACGTTTGACTTGTAGTGAACCCGCCTCTCGCATCTTTTTCTGTGCACGCCGAGCATGAAAGCCACTTCCTCTGTGCGTATATATGCATGCTTGTGTTTGGTAGCAGTTCATAATTCACGTCTCGGTGGTGTGACTACATGCCGTAGCAGCAGGCCGGTTTTTCGCAACCAGTCTAATTATGTCTCAAGCAACTGCTTATTCTATTCTAGTTCTTTACCTGTGAAGTTTACAGAGGGAGACAATGTGGTCTATACATAGATAGATAGATGTATGACTGATTCTCAATGCTGCACATTTTCCAGTGTTAGCAAGAGTTGATTTTTCAGTGTCTGTCCATTCATAGAGCTGATGAGTGTTAAAGTAACTCTGATCGGTGTGGACTTGGTGTTGATGTTTAACCCTGACGTGGCTGTGTATCTGTCATCACTCGCTCACAAGTGGGGAACGGCACTGTGCCTGTATAAAACTCTTTCCTGGATTACAAAATTTTTTCCTGCTCAACAAGCTTCTGTGCCACTTCATACGACAAAATGCCTCTTTCTCCTTTTTCTCCAGAGTTTCCTGGTGCTGAAGGATGCCAAGTCTCAGCCCAGCCTGCTGTGCGTGTCTACGGGAGGGGAAAATGAAGCAGTTGTTGATTACCATATGAAATGCACCAGCACAGGTAGGGACCAACCACATGCAAACACTAATACTTCTTTTTTCTATGTGTGTGTGTGTGTGTGTCACTTTAAGCGGTTTTGTGGTGGCAGCACATTTGCATGCACATACTTTGCATTGGACCATTATTTGATGAACCACAAAACGTCTGCAAAGTCTAGACCTACTGCCCTACTCCAGCATGCGATATGTTCTTGTATCATCTTCTCTGCCGTTAATCTAGGGTGAGTGCCTACATAGAAATCTAGAAGCACACAAAGGGAGTGCTGACCTTTTCTGGCTTGAAGCTCAGCAGCACAGAAACCACAGAAATAATAGACTCAATTACTGCTAAAGCTAAAATAAAACCAAGAAGCCAAAGTCCCCCTTCAGACTTCCTGGTTCTAGCTACTGCTGTATGTTTCTAGGAATGTATTTTCGCAAGTAGCTCATCTCAGAATAGGACAAAAGCTAATTCTACCCTCCCCCCTCTCTCTCTCTCTCTCTATCTCTTTCTCTTTCTATCTCTCTATCTCTCTATCTCTCTATCTCTTTCTCTTTCTATCTCTCAGTCTTCCAGCTGTCTCAGTCTCATCTAGGTTTCTCTGACTTGGCTCAGCTGGTGTTCTTCTACTCTCTGACCAGGTGAGAAACCTACTGTACCATAGAATCACTAAGGTTATTTATCGGCATCATTTGATTGAAGTTTCACTTTAACCGGGGATACGTTTAAATACAGAGGACCCCTGGGCATTTCCCAGTAGCACAAGATCAAACAAGTGAAACCCGTCGTACCACAACAGTAATGCGATAATGTGGACCAATCAGTAAGACGATACTGGAGGCCAGTCATCCCTCCAAGCTCCTTTCATACTTTTCATACTTCGTAATTTAGAAGGATAGCTGGATGTGTGTAGCAGGTTTCTTGTCAATCGGGCTTACAGTGTAGAAGTTAAGGCTTTTCAAAGTTTGAAATTATAGCGCCCCCATCAGGCCAATCATATCATCAAAATCAGCCCTCCACCACTAACAAACATATTTTATGTCTGTCGTGTCTTTCTCTGTCTCAGGGATGTGTTGGCCGTTTGTCTGTCTATTCCTCGGTGGATCTACAGTGTGACAGAGCAGACAAAATCTCGTCTCTCTCAGCTTGGACCCAGTGAGTCGTTACTAACTGTCTTAAATTCTGTATATCTTATATCCCAGTAGCCATATTATATTATGTTATAAAGCAATATAACAAAAGAGTGTTCAGAGGATCAGTAAGCGTTTGTACCTTGGAACCATTTGTTCATTTGTTGCCAGGGACCAACTACTTTTATTTCCCATCCCTCCTCTCTCACCTGATCTTTCCTGTCTCTCTCTACTGACTGTCAAATAAAATAATAATCTTTTAACAAAACACACTTCTCTCATATAGAAACCTGGCTCTGCGTGCCCCCTGACCTAGAGACTGATCACATGACCCAAAAGGAGCCACGCACTGTCATGTGCTCAATACAGGTATACACTCTACGTGTGTGTGTGTGAGTGTAAGTACGTGCTTGCACGGTTTCATGTGTTTGGAAACCAAACCTAAGCGTTGCTGCATGAGTGTCTCAATGCCTTACAACACGTAATAGTTAACATAGGCAGAAGTGCAAAGTTTGTTTCACACCCCAAACTGTGGTATACAATGTTGGCACACCGCCCTAACTCCTTCACTCTGTGTGTGTGTGTGTGTGTGTGTGTGTGTGTGTGTGCCTGTGCCTGTGCCTGTGCGTGCGTGTCCTCAGCTGACATCAGCCAATGGGGCCCTGTGCGTCATCAACCCCCTCTACCTCCGCGAGCATGGAGATGACTGGCTGACGCACCAGCCAACTAGCCCTCAGTGCTCCAAGCTGTCAACCAGTTACAGGCGAGAGAGACGCCTCAGCACCACCAGGCCATGGGGAGGGGCGGGGCTACAGACCAAGCGAGCCATCTCATTGGACCAGGAAAGTTCTGCTGCCAGTGCCACGAGCTCAGGTTAGGAAGTAGTTTCTTTTTATGTATGTGTAATATATTTATGATTTTGCTGCAATCTCGCTGTGTGTAGACAACCACACACACACATGCATGCACACGCACACATACTGAGCCACATACGCACACACACACAGACCAATTCACTGAAGCCATGTGGAGAATTCTGAGTCAGTTGAAGTATCGTGGTGTTCATAAGTTGCATTTGCCTGGTGCAGGTCTACTCAGAGCCCAGTCAGCTGATTCCCCACATTGCCCCTCCACCCCACCGACACCAACCACCGAAGGAGAGGTGGTCCTCAGGCAGCCTGGCAGATGTTCTGTCTCCAGTTCCCCCAACAGAGCAGGGAGCCAAGAGATCCAGACTCCAACCACCCCCTCTACCCCCTCCACCCCTGGGCCCTTCACTGGGTCTGAGCTGCAGCACCACGACAGCCCCGTGCCCCAGTCTGCTCACAGGGTGTCCTGGATCGAGGACGGAGTCTGGCTGCCCCCACCTAGGCCTCCCTCCCTCCTCCATCCCCCGTCGCTGGAGCTCGACTCACTGTCCATCAGCAGCATAGAAGAGGAGCAGGAGTCCCCGGTGTCAAGCCCCGCGCCCTACCACCCGTCTGCGCACCGGTTGGCTAATAAGGTCAAGAACCGCCTCTCAGCGGTGGGGCAGGCCATTAGCGGGCTGGTGTGTCCGCAGAAAAGACTGATCAACCGGGTGCTGGAGATGAGCGAGCGGAGAGGCGGGGAGTTCACAGAGGCTCTGAGAGGATTTGTGGAGACGACGCTGAGGGCACGGGTTGAGCCCAGTGGGGTCACGGGGTCAGAGTATTTACAGGAAGTGAGGTCATCGCTCACAGCGCTGAGGGAGACACTACTGGACAGTCCAGATATTCAGGCACTGTTGGACAGCATGACTGACACACCTGACTTGGAGATAGGTGAGAGAGCTGCTTCGGTTCATCTGGGCTTTACCATATACTTTATAATCTGTGTGTCTAGTGGGAGATGATCCCTTTGGATCCCTGCACTTCAGTCAAACGATACCACAAATTACCTTCTTACACATAAAATGTACAACGTTTTTGAAATTCTCAAAACCTACCGTGAAAAAAGAGAATCGTATTTCCTTTTCTCATCTCCGATTCCTCCTCGCCTGCCCTTTTCCCCCTCCTCTAGACTCCATGGTGGAGCTTTCCCTCCACAAGGTGGCTCTGAAGCCGGTCTCCAGCCACCTCTACTCCTTGCTTCAGACCTCCCGTTGCCATGACGGTAGCCTCGAGTCTCTCCGGCGCAACCAGAGGGTGCTGGACGGGCGGGGGGTGGAGGAGCTGGGGGGGTCGGCGGGAGCCGGGGTGCCCGACCCCCCCACCCTGGAGCGCATGCAGCAGAGGTGGAGCAGCATGCACACCGTCTACTCCCCAAGCAAGAAGGTCCACACCCTGCTCAAAGTCTGCAAGAGCATCTACCACAGCATGAGTGCCAATGCTAGCCCAGGTAGCCAGATGGCAGCGGATGATGATGATGATGATGATGATGTTTATAGAGAGATTATTATTTCTCCGGTGTCCACTAAGATGTTCCATGTAAACTACAAGTCAGTCTGGTTGACATTCCTCGCCTCGCCTCTCCTCTCCTCTCCTCTCTAGGTGTGGTGTTTGGAGCAGATGATTTCCTCCCCTGCCTGACATGGGTGTTGCTCCGTAGCGACGTGGTCACCTTACAGCTAGACATCGACTACATGATGGAGCTGCTGGACCCCACACAGCTACAGGGAGAGGGTGAGGCAGACACAGACCTTGACATATAATCATATAGACCCTCCCTTCTATATATATTTTTTCTTGTTGCACTTGCACTTCACTCCACACATAATAGTGGTCAGGATGTCCAAGTGGTCCAAGGCACCAGGGTTTCTGTGTCTATGAATTAAGGTGTGAGTTTGAATCCCACTTCTGACCACCAGTTTATATACTGGTTTAGTTGGCTGCTGATCATCAACACTCTCTGCCCCTCTTTCACTTTCTCTCTCTCTGCATTCCCCATATCAACAGGTGGTTACTACTTGACGTCTCTATACGCCTCTCTCTACTACATCAGCAGCTTCCAGCCACGATTGGCCGTCCGCCAGCTCAGTATAGAAGCTCAGCAATCTCTCAACCAATGGCATCGCAGGCGCACCTTGCACTGCAACCAATCGCGCCGCAGCAAGCATCGACGGACCATTCGCAGGCAGGCGTGCAGGGAGAGCGTCGAGAAGAACTCGGAGGCAGAAACAGGAAGTAAACAGGAAGACGAAAGTGAGAAAGGAAGCGGCTCTAATGACGTGGCTAAGTTACAGCCGCAGGCAGAAAGCAACATGCAGGCTCTGGAGCCAGTGAAGGAAGAGATGGGGGGAGGGCAGGAGGCCAAGGACCAATCAGCGTAATCTACTCAGAAGCAGCAAGAGACGCTATTGGACAGACAAGATGATGGACAGTCTGTAAATAGAGCGGGAGAGGAGGCTCTGGAGGAGGAGGGAGAGCAGAGGAGGACAACAGAGCAAAATAAGGGAGAGGCGAGGAAAAAAGGAGCTGAGGGTGAGAGGGAGCACCCCGCTGTCCAACATCATGATGTCCTGTGGACCGGGCAGTTAGAGATACACCGGGCAGAGGAACTGTGAATGGCTCAGCCTACAAACTACAAACCCTCTCTGGGTCTGCACATACACATCCAACATATTGTGTCTCAGCCCTAAGAACCGGTCAGATCAAAGCAAAGGTCATACAAAAATTCTGGGAATTTTTTTGGAAGCCATATCTAAAAAACAACAATCCTAAACTGCAGTTTGGTGACCTATGTTTAATAATTGATCACATTGACTAAATTATATCTTGTCAGTCATCAGTCATTGCGGCACTTTGTGGATATAACCAGGTTTGTAAGTTTTGGTGACAAATGATACTAGATGCAGGGTGTTTTCCATAGCTTTGGGGTCTGATGTAGCAGTGCTGTTTAAGTTGGGTTTTGGAAGCCATTAAAGAAAAGAGTATTTTTTTTATAATATATAATATTTTAGTTGAAATTATTTTATACATTGATTAATTTATACTTCTGTAATTTTTATCTGTAAATATAATAATAAAGTTTTTAAAGGGATAACTTGTGTAAAATGAGCCAATAAATTAATTAATGTTGTGTTGTCTTAATGTGTTGAGTTGTCTATAATGTGTTGTGTTGTCTTAATGTGTTGTGTTGTCTTAATGTGTTGAGTTGTCTATAATGTGTTGTGTTGTCTTAATGTGTTGTGTTGTCTTAATGTGTTGAGCTCTCAGGGCCACCGTACCATTCTCATATGTATGATACATGATACTTTCTTTTGGCATTTTTCAGGTTTTTTTAGGACCATCTAATACCAGTTTGTCTGTAGCACATCCCATTAAGTCCACACACACGCACACACGTGCGTGCACATACACGCACACACACACACACACACACACACACACAGACGTCCACCATTAGAAAGTTACCAAGTGCTTTACAACCAAGGCAAACTGAACAAATGACCTAATGGTTCCAGCCATAGGGATGAAACAAATGGAATGAGCTATTCATTTGTCAGGATACACCTAATGCAGAATTCAATTTATTATCATTGTATTGCAAATTTCCATGAAAGGCCCAGATGTCCAGACAACAGGTGGAGAGGGTTACTTTCATTATGACACAACAATACAGCAATAGAACGTTCAGGTCATGGAATGCCTGGACCCTCCTGGAAACTTCAGTCTGTACCAAATCGCCACCTATGTGCCTGCGTTTTCTTACTGAGTGACTACTGTTATACCTGCGACTTTTGTTATACTTGCGACTACTGTTATACTGTACTTGCGACTACTGTTATACCTGCAACTACTGTTATACTGTACTTGCGACTACTGTTATACAATAGTCTTGTATACTTTTGTTATACAATTGTATTACAACATGACTGAACCTGCTTCTACATCTGCCCAGGTGAGATTCACAACATTGTTCTGTTCATTTTCTCTGAATTATATCTGAAACCTCCTCGAGTTGCATTTTCATCACTTTCCTCTCTCAGGTGTACATTCAGAGCCCTGAATATCTGAGCGCTGTAGAGCTCTGCTGGGATGAGCGCTGTTTCCAGCACCAGGTAAAATGACACCATGTTTCATCAAAACCTTATTTCCTTCATTAAAAATCTGCCTTTGGCGCAACCGTCTGTGTTTTACTGCCTCCCTCTGCAGATGAGTGTGATGAAACAGTTTCTGGTTCTCCGAAGCGGTGATGCCCGGGAGCTTCTGCCCGGCCGCTTCGTACTAGAGGACATGAGCGACTGGCTCATATCCCAGAGGAAACTCACCCCTGAGAAGTGAGTTCACGTGCTGTTTCATGTATTGGATGATGTAGGCGTCATGTACTGAATGCTGTCACTTGGAGCTAGTGTGATTAGAGCTAGTGTAGTGCATAGACAGGAAAGCTGAGTGGATCTCTGTTTGATTTGAAGGCTCTGGTTTGCAACGTCAGAGGAAGGGAGCGACTTCACTCGCTTGGTAAGAGATAGGAGATTAGGGAAGGGAGCGAGGAAAGGTTCTAGTTCATGTTGGTATACTTTCACTGCTACTCCGGTGTGACCTGCTGTGTTCTGTTTGAAGGCGTTGTGGGTCAACACCAACCTCGTGATGCGAACCATGGAGCTCCAGGCTGCTAGAGAGTTGAACCTCAGTCCCAATCAGGACATGGCTTCAGGAGACTTCTATCTGTAAGTCTCATACTATACATAATGTATATCATAAATACCACTGTCCCTCTATAGCGATTTGTTTGTGTCTAATTCCAGTACTGACAAAGTAAAAGCCGAGGTCGTCCAAGGAATGAGGACCATTTCCCGCACAGGTGACCTTCCATCCATGCTCTAAGTTGTGCTGTTCAACCGATGTGCTGATGGACCTGGTGCCAAGGCTGCTGCTGAGTCTGATGCACCAGACGGCTCAAACTCCCACCCATGACAGAGCCTTTATGGCCCTGAGCGACCTGGCTGTCACCATGGTGCTGGAGGTGTTGAGCAAGCTGCCTTCTGCTCTGAAGAGCCCGGACACCCAAGTCCACTACTCCAGAGCCACCGGGATCCGCATGGTCAGCTCTGTCCGACGCAGGATTGCTAAACTCGGCAGCGTCAAGGAGCTTAACAGCGCTCTGGACTCCTGGAGCCCCTAGACTGATCAGGAGCATCACCGAAACAGTGACCGCCCAGGTCCAGAAGCTGTTTGGGAACCCTCAAGGCTCCATCCTGCCCCAAGCCGTCTTGAGCTGGCTGTCAGAGAGCAGGGCAAACGCTCAAAACATCACAGTGCCACAAAAAAAACACCAGGAACTAGTGCTGCACCTTGAAACCATCAGGAAGATAATTGGTCTGACAGTTATTTACATACATGATGGAAACACAGTCTCCTATTGAGCTAGACAACTGGCCCCTTATTGCTGAGTTGGAGAACATGCTTGCTCAATACAATGTGAAGGTGTCCAAGGATGTGGAGAAGGTCAACTGGCACCTGGATCCACTAGAGATCCCCAACATGGTGACCCAGATTCACAACAGCCTCCACAGTCTATTTGGCACCAAGCTCAATTTGAAGATGGCCCTTTCTCACAGGGTCCACACGATGACCAGAGCCATCACTCACCACGTAGTCCAGCAGATCCTCACACTGAGGGACGCACTCTGTTGTAAGGACACAGTTGAGGAATATGTTAATCAATGTTATGAAGAATCCTGTGACTCCCTTGACGACTGCCTGGAATACGCTGAGCTCCGGTCTGGTAAGTTATCTATCTGCTGCACAGTGTCTCGTCAACAATTTAGCAGCCTGTTGTTTCATACAGGACATTTACATGATGATGATATGGATTTCCTCTGTTTGGTTTCCAGCCCAGAAGAACAAGCCCAAGAAAAGTGGCATCGCTGGTTTCTTCCGCAGACTGTTCAAATGCTGCTGCTGCATCTCCAAGCAGGATGTGGACGACTGAGGCCCATCGCCTCTCCACATTACACACCTACCTATGATTCTGTGATTTTAATGTGATTTTTACTGTGATTTTGTTTGTTTTTTAGCTGAGCAAAATGTAGTTTATTTGTTTGGGGGGATTGAGAGTGTCTTGAGGAAATTGTGGTATTGATCAACAACCCGATCAACCCCTATCATCCCTATAGGGATGTTACAGTGCTTTTTTATTAGGAAAGTTATGAAAATGTGATTAACATAGACTTGTGTTGTTATTATATACAGTTGAGGCCAAAATGATTAGCCCCCCTTGTGAAATCAGACAAAACCCTTGATTTCTCCATGGAAATGACCATTAACAACAAGTGTTTATAGTTCATTTGTTTCCAAAATAACAAAGACAAAATGTCCACCAAGTTAGATTAGGATATTTTATTGATGCACTGAGTTGAAACAAGAAAAGGCAAAAATGACACGGCCAAAATTATTAGCCCCCTGGCCATTAATAGTCAATAGTGTACCCTTTCTGAGCCATAACTGACAACAACCTCTTAGAGTAGTTCTTTACAAGGTTGGCACATTGAGGGATTTTGGCCCATTCTTCCATTGCAAATTGTTCCAGCTGGTCCAAATTGCGTGGTTTCCGAGCATGGACATTCACTTTGAGCACCCGTGGTTTTGGTGTCCTTTAAGAACTGTTGGACCAATTTTGACGTATGCTTTGGGTCATTGTCTTGTTGGAAGACCCAGCGACGACCTAAGCCTAGACTAAGAGCAGATTTCTTCAAATTATTCCTCAAAATGTCAACATCATTTTCTTTTTTCATGATGCCATGCACCCGAACAAGGCTCCCTGTGCCTGAGGCTGCAAAACAGCCCCACAGCATGATACTCCCACCACCATGTTTAACTGTGGGAACTGTGTTCTTAGGGTTGAAGGCCTCTCCCTTTCTTCGCCAAACATAAGCAACATCCATGTGCCCAAACAGTTCCAGTTTAGTCTCATCAGACCAAAGGACAGACTTCCAAAACTCATCTTTACCTTTCAAATGTTCACGGGCAAACCTCAGTCTGGCTCTGATGTGCCGCTCTTTGAGTAAAGGGGTTCTTCTGGGACGATGGCCCTGAAGCCCACCACGATGAAGAGCCCTCACAACTGTGTTCCTTGAAACATCAACTCCAGAAGAGGCCAGGTCAGCAACAATCATCTTGGCAGATGTCCGGGGCTTCTTGCTGACATCTCTGACTATTTTCCTTTCCAGAGTTCTTGAAATCTTGCGCTTTCGACCACGCCCAGGTTTGTTTCTTACAGAATTAGTTTCCTTGTACTTAGCAATGATGCAACGTACAGCTGTTCTAGACACTGTAAAACGCTTGGAAATGGCAGTATAGCCTTCCCCCTTATTATGAGCCTCCACTATCTTCTTTCTGAGCTCAAGACTTATTTCCTTTGTCTTTGGCATGGTGAGTAAGAGTAGTCCCTCTCAATAATGTGTTCAAGTGCCCTGTTCCTTGGAGTCCCTTAAGTAAAGCTGTTTTTTTCAATGCTGATTGAATGCTCAGGGGTTGTTAGGAAGCCAATTGACTGCACAGGTGTGGTTTGAAAGCTGATTGGGTGATTAGGTGTGTTTTGAAAGCAAAAATTCACATGGGGGCTAATATTTTTGACCACCCCTTTTTTCACTATATTTGATATAAAGCCAGCCTAAAAAATGTATTTTACATTCCAAAATGTACCAAAAGCTACTAAATAGCACTGGTGAATGTTTGATTATATCAGGTTTTATCAATGATGCAAACATTGGGCAGAATTTTAGGAAAATATTCCATAATTCCTGGGGGGCTAATAATTTTGGCCTCAACTGTATGCCAGGACGCACTTATACTGTAAATGATCATTGTTGTTTTATGAAAGACAAAACGTTTTGATGTCAAATCAAATGTTGAATAAATAATTGACATTTGTATGTTATCGTATTTTCTTGATGTGTTGTACCGCAATTTCACCCCTAGGTGGCGTTTAGCGAGCTGCAATAAACTTGCCGTTAACATTTTCAAAATAAAACCTGTATTGACAAACATACGTCAACATACGTTTCGTAAGTAATACAAAAGTACTAAAGTGAATGTAAGGGCTGTATTTAAGGAGGAATGTTAGTAAATATAATGATTCGGCTCAGTATTTGATGCTATTTGATTTTACTTTTTTGGAAATAAAGATGACACTATATTAAAATATTTACAACGTGACACATTTTGTGCTTTTATTTGAATCGCTTCATTTCCGGTCTTATTCTGCCTGACCCTGGCAGCTTGACGCAGCTCACTGACACTGACTTTGTTGAAATATTTCTTGTTTAAACAGTGTAGGTTTGTTGTGAAGGTTAATACAAATATGTCTTAAGCTCGTAAATCACTAGTTTACAGTGTTAACATTCAATCCGTGAGGGAAATCGTTATCAATATTGATTACTGACATCACAAACTTGCATGCGTCAAACAGGTGCACCTGCTAAATAGTAGTTTTGTTACTAATTAAAAGACATGTCTATTAGTAGCCTAGCTTACTAATACCTTAAACACTGGCGAAATCAAATGAGAAAAATAGATATTATACCAAAGGTGACACACTCCCTCCATACATGAAATAAAGCGGTCTAGTCTGCCTGACGGGATTTAGGCCAAGATGGAAGTAGGCGGTAGTGCAACTTCTTCCTTCGCCTGGAGACTCAACTGCACTCCACTTTGAACATTTTGAAAGGGAAACCAGGGGCCTATACCACGAAACTGGATTATGAGGTTAGCGGGGTAAATTCAGGTTAATACAGTGTTTTCGGTGTCACCAAAAATGGTTTACTTTTTACCGAAGTATGTTTTTACTTAACTCTACTTCGCGTTTCTCCTTGGTTCCTTACAGCTTCAACACTGTCAGGAAAGGGTTGTACATTGGGTTGTCATTGTCATGAAATCTAAATACAACTCTCTTCCTGCTTTGTTTCTTGCTGCCAGTGGAAGAATATTGTGTAACGTGTTGATTCACATTTGTGTTTTCCCTTTTGACCACTGGAGAGCAGCATTACACCTCCTGAGAGACACACAGCTTCCCATGAATCAATGCTTTATTTTCTTGTTTAGAGTTTCATTTGATGGAATGTGCTCATAAGGTAGCCACAGAAGGTCTTAAGGGAAACATAAGAGGTAGGAGAAAGTGATAGTGATGTGTTCTGTAATTTTCAAATGTGGCTATAACAAGTGTGCAGCATCAGTAACAGCTCATGTCCAGCTGGTGGTGCCCAGTAGACCTGCTGTTGGGAGATTCTCACTTACAAATCGAGTAAAGAGAGATTTCACACACACTCACACACACACAAATACATACAAAGACTTAATAAATGCGTATACATTGGCTATATACACGTGATAATAATTATACAGGGGGCCTCTTATGTGTACACACACACCTTCACACACACACACACATCCCTGCATATGGAACCATCTGAATTCTAAATGACCGAGCCAATCAAATTTGCCTAATGAGACATCTGGCATTCTGCCTGCATGTGGATGTCAAGCCCAGAAACAGCTGGGCCTTCACACACACACACATATGTACACACACACTTTCTCTTCTCTCACTTTCTTCCTTCAGGATAGTCAGATCTGGGGAAAGACAGAAAGATCGCCTATATGTAATGTATGTGTGTATTCCACACACATACACACACACACACACACACACACACACACACACATACATACACTGTATTATCACGGTACAATATAGGGTAAGGTTGAGGAAGGTCAAGACAGTACTGGTCAATATATACCGTCATCAAACGTTTACCACACAAGCACACACGCAGACACACACACACCTTTCAGGCTCTTACACCGACGATCACACACTTCTTTTACACATGTGATATATTATGCATACATGGGTGTGTGTAACGCACTCACCACTGCCATAAATTAGATATATGGCAGTGATGGTGGCGTGTGGGGAGCTGGGGAGCTGGGGGGGAGAAGAGTGTTTGTGAGTGTGTGTGTGTGTGTGT
The DNA here is from genome assembly GCA_034670405.1 of Hoplostethus atlanticus. NCBI lineage: Eukaryota > Metazoa > Chordata > Actinopteri > Trachichthyiformes > Trachichthyidae > Hoplostethus > Hoplostethus atlanticus. Next base: position 2,086,890 of record JAXDDX010000025.1, read on the forward strand.
GAGAGTGAAGAGGGGGGGGGCACAGATGGCTATGGCCTCAGGCACTAGAGCTGGGTACTGCTGCTACACATGGAGGCTGCAACACACACACACACACACACACACACACACACACACACACACACACACAGAGGACCAGTGGAGGGGGGTCATCCTCCCGTATACAAATGCAAACACAAAAAACACAGGAAGGGCAGTGGGAGAGAAACAGACACATACAGTACAAACCTAAAGTAGCAGCATTTCTTCAGTCTTTTTCATGTCAGTGTATTCAGATACACTGACACATTAACTATACAACTGCTACATAAAGTATTTAGCCCCCTCTTCTTTCGCGTATGTGTGCGTTGTGCATATTGTATAAAGCTCTGATCATAAAAACAATCATTCACTCACAGTGTGCTTATAATACACTTCAGTGTTAAACCAGGTAAGATGAACTAAGGTGTTTGTGCTACGCAGTTTGTTTTGACTGTATTTCCTTGCTGTCCTGTCCCATCTTGTCCTTATCTGTCACTTGAAGTCCCTTTGTCTTTAGTTTGACCTTTCAGAGGCCGTCACCGTCCAGCAGCTTGCCTCTGTCAGTGGATTGTTACCGGCCGTTCACACACCCCCAATATAACTTTCTCCCATTCTCTTTCTCTTTCACCATGCTTTTTTGTCTCCCTCACCATGCTTTGATTCTCTTTCTCTTTGCCCGCCTCTCTCGCTCCCTCCTCTCTCTCTTTCTCAATCTCTCCCCCTATTTCTATTCGCCTTCCTCTCCCTTCCCTGCTGCCTTCTCCATTCCTTTCTCCCCCTCCCCTCTTTTTCCTCCTCCATCTCACCTCCCCTCCCTCTCTCCCCCTTGTCTGAACTCTGACAGGTGTGTAATTGAATGATTAATGATCACCAGAGTACCCCCCCCACACACACACACTTTGTGTTAAAATGGAATTGTACATATTTATGCACACACATACACAGGCATACACATTTTCACATTACACACGTGTATTCATTTTGCTTCAATAGCCCAACACTCAAATGGTGAAATTCAAACCTGGTAGGGGTCGTTAAATGACATTATAGGGACTGTAGCAATACACTGAGTTCAATATGTCTGAAACCCAAGATATCTTGTATAGAACAAGTACTGTATCAGCACCGCAGTAGAGCTCATTTGTGATGATAAGCTACAGCTACAGATTTTTCAATTTACCAGAATTTAAAATAGATGAGATTAGAGGTGACTTATTGTATGTCTCATGGTTTTCCAAAATCCAGCCCAGATGTAGCACCTCTGATTTGTCAAGGTGAAAAGCTAAGCAATTTGCTGCAGATACCATACACTCCAGCTCCCTATGCGACTAGGTACACGTTTACTTCTACCCACAGTTCACATGCACACATACAAACACAATACACAAAATGCATTCAAACGCATTCAAACACTCTCTTCCTCATCATTTCCTTTGCTCCCCCTCTCCTGTCAGCATACAGGCAGATTTTATGCAGTGTAATTTCCACTGTCTAATGGAGTCTGTGTTGGTGAGAGAATGGGCTGGCAGTAGAGTAAATCTATCTGAACCAATCATAAGTTGAAGATAGGACTATGAATAACTGTATGAATGACTGCGGTACTCCAGCATTTGAATAACCTCTATGCCATTGATTTCTCTGCTTTACTTGAGATCCTTGCCTAGGGATGTGGTGTTGCAAGACTATACATTTAAGAATCACTGTTTTCAAATAGCTGGACAGGAAAAAATGGATATTCTTTAAAGGATGGTAATATCCGTAGGTTACGAATGCAGTGCACTTTCATGTGCATAGGCTCAGCAATGCACCAGAGCAGGGCAGAATTTGTGTCTTATGTGATGACAAATAGAAAATGAAATGTTATGTTCTGCTGTCCTTCGTATGTGCTTTATAGTAAAAATGACTTCCATTTCTATTAATCTTTTTGGTTTTACTTTGAATGCATGATGCTTGAGTTTGTCTAGTATGTTATACACAACGGCAGTGTTATGTATAGAGAATGTATCTAGAGTGTCGTGTAAACGCATGTGTGCTAGAGGACACAACACACACAATAAAACTAAATATCATTATCATGTCAAGTCAAGTTTATTTGTTTATTTGTAGTTGAGTGTCATCAGCGTAGCAATGAAAATTAGTGCCAGATTTATGGATGATTTCACTGAGAGATAACATGTAGATAGAACATAGCAACAGGCCCAGAACTGAGCCATGTGGTACACCAAAGTTTACAATACTCCGAGGCCATGTTGTTTTTGTACTGTTGTGCATGGCTGTGTTATGGAAAAGAGCAGCAAGCCACTCTTGCACAAACAAGAGTGTGAGGAGGTGAAAGAAAGAGAAAGACAGGGGCCCATCCTGACAGACAAGGCGAAGGAGTGTGTGGAGGGAAAAAGAGAAATGAAAAGTGTAGGGGGGTGCTGGGGTCAGGACCTGAGTGCCAAGGAGAACAGCCATTTCCTGTTGACCTCTAGCTGAACTCTGGCCCCTGACCCCTCCTGCTTCAGGCCCAACAGGAATGGGGTGAGGGGGTATTCAGGGTTGGTTGTGTGTTTGGGGTGCAGTGGGTGGATGTTAGATGCCGGAAAATGGGGTTGTGTATGGATGTTTTAGGGCTGAACATGAAGGGGTAAGGAAGGATGGGGGAGAGGTGAAGGTTATGGATAAGGCGAGTATATCAGGGGGGAGAGGGGAAAGGTTAGGTGGGTATAGTTGAGGTTGTGGATGTGCGTCTATTCTGGGGTTTAAGTCGCTTACAATATGATCCTCTTTCATCCGACATGCAGTTTATGTAAAGAAAAGTGTAAGGAAGAATAGTGTGAGGAATAAAAAATAACATTTTTACATCAAGTTTACAGTTCATTAACATTATTAATGTGGAGTCACTTTTCATTATAAGACCTTTCTAAAAATGAGACATCAACATTTACACTGGTGGGGTTGTAGTAAGTATTCCCAGCGCCTGGGAAAAAAATGTACTGACATTATGGGACCTCTTTATGACTTGTGACAACAACGGCCCTATTATTGATCATTCTGTATGCCTCTCCTCCCCCAACTCCAGGGTCCCGGGAAAACTCTTCTGGTTGACCCACTCCACACCTCTCACCACTCCCCAGTGGACGATGGATCACAATACAAAATATTTGATTTTCAATGCTCTGGCACAGACCTGCACTTTGCATTGCTGTCTGTACATATGCAATCTGTTATTTTTTAATTCCCAGTTTAGAAAGCCATGGTTTCTTGCTCAGACGGCATGACAAGATTAGGTCTGTGCCACAAAGTGTTAAAAAAAAATCAGAGTTTTGTTCCCCTGCGTTAACCCAGCCTGGTTGACAGATCACTGCGGCTGGGGCCTGAGGCCTCGGTCAGACTTAAACAGATAGTTCCAGGAAGGAATGGATAGAGGAATGTAGGAGGAAGAGTGAAGTGACTTATGACTGGAAAAAAGGAGACATTGTCGCTATCTTTCAAGAAAAGGTCGTAGGATAGTAAATGACAATAAAATAATAATGGCTCATGATGAATTTGACTTTCATGTTAGTGGTCAGAGCAAAAATGAAAATATTCTTATGTGGTAGCATATATAAAAGACATACCTATAAATGCTCTTGTTGTTTTTATGTTTTTGGGGCTTTTTTTCCCAACTTTGATTATGTTTGTTGGGTGAGGGTAGGGGTGGGAGAGGAGTGGACGGGTGTTTGAAAATGTCTTGTATATGTATTAATTTAGATTGTTATAACTAGGGATATAAAGAGAAGAGAGAACGGGGGAAAAAATGCAGAAGAAATGGTGTAATAGATTGGTAACAAGTTCAAGCATTTTAATGTGCAGAAAAATGAGTTGTCAGAGAGGAACATGCCAAATCGTACTGTACTCCTGAAAACATGCATTTCCTTTTCTGTGCAATTTGAGCTTGTCAGCATTTCAGTCTAAAATGTGTGAGGGGATCAGAGAAAATATGTCTGAAATAATTGAATTTGCACAGATGAGGGTCTGCGCACCACCGTGTACAATGATTGTAACTTTTAAAGTGGTAATCCGTGAGATCCTGTTCTTCATTTTGGTGACATCTTAGTTGTTCAGCCTCATTGTTGTGTTGTTTCTTCACTGCACTTCCCAGAGATCACCTGTCAATCAAACAGTGTGACCAGTAGTCTTCTTCCTTGGATTTTCAGTTGATGAAGTTTAAGTTTCTGTAGGTGGCACTCTTTTCTTTGTCTGTTCAGCCATGGTGGCTATCGCTGCTCATGCTAACTACCCAGTTCTTCTTCTGTTTATTACAAACAAACCAGGAACGTAAAATTTCTCACTTCCTGTGAATCACTAAATCAGCAATAGAGAGTAACAACCTGGACATTAAGTGATATGAAAATGTCACAGATTTTGACTTTAAACTCTGAGATGCAAGAATTACAACACACATACTCAAGCAAGATGATCACCGACAAGTCTTACAAAAAAGAAGATTTAATACTCATAACATCATAGTCATCATCATCACTATATTTCCCATCATCATTCAGAAATGGTTTCCGCAGTCTGACCAGTATTGACCCATACAGAGTGGAGAAGGAGCAGAAAGTTTAGAGTCCTTTGGCTGCAGCTCCCCTCACACCCCTGTGACAGACAAAAACCTACTAGAAATGCTTACAGAGGTTTGTGTGTGTGCATGTGTGTGTTTGTGTATACATGGCTTTCCATATACAGGGTGTGTTTACGTGTGTGTGTGTGTGTCACGTGTTCTCATCTGTGTACAAAAAAGGTAACCAATGCCTATTGGCGTCTTAAGGAGGTCAGTGGTGCGCGAGCGAGGCAGACTGGAGGTCATTCATAGTGTATAGCTTCATGCTATGGAAGAGCACTAATATTTAACAAGCTCACGTGAAGCTGCATCTGCCTGGAGTGGCAACGATAAATATAAAAATAGATTAAGAAAAAACTCAAATTAAATTTAAATAAAGTGTGTGAGTGTGTCTGTGTGTGTGTTTCTTTGACAGTCACGTGTGCAGGAAGACAGGGAGTAGTGAAGAAGGCGTGGCCAGAGGTTGAGTCCCATCCAATAGCATCCCTGGGCTGTGGTGAAAGGGCTGCGGTCAAAGACAGACGTGGATAAATATTCATCTATATGTCCGATTGACCGTCTGCGAGGAGACGATTGTCCGTCTGCCTGTCAGCTTGTTGGTTTTGTTCCCGCGGTTCAGCAGGCATGATGGGAAGTGTAGTTTAAAGCATGTGTTTTGCCCACAGGACACAGTGGAGGGTTTGGAAAGGAGGAAGCACTTCTACTCTGAAAGAGGTATGGCTTAAACCTACAGGTTCAGACTGTGTATGTGTGTGTGTGTGTGTGTGTGTCTATGTATTCTTGTGTGTGTGTGTGGCAATTGGAGAATGTGAGCAGCTACATTGAGGTCAGTGTCCTTCGGGGGAATGTAAACTTTCAGAGCAATGTGTCATTTTGTTTTAAATAGTGTACAGTATGTGTCATTACACATACGCAGGCCTGCACACACACACACACACACAGACACACACACATGCACACACTCACATGCACACACTCACAAAACATATCCCTCAACACATATAGATGCCACCACACACACATACATACACACACACATATTTTGCCCTCACACACACCCCCCTCCCCCAGCAGCTAGTGTGCATGTATGTCCAGTCCCTGTGCTAGGAGTGGTTCTGCGGGGTGTGCGTGTGGCGGGGGGTGGAGCAGCATGGCGGGGTGGGGGTGTGGGCCGGGGTATGGATGGAGAGAGGGTCCCGGGTGGGGAGGGTAGCCCGGCTGGGACAGCATAGCACCGGGGTAGTCACCTGGCAGAGAAGACATGCCCTGGAGACCTGGGGGGAGACAGACAGAGGGGTTGGGAATGTCTTTTTTTATAGTGAAGACCAAAATAGAAACAGAAAAGATGTTTCAAAGACTGACAGAATGGAATACTGTTCTCATGAGCAGATTGATGGGGGGATATGAGGTTTACAGCAGTCTCACATAATCCTCATTGGCCGAGGCAAACCATCCTTATGTACAGTATCTTATAATATGTGATATACAAGGGTGGAGGCAGCAAATTGCAAATCCTCTTGTTATTGTAATTGAGTAGCGTTTTGTGCTCTTTTTTTTTTTTTAAATACAGTAATTTTACTTTGACTCAAGTATGTTTCAGCTTAAGAATTGTGCTTTGTTCCATTTTAAATTACATTCATTACAGAGTACACATTTTGTAGGCTCTCCATAAGCTTTGCCCTATAACTGGCCAATTTACAAGTGATGAAGCTATAAGCTAAGAAAAGGTCAGTGAAGGTCATCAGATCCATGTCACCTCTCCAGCTTTCACCCACGGCCTTGGCCTGTTTAGATTTACAGTTCTAAATGATGGTGAGGAAAAGAGGGATGGTCTGTACAGAAAGCACCACTAACACATCTCTAAATTGTTGTTGATTTGTTCTTTACTTTGTTCATGCACTTTATTTTTAATTTAAAGAACATAGTTTAAACTCTGCCCTTTTGTCTTTTTGCATTGCATGGAAAGGATTGCATGTAATACCAGTAAAAGGTTCAGCATAGTTACAGCACTTCTACTAGAGGAGGATATTTCGGTACTTTATCCACCCCTGGAGATATGTCAGTACGTGATGGTGAGTAATAATAAGCTATATTTAACAGGCTACCTGCTGCTCTGAGTCCTAGGTGGGCCTGTCCGTCAAGCCCGTAGCCTAGAGCTGCTCCCTCTGGGCTGTAGGGACCACCCTGACCTGCAAGACAACACACACACTGTCAGACACACTGGAGGCACAGACAACACAGTCACAGTCACATTTACAGACAGAGTGACTGACTGACTGACTGACTGACTGACTTAGAAAACACCAACCTGAGCGATTTGACTGGTCAATCATAGGCTGAACTATTCTCCTCCTGGCGTTGATGAACCTGCGCAGGGGAGAAAGGTCGAGAGAGAGAGAGAGAGAGAGAGAGAGAGAGAGAGAGAGAGAGGGGGGGGGGGGGGGGAGGAGAGATAGATGGAGGAATATGAAAAGAGAGCGAGAGAAAGAGAGAGAGAGAGAGAGAGAGAGAGATGGATAAAAAGAGGGAGAATGATGGAAGAGGCCACCCGTTAATGGAGAAAAAGGCTGACCAGGAGACTATTAACCTTTTCCTTTTTACAACCACTTAACCCTTTCAGAGGGCAGAGTAAATCAACGTTAGGGCAGAGCAAGTATTGATCGCCCTGTGATAATTGATTGATCTGCATTGATTACTGTGTGTGTGTGTCTGTGCAACAGCGGTAAACCGCAGTGTAAATTATTAGATTAGGAAATATAGTGTGCGGTATGTTATACACACAAAGAAACACATGTGTAAATGTGTATGTGTGTGTGTGTGTGTGTGTGTGTGTGTGTGGGTGACAGAGTACAGTTCAAACACTGTCTGCCACCAAACCCGGAGGAGAATTGATCATTATGTGATAAGTAATTGATTAGCAACCGGGAAATGCGCATGTGTGTGTGACTACGCACATACATGTGTGGCTGGGGACGGCACTAGGGTCCAATAAATCAGCTGATTATTGGATATTGATTTGCCATTCAGTTTTATGAACATGGAACAATTGGATTTTATTGCGCTGCGTGCTTCAGAAAAAAGGTGTTTTGTAGGACAAAGCTTCCTCTTTTATAAAGTAGGTAACTGTGTTTCTCTCAAAGTCTTTTTATCGTATTTATGTTTATTCACACAGAACATACAAGTAAAAAAATAGATGTTTTGGTTAAACATGGACATGGACATTTCTGCACCAGACTATCAGGCCAATATACTATTGATTTGGCAACAGCCATGTTATTAATTTTAAGGTTGACGCTGTCCACTTAAACAAGATAGTTTAATTGATTATTGATGGGCTAGAATTAGTGTATTGATTGGAAGCGCACTGACCAGTTGTTGACCTGTAAGATGGTCAGTCCCGTGTCCTGCGCCAGCTGCTTCTTCTGCTCCTCGGACGGATAGGGGTGCTGGGGAAAAAAAACACAGAGCAGCGGTATGAGAAATCCACACGCACACCAGGGTCTCACCTTGTGGTAGCATTTCGGTCTTGACAACTGAAGATTTCTAAGAATTGTATTATTCAAGGCAAATGTGTGAAGAAAGGTTTATTAAAAAAAGGAGAATCATCTTGAGGTTACTGGCGTCCTAATAAACCCTCAGCTCAAATAAAGAATGAAATACTGTATGTGAGAGCAATGAGCAAGCGTAGGGTGAATACTGATGACATTACATCTGAATTCATAATTCATCTTCACTCATACACTTTGAACCACAGCGACCTCTCTCTCTCTCTCTCTCTCTCTCTCTCTCTCTCTCACTGTAGTAATTGGAGTGAAGCATCATTTGACCTGCCTCATTTAGTAGCTAATTACCAGTATAACCACCTCACCAACCATTACTCTCCGTTTCCATCAGTTCAACACTGATTCAATACTGAGCATATTCACATAATCACTTAATCCCCCCGTATTTTATTTAATTTAATCAACATTCATTATTGTCTTGGAGCTCCTCTCTCTATTCTCATCAAATCTTTTCCCTCACACTAAATCCTAATTATCCTCTCATCTTTTCTAATACACAATCTTTCTTTGGTTTGTTACAGCTCTGCAAGCTGCTTTAATTATTGTCCAAACTCATTATTGTCAAGTGCAATTATTATTTAAAGTTTCAAAGGATAAAAAGATGAGGGGAAAAAATCAACTTCAATTTCTGCTTCTCTTACTGATAGGTGCTGGAAGAGCCATGCTCTCATGATGTTGGTGGCCACCTTGGGGAAGATCCCTCTCTTCTTGCTGTTCCTCCTCTCTCTGTCTGTCTCGTCCTCCTCTCCTGTGCTGGGGGAGGCCACTCCTCCATCCAGACTGTCGCCTGCAGGGACACCACACACACATCACATCAGCAGGAGTGTGTGTTTGGGTGTGTGTATTTTTGAAGGCCGATGCTGATCATTTTGGATTGAAACAGCCGATAGATGATATTTTGTGCTAATATTCATTATCTTTAAATATAACCCTTTATCGTGTGAAAAAGTGTCCAAAAAGTCCAAAAAGTTACAAGTATTCAGTGTTTTTCCCCCAGAATTGAATTCATGTGACACTAAAACTTTCCAGTGAAACTTCGCAACTCCAATTTTAATGTTTTCATTTAATTTGAAGGATTACACGGCCTTCGATGGGGAGAGAAAATTCTACCATCCATGAGTTTCTAAAACTCCAGGTACAAGGTTTTCACCTGACAGTGGCGGTATATTTGTGTGTGTGCTCTTGAGCGTGTGTGCGTGTTCATGCGTGTGTACCTATGTCACTGCAGTTGTCTGCTAAGCTGTGTGAAGGCAGGCCACAGGTGCCTGGTGTTCCCAGAGGAGTAGTGGCACATTCATCTGGCTCCCGTAGCCATGATGCATTCTGCAGAGAGAGAGAGAGAGAGAGAGAGAGAGAGAGAGAGAGAATTGTTGGAGGGAAGAGGTTAGTGATGGAAGGAAGGGGAATTTACTGAAGGAGAAGAGGTGGAGAGAGTTGGAATAAGGAGGTCGAAATTATTCAGAGTGGAAGGAGTCGAATAGACGGATCAAGAGGTGGATGGAGGATTAGGTGTGTTACTGAATGCTGTTTACCACTCGGTTTCCCAGAAGCTAAATGAAGTAACCGCACTTCCTCTTACCTGCTCTGACAGACTGGTGCACGAGCCAGTGAAATCTTCCATATCAGACTTGGACCCGCTCTCCCGATCATCCAGGACCAGGTCTGTGGGCATCTTGCCCTTCAGACAGGTGATGTAGCGATGGCAGAAGTTATCACACAGGTCATGCACCTTAGGGGAAAGGTTAACCGTGATCAGCATAGAATTTCAACACAGATTTCATATCCACAACAAGTGCTAACAGTACAGTTTGAAGTGCAAGCTAAATTAGTATAAGTATAGCACATTTTTGGGAATCTTGATCAGTGTCCTCATCAGATAAATCCATGAAAAAGATAAAACAGGCTGCTGTCCTACCAACCTTCTCTAGCTCCAGTAAATGAAAGCGTAGGACCTGTATAGCCTGGATCATCTGTAGAAAGGAGGATGCACATTCATTATCAATACATAATCCTCTATTCATCTTCCAAGTATGTTATTTATACTAGCGTAATGTTAGTGTGCACATCATACCAAGTTGTCCAGCTCAGGATTGGAAGAGAATATGGGCTTCTCTGAACGAATCTGAAACACAAACAAAACTAATTATAGCCAGGCCCATATAAAATTTAGCGCGTATTGACTTCTGTTCTGTGATTGGCTGTCCGAGTTGTCGCTCACCTGTTTGGCAAACGCGGCGATGTCGTCGTTGAAGGAGTCGGAGGAGCAGACGTCGCTGTGATTGGTCATGCCCGGGAGGTGGGAGGTGGCTGACAGGGAGGCAGAGTCTCGAGGGGAGCAGGTGGCGAGCTCACACTTCTCAAACACTAAGGCCAGCAATGGGAACAGCGGGTGACTGCACGCACATACACACACACACACACACACACAATTAACATACTGTACATAAACACAGTAACAGTTGACATAGTGTACACATTTAGAGAACATGTTAAAAGACAGAACATGTTAAAAGAGACTTCGAAGCACGGTATTATTGGAAAGACAAATGTACACACATACAGTATGTACTCTCTTCACATACAGTAACACAAAACACAGTTTAAATACTTTATTTGAATCTACTAATCCGATTAGCACACAAATCATGTAAGTATATATATATACGTACGCACTCGTAGCACAAGCGCACACACACACGCACACACTCACCCATAGATCTGGTCTCTGTGGTGTTTGAGGGAGTCGGGGACGGTGGGTCCATAATGTGGGGGAGGAAGCGGCCTCACAGCGTCCCGGTACCCCCCCATCGCCATGCCCTCCGACCCCGAGTAGTGCACCAGCTCTTCATACTGAAAGACCAATAGATAGAAAGAGAAAAAAAAACATGAGACGTATTTCACATCTGTGCTGTTTGGCGTCATATGAAGCCCACCACATCTTGTATTGATTTCTATGTGGAGCTAAACTGTCAGTGATCCTCGGTGGTATTGCTTATTGGTCTAGCCCTCGTTGTTTCAGTGGTCGTGTATGTGTCGTGTATGTGTCTACGTAGATGCCTCGTGCTCAATATATTTTCAGAAAGCATTCATTTCAGCTTTTTTTTCTTAAAGGATCCTATCTTTAATCAGTGTACACATGCATGTACTTGTGTCGCTGCAGTTCTCTGCGCTGTGCAATGCCTGCACGTGCGTGTGCATGTGTATATACTGTAGATTTGCGCACGTTTTCTGCAAGTGTCTGTTCAGAGGAGTAGACGGGGAAGAGGAAAAAAGGAGCTCCTTGGAGAATGACAAAGCAGATCACGTTAAAGTCTGTAACAGCTGATGTTCTCTCCTCCCTCCTAAACTCAGACTAGACAGGAGCCGTGCTGAGACGTCCCTCACAACCCACTGTGACAACCTCACCGGGGGCATATGACGCACGCTCACACATACGGAGACACTCGCACACAAGCGCAAATACAGACACACACAGACACACTGACACCGACACATACACACACAGTTTCATGAATAATCATAATTCTAACTCCCTGGTTTCTCTCTCTCTCCCTCTCTCTCTCTCTTTCTCTCTATCTCTATCTCTCTGTCTCCCTCTCCCCCTCTCTGCATTACAAAGCTAATTTGTGCATCACTGCAGCGTCTGTCTCCGAGGTGGCGTTGCTCAGGTCAGCAGAACTCCCTCTGTTTCTGTTTCTGCTGGATTACAGTCGGTCCAATCAGAGTCATACGTGGCCACCGGGGTCACAGAGAGCACCCGCTATATATATGTGGCCTAGCCGGGACACTTTTAGTTTAGTTTAACCAACCCATAAAATGTATGATAGGCTTACTTTTGCTGTGGAGACAATTCCCTCGGCAGGCTACTACATCAGGTTATGATATGATATAGTTCAGAAGTGTATAGCTGTTATACGGAGGTAACTTTCTTGCTCATCTGAAGATTAAAATAATGGTATATTGATCATTTAACCCCAGCATTTAAAGGAAGGACTTAAAAAACACTGGCTATACAATTATTGCTTTAAATGTCATATGAAAAGCAATACATTTCAGTGTTTTATTTGGCCAGGGCAGTTTCGACTTATTCCCTGACTTATTCCCTACATTCCCAGACTTTTTCATTATGTCTGCATAGAATCCGAAATAGACACACATCAGACACCTATTGAATGAGTTTTTTGTTCTAGGGAACCCCACCTGAGAGGACTTTTTGTGGTTAGATATGATTTAGTTAGTAGGCTATAGGAGAGGATAACTGTCTAAACTGTAAGTGGGAAGGTAACAGCAGTAGGTACAGTGAAAGCTATGATTAAAAAAACTTTTTTTTCTTGACACTCTAGGGAGTGAAATAAAAGTGAAATTAAACTATTCCTCTTTCGCTGCGTCGAGAGCCTTCCTGGAAACCTCTTTCCAAGGACCCCTGGAGGTCCCCCCGGACCCCACTTTGGGAACCACTGTCCTAAATGGCTTATCAAATTGTTGTATTTCAGAGTCCCATATGGCCACCGGGATCACAGAAAGCACCTGCTCTGAGGCCCTGGGCCGGGACACCTTCTAGTTTTATGGAGGCTGGCTATTAACACAATCGCCGCTATCGGATTGCGCGTCTCTCTTTACGCACAGCGCCTATCGGGTTTCTGTGCGTCAAACGGATCAAAGCGCACAAGTCAAGATGACAAATTCCATGAATTTTCCCTTTTTTGAGGCACGGACGTGGGAGAGGGGCTTCAGATGGGAGGACAACATTTACATTATAAGTTTTATCTGTGTTGTTTTAAACAAGCCATAAAAGGTAGCTTACTTGCTGTGAAGACAAATCCCTTGGGCAGGCTACCAACACGAGGTTTAGAAATTTAGCAAAAAATGGATTTAATCGAATATAAACACTACATTTTGTAATAAACTACAAAGTAATGAAGAAGACGAAAGTTTCTTACTTTATTTGAAATACTTTTGACAATGTAGTCCACTGAAACATCCATCCTTTAGACACTGTTATTTGTTTTTACTCTGGAAACATCCAGGTTAAACCACTTCCCATATGGCTTATTACTCCAACAGACTGCGAAAAACAGAAAGCTGTGACTGGCCTCTAGGCTTACTTGACCATCTTCAAAATTGACGAGCCGACACAACGCCTTAATCATATTAGGAAAGAGTGGAACAAAAAAGGAAAGTAAAAACAAGACAAGACTTGCGCATTTGATTTAAAAAATCTGATATATTGGTACTTTATCTCATGCGTTTAAAACAACACACACACAAACCTAAACTTGTTGCGGAATGGGCGCGCTTGAGTGAGAGCAATATGTTCATTAGGATTAAAACTGGTTGGAGCTTTTTCTCTAAATCAGCGGTTCCGAAACGTTTCTATAACAAGGATCTCCAAGTAGATTCACATTTAAACCACGGACCCCCATTTGATCAGATTTTCTTCTCAGGAGACCCCTCTTAAGGTTTTGGTTGTTATGAGACTTTATGCTGTTAGTTATGACTTTAAATTCCACGTCTACTGAAGGTGGAGAGGTATAGCAACAGTGGGAACAGCGAAATATTAAATGAGTCGTCCTCATGCATTTTCTCATTGGCCTAACGTTTAAGAAGTGAAATAATGATGAAATTAAACTCATTTTGCTGGAGGATCTTCCTGGAAACCTCTCAAGGACCCCTGGAGACTCCCAGGAACCACTTCCCATATGGCTTATTCAATTTTTGTATTCTTTACATTAGCTGTTGTTGTTACAGTTGTTTGGTGTGTGTGTGTGTGTGTGTATGTATATGTGTGTGTGTGTGTGTGTGTGTGTGTGTGTGTGTGTGTGTGTGTACTTTCCCTATGTGTTTGTCTGTCTCCCTGCTATGTTTTATATGGCAGTGGTTTTCCAACTAGACTCTGTAGATCTATAATTGCGCTATTCCACATAGAAGAGGTCTCACTCTGCCTGCTGCCCATCAGCGTCTGTCTGTCTGTTTCTCCTCCGCCATGCTTCTGATCACTGTAGCAAAAAACCTGACCTACTTACCGAGTTGGAGAGCTGCCTCTCCTCTCCCTTCTTCCCCTCACCTCTCTTCTCTTCTCCTCTCCTCTCCTCTCCTTTCCTCTCTTCTTCTTTCCTCTCACCTCCTCTCCTCTCCTATCCTCTGCTCTCTACAGTCTTTATGTGACAGTATAATTGCAGACTAACATTACACAAGAATAAATCCATATCATTTCGAGGAAAGGGTGGAATCTTAGACCTGAATCAACAGTTCCTCTCAAATTGTGTTATGTGACTATTCGGATCTGCATGGAATCTAATACATTGTATATTGTAAATTGCACTGCAACTTATGGAGGGATCTTTGAGGGTTCTTTGGTTAGGGGAGTGATAATGACTCAAAAAAACTGATTTGTTAAAATAATATCAGTTAAATCAGAATAAAGAACCCAGTCTGCTTCTCAAAAAGTTAATTCATACATTCTTAGATGATTCTTTCCACAACATAAAGGCTCTAGATCTACACAAGGCTCTACACAATATAATAATGTGTAGAACTTGGTAAATTGGTTCTTTACAGCGCCTAAAAGTCTAAAGAACCATTTCCTGAACCCTTTTGCCAAGAGCCTATGACATAAATAACCTAGAATAAAATAATTAGTCAATAGGCCTATTTTTTATACCTTTCCCATCAGTGTCTGGGCTCACGATGCTTTATTTAGGCTATTCCTCGCATATTTTTGTGCTGTTTTCCTTAACATCTACTCCATGCCAGTTGTGGGCCTTGTGTTTTCTGTGGTTGCCATACCCAGCCAAATTGAGCCAAAGAGAACCGGCCGTGCAAGGAATTTGATCCTGTCCGCTATTCTTCTCTTAATTGTCTAGTTGAGTGCGTCTCTTCTCCTCGCTGTTATATCTGTGCATTGTGTTAGTGCGGGCAGGCGCTGCTCTCTAAATCACACCCCATAAACAGCCGACCTACCCGCTTCTCCATGCGACTCGACAGCCAGTCCTACACTGGAAAGGATGATGCGCTGCCCGGCTAGTCCAGCGAGCTTCCCTCCCTTCCTCTGTCCCTGGTGTCCTGGAAATAAAAAGAAACAGGCTTTTTGATGAGCACCGGAGTTCTGTGGAAAACAGGTTTTATGTAAAAATGGCTGTGGCTAGTAAACAGTCAAGACCTGCTCTTCCTGTATGTCATTTGTCTATTTACATCCAGCTTATTGCATTGTACACAACAGCATTATAATGGGATTGGCGATTGTGTGAACGACAGATATCCTTAGATACCCTTTTGGCTACACAAACCATTAATTACACTGGGCCATAATAAACGCTATAATAAAGCTAACAGCCAATCACATGCTACTAGCTGTAAAGCACATTACGAGGCAATATAGAGGGCTCCAATAAACGGAATAAAATATCCCACCGTAGCGTAAATGTTCTCCGTATCTAGTCCTGTTCAGGCCGGGCCCAGGGTAGTCCAATAATCTTGACTATCGGAGCAGCGGTTCCTGCAGCGCCGCGGGTCCGCCTGGTGCGCCTCCTGGTCCGGGTTGCAGCCGTCTGGATGCTCGGTGTTGTGGAGGATAGATAGCGTCCCTCTGTTTTTTTTTGGCTCCTTGTGCTCGCTGTCCGCGGAGCGTAAGGCGACAGGCTGGAAAATGTCACGGCTGGGAATGAACGATGGTGTTTTCAATGCAAAGAGGAGAGGAGCAGAGAGAAGGAGAGAAGGAGGAGGAGGAGGAGGACGAGTGGCGATGGTGGCGGTGTGCGGAGAGGTTTGGGGGGTCAAAACGCGGCGGGGTCTCTTGGCCCCCCTCCCTCCTCCCTCCTCCTCCTCCCCCTCCTCCTCCTCCTTATCACACACAAACGCCAAAGAAGAAGACCCCCTCGGTTGTTTTATCTCAATGGCACGGCTCTCCTCCACGCACGGCGCTGTTATCACTCCTCCATCATCCCTCCATACTTCCCTCCTTTCTCCTCATCCTTGTAGCAGTTGCGCCACGCCGTGATTATTATCATCTCGGGATAGCTCGAGAGAAGAAGAATCGAGATAGCACACGCGCGCGCGCGCGCGCACACACACACACACATAGAGAGATGTTCAAAATAATCTAATAAGCTCTGAACAACCAATTGAAGTGATAAGGAGATTTAATGTATTATCACTCACAAAGAATTGTCTACAGTTTGTCTTTGTTTTTAAAGTGAGAAAAATGCTCAGCTATTGCAAAACCTATTGCAAATATACAACTGAACCACACAGATAGAAAATACTAACATTTCAAGAGGAAATAGGAAACCAAAGTGGCACAGTATAATAATTTCTCTCGGAATGTCTTATTTTTCCTATGTCTTTTTGCTAACAAATGTCTTATAATTGTAACACAAATGTTGTTGCATGTTGTCAGTCGTTTTGTTGTATCCTCTGATACTAGGCCGTAAATAAGTTTGAAGCGTGGTGATGACAAGAAATGTATTGGCCGATAAGTGTTTTATTGTTTTTGTCGACATCTATTGTGTGCTGGCCTTTTGACGCAGCCCAAATGTCATTTTGCCTTTGGCCCCCTCTTTGTTAATTGCTCTCTTCGAGAAGTGCGAAAACAAAACCATTATCATGAGAAAGTTTTTCCCTTCTCATTTCAACTAGAGAGAGAGAGAGAGAGAGAGGGAGAGGGAAAAAAAACTTTCACATGTCCGTGGAATAGCTAAACTCTTGGTCTTGTGTTGTAAATTACACCTAGTAACATAATAATTATTCAAAACGGTTCCCTTTCCCCTCTCCCGCTGTGAGGGGCCAACAGGCGGCTGCACTTCAATCAGCAGCGGCTTGGCAGGGAACAGCAGGCCGGGGCAGGCGTCTCCGCAGGCGGCATGGAGTTTGACCGTGGAGCCGCCGGTGACGGCCTTCACTATACATCCAACCAGGGATCTTTCAACTCCGCAGGGCGCTGGTTTCCTACAGGGATGATCACAGCGCTAAACCCCCTCCAACACTGAGCCTATAATGCATCCATGGAAAAGTGTCAATGGGCTGGAAAAAGACCATAGGCTCGTTTTTCACTTTGTTAACAGGTTAAATGGTGATTCATCTATATGTGGGCATCAATATACATCTGATGGATAGACTTATAGGGGAGGATTTTGTTTTTTTTATTTCTCTTTTTGGAAAAGGTGTAGGCTTTGTGTTTTAAATGTTTAGAGTGAATTACAATGAGAGCATGGGTTTTGGTGTCTTGCTCAAGGACACTTCAACAGGGCACATAGCTGATGCAGGCATTGAACCAGAGACCTTCAACTGGGGTGGTCTCTCAGACTGCTAGACTGCCCTGCCAGTAACAGGAGGCTACTTACGTATATCTGCAGGTTAAACTGATTTACAACACAGACACATAAAAGCATCACAGATCTATGGGATAGCGTGGTGACATAAAGTGGAATGATACCCTGTAAAATAAAGAGCAAAACATGTAAACAGAGTTTCCAGCAATTAAGATGTCCAATTTGCACTCAGAGTATCTGTCCTTTTTAAAGGGAGAGATACTTTAAGTTAATGTTTTTGTACAGTCAATATGAATCCAATGCAACCTCTTCCTGTACCATATAGATTCCCATTTGATCCTCTTAGATTTTCTTGTTGACTTCCAAACTGGGCAGTCGTATGAGTGAAGCTTTCCAATCTAATTATCTGTTATGTGTGTGTTTGTGTGCTTACAGGCAATATATAAAACATTTACACTCCCAAGTGATATGCCTCGAATTGAAGCGCAAGTTGGCCGATACAAAATACAATTCAAACGGACACATATGGCTCCTTGTCTGAACGCTGACTTTTTTTAATTACAGGGCAGGTTCCCGCGGTGCCTCACTGGACGCTGTATTTAAATGCTATTGTAGAGGACAGAGACAGGTTGGCTACTGGAAGAACAGATTCTTTTCCTGCACTACAGAGTTGAATATAGCTGGGGAGGTTCACTACAGGACCACGCTGCACGTCAACGCTGCTGCAGTTATTTGTCACTCCCTGTCAAAGCTGCAGTGCTAGTTCCAGTGCGCCCACCAAGGCCCGTTGAGTGTATGTGTGTGTGTGTGTGTGTGTTTAGACTAGCAAGCGTGCAAGTGTGTTTACGATGGTGGAATCAGTGGTGTGAGTGTCCATGGTTTTGTGTGCTTGCTTGCTTTTTTCGCTTGCGTGCATGAGGGTCAGTGTAAAGGTGCTCCTGCTCAAAGTCAGGCTCTCACTGCAGGCGCTGCCCAGGGCTAGAAAACAAGACAACAACGCGGGGGGGGGCGGGCTGTGTGTGCCTGTGTGCATGTTTACCTGCAAGATTGCGTGGGTGTCTTGGTGTGTGCATCTTTGCGTCATGTATGAATAGAGAAATAGTTGGTCCTCTTGTCCTCTATTGAATGAACTCAACTACTACTGTTGGTGTAAACAGAAATATGACATTGTTGGCCGTTGATTACAGGGTCGATCCATCATTGCCGCAGTGAGAAAACATTCAGAAACCCCTACTAACTGCTGCTGCCCTCAGTTTGGTGACCTTGCCACAAACTCTAGTTTACTTTGACTCCACCAGAGAGCGAGAGGGAGAGAGGGAGAGGGAGGCTCGCCGGCCACCCAGCCTAGTTGACTTCGATGACTCCGCCATTAAGAGAATATGGCTGCTGTGACCTCTGGGAACCACACACAGCCGTCCACAACATCAGAGAGCGGTGACCCTACACTGCCTGGAAGAGAGGGAGGGAGCAGAATGGTGGAGGGGAAGAGGGAGAGAGAATGAGAGAAATGGAGGCGATGAGGAAAAGAAAAGGAGAGGGGTAAAAGCAAGGGAAGGGGTGGTGGTGGGGGTGTGTGCATTTTTATGAGCGTGTGCCTCTCCAGTTTCTGGGTCGTCTGGCCGCATAGACATAAATCTTCTCCCTCGCTCCCTCGCTCCCTCCCTCCCTCCCTCCCTTCATCTTGCCTTCTTTCTGGCATGCTCGCCAAGCAATCCACCCTTATCGACCTGCTCTTGCGCCCTGTTTGCAAACTTTCCCCCATTTCTCTCTTTCTCTCTCGCCCTTGCCATTCCTCTTCCTTTATTTCCTTACTATTTCTACCTGTTTGGACACGGCCTCTATACCCTCCTCCTCCTCCTCCTCCTCCTCACTCTCCTTCCCTCCACTTCACCTACACTCGCTTTCCATCTTTCCATCCTGCCGCCTTTCCTCACCATCGCTCTGTCTCTCTCTTTGTTTATAGTAAGCCAACACTACCTTTCTCCCTTCTGTTATGTTCTCCTCTCCTCCTCCTCCTCCTCCTCCTCCTCCTCCTCCTCCTCCCTCCCGGTCCCCTTATAGATGGAGATTAACTGGGGAGCGCAGCGCCATCCGTCCTCGTGACTGTTTGTTGTTAAGGAGATGGATGGAGGCTCCCTCTGCCAGCTCCACGCAGCCGCAATTACACCAGCCGCCATGATGGATGGAGGGGAGGGAGAGGGGGAGCGAGGGAGGAGATGGAGAGAGGGAGATAGAGAGAGGGGCATCTATCACGCCCCTTAATCTACCTGTCACTACACGGGCTTGGAGGGGAGGTGGGTGGAGGCTTGGGGGGCGGGGGAGCAGGGCCTGGGGGGGGGGTGGATGGAGGAGAAGGGAGAATATACCTTATAACCAGCCTGTTGGTCAACGCTTTATTTCTTTTCTTTACACCGGCGTTCCTTCTCTTTGCAGAATTAGGGGCCTGGACCGCCGACAGGGCTAGGACTCATTAAATGTCCTCATGGCTTCAATTGATTGTCCAGAGCTGATTGGATTCAGTTGAACAAACTCTGTGTGTGGTGGAAAGACATCAACAGGTAAATAAGACGCCGTTGCACTTTTGCACACTTTTGCACACTTTGCACGGGGACAATATTTTCCATAAACTAGCAGCTAGCAAACACAATTTCACTCACGTGTGCACACGCATGCACACACCCCCTCATAAACAAACCGCACACACACACACACACACACACCTTCCCTCACACATGCATAAGTTGTTTACCATCCCATCTGCAGCTATTGCCCCCGTAACACACCCACACACACTCACCTCTGCAGCCGTTGTACGCTCACACACACATACCTGTTGAAGATATAAAGAAGCAGCCAGCGGTGACCTATGATCCAAGTAAATCTGCATACATCACCTGTAATGCCTCTCCATTTTTCCACAATGCTACAGCAATATTATGAAAACTAATCTGGGGCCTCCTACCCCTCCTCCCCTCTTCCTCCTCCACCTCCTCATCTGTCCAGAGGAGTGAGAGATGGGATGGAGGGATTAATACTCTTCCGCCGGCCCTGGGAATGATAGATGGACAGATGCAGGAAGGGAGCGGAGGAGGAAAGAGAGAGAGAGAGAGAGAGAGAGAGAGAGGGAGCGAGATTAAAGGAGAGAAGTCGGAGGGTTCATAAATCCAAAAGGGAGAGACCTGGTCTGCATCACATACTAATAAGATCTGCAAGAAATCCATGATGAGAAAGAGAGAGGAGGAAGAGGAGAGAGAGAGAGAGAGGAGAGATGGTGGCACAGTAATGGCATTAGATGTAATCTAATCATGTCAATAAGATGTGAATGGATGAGTGTGAGCACGGTGATTATGCAGAGGAGGAACGGCGGTGTGTGCTGATGAAGCTTCGAGGTGCGAGGACAACGGAGCAACGGCGGCAGTCCTCACCGTGGAGCCGACCGCTGCCGCACAGAAATGTAGTGGGATTCCGGCAAAACGGAGCATTCGTCCTGTTTCCTGGCTCTGCTGCGCCGGTTATCGCCAAGTACAGTCAATGCACTTGCCAACAGAGTGGGTCATCTGAGAGGGTCTGGCTTCATACGGTTGATGTTAAGGGTGTGGGGCTCTATAGTGGTAGCTGGTGCTGCAGGGGTGCAAAAGGCCTCAACTTGAAAGAAAGAAAGAAAAAGAAGGATGCACTGCCCGTCTAACTGATGACTGTTCATTTCCATACATACACTGTATATGTATACAGGTGTTTCATCATGTGCAAGTGCATGGGCACGTGCATTGTGTTTGTGTGTGTGTGTGTGTGTGTGTGCGTGCACTTTCAATCTTTCAATCACCATGTTAAAAATCAACTAAGTGCAGTTGTGTAGCCGTGACTTGACTTAGATCAGATATAGTGCCCTCTCCCCTCCCCCCCATCATCCCCCCTCCCCCTTCCCGCCTCCACCGGCCCCATTTGTCATGGCCCAGCTGTCGGAGGGCAATGATTGGTTGGCTCTGCAGACAGATAGCCGATAGGCTCTGATTAATAGTTGAGGCCAAAGAACTTCCTCATTGATCAACAGGACAGGCTGGAGGAGGAGGAGGAGGAGGAGGAGGGGGAGGGGGAAGGAATGGTGGAGGGAGAGAGAGAAAAAGCATGCCCTGTCGCTCTGCAAGTGCCGGCTGATAACCCTGATAGTGGCTCTTGGAGTGTGTGTGTGTGTGTGTGTGTGTGTGTGTGTGTGTATTTGTGGGTGGGTGCTTGTTTACAATAATGTGGAGATGAGGGGATGTGAGAAACGGGGTAATATTGAAGCAATGCAGTGAAAAACTGCCTTGGGTTTGCTCTCTTGCTTTCCATCTTTCTCGCTCTGTCTCTGTTTGGTCGTGTGTGTGTGTGTGTGTGTGTGTGTGTGTGTGTGTGAGTTAGCATCTGTGACCTTTTCTTGAATAAGAAAGCATGTATCAAACAAAACACACTCACCCCTTTTGGCCAACAGCAAATGTGTGTGTGTGTGTGTGTGTGTGTGTGTGTGTGTGTGTGTGTGTGTGTGTGTGTTGTCCCCATCCCACAGGCCATTAAGTTGCCCTGTACTTGAATGACATTAGCCCTCCACAAGAGATGATAGTAAATATATATTTTAGCTGGATTAAACTGTAACTACAATTTAGCAGGTACCAGTGACTCAATGATACTATATAACACATTTTCCTTCTGTAATGAGAAAACTATTCTATTCTATTCTATTTCATTTTATTTCATTCTATTCTATTCTATTCTAATGTGGGCATAATTGGTCAACAAATGCAGTGAACCTGTATTCTACAGTACTTCAGCCTATGTATAAAATACCTAAAATTCCCATGTACATTTGGCATAGAATATGCATTACAGTATCTAGCTGTGTGTGTGTGTGTGTGTGTGTGTGTGTGTTTGTGTGTGTGTGTGTGTGTGCGTGCGTGCGTGTCCCCTCCTGCTGCTTCATCTAGCCTCTAGTTGATTGATGATCTCCACTCCCCCAGGGTCAGCAGGGTCATAACCTCCCACTACTGACCCCCCTACTGAGAGGGTCAATCACACACACACACACACACACACACACTCACACTCCAGCCCATAAGGAAACAGATGGGCTCAGGACAACTGGCGTTCCCTCACCTTTCTCTCACAAACAATCTCTCTCTCACCATTACAAACACAAAAACACTTTCCTGAAATTCACAGATGCACTTGACATAACACTCAGCCTCCTTACAAACCCACAAATATCCCACAAAACATAAAAATGTAAAGTTAAATCCAATATTTAACTTGTTTTTTGTTTTTTGTTTTTGGCTGCTATCGTCCTGGACAGCTCAGTCGGTAGAGCATGAGACTCTCAGTCTCAGGGTTGTGGGTTTGATCCCCACATAGTGTCAAGTACCTTTGTACGTCACTTTGGATAAAAGCGTCTGCTAAATGACTGTAATGTAAAAAAAAAAACATATTTCTAAAAGCCTATTGTTGAAGGAAAATCAGAAAAATTCATGACAATACAAAACTTCTTCCGACTACACGTTTTTAGATTATAATATGGGCTTTGAATTGGTTTCATGAGTTCTTATGTCAGGAATATCAGCATGTAGAGGTTAGTATATTTTTATTTAACTTGTATTGAAAATAAATTCTAATACATCAATGTGGTAGGTTTATGCTTTTCTGAGCTTTGATGGTGAATTTCCAAGGGGAATGGGGATGAAGAAATGTGTGACACATATGTAGCAATATCGCTCCCTAGTGAGGGTACGAGGTTATGACAGGTGATGGATACTGGAAGAAACCAACCAAACAAGATGCACTATGTTTTATTGATCACACACAAAGGTTAATGAAATACATTAAGTGGAATACAACCATCAAACTTTCACAAGATTTAAACCATAAAACTCTCCATAAACATCAATTTATTATGAGGAGAATCAGCAATCAGCAATTCAAGAAATATAAAATCAGATCAGCATAAAGACAGCAAGCGATAAAGAAAATCATCAAAAACAAAAATAAACAAACATGTGACAGTTATATTAACTCATGCTTTCCCATATGCAGCAATAGTAGTGTTGCGTCATACATGTGGGGCAATCACTGCATCGTACTCTATGAGAAGAAAGAAGGGGGGAGGGAATGGAGGGGGAGGAAGTTAGGAAGAGAGAGGGCGGAGGAAGAGGAGGAAAATGAAGGAGCAGGGCAGGGAAGGTGATGAAGGACGCCACAGCGTGTAGGAGCCAGGCAGGGCAGCAGCATAGAATCGGTTTTCAGGGTGGACTGATGAAGGCTGATCAGGGGAATAATGTGCTGCTCTGATCAGACGGTTCATTTGTTCGTGTTCTCCCAGGCAGCGCTCTTCAGCCACTTGGACACATGCTTCTCAATCTCCTGAGAGATGAAACGGCAGGGGGGAAAAAGAGTGTGTTCAAGATCACAAAAACTGTGCAGCTATAAAACATGATTATATGCATGTTACTAGTGTTATGACATGATACCCTGATATGGGTATTTGAAGGCCAATACCAATATTTCTGGACTGAAGCCACTGATACTGATACCACTGAAAAAGCCTGTGAAACAGCATTTAGACTATGGGACACTAAAACCCTCTTAAGAAAAAAATAATCATCATCATCATGCTTACCCGTGGGAAATGTCACATTAGAATCAAGTTGGCTGGTATAGTATCGATCAATTAATCAATAAATATGTAATCAATCATCCGTTATATCGGAGGTGGACGACACTGACTGGCTGATATCGGATTTTTAATAAAAGGCCAATGTTGGCCTGATATATTGGCAAACTGATCGACCTATATCGGTCTAAAGATATGGTAAATCAAACAAAAATAGATTTACTATTTTCCCACACATACTTTAACCAATATACTGTATATGTAACCTATATATATATATATACATATATATATTAGAGGTAACATGTGATTGAAGCTGGTTATTATGTACAGTATATCAGTAACAGCATGGTGAGGTGTACATACCCGTCTGGCCTTCTTGAGCGAGCAGCGGTCCGTGGGTCCACTAGTCATCATATCGGCACAGTGGGCCGTGTCCTCAATGAAGATGGCCCGGTCCTCATCGCCCTCCTCAGTCCCGTTGTGGACCACTGACAGCTCCTGCCACGGGTCCACTCCGCCTGGAGGAGGGCAGGGAGACGTTAGAGATGTCAGCAGAGATGTAATATCCACCCCTTTAGTTAATTAATTGACCGGTCGGCCATTACCGGGCAAGACATTTCTAATCGATTTCGATCATTTTCAATGATTTTCGTCACGCCGTACGAGTCATTTACTGGAAAATCGTGAGCACATGTCATAGCAACAGTCATTCATATACTAAGGTCTTTGATAAACACCACCTCTAGAGGCCAATTAGCAATGACTGGACTCGGTGGGGGAATCAACTTTACAGATTTGTTGATGAAATAGATTGTTTGATTAGTCAATAAGATCCTGAGAGTCTTCTGAGTGTCTGTGATAACTACAAACTACAAACTTTGGCCCAAACAAAGAGGTGCACTGGTGCGAAAGCTTGACTTATACCGGACTGTACCAGCGTTCAGGCATTAAATAAAATGTAATAGTGCTGTATTTCAGTAAAATGTATGTAATATCAGTGTGTGCGCCTCACCGTTGACGTAGAGCACCCTGTGTGTGTGGGGTTGGTCTGCTCCGTAGTATTTGTTAGTGAAGGCGATGCGTCCGGGCAGGGACTCTTGGGATATGTTAAACAGCATGGAGCAGAGCTTAGTCTCGGCCTGCAGGGTCAGCGTCTTGGCGAATGGACAACTGGCATCTTGGCACGTCTGGTCTAATCACACACACACACACACACACAAGGGATTCAGAAGATAGAAAGAAGGGTTCACCACATTTTGTTGTGTGTGTGTCTTACAGAAGCCAAACTCGGTGCAGGTCTGGTAGAACCACTGCCTCTGTCCTTTCCTGGCCGTCTGGAGGGACGTATCCATCAGATCCTTCACTGACTGCTCATGGGAGACATCCAGACAGGGCTCCTCGTCTGTGGAACGGTACAGCTGCAGAGAACACACACACACATACACAAACACACACGCCCTTGGTTTGAGTGTAGATACATTTGTAATTTAATTGCATGCAATTTACTACGTTGGCCACCTTCACCTTCCTATGTTCTGAGCCCAACCCATCTGATGGGGTGGGCTCTTGAATAGGCAGATATAAATGTACAGGGTTGAATGGTGACTGTTGGCTCTAATATCAAGTTTAATAATCAGATTAGCCCTACTAAGGGGATCACAAGCCTGTCTCGCGTAAGGAATTCACAATTATAGCTCAATGGTGACCTCTGGTGGTCATAAACTGTGCATGACAAGAGAGGAGAACGTGTGTAGGCAGGGAGTCATCCTTAGTGTGTTTGTGTGAGTGTGTTACCAGTGTGTCCATACCTGCACCAGTTTGACAAATTGGTCATAGGCCTCTATCTCTTCGCTCTTATTAGTCATAATGTCACAGAGCTCGTTTATAGACATGAGGGCCCCTTCCTCGTTGTACTGCACCGTTCCCATGACGATGTCAGCCAAGTTCTGCATCAGCTCATTCTGAGTGAAAGGTGTGGCGAGAGTGTTATGTTCCGCTCAAAAAGCTTTACTTAGCGTCACAACTGTAAAACATCCATGCATTAAAAACAACCAAAGATATCATATGGAAAAAGGAGAAAGCGCTTTTGTTTTGAGACTAATCCCAGTATAAATAATCCTGAAGGGCAAAACATGATGCTGGAAAAAGAATTCGGCAGATTGTCATATTCCATCGTTAATTGAAATGCAGTCAATTTTGTTCCAGTTGTTACAAACCTCTTACAATCCAAACAAATATCTACAGTCCAAGAAAATAAACACAAGTAGCGTGAAAGCGGTGCCACAGATGGTGCTATGCTCTGACTCATGACAGGGACCTTTATTAATCCTAATAACCACTGAATTTCCTCCCAAGCTTAAAAATAAACCTGTCACCTGATCGTCTCGACCCTCGGGGATCTGACAGCAGCCAAAGTCCTTGGCCACTGCGCTGGCATTACCGCCCACCAGTGCTGCCTCCACGGCAGCAAAGGCCTCCCACACAATGGCCAGACACTGCAGGGAGAGGACAAGGATGGGGGGGGGGGGGGGGGCCGGGGGGGGGGCGCATTTTATGACAAGTATACCACATTTACAGAGACACACAGACAAGTGGCTCTCTCCATACCTTGTCTGAGCCTCCAACCGCCTCATTCATCAGACTCAACCCAACGATCTGATAACAGATGTGAGAAACACGTGTCAACAGGCAGTCATTGCTAAATAACCCGTTGTATATATGCTATATACCACTATTATGTCAGTTTACCTTGTTGTAGGCAGAGAAGTCCAGCTCAGCCTTGACTGGAGCAGAGGAGGCTACAGCCCCATACACCAAATGGGGGAACTACAATAGGACGCAAGAATGAGATGTGCTATAGACAGTTATATGTTATATTCATATACCATCTAGTGTACAGTCATAGTGTACAGTGGTGCTTTTGATGGGGACCCACATGACAAGGGCACATTTTAAGCCATGAGGTATAATTTAATGAGCCTGTGTCCCATAATAAGACTGAAATAACTCTGCTTGGTTCCTGTGCTGACATTTCTTTTTAAAGCTGCACATGGCAATTTCACACATTGGTGACCACAAATGGCAGCGAGAGATAACTGTTTGAAAAATTCTTGCGTCAAGTGCAGCTTTAAACACTTTCTAGAGGTTCATATCTGAGTCCAGTCCTGCACCTTTCCTCTGAACCAGGCGGCCAGCGCTCCAGAATAGGATCCTCCGAAGCTGATCCAGGTATTTTTATGGCTCAGACTGAAGCGCTCGGTGACGTGTTGGTGGAACGCTGCCAAGTCAGCAAGCCTGGAGGAAAGAGGACAAAACAAAACACTCGTTTTGACCAAAAGTTTCTCTACACACACCCACAGACACACAAATGTAGACACACACACACTCACAAGTAGAGAGAGAGGGAGAGAGAGACAGAAGAGACACATACACACATAAATGCATGAAAACACACACTAGCTCCCTCTCTCACACACACATCTACACACAGACTGTCTCTGTGAGAGAGAGAGAGAGAGAGAGAGGAGGGAGAGACAGAAAGAGAGAGAGAGAGACGCGCACTCAAACACACAAATACTAGCTCTCTCATACATGCACACAGAGGGAGAGAGAGACACAAACATGCACACACACTCATGCAGGCACACAACTTGGGGGAGAGAGGAGAGAGACCGTGCATACACACACTCACACACACTCTCTCTCTCTCTCTCTCTCTCACACACACACACCAGTAGAGAAGCAGTTCTTACGCCTGCTGGCTGCTCAGGTCCGCCAGGCTCTCTGTTTCAAGGCTGTCAGGGTTGATGCTGTCGCCGTAGAAACGATGCTCCAGAGCCACCAGCAGAGCCCCGTTCTCTTCAGCCATGTCAACATTGTGGCCTGACAAAACATGGTCACAGCAGACCAAAATCCACTCAAAAGTGAGGTTTCATATTTCCAACGACAGTCCAACCATCCAAGTGGAGGAATTCTAAAATAATATAACCTTTATTTCAATCCCAGAGAGCACGTCGACAGTGGGACCTCAACCTTTATTTGATTTTATCCGCCCCACGTATTCAACACCACATGACATACAAAAGCAAATGATGTTCATAACAGTAACCCCACCCCCCTGTGTATGAGTGAATATGTGAGTGTATGGTCGGGGTGCTGCGTACACTGCTACCCACACTCAAACATGTTACATGTATGAGGCCCACTGTGAGTCTCGAATTCATCTGATCGTGAAGTAAGAGGATAGTGGAGACCAGAGGACCTGGAGAAATAGCACTGTGATTTTGTTGTTCATGGGTCAGTCTTCCCAGAGGCAAAAATGAAGTGATTTATTTGAAGAATCGAAAATTTGAAATGCATTTCTTTGCAAAATATAATCTACACTCATTCACATCTATTTTAAGGTCATGCAGGTTTCGTAATCCATCGTCAACGTTACCGCAAGCTTCAAGATGCACTGTAATTCATTCCAGGTATGAGGGCCATTACATTTAAAAGCAGTCACCCTTGACTTGAGCATGAGCGGCTCCCACGATCAGATATTGTAGGTTCCAATGAATACAATACAAAACCTTTTTTTATATATATTCTTTTGTGTGTGTCACAGCCTTAGTCAGGACGAGGCCACTCACTCTCGTCAGCTATTTGTACTATTCCCATCACTGTACACTCACGCTGTACCGATACGTCACCATAATAATCCATCTGTATCCCGATTTGTTGGACAAACCTTGAGTCATTTACCTTCATCATTATGATCCCCCTAGGTAGTCAGCATTAGTCATAACCACTAAACATATTGTAGGCTGAACCACTGCAGCTGTTTTTTTTCACTTTGGAGACCCATACATGTGTGCCTGATTAATTAATAGAGCAATAAAGCTGCTCCCAAGGTGTATGGATTTATTAACACCAATACATATGTGACGTTTCGAGCACACTGTTCTTAATCAGACTGGAGCAGGTGTGGTTGTGAGCAACTTCTCTTGCTGGTGCTGGACCTGGTTTAAGGTTTTCCTCTCCCTTGCTTGGTTAATTGAACCATAATGTAACCATGTAATGCCGTAGGTGGAAAGAGCAATAGTGATAGCGATAGTAAGAGCAAGAGTTTCCCCTTACCTAAAATGCATCTTGTCTTGTGGCTGCATTGCATTCTGGTCTACTGAGGCGGTCAAAGAAATTGGTATCTCGGTGCAAAATGGCGGTAAACCTGGAGTTTACCGTAGATGTTTGAGATAGCTGAAAATGTTTCTCCAATTAAACAACATTGTACGTGTTGGAAATATCTCAATGTGACGTGCCGTCATTTATGTTTGGCCAGTTATCCACAGTAATAAAAATACACCACCAGGAATTCAAGGTACATTACCAATAGCTGTTTTTTTAACAGTGTTAAAAGTGTTTTAGGGTGGATTTTTTCCTTTAATGGGGCATTAAGTAATGTAATGTCATGTAATGTGTTTTTATCAACCCCTACGGGCTACCAGTGGGAATTGCAGCAACATTGACAGGTCTCTGGCACAGTTTACAGTGGCCAGTAATTGATGACATAAAAGTAGTATTAGACTACGTTACTTGCATGCGTAGTCGTTTTCGCCTTTGCTGCTTCGCTTCGGTGTCCCCCACTAGCTTGAAGCACGGCCAAGAAAGCGGTGGCAACCGGCAGTGCAGTAGTGCCGTTGACTTACGAAAGTCAGAACAAACTTTTAAATTAGGCCTTGTAGATCTAATATGAGTGAAGATTTAGCAACTGGATAGCTTATTTCTCGCCTCAAAATTGTTCAGAAACAGATTTTGGTGGACTGCTAAGGTGAAATAAGTGAAAGTTTACGTACTTCATACAACGGAACCCCACTACTAATGCTCAACCCCCATTGGCTCACAGAAGGGTAGTGAGAGTGGAGGTCTCAAACCCCATTGGCTCACAGAACTAGGGTGCTGAGAGTGGAGGTAGGGTGATGAGAGTGGAGGTCTGCTGTCTGGACCCTTCTCAGTAATTGACACAAATAATAAAGTCACATTCTTTCAATACAGAAGTAAACTTGAGAGCAGAGATCTGAAGGGCTAATATATCACAATGTAAAATACTGTAACTATAATGTTGCTTTGTCATTTGATTTTTTGCTTGAAAACAAAATCAGACGCTGGTCACTTGCTAACCGATTGATATTGACCAACAACCCTATGAAACCTTTGCAGATATATTATGGTAATTTTGTGCTATGGGGCAGTAAAATCCTTTTTCTAATGAATATTGTGATTGCAACATGAGTTGCGGTCCATGCAGGCTTTTCTATGCCTATATATGCTTAGAAATATTTAAAAACATCGTAGGTTGGGGGAGAAAAGATATTCCATCCAAGTTTTCTGAGACACCATTCCCTGTAAGAATTACAGTCATGTAATTGTATGTGCTGAGCTAGACCATCCCACCGAACCACACAGAATAGAAGGTGAGGCTTTTAAGTGATACGAAGAGATAATAAAAATGAGGATGAGGAAAGGGTGTGATCCAGGCATGAGGGCTATGAGGGCAAATGAAGGTGAGAATGGGCTTGTAAACACAGTATCAACTTACTAACTTACTATCACGTTTCCAATCCTTTGAGAGTGTGACAGATAGTTTGTCCTGACGTGGTGTTCAGTTATTCTCTGCGCTTCGTGGAGAAGACGGGCACTGTATCCTACCTGCCAGAAGTTCAAACTCTGAAATGGGTCCTTCTCCTCCGATGAAGAGGAACACTGGACCATGAGGAGGCTGCCAGTAGGCCTCGTTCACAAAGAACCTCTGGAGGAGAGAGAGAGAGAGAGAGAGAGAGAGAGAGAGCAATCAGCAGCAGTGAATGTAACCGATTGAAGTTTGAACATTTCATTACCCAGAAATCACTCCCGTCCAATCCATGAGTGTATTATTCTCTCTATCCCCCTCAAAGGCCTTTATCATGTTCTAGCATTAACGTTCACATAGTCTGCTATTCTCACTTGCACTGGACAAGACCATGAATTCAATGCCAGACATTTAAACGTAAATGGAGGAAGAACAGTGTGATATCAGAGGTCTTTCTCTACCTGAGGGAAGGTGCCAATGTCCTGGCGGTCAAAGTGGTCCAGCGGCTGGTGGATCTTGCCCTCCTTCACATCTTCGGCAGGCCGGTGACCATTAACTGTGCGCATCAGGACATGCTGTTTGGCTTTATGGAGCTGGAGCTCACGGACGCGCTCCTTGATCTTGCTCAGAACCCGTCCTGCCAATTACAGAGATAACCCAAGTAGCAGGAGGAGACAAAGTGAAAGAGAAGAAGAGGTCATTAGAGCAACAGAAATAACAGAGAGGTTAACACCTTCTCTCTCCTCCTCACCTTATCCGGCTCGTGTTTGTTTACATTTCACCCAGGAGTTTTTGTTCATGTCACTAATATGATGGCTGACGCAAATACTTCCAAACTAGGCCTACAATATTTGCCATCTAACGAGCGCTATTTCAGGAGGAGTCAACATCCAGCGTTAGTTGCCCTGGGGATTCACTGGCACCACCAGCATTCAGGTTGTTGTTTT
The DNA here is from genome assembly GCA_034670405.1 of Hoplostethus atlanticus. Taxonomy (NCBI): domain Eukaryota; kingdom Metazoa; phylum Chordata; class Actinopteri; order Trachichthyiformes; family Trachichthyidae; genus Hoplostethus; species Hoplostethus atlanticus. Next base: position 2,118,519 of record JAXDDX010000025.1, read on the forward strand.
TTTTTTCCCAGCTCACGCTTTTGACAACTGCAAACAGGGAAAATTACTTCCTGAAAGTATGAGAAAAGAATGAAATATTACCTTGCTCTACTGCTGTGTTTGTGTGTGTTAGAAGTATGATTCCCGGAGGTTTATCATGCTATTTATCAAGACTCTACCATCCTGTGTTTATTCTTGTACACCTTATTTTCTATATTTGTCAAATTGTCAAGTTATCTCGTGTAGGACAACGGGTGAAATCAAACATAAGTCTGGGAGTAAACACATATTTTCCACATGAATCACTGAATCAACTCACCGGAATCAACAAAGTTCAAGAGGAACGGCAGGATGAGACAGCAGGTTGGTGACAAAAGCATCTTTCTCACCTAAATCGACCCCAACTCAAGCTGTACCCAATCTGCAGGAAGAGCTCCTCACTCTATATATGCTCCCTAGGAAAAGGCTGCAGTGAAGAAGTGACAGGGTCCTACTAAGTTACTGTGGAAACTGTGATACACACGGTGCATCATTACGCTCAGCAAGTACCATAACAAGTCTTATCAGGACCAACAGAGTGAGGGAAAGTGTGCGTGTGTGTGTGTGTGTGTCAGCTCAGCAAAAAAGAGCGTCAGCTTAGTGATGTAATGAGATCTGGATGCCACTCTTCCCTGCTCTGGCTTTTTTTTAAAAGGGGAGTAGAGCCCTTTTAAAAAAAAGGCAGAGCAGGGAAGAGTTAGTCTGAGCTGCGAGAGCAATCGTTGGGTCTTTTCCACTCCGTGTGTGCTGTGCAGAGTGGTCCAGTGGTTTTAGAGACCGTCCTGGAACTGAAATGTCACAGGCTCGATCACAGCAACAGCAATTGTGTCCTGTCAAAGTGTGCCTAAGCAAGGCACTGAATCCTGGCCTGCTCGATCTTGCAACCACCGAAGTTGTAATAGTTCACAGTACATGTACGTATTTTAAACTAAATTCTCTAATTAGTAAGCCTGCTGCATAACCCAAACTGGCTAAATAACTAGCTTGCTGCTTGACCAATATAGGCCATCATAAACTGGGCCAAACAATGAAAACATTAGAAATACACTTCAGGAAGTTCCTATCTCCCTGCCCTGTAAAAATAATGGATACAGAAATGTCCAGCGATGACTTCACATGAAGGTGGTGATGGGAACCTTCCATTCACCTGAAACTGGACTGTATACAGGACACAAACTAAAACCAATCTGTAACTTGAACAGCAACATATATATCTGCTCAGGGGGAAGATCATTTGACAGAAGGAATAAGACTGAAAAAGACCACAGATTGCTCTTCTCAGTTACTCGAATAGCTAGAAGTTGATGCTTACGTAACTTCTCTAAATCCTGTTAGACTAGTCTGAGGAGTCTTCGGTCCAACAGGACACCCCCCAAATGTCTACTCTGCCGTCTGACTGAATGAGTGGGCACTAAAGTCAGACCTTCCATGCGAAGCAGCGCTCCCTCTAAATGAGCTGTGCCCACAAACTCACCCACATGTGCCTGATATGAAAGGTGTGAGCAGATAAGCTACTCTAAACGCCTACACACTGAATCCATGTCGGTATGAGAAGAGAAGCCAGCAGGAGACACACAACTGATGTTATTTCATGTTTCAGACAGTGTTGTTAATGAGTTGAGGAGCAAGTAGAGGCCCGGGATAGAATTCACTGTAGGAGGTGAGAGGAAAGTAGGCCTCTTCAGCCTCTGAACACAAGCAAGAACAAGCTAGCTATTCCTAGTGTAGTTTATGGGCCATATCACCATTTGGACCTGCCCTCATTTACCAGTCTGAGCAAAAACAGGTTCAATATGCTGCTGTTACTCACTTCCACGTTGAGTCTTAACACAGGTCCAAACTGGTTCTGTTACAATGCAATACAATGTGTCCAACTGGGTGTATGAAACCAATATTAATGTCAAGAAATGCTAAAAATAAACTTAGTCTCAGACATGGACTACTGCGGAAGTGAGGTTGATGCCAGAAGGCCAGATTTTATCGGCAAGCTAAGATTAATCTCTTACCAAAAAATTTCCATTTAGAAGTCTTGTGTGTAGGAGTAAAAAAAAAAAAGTGCAGAAAGTTGCCTCTGATAATTTTGCCTTGCCTTTGCCTGTTTTGATACATGTGAAAAAGCATGCAGAATGTTAAAAGCATGCAGCATTTAACATGGCCCCTATTAATTGCCAACAATGTTCTCAAATCGGGACAGTGCTGAAAGAAGAAAGCATCCAGGCATTAAAAGACATTTAATTTTGTCGGCACCTGTCGGGAATTTTAAGGGTTTGTATGGTTGGTTGGTATGGTTAGTTTGATGGGAGGGCTGATGTAGGCTTGCTACAGTATGTCAGTTAGCTGAGTGACATTAAATTCAAGTATTTAATGGGTTGTTGCACTATGCAGGTCTGGAAAAGTGAAAAGCATTAAATGCTCAGAAAAGGGGAACGCTTCAGTTTCACACCCCAATGTCATTTCACATACTGTGATATTGTTACGAAGACTAATCTTCATCTAGCCTGCAGCCTAGTTGACAGTCTTGCACTGCCATTATCTGCGTATATCATAGCTACTGACCTCAAATCTTTAGGTGCATACAGCACAACATAAGCTACAGGGGACATGATGCAATATGTTATGCTGTAGCAATGAAAGAGCGATTCTTCCTGTTGGGTTTCCTTCCTGTTGTTAATCACTCACTAAAGAGGTTGCAATCTTCAGATGACCGAAGACTGAGTTTTTATTTTTGCTTTTTTGTTTTTATGTGGCCTGGTTTGTGTATAGCATCCGTGTCAGTAAGCTTATACTGCCAATGTTCATTGCGCCTGGAGATATATACGTACATTTGCAAAGTTGACCCACGCTGAACCGTGGCGTAGATTTAAACTTGATTTTTAGGGATGTGTGTGCTCGGGGTCTGTGCCCCAGTAGTGCTTTAAAGGAGAAGTCAACGCTAAAACACTTCAGCACTCTAAAAGCTATTGGTGATGTACATTGCATTCCTGGGCCCATTTTGTGGTGTGGTGGTGCATTCTTCTTATACACATGGACAACTGGCCAAATGTTGACAATGTGACATCTCAACATCTCATTTTCCAGCACAGCTAAAGTGGAGTTTGAAAGCAGAAAATCTTTCAGCAATCTAAAACATTAACGGTAAAGGTTTTGGTGTCAGCCCGTACAGCTAAATGTAACAAGTTCACCCCGCTTCTCTGGGGGCTGCGAGAAGGCATTCTGGGAAATGTAGGAAATCATTAAATGAAGCGGAGGTAGAAGAGGCAGGTTGATGGAAAGTGGGTGCAATAAAAGAAATGAGAATTACACAGAATCATATCATATGAGAGGAGTGAAACAAATTCATTAATGCCATGGTGGAGCTACTCACCCTCATTTCCTGTTTCAACACTTTCTACATAAATCGCAAACCACATAACTTCATATCACACTGATCTAGATAGGAGGGTGGAGCTGCAAGCATAGTTTCTACCATTGCTATACAAGCATACAGATATATTGCTGTCCTTGACAGATAGACACACAAGTAGACATGAGTAACAGTACATTTACACAAGAGCAGGATCCTAGGAACATGGCCTATGCTATTGTCTTCGGCTGCGTTGTGGTGCTGGGTCTGCCTCTCAATGCTGTGTCACTGTGGATGCTAATACGCCGTCACAGCCTCAAGTCCCCCAGTGCCGTCTTCATGATCAACCTGGCACTTTCAGACCTGCTGCTGGTGATCTCCCTGCCCATGAGGGTCTACTTCTATGCCACAAGCAGCTGGGCCCTTGGCACTACGGTATGCATCATGAACATTGTGTCCTTCCACAACAACATCCGCTCCAGTTGCATCTTCATCACCTCCATCGGTGTGGACCGGCTGCTGGCAGTGGTTTACCCTCTGAGATCACGGCATCTGCGGACCATCTCCAATGCCTGGAGAGCCTCTGGCTTCATTTGGCTCTTTGTATTGATAGTGAACATCCCAGAAAGCATTGACTTTTCGATACAATTGGGCAAATGCAATATCACTACGTGCTTTCATTTTCCTGACTGTCAGCTACATAATTCAAAATTGGCTTATTTTCAGTCTATTTTAGTGTTCATCATGCTGGCGGTCAATGTTGTGTCCACCACTATGGTGTCTTGGACTCTAAGAAGGCATCTCAGTGACTCTGCAAGGGTCAACAACAAGATGAATGTCATGCTGATTTTTGCAATGAACTTGTTGATGTTTATCATCTTTTTCTTGCCTTTGTCATTGGCCCTAATACTTGATGAGAACGAGAAAGCCATCTTTCTAACAATATGTCTTGCTAGTGTGAACTGCTGTCTGGATCCACTGTTATATTACTTTTCTTTGGATGCCTTCTGGAAGAAAAAAGAGGCTGTGGACCTTGCAAGAGAACAGTAGATGAAGACAAGAGACATGAATAATTACAAAGAGATGACATCAAATGTCCCTACTGTCATTGTAATTTTCCACTTTTTCAGCTAAATAGATTGTGTATGGGATTAAAATGGTTTATTGGATGATTTGGCTTTAGTTTCACTATGTGATGTACTTTAGCAATAAAGCATTCTCAGTCTGATTTTTAAGTTGCCATTGATGATATCCCTTGATTTGGTGATTCTAACATACTATAGCTATAGCAGTTTTTATACACTGTTTTTGAAATTGGCTGGTAATTGTATTGCACTTTTGTACTTCATTGAATGTATCTTGTAGTGTGCTTTCACCTTCAGTCATCAAAATTTCACACTGAAGTATGTCTCAAAGATTTGCGTGTTTACATGTTAAACAACCAGTATGGTTTCTAGGTAGCTGTTGGAGTTACAAGGATATGATCTTTGTTTCAATATCCTTGTTGGCTCATCTTTTGATTGCTTTAAATGTCATCTGGCTCTCCTGTGTGTCTTACGTTATAAATCATATGATGTGACTGAGGCTGTTGTGTTATTTGTGAGCATCTCAGTTGTTGAGCCAGCAGCACTCAAGTCCCAAACCTTGCCAGATGGAGGGGGATCTGTATAAGGCTATGGCAGACTGTAAGGATCTAGATTAATTCAGCCTCAGATTTGAAACAACCCAACAGTAATCTTTGCAATTAGGCATTGGGGATTTGCAATTCAGCATTATGCCATTATACTCTACATCAGCTTTGACTGGCTTTATATTAAACTAATATTACACACTATCTCTGCCTGTTGGGTCAAACTAGGCAGCTGGTGGAAAATAACACACCCATATCATGAATTGAACATGCAATCTCACCCACAGCACTACGGAAAAGGGCTGTGATGCAAGATCTATATAAAGATGATGACATAAAAAACAAGTACAAATTGTGTCCAGTCCCACGTTTCACTCACGGTTTGGCAAGCTATAATTAACTAGCTAAAACCTCATATTGTCAAAGTGAAAATGTCAGCCATAATCCATGTCAGGCAGCATTGTAAATTGTTATAATATAAAGATTTCCAGTAGTATATTAAAAATGTTTCCTCTGATATAGACATGAGTATTCAAAGATTGAGAAGAGGGAGTCACTTTTGTTCTGGATAGGCGAACAGCCTTTTAGGATCTGTGTGAAACCACCAAGCTAAGGTGTGAAGATTCATAGTTCCAAGTCTACAAAGACATTTTGAGAGTTTGGCCCACTGGTCACCTTATCCAATATGTGACAAAAGGATTAACACCTAAATGTTTCTCTGGTAGATAGCTCTGTCCGGCACGCATGCTAACATGCATACAGTATGACTTGACATACTGTATGCTTAAACCGTTAGCATACCATAGGCGGTTAGCATTGCCCAGTGTATGAAGACAGACCTTTCAGTAATCCAAAATTGGTACTGGTTTTCATTCTATGTATTGTAGATTCATAAGTCCTGAAAACAACTAATGAAGATTGAGATTTTAAGTTCATTAGAATCAACAGCAGAAAAACTGTAGCTATCTGGCTAACATTGCGCAACTTCCTGTGTAAACAAAACAAGTTATGCTCGAATTCTGGCGAGAAGAGATCTTCTGCTATTGAATTTGATGTCTATTTTGTCACTCCCCTGAACAGGCCTGGCATGTTGAGATGCGTGTCATTAAAATTAACGAACCATCCAGCGTTATTGTGAGCTTGCGTGCTGGTGGGAGGGTCTGCAATATCTGGGACTTCCAGGTCAGCATTGCATCCAGATGCTATTTTGTCAGAAAAATCAAACCCGGAAGACAAATTATGCACAAACATGGAGGCTGCAGTTTAACAAGCTAATTTAACAAACTTAATTTCAACAAATGTTATGATGGTTAGTCTGGCTAACTACGAACATATAATAAAAGGCATGTGTGTGTATGTAAGTGTTTTCTTACTGTTCACTTTTACACCATGCTGAGAAAGGTTAGTTCTTTACGTTTAAATTTCACAACCATAGGACTTCTTTTTATTAAATACATACTGTTCGATTTGCAACAAACATTAATTGTAGAATAATAATGCCGTAAATCCTGATGAAGTTTGATAGTGTCCAGATTTAGATGACATAAGTGTCTGACACTGGATTGACTAATCTGAATTTGCTTCTTCATTCCCATGGTCATCAATCTATTAAAATAAATACATAAATAAATAAAAATAATCAATGAACCATCTCAACAAATACTTATTTTAACTACTTTAATCACAGACAGGTATCAGCAGACAAAATATACAGATTAAAGTTTTGTTTAACTAACATATAATATGTTCCCTTTCAGTAGTAATGACTTTAGTCCAGTCTGGACTCTGGACTAAGGCTTTAAACGTTGTTTTACAAAACATTCTAACAGTGCTGTTTTTCTTATAGATAAACACATGCAAGGGTAAACAAAGACAATATTTTAAAATGATTCATCAATGCATTGATAAAGAGTGTGCCAAACAAAAATGACAATATGCACCCCCTGGAAAGAGATAGAGTGGAAAAAATGTGAGGAGGGCATCAGAACTAAATTGGGATCTTCACCTATTACAAGATGATGGAATATTATCCAAATGAAGATGAATGCCCAATAATGTCTACTTCATTGTTGAGACACTGGCACATAAGTAACCAGTACGCCCTTCTCTTGCCCCAACATTGCGTGACTAAGCTATTTAGGAAGGAAACGGAAAGCAGAGAAAAGGGAAGCAGAGTTGCAGGACAGCAACAGGCAAGAGGATAAGACTGAGGCAAGCAAGGGGGAGTGCATAAGAGGCAGCAGTGATAGATTAATAGAGGGCATGAAAGAAAGATAATGGGAGAAATCTATGTAGCATATTTGCTCAGAAAAGCAGGATTTCACACCTTGCACAGCTGGTTGTGCTACTAGATCTAAGAGATACAGAGTAATCTCCAGGGCAGGGGGGGGGAAACAAAAGTACAGTCACCTTGACAACACGTGGAGACAGTAGTCTCCCCTAACAACAGTAACCATCATATAAATCCCCAAAGAGCAGGAGTCTCAAAAATATAATTTATTATTGGCTGAAGAACTTTGCTACATGGAAAATTCAATGACAGAACCAATAGCCTAGTATTGCAACACCTTTATATTACCTATGGAAAGTAGAAAACAAGCAGGTCCTCAAAAACAAAAAAAAAAACATGTTTTTAAAAGGACACCAAACCAAAACCACCAGTAAAGTGCAACTCAGACATGACAAAAGTGAATCCATGGGAAGGGTGCTACAGTGGCTGGAGAAGTGACTGTGCCTTTGGGTGGATGGGGTAGATGGGGTGGCATAGCTAACCATGACGTTTACTCTTCATCGCAAATAATCGTCTCCACCACAAATGTATTCTCAAAGTGACGGATGTGGTGGCAGTTCTTCGCCTCGCGCTTGTTGATGCCTGTGAAAGAAACGGGGGCGAGAGACAGCGATGTTTAACGTTGTTTTGCATGTAGTAAATCCGATCAAAGCAGATCCATTACAACCTTTGCCTCTCCAGGCTTTGACCCTCCCTACCCTAACCCACCCCCCTCATCTCCAATCCCTTAAGCCCCGACTCACGTTTGTGGGTGGAGCGACGCTTCAGGCGGTACGTGTCCTTGCCGTTGCACAGGCGGTAGATGAAGGGTCCCAGCTGACGCATGTTGTGCACCTTGCCAGTCACCACCATCTCCTCGTGGATGATGTAGGTCTGAGGCAAGTATGTTCCCTTCTGCAAGAGAGAATGGTACTCCAGTAAGAGTGAGCTCATCAGGAAATGCCCAAGAGAAACAATCAGATGTACACTTTTCCGACGTACAGTGCAATGTGAATTTGATGCAGAACTTGGTAATACACACTATTTTTTTTTAAATCTTTTTGTTAGGAGAAGCAGGGCTCCTCTTACCAGGATGCTTGTAAAGATACTGAAGGATTGACTCAAATATCTGTCGCTCGGACAGACGGGGAGGCACTGAGTTACCTTGACGTTGATAAGTAGCTCCCAAAGGTTGCGTGGAGGCATGACGACAGTAGTATTCAGCTCAATGACGTAGCACTTGTCCAGAGCAATGTCATGATAGGCGGTCAGTCCCTGGAAGACAAAACAGCTGCGCAATCACTCCACCACTCCGGTGCTCACGTTACTTTTTTGGTTTCATTTATGTTAGCACAGCTTTTTAGTACAAGTATTGAAAAGTGAAAATCCTGCAGCATCTCCAATGAAAAAAATTCAGTCTAAAGTCCTCTCTGGACTTTGGATTGGATTACCAGGAGAGGGCTGCCGATTGGTCATTTTATGCCGTCCGGAACAAACGTGTCAACGACTTTCTCCAGCTACCACTATATTCTGATGTCTTGGGGTAATTTTAATCCCGTCTGGTGTTTCGCGCAATTGCCCGATTTGCACACCATCTGGATTACAAGGGCTATATCACCAGTGGCAGCATCGCTCTTTAGATTAAAGGAAACATTATTGATCCCCGTGGGGGAAATTAGGTTGTTGGAGCAGGAAAAAAGTAATAGGATTCAGCCGAGGAAACAGAATATAAAATAAGCAATAACAAGGAAGATTGGTGCCAAGAAAAATAGAAATAAAATAAGAAAATAGTGGACAAGAGTGCTGCGTTTGGCGTTAAAGTGATATGGAGCCCCTGCACTGTGGGTGACGTGTGGCGGGTCCCTGGATTTCCACGGTCCCCCAGCAAAATGTTTGACTGCCCGGATGAAATTGGTGAATAAGCATGAAATTACTGATGTGCACGGGCAAAATCAAATTACCGACCTGCCCTGGTAAAACTAATGCCGTCCAGAGAGGGCTTAAGTCTGCTTGATAGAAATGGCATTGGCTTAAAAACGGAGCGATAGTCTTGCGCTCCATTTAAAAACAACGATCGATGAAACACTCGGTAGCCCAAGCCACATTGCTACAGTGTGTTTCTGGAGTGGGTAACACGAAAGTACTCCAACATGTTACTCCTAAGAATGAGTAACTTTGTAACGTAACTAGTTGCTTTTGGAGGTAAGTAACTTTAAAAAAGGAACTATTTCTGACACCGCTGGAGACATCCCAGCTGACAGGCTTACCTTTTTGTGGTAACCCCATTTTCCAGAGAACATGATTGCGAACATGTCTGTCTACCACGTGTTTGTTATATGTATGTGTGTGTGTGTGTGTGTGTGTGCGCGCTCGCCCTCACCCTGTGGAAGTCGTGGATTATGTCAGCGGGGTCACTGCCTCCGAAGTGAGGCACGGGCACAGTGATCTGCTCGTAGTTGTCGTCCAGGTAGATGCCGACATTTTCCTCCAGCTCCTGGCGCCCGCGCAGGGGGGCGTACACCTGAGTCTTCGTACAGGACCCTGCAGTGGAACAGGTTCTCCTCTGGGATCTGGACACACACACACAAATAACAAGTAACCATCAATTTGTGCTTCACTAAAATTTGTAAAATATTTCTGAATTAGTGTGACAAATCTAGTGTGACGGCGGCCTGCCTTACGTGAGGTATGAAGTAGTAGCGGTAGACGTAGATGGAGGCCAGGACCAGGCCAGACATGAAGACAACCAGGCCGAAGGTCAAGCAGCACAGGCCATTGAGGGGAGATTTCCTGGGCCGCAGCGGCAGGACCAGTTCCTCCTCATCCTGGGCAAAAAAAAAAAAAAAAAACACAGACACAAACAAAATGCCCGTCAATACTCCAAATGGTCGAGACAGCATATTTGCAGGTGGCTTCAACCCCCAATCAAAATCCGCTCAATACTTTTAGCTTACTCATCTTCGCGGCGGTGAGCAAGCAGAGACGACCCGAATTACCACCTGCTAAAATAGAAACTCACATAAATGGCAACGGCCCATTTCAAGCAGGAATCTACAAGCACGGAGCGTGGCCAGGGAAAGGCATGATGACGGAGCGTTCTGCAACGGCAACTTGTGAGTGAGATGGTGAGTAATCTTCCCAGCCGCCTCCAGTCTCGCAGCCCATCTGCCAAACGCCGCGAGCCCAACCTGTGTTGGCAGGGTGGCACTACGCACAGAGATAGTAGCCACTCAGTATGTGCTTCCAATTGCAAAAATAATTACTGAACAGAAAAGGTGACTCAGTGCTTGCTATAGTTGTACTGCCTACGTGGCTACAAGTATCTTATAACGGTCTCTGTAAAGAAACGACAAAAGGCTGCTATTCTTAGCTGCAACTGTGAGGAGAAAAAAAGAGACGGGGAAATGAGAGTGATGCCACGATTGCTTGCTTTTGAGATGAAACTTCTAAGTAAAAGAATCTTGTGTGAAAGAAAACGACACAGCGCCTTTGCTCCACGACGTCTGTGCCCTTGGCTTTGGGGAGGCCTAAATCACAGGACAATTTTTTTGTCCGGTGTCTGCAGCTTTTCACATTGTAACTCAACACCATTTAAAGTATGCCACTCGTCGTAGAGACAATCCTTTGCTGGGAAAGAAACAGGCAAGACAAGTGTGTATGTGTTAACGCTCCCTCCTGCGAGACACAGTTCCCTTGTGTTCTCCCTCCCCGCTGCGTGAGATAGAGGCCCTTTGACACCAGCAGAGTGTGAGACACAATGAGGTCTGTCTGTCTCCTAGTCCATACGTTTGGCCTGGAAAAGCAGAGATCCAGACAGACAGACGCTCCAGCTCTAGACTTCTTGCAGCAATCATTTTGTAAACACGCCTGATGTCCTAGCCAGGTCATCTCAGGTTCATCCGTGGCAGGGTCTCAGCCGGGTATCTTTGATATGGTTTGAGCAGAGTGGGGATGCTGCCACAGGAAAGTTGAGGACTTCACCTGCCTGCCTCTTCAGAGCTTGTGAAAAATGATCTTGCCTGCACCGCAAGCAACAGCAACCCATCTGCCATTTTGTCAGCCTGAGCTTGTGCATTTTTATTTTTTTTTGCATTATCCAGTTCTTATAGCTAAGGGGTTGTTTATAACTGCGTTGAAGGAAAGAAATCGTCCATGGCCATGCCACTAAAAAAAATAATCCAACATATCACTTATATATTTTGAATCCATGCTTTTTTATTTTCTATGCAGTCTTTAACAAACAGCGGACATTTCCACAATGTTAGAACTTGCATTTAAAGCCCAGAATAACCGCACTAGCGCAGAGAAGAGACCATGACAGCCTCGTTTTGTTTCCAGCCAAATGGCGATGGATGTTGTCAAAAAAAACAAAAAAAACCCTGCTGTGTTCATGGCTGTGCAGGTGCAGGCTGTCCTACAAAGAGCAGCCGAGCAGGGACAGACTGGGAACACGGTATAATAACACATCACATAACAAATAAGAAACGTCGAACAACCAGTAAAACAATGTCAAACAATAGAAATAACAAACGACGTGCATACTCACCGACGGATGAGGAATGAGAATTTCGGTTTTGTCGCAATCGCTCTCCTTTTCCACTTTCTGTCCCGCGACAGACTGGAAAGTGATCTTCACCATGGCTTGTTGTCGGTCTCGTCAGCTTGCGATGGACTTGGTTTTCGCCTGTGTACGCGGTTACCTTTCTAGAAAACAATCCCTCACCTCGTCGACGGGCCGATCTGTTGTCACCGCTGGGCTGTTTCTGTAGCTACAATGTCTGTTTTGTCTTATCCACCGGAAGTGGTATTGTATTGCTTTTTTTGTAATCCGCTCTTAAAGGACCAGACCGCGGCTTAGTCGCTGGCTGGCTGGCTCCGATAAACGCTGTCTCGTGCGGAAGAACGTCACGCCAAAGTCCGTTCAGAAATCTGCCAATTTAAAGTTGCGCTGTTTATCGGTTAACGCACACTCATCGTAGTACATTTTATCGAACCAATAGGACCCACTCTTCAGTTAGGGATACAGGATTTATTTCAATATAAGTTTTGACCTTTAAGGACTGCTTATTTTTTTTATTCCTACAATGTTCTTTCACCAAAATAACTGAGTTTTTATTGGAATTAAGTGCAGGTTGTATGCCGAATTTACCTATTGATTCTTAAATCTTGTTCTACGAGGAGTAACGTTTGCAGATGAAGGAATAATTAAATTGTTATATTTTTGCCATATATTTTATTTTTTCCAGGTATGGCTAAGTCCCTGCATCTAATATCACTTACCACCGAAACCCATGTATATCAACTACATGTCTGAGGATTTAGTGGAGCACTGATGACTGACAGGATATAATTTGGTCAAAGTGATAAATTCTTAGACATTGGTCCCCAACGACCATCTTGGAGGGAACATGGGTCCTGAATCAGTAGTTTGAGGTCCTTCAGATATTGTTTACAAATACATTTCTGGCGAGTTTAGCTTGACTATTTGCTTTCCATTATGATAAAAACTACTGGATCAAATTCAGACTAAGGTATGGCAAGCCACACCTTGAATTACCAAGTTATAGGAAACTATCTATCTATCTATCTATCTATCTATCTATCCATCCATCCATCCACAGTTGAGAAGTCAGAGCCCAGACAGAAAAGGTAGCATTCTTACATACAAGAAAAAGAAAGCAGATTTATTTTATTCCAAATGGGTGGTTTTTTTTTTCTTTATTTCAGTTGTTTCGATTGTAGGGCCCAGGCCTTTTGACACTTCTAAAAGCACCCACACGCTCTATGCTGGAACTGGAGTCAAAGTCAGCGCACAGCCATATAGAAGTTCAATTTAACATCTCAATGTTGTTAAATATTTGAAAAAAAAAATTCCAGTACAACATCTTTAGTACAGCATCATGCACAGCCAATGGAGGAACATGCAAGTTCAATGTGCATGGAGGAATACTGGGCTATTTGAGTAGTGCCATTTGTTGTTTGCACTGAGATGGTTGATAATTTGCCTGTTTGGAGTTATGAAAATGTCAGTCGCTTGGCCTAGCATAACATGGACCATGTCATTCACATTCTGCAAATTAACAAGTCAGTGGAGGCGTCAATTGTCCTCAGTCCCATGTAGACAATCCAACATGCCCAAAGTACTCTGCTACCCACAATGCTTTACACTCATAATTGTACTGGAATTATAAACCCACTGGAGAAAAAGGCTCAAACTTGAGGAAAAAGGGAAAAAGTAAGAATGATGTGCCGAGTTGTCAACATCCCGATAAGTTCGCCCCTAAAACTCACTTCACTCTGGGGCCACACAACACTGCCAGGCCACCAGCGAAGCGGCAAGAATGAGAATAAACGAGTTAATGAAGCATAGGATGGGGAAATCCCCACCGTCCCCGACTCCAGTGAGGTGATGTTGGTCGCTCAGCACCCTACAAAGTGCACAAACACACAGGCTTTAATGTTTCAGTTAGCGCTCTCCCAAATCCCCTCCCTCCCCTTCTGCACTTCTCACACCATCCTCCCATCCACCCCTGCACGTTTTTAGCAGTCTGTGAGAGATACTCAAAATGTAGATGGTGAATAAAAAGAGGATTAACAGATCCAGAGCTAATACCATGACATTCCTCCGCTGTACAAATTATTAATGTCCTATAGGTTAGCTAAACGTGAGCTGGCCCTTAAAGTTATGTACAAAGAAACCCACCAGCAACCATTTCAGCAGTAAAATGAAATGCAAAAAAAAAAATGGCATTGAACTTTTTTTGTTGTTTCGTTACGGTTTAAAAAGTAATTTGATTACAATTAACCAAAAACGTGATGTTTAAGGTAATATATATATATAATATATATTCATATGTCAAGGTTAAACAAAAATCTACAAAGCAAAAAAAAGGCATATGTACATGTTCACCCTGTCCCAGAAAACAAGAGACCCAACTCTCGGGCTGTACCAGATTCATATTCGTCCCTCCCTCCTCCTCTCGTGTGCTTCAAGTGCTGTGTCATTACAAAGCGCACAGGAGGTAAATAGTTCTGTGTGATGGCGTCTGAGAGCTTGTCCCTCACAAATGAGTAAAATGAATCGCTGTCGCTTTAATGGATGAAGGCATACATATGAATTGTAGCTGTTACTGCGATGCACGTGCATTTCCGAGTCTGTGGCACTGAACATGGGAGCCAGACTGGGCAGGCCGTCACAGAGCCAGTGCCGGGTACAGCCATGGATCTGTCACATTTCAAGGCATGCAACAAACACCCCAATGTTCAACCTGCTAGTACCTTTCTTTCTCATCACAACGTTTGAGCTGATATTCTTGCGATATGTGTGTATGCATGTTTCACACACGTGTGTGTGTGTGTGTGTGTGTGTGTGTGTGTGTGTGTGTGTGTGTGTGTGTGTGTGTGTGTGTGTGTGTCTATCTCTATCAGGAAGTCTGCATTACATGAAATGTATTGAAGTTCTCTGTAACTTTACGTTTGAAGGACTGTTGTCATTATGGTATACCTTACATGTCTCAATGTGCAAGAAAGCAGCAGCATCTATTATTTTCTCTTATTTCTTTTGAAGGAAAAAGACTGGGGGAAAAAAATCAAACGTCCATTGAGGAGCAGAGGAGCTGGCGACGTCCTAATAAGTTGATATGAGTGCGTTTGTTTTTTCGCTGTTTTTCCATTTGTTTCCTCAATTGTGTTCAGAAACCAGAACAGCAGCTGCTGATGGGTCCGTTAAGCAGACGTTGTCTTGGTGCCGTCCAGACGTGGTCCTGATGACTCCCCGCCCCCCACCACGGTCCCACCCCTCAGGCCTCCTGGGGGGCAGGCCTCTTCAGGTCCCTGATCTGTTTGACCAGGTACGTCTTTTCGTCGTTGAACTGTTCGTCCTCTGTCCTGTCATTCTGGAACTTGCTGAGGAACTCGATGAGTTTGGTCTGGTTCTTCAGCAGGATGTCCAGGATGGGCTGCGTCTTGTTGGGGTTGGCCACAAACACCTGAGGGCGGGTGAAGAGGAAAAGGATGTTAACTTGCGTGTGTACCGATATTGACCACCTCTTTGTCAGAACTATTACTGTGCTTTAATTTATACCTTGAAAACATGGAAAGCCTCAAACTGGATGTTGCGGCTCTTGTCCCGTAGAAGGTTCATCATTAGTTTGAGATTCTCTGGCTTGCTGATGTACTTTGTCATAATGGTGAAATTGTGCCGGTCGAGGAGCAACTCCCCCAGTAACTAGATCATTTCAGAGTGAAAAACACCATTAAATATTTATTGCAATTACAAATTCTTTGTGATGACAAATACAGCTTTGATTCATTGCAGACCAGATTGACAAGTTGACAGCTTAATTTGACATGCCTTTGTTACAAATAACTTTCTCACTGTTCAGACTAAGATGAAAGTAGGTGCTAAACATGGTGCCATAAGGGGGAAAAAAGGAAGAAAATATTCTACATCAAGTGGATATGAAGGGGTTTATTGACAGACATGTTAACCATACACATTTTGCTCCCTCCACAAGATGGCGCTCCCACTACTAAGATCATGGTGATACCTGGAGAAACCCAATACTCGCAGAGACCCCATCTATAAATAGCTCCCTAAAAAGAGTGGCACCACTACATGGGACCTGTTTACAATGGCACAACCCCAGACCCTTACCTTGAGGGATTGCCTTTTAGTCACATAGTTCTCTGAGTGGAGTAACTTCTCATATTCACTAAAGAACTGGAGAGAGAGAGAGAGAGAGAGAGAGAGAGAGAGAGAGAGAGAGAGAGAGAGAGAGAGAGAGAGAGAGAGAGAGAGAGAGAGAGAATAAAGAGGGGGTGTGCACAAAAGGCAAACAGTCAAACGGTGGTTTTCAGAGCTGCATCTATGTGTTTCAAAACACAGTGACAGGAAAATGAGTAATCTTCCCACAGACTGACAGCCACTTTGTGTTCAGACTGCAAATGATGTCCCAAATGCCTGGTTTGATGTTGTTAGGAAACAGACTTCAACTGCTTTCACACCAGATACCCAAGCTGCCGCTGTTCTAATTTACATATAATTGGTGAAACACAAAGCAACGGTTTAGAAACACTAAGTACTGATTTTATATCTCCAACATTTGTGGTACTCCAATAATAGGTCTAACCTTCAAACAATTGGCACATATTGCAGCAAAGCACCCAAACAAAAATGAATGATCCATTAATTTGTTTCTTGTTGACTCTGCAACACATCAATGTTAATTGCTTTTAAGCTCTTGAATTGTAACCTATTCTCTTAGCTGTTAATAAAAGGTTAGTGGCAGAAATAACCATATTTTTCCTTTGGTGATGCCGGGTCAAACTTAACGTACCTCCTTAAAAGCTAACCATTGCACTTCGGAGAAATCTATTTCCTATAAAACGCATCACAGCAATGAAAGCTCATCAGGTTTCAATTCAGCCTACTGGGTTTACCTTGTCATAATGTTGCTCCAGAAACTCTGCGCTCAGTAGCTTGTGTCTTGTGAGTAGGTCCTAGAAATAGAAAACACAAACAAGCTGTTGCTCCTTGTCGACACCACATGCAGATCAAACTGGCAGATAGCCACACCTCATATGATATCTAGGATTGGTTTCCCTAGCTAAATCTTGGTCATCTTTGCACCCCTTTAGTGTTCAAACAATGTGAAAGAGAAAGGACCATTCTGAATGTCATTTCTTCATTTTGTGAGCATTTTGTCTACTCCATGATTTTCTACTCATCAAATTTTTATAAATCACAAAATTTCATTTCACAAACCTTTGTTAGATCCCTGCTAAAAAAAAACATGCTGACACAGGAAGGGTTAGCCTACTTTTTAAAAATGCAACAAATTCTGTTGTACTAGTTCACAGATTAAAAACAAACAGTGTGCACTGGCGAAACTCAAATTAAATGTATTCCCCAGCTGTAAATCAGTGCTTATGAAGCCATTTTCACCGTTGCCACCACTGATGACAGCTCTACATTTAGGCATGGCCAGGGGGATTTGCAGAATGCTACAGTGAGGCGTGTTTAGGGATGTGATCAGAACAACACCAGAAACCAGGACAGACTGAGGGGCGTGGCAGGAATAACCCTTGCAAATTAATTGGAATTGTGTGTCAAAAAAATGAAATCCTGAACCTGAAATGAATTTGCAGCAGAAAGGATCTGGGCTAGAGGGTGATTAGTGCTTTTCATGGACAGTGTCTTTTCAAGAGATAAGCAGGTTGGTTTATCTGCAGCAATTAAAGGAAAAACACACTTATAGCTTACACAGTTCTAGCTTTTCTGGGTCCATTTTGTTGTTGCGTGGTGTATTTTTATTGTTCCCGTGGATAACTGGCCAAACGTAGACAACATGACGTCACACTGGGATAGTGCAGCCCAGTACAGCTACTATGGTGTTTGATAGCAGAAATTATTTCATCTATGTATTGACTGACATCAGGTTTTGGTGTCAGTCCCTCCTACCCCCTTGCATCGGGGGGTAGGAAGGACGAGTTAACAACTTGTTGATGTTTTGTTTCACAAGCCTAGTAACACATATTTTTTCAGGCAGTACAGACTCTCAATCTAGTATAAGCTAATGGCATTCAGAATTACCTTTGGTTTGTGTTGGCACTAACACAAAACTTCACTAACTACAGCAGCATTAAATCTACATTGTATAAAAAACGACAATGGTGAGAAACACCTGCTTCTTGCAAAAGGCACCCAAAATAAACCCAAAACAAAAACAGGTAGCAAATAGCAATAGGTCTACTACAGTCTCTAAAATGCCTATAGCCAATTATGGGTTATGTGGGATAGGTAGGTGATGCTATGGTACTGCTTTACTGATACTTTTCCCCTAAAATCTATATTAAACACCCTAAGGGAATGCATTCTGCTTCATCTTGCCTCCAGGAATGTATTAATAAGGATATGTTTTCTCAGATCCTGCAGGGTGCCTGATACTGACAACGAGGACTTGTGTGATGGGCAACAAATTTTGACAGCAATACTGTGTTAACAATTTAACTGCAGGTTCTTTTTGCAACTCACAAATGTTACGGTCGACAGATCCGTCTCTGCATGCCCTTATTTGATTTAAGCTAATTGTAATGCAATATCGAGGGGTGCATGTGTGTGAGGTTTATGGTGAGTGTCTCACTGTCAGTATACCTTCAGGGATATAAAATGTCTAGGAAGTACGGACTGACATATTTCAGGCATTGATCAAACCAAAACTTTTTCAAGCTTCCTGAGCGGGCTGACTCACTTTAAAAGTGGCAAATGCGTCTGAGGCAATGTCGAACGTGGACATCTCCACGTATCTGAAGAAGTCGTAGAACTGCTCTGACCACAGCGTGATCTTGGCCAGCGGTTCATGTCTGATGCACTCCCTCAGCATGATACCGCAGTTTAGGGCAATTTCTGGGGACTCGTACCTGGACAGAACAGTAACATAGGAGACAAGCTTACCACTCTGTAAAGGTGAACAACATTTGGGATTTTGTTCTGTGTATGCGGGTGCACCTCCTCACCCTTTAAGCAGCATGAAGAGGATATTCTGCTGGGTGCAAAGGTACTCTACTGTGGGCGTCCGAGTGCCGATCTGACGCCTCAGGATGTTGTTGAAGATCTGAGCCACATCCTTCTTACCCTGGTGGCAACAGTTACAACAGGATATGTTATTTAAAAGGTTGATCAATCACAAAAGTTTCAGTTTCAACAGGCTGTTGCAAGGCTGAGAAAGTAATGGTGACATACAACGTTCAAATGCCAAGTTAAACTAGCCAATTAGCACCACTGGGAAATTGCTGCATTTCCCATTTCTATGCTGTCGGCATGAAACCTGTTTTCAAATTCAGTGTTTCAGCAGCAGGGAGAGGAAAGACAGATGTCCTCTCCAGATAATGACACCTAGACACACGTCTGTAAGACAAGAACAGGGCAGCATCATCATGTAAACCAGAAACTGGGTATACAACAAATGTGTGTACACATTTCCCAAAATCTGGTCAATCATTTTCATACTGCACTGCTGGGATGAGCAACTCCTCCCCAGCTTTTTCCTTTTCAACGCACAAGGAGGATGAGAACGTAAAAGAGGAAGAGAAAGATCACACAACATGGTGACTCATCCCATGATAGGGTGACTCAGGGAAGCCCGCAGTAGCAGCTAGCACACAGCACCACTGACATATTGCAGGGAGAGACATGAGCTTGGTCACGAACACGCTAGCCTACCCACTAGCTGTGTGTAGATTTCCATAGAAATGCCTTGCCTCATGTTGTTCAAAATAAGTTTATCTGAAGTAGACTAACAGGAAGATGCAGCCTTCCTGTTTACTTGAGATAAACTTATTTTGAATCAAACCAGTCTAATTCTCACTCAATGAATCGGTGTCTCTCTCCCTCTTACCACACACACTTGGTCCTACCTCAAAGTCGATGAGCTGCAGGTCAGCTATGAGGGTGCTGAGCAGACCACTGTTGTAGAGCTCCTGGGCCAGCTGGGCCACTGCCTCCGTCTGGGGTTCCTTCTCATTGGTGCCGTACAAGATCTCTTTCATGGCCACTAGGCTCTTTGACACCTCCTCTGTGGCCTGGATAGATGCACGTTCAAGTACACACAGACACCATTAATTTAACCACAAATCACAATAGCTGCACAAAAACATACCACACTCTTGTTGGTCTTCAGAGAACTCCCTCTAACCGATCATTCACAAAAAGAAAGTAAAGGTCCTACTGTCAGAACACATGGCATTCCCACTTTCTCACCTTGGAAATGCTTACTTTTTTGCCGACACAGACATATCAGTGGCAGCCTATCCTACCTTGGAAAGAGCGAGAAGGAATGAGATTATGAGAGTGTTTCCCTACCTTCTCCGCCTTCTTGTCGGAGATGTCGTGTTTCTCCAGCACTGTCATGCTGTCCTTAAGGTTCTTGACGATGTCCGCCGGCGACTTGTGGGACTTGCCAAAGGGGAAAGGCATGGTGGAGAGTTACCACGAGTGACCAGGCAGTGCACTGTCCACCTGGGGAATGAGATAAAAAAGTGGTTCAGAGTCCCTGAAGGATGGAGAGAATTAGAAGAGCAATAAGTAGCACGAAGAAATGTAATAAGTACGAACGGAGCAGAGACTACGGTGAGACAGAGGCTAATGTCAGAGGCTTGGTTGCACTGTATAAAATAGACTGCTGACTAACAGATGGCCTATTAGTGCCAAGGACCCAGTCTTTTCAGAGAATTGATACAGAATACTCTGGCTTCCACTTCACATGTTCCTATCGTGATAGGGCAGAGTACAGAGAGAGACAGGTGATTACAAAAATATAGGCTATGACTCACAAATGATTCAGAAGTCACATTAATGCTGAGCTGACAATGACACCATGCAGGTCTGGACAGAGGCTGACAGAGCTGATCTTAAGAATGATAACAGTAAATACATGCCTGGGCATAAGCCCAAACAATGTGGACTTTCTTCAAAGACATCCTATGCAATACTAGGTTAATTTGTAGATAGCAGCTTGTAAGAAGGACTCAGCTTAAGGTGTTATTCCCAATGTTAGTGAGGTTATAGACTGAACACAAGTACTTTGAAGTTCATCACTTGGCTGAGCAACAGTGCAATCCTGTAAAGATGACTGGTCATTGTCAGTGAATGATTAACCATGTGTTGTTTGGTATCACGTAGGTCAACCTAAACCATGACACAGTTAATGTCCTTTGTATGACCCTCTCCCAGTATTACTGACTAGCATATCTATGTAAACATAGGCTTTTACACACATAGTTTCTGAATGAACTTATTGAGATCAATAAACACGCCCTTTGAGTCCACACACAAACCTCTGACAGATAAAGATAAAACCGAATCATGCGACCATGAGATGTGACCACCACCTCCTGCTGCTGCCCTGGCTTTTACAGGGTTACTCTACAGGGGCCCTTATCTGACACCATCACTGACTCACCCATCCACCTTACATACTCTATAGGCCAAAAGCCAAACTTTCCTGGACAGTTTAGCGGTAGGCTGAGAGAGTCTGGGTGGAGCCATCCTATCACCACTAATCAGAGTGTCATCGCCAACACAGCTGCCTAAATTTGTCTTCTTTGCTCAGAGAGCAGGTCATGTGGGATGACTACACTAACTATTCTAGGAACCCAAGACGCAAGGAAACAAAGTTAAAACTCTCGATCCTAATGTGGAGATTAATAATCAGCTAATCAGTTAATATTAATTAGCAGGCTACCCTCCAGGAACCTTGTTGGCAATGACAATGTCTTTCTACCATTTGCCAGACAACATTAATTCAATTGCACTTAGGCACTTAGAGGTATACCTCAGACACAGACCTATAATGAGAGGCATCAGACAACAGTCTGACACCAACCTGTCTACTTCTGGGATCCTCTGAACCCAAACCCTTCCCTTGTACGTCTTGGCAGGGAGTCCACATTTAGAAAGCTAAACTGGAGCCAGGAATATAAACCAAGCAGCACTAAAGTGGAGGTGACTGCCTATCATTTATATGTACAAAACTTGTTGTCGCCAGTAATCGAAGCAGCTGACTTTTCTTTGCTTATTCTATACCAATCTAGACGCACCTCTCAACTTCGCCAGGTGGCCAAATCCGCCTTTCACACAGGCTTATGCTCGTTAATGTAGCCAGCAGACAGCAAAACCACCTCCTGGCCCGCTTCGGTATCAATGACGCACATGGGAAGGCACCACATATGGCAGGTTAAAAATCAGCTGGCTACCGCTAAACTACTGAGTCTGAGGCATTAATGAGGCATTATATGCTGGAGATCTTGCTCGAGAAGGCCAATAAATGTTGTCACTGTTGCGGGCCTGGCTTTTCCACAAACTAACTTAACACAATCTAAAAACACAAAGGATTTGTCAAAAACCCCGCCGGCCTACTAAAAGGAAATTATGCCTGAACAGACGTTTCCTACCCACGGCGAGATGAAATAACCACTGGAGCCTAAAATATAGTTACCACACAGAAAGCAAACAAGATCAGTGTCAAAGAAGGCTCTTGCGTCACTCCCACTCTTCCCTTTCAGACAGCAGCAGATGCACTGCTGTCCATAACTTAGCATACAGCTAGCTAGGATGAAGCTAGCCTTGATACAGGACACTTTGGGAGTCTTTCGAGAAGTAAAACCCCATACGATGAAAGACCCCCAAAGGGTCCTGTAGGCTAGGATGAAGCTAGCGACGCCACTGGCGAGCCTTGCAAACAGCTCGGTAACGCTGGGAGCTAACCCTTAGCTAGCTAGTCAAGTTAACTAGCTTGATTTACGTACAGTTACAAACTATTTTAAAGCCCCCCACACAAGACCAACTAGCTAACGTCATTAGTTTCATAAGTTACAAACTCAAACAAGTTTGCTAACCAACGGCGTAGTAAGTTGGCTAACACGAAGTTGACAGTGAGCACCGCCCCTGTGTTATCTGGTTTCACAAACCAGACAACTTTGCGCATTACATTCAAAATGGTTACTTGCTCACCAACTTAAACTGTGTTCAGCTAATGTCAATTCAACATTCAAGCAACGCCACAGCAAAATACGTGATCCTCAGCTATTAATGTGCCTGTTGGCTAACGTGGCCTACTATATTTCAATCAGTGCCCACCAAACAACAGTGCTGCTGCTGGCTCGCTTGTGCAAGTGTGTGTGTGGTCGACACACAGTAGGCCTGGGCGGGCCTGACGTTAGGCGTACAAAGCAACGCTATGTAGTTTAACTTAATCTAAATAGTGAATGGCATGGAATATGTTAGCTACCGTTAGCTGCATATCTACCGCGATGTAGCTAACTTAACGCAGCAAGTCCTAATGATAGCAGATACGAGCAGCTCCTAACGTTAGCCACCACTAAAGCCCATGCTATGTTTAGCAGGCTAGGCTAACGTAGAGTTGTCCAGCAAGCTAGCCAAATGTAGCTAGTTAGCGTTACAGTTGAGCTAGCTTAACTACAATGGTTGTAAATATTATATCATATAAATACAGTATCAAACCTTGTAAACCACGTTTTCACTCGTCTCCTCTGGTTTGTCTAGACAGCAAAACACAATTTAGATGCTCCGTGACACGAAAAACTCCTTTGTTTTCCTTGTTCGTCGCCTCCCCTTGTTTGTACTGTAATTGTGTGGCCACTGTTTCCTAGTTCTTTCTCTGTCTGAGTGCGACTGGTGAGGTTAGCAATGTGGTTGTCAATGCAGCGAGGTCTAGCGCCCCCTCTGGTCATCTAATGACATGGCAACAATATTGGATGCATGCAGGGAAGGTGACAAGCGTCCACAAGATGGCGTTCTTACCTTACCCCATGGCCATAGCAAATAAATGCAGCGTGTCTAGTGTCCTGTACTGCCGGGAAGTGGAAAGGGTACCACAAAATGCTACTACAGAAGAAGTGTTACTTTGCTGAAATTTAACTTGAGTACAACTAAAATGAAGTAAAAATAAAGTAAGATACTAGTTGTACTGGTATTAGAAGAAACTATTCATGCATATAGCTGCATCTGCACTCTCTGTGCATGTTATGTACATCTGTAAAGTGAATGTATTTGAGAGATGTATAATTGTCAACCCACGTCTAAGTTTTCAGACCCTTTCAAGTTTTCCACATTTTATGTTTCAGACTCATCTTAAAATGGATTCAATTCATTTTACAAAATGTGGAAAACTTGAAAGGGTCTGAAAACTTTCCATATGCACTGTATGTGTGGCCTTCTGTAGACCCATTTATGGGCTCATTTATTTCGGTGCATCCTGTATGTATGATGTAATCTTTTCATATTTTTCTCCATTTTCCTCATTTTTGTTATACATTGCATATATATATATGATTTTTCTTTTTCGTTTTGTCTCTGAAAGTTCTGCTGCTGCTACTGCACTGACAAATGAGGGTCTGCACACACAGATGTTCTTGTTAATTCAAAATTTTGTTTTTCAAAAGCAAATTCATTTGTCTTTCAAAAAAATCCTGGAAACAGTAGACTCACGAATAACCTGGTAGCCTACATAAAGACTTTTCTCCTTGCAACTGCTTGAGGCATCTCCTTTGCTTCTGGTCCTCTTATTCTAGTAGTTTGACAGACTGCCCCCTGCTCCTCCTACTGCACATCTCTGTGAGCCACTGTGTTCAAAGACACTGGTAGGCAGGTAGGGTCCTATAGACCTGGTCCCACACTCCTCCCAGGCTCCACAGCTTCCAAATAGATTCCTGGAACTTTTTGCATGATCTTTTCTCACCATTACAATGATAAAAACTAGTCTGGAGGCCCCAGGGACCCGAGAGGAGCCCAGCTACATTGATAGCCCAGGAAAGGAGGTAATCTGTTTGGAGAGAAGTCCTAAATGATGGCCCTGGACCCTGGGGGTGCTCTGTGTGAGGAGGACCGGACGAGGACAAGGGTTGGTGGCACTGGAAATGGTGAAGCTGAGATACTATAAAGGAAAATAGGCTAATTGGGAGTGTGAGAGAACCAGGAAACCTTGATGAACTCTTATAAAATTAAAACTTTCATAAAATCCCTAACTCAGTTTCCCCTACTGCCACTATCTACAATAGATGTTTTCTTTCCTCTTCAGGGTTCTTTGTATTCAGTTATTTTGTGTTTTCCCATGATAACAATAACTCAAGTTGGAAAATGATTAAAATATGCTTATTTTATTTAGCGAGCTGTGTCATTAAATCAAGAAACACAAGTGAAAATGATCACTGGCTCACTCATTAATTAACCTACAAGGCAACAACTAAAGCCAAATCGACTTCAGAACTTCAGACTTGATTTCTAT
Organism: Hoplostethus atlanticus; assembly: GCA_034670405.1. NCBI lineage: Eukaryota > Metazoa > Chordata > Actinopteri > Trachichthyiformes > Trachichthyidae > Hoplostethus > Hoplostethus atlanticus. Next base: position 2,143,583 of record JAXDDX010000025.1, read on the forward strand.
GGGGAGACTGGTAGGGAGAAACAACCATTAAAGTTGCATGTCTCTTTTCATGCCCTGTAGCAGAAGCAAGGCTGGTTTGATAATTCAAACCAGTCTAATATCCCATAATGCCTCAGTGTAATTTAGTCATAGCAGAACCTCCCAGGATTACAGTGAAATTCAAAAAGACTGGTAAGAAAGCCTGGCAATAAAGACACTTAGTGGGTTGCAGATTTTGCACTGTAAGAATTTGCAACTACTGTATACATTCTAATCACAACTACCAATGGAGATATCATGTTCATGGGCTACAACAATCCTTATTGGTTGTCATGACACAGTTTTATTGTCCAAGCCTCTCTTGAAAAGGAGATTTCTGATCTCAATGGGACTACCTGTTAAATAAAGGCTAAACTCAATCTGTCATGCATGAAACGGGAGGACCATGAACAAAAAGAGTTGCATTACCTTCTCCCACCCAGCTGAAAATACTGTCAAATTAAAGCTGAAATAGTGAGCTTTAACTGCACAATCATTCTATTATTGAGTAAAACATCAATAAATGTGTCACTGCACTCATTGTTCTGTATGAATCACAGCATACTGCATGGCTCCGATTCAGTCCAGTGGTCCTAGTTTATTTAGGGCACTACTGATGATGTCACAAAATATGAGTCCTGAAAGTATCCATTCATCTTCATCCAGGAAAAAATCATTTCCAGGTTATTAAATTACAATGCTGTTACCAAGGGAGGGTTCATTTTAAAGCATGGGGAAGTGTAATAACTCTTAAACCTTTCTACTCAAAATACATTTTGGTTGACAATCTACATCACATGGATGTCTATAAGTCTCTGACTGGCCTAGCAATTGCCATTATATTATCTTATTTTGCAATATCACCTACTTTATGGGGAAAGTATTTTGATTCTTAGCTCGCATTTAAGGAGTTTCTCTCCCAAGCTGCAATACGCCTCCAGTATGTGATATATTCAAACCACTTTTTTTATGGCACTGACATTACATCACCATTGAAGACTGGGTTGCCACTTATTACTCATAGTATTTCCCTGTTAGGTGTCATGATGTACCTGCTATCATCACCACATATGTTTTATAGTTATTCTAAAACACATACAATGGGAGCCAACATTTAAACATAACACATAACAAGTACAGTATCCATCTGTGCTTATGTAATGACACTAATAAACAAGGCAACAGTTAACACGTCACCCCCCACAAATGATGCAGACGCCCTGAGGATCAATCAGTAACAACTACGTCACTTTGTTTTGACCTGTAATTGTAGCGCCCTCCTAGGGCCAAAAACCATCCGTGATATCACGATGATACTACTACGACTACTACTACTACTACTACTACTAATAATAATAATAATAATAATAATAATAATGTAATGTGTAAGGATTTTACTCTGTACTAAGCCAGTGTGGGCCATGCCTCTTAACTAGATAACATCGCGTGGCTTGGAAAATAACAAAATCAACGTGTTTTATCGTCCTAAACGTATGTGTGTGGTCTTGTTTTTTGAGGGGGGGTGGTATTTTCTCCGGGAAGCAGTGTGTTTGGCCGCATGCTGGTCGCGTGTCCAGCTGTCCCATTTGTACCCCCTTCCCTTCCCCATCCCTTCCCTAAATCCGCTCTCTGGATCTCCAGGAATCCCATTTATTAGGGCCCTACAATTATAGTGCACACTAGTTTACACCACTACACAACATGAGAGGGGTAGGCTGTGTGTGTGTGTGTGTGTGTCCACAGCTCAAGATTTATAATCATGCTTTTCAACCCCTTCATTCAACAGCCTGTGAGAGGTCTGCTGTCTAATCACAGCCCAGGTGAAAAGTGAATTATTTCCAACAAGTGTCTGGCCCCATGCGGCACATGTAGGACCGTTATTATTCCTCTGGCCCTGCGTTGTGATGGCCACACCCAGGGATGCAGTGGTACTGGCTGACATACATTTTCATGAATAATAGCACAAAGGCCTACAACATAAGTTACAATAAACTGACTGAAGCTATGTGAACATAGAGGCTTTTTTTCTGAAAGAATAACTGATTTTTGGTGACTGTTCTGTTTCTTCGTCATTTATGAAGAACCACTCGAACCCTTTAAGGGTAGGTAGGTAGGTAGGTACTTTATTACTAGTACTTTACCTTCTTTGTTGTTTACAGATTACACATGAAGCAAAAAACATGAATAATGCTTTTTTTTTTTTTTTTTGCATTGATTCATTTATGCCCTTTATGTACCACTGCATCACTGGTAACACCTGGCGGGACTGGTCAGCCACTGGTCGGCCTGCCAAGTGCTCTGGGTCCCCCTCCTTCTCCCTGGCCGGACTGTCCACTCTTTCTGGAGGTTGTTACTCTCTTCATGGTCATTAGGTTTGGTTGAATAGCGGCCTTTGTTCGGCTCCGGTTCCCACGACCCGGCATTCGCCTGGCAGTCGCGTGGCTCTAAACAGGGGCCCCGCTTCAGGGGCCCAAAGGTGGGGGACATCTGGTCAGTCTGACATCTGCTCACTAACAGTTGACAGCAGATGTTTGACATTTGAAAACACACAGCGCGATCAAAGCTATCTAAATTGCACTGCCAGGTTTCCTCGTAGTAGCCTACGGGACCTGCTGTGCTGCTCTCGGAAAACGCAGCGAGACGAACAGTAGGCTGGTCTATCTGTCGTTGCGGGGGAATGTAGAACAGGTCGAGTTTTTCGTTTTTGATTTTGTTCTGATCTCAGTGAGGTATTGTATCGAGGGAATTTGGTCACCTGTTTTTACCATTTGAAGCACGATTCTCTAATAGTGAGGTATGTATAAAACATTTTATATCACTTAACAGTTTGAGATCCTATTTGAACCAAAGACCACAGGAATGTTGAGCATAAGGTTATCCTCTTGCTCCATTACGCGCGAATCCAGTATGATTATTTCAGTCGGTATAGGGAGCACTTGTTTTAAAAGTATTGAACACAATAGCGACGCAGCCTACACATGGGTATGTATGTCCAGGTGCGTTATCGAATGGATAGCCTATTGTGTGTATATTGCCTTGAGAGAATGGGTCTCGCCTTTTCGCAGGTAGTCTAATGTTGCTCCTGTTCATTGAAAAGAATGGGCGAGGGGCTCCCCGGAGTAAAGCACGGTAACTGCACACTCTTGTTCATCCCTGGGAGAAGAGGAAACGAAAGTTTTTCTGGGGTGGGGGAGGAGGAGGGGGGCAGTGCATGGTTTCAGGCTGGACATCTGTCGCTTGTGAGTGTGTGTTTTTTTCCAGGCCGGGTATCTCGGCTATTCAATGGAGCCAGTGACCTGTCAGTCTTGACTGATGGGACCCCGTGTGTGGGAAAATCCCGCAGCCAAAGAGTTGGACTATTCACATGCTAATTGCGCCCTATAAATAAGAGGGCCGTGCCGCGCCGAGGGCCCTTAGAGACGCACTGAGATTCAGCCAAGGCAAGGCACAAATATACGGGCTCCCACGAAAAAACAATATGACCGCTTCATCCATGGCGCACAACGTGGGGAAACATGCGACTGCCAAGGAGGAGAGAAAGGTATGTTCCTCTTTGGATATATATCTAAAGCACAACACAGGATCCTCTCTTAGGATATAATACAGGCGTACGCAGCTTCAGCATGGCGCCTCACGTTTTTTGGTTGCCACTAACCGAGAGTTAATTTTCATCCTTGTATAGCTGCGGAAGCCGCTTATTGAAAGAAAAAGACGGGAGAGGATAAACAATTGTTTGGATCAACTGAAAGAAACTGTGATCGGAGCTTTCAGACTTGATGTGAGTATTTTCTCTTCTCTTCCACAAGTAAACAGCGGAGGCTCTTTATGAATCCACACAGTGAGACTTAACTTAGGGGCCTGTTCCATCTCTCAACAGCAATCCAAACTCGAGAAAGCCGATATTCTAGAGATGACAGTGAAACATCTCCAAAACATCCAGAGTAATAAACTCAGTGGTAAGTGGCCTGTCTCAGTGATCACAGACTTTCTAGCGGTCCCTGGATGGAGGTTCCAGGGTGTCCCCCGGAAAATGAGGAATAATTCGCCAGCATTGTTTGCACAGTGAGATGGTGTATAAAGATGACTGCTTTCTCCACTGTTATCACTCTAACTATAGGCTACAGCAACGACAGTTATGCAATTCTTTACTGAATCATGCATATCCACTTGACATGAAAAAGTTTGTGATCCCTTGACTAGACTACCATTGGACGGTAGAGGGCAGTATCAACCCACTGAAATGTTAGTTCAGACACTCTACAGCTCAGGATTGCAGAGGCCTATAATTGCAAAAAGTGTGAAAACCTATGAATCAGTAGACTAGTGGTGAGAGAAGAGGGGTTTGGATTGGATTGTCACCACCTTGTTCCTTATACTCCTGTGGAGCCGCAGTGAATGTGCAGCCAGGCAGGCTGAAAACCACTATAATGCTGTGCTTTTACATTAGGATTCAGTGTAGTGAGAGCAACATTCATTCCACCAACAATTGTTGAATTTGTCCATTGGATGCAGGTCATGTTACCACCACCAGGGGATGCTATAACACACGTGACCTTATGTCTCCTCCCTTTTTCCCCCAGCAGACCCTATGTTGGGCCTGGAGGCGCAGCAGAAATACAGCACGGGTTACATCCAGTGCATGCACGAGGTCCACAACATGCTCCTCACCTGTGAGTGGATGGACAAAACACTGGGTTCCCGCCTGCTCAACCACCTACTCAAGTCTCTGCCCAGGTCCACTGATGAACGCCCCCTCCAGCCGACACCCAGACATGACGCCGCGCCTCCACCTGGGCTCCCCAGCACGCCCGTCAGAGGTGACCCCCAGCCCGGCAGGCAGATACAGAGAGATGAGTCCCCTTGCCGTGTTGCTGGACGTCAGGAGAGGCCCCCACTCCATAGCCCCCATCTAGGCATGCTGGAGATGTGGAGGCCCTGGTGAACTGGTGGACTTGATGATCATGATTCTCCAGTGTGTTAGACCTTCCTCTGTTATGTATCTTATAGATATGCTACTCAGAAGACAAACATGTGGGACGGTTTTGTTCCAGAGATTATTATTCTAGGTGTGCTATAATGATCCTATACAGACCTTTTTCAGTACTTCCTGTCAGAAGTTGACTTCCTGTAGCCTGCATTATAGAAGGCTCTTATTAATCTTTCTTATATTTATTGTATTAACAACTTTATTTATTTGACATGACAAATATGACTTTGCTTCTTAATCCTTGCTCAGCACTGTGTAGATTTTGTTTTTCTTCCTCCTTTCTTGTATGATTAACACAGACATTAATTAAAAAAAACACTGTGCACTTAAGAAATTGTATTCCTTTTAATGAACCATTGTGGTCACATCGGGACAATGGTTTGTAGACTATTTTAAGGCATTTCTGCTTTATTGGGTAGCGTGCCGTACAGAGTGACAGGAGAGATGGGAAAGACAGGGGATGATGTGTAACAAACAAGGGGCGCTGATAGCAAACCTGAGAGCCCCAGACAACATGTGACACTGGGCCCTCCACCTTGATGCATCTCGTACAGTATCACCTCACCGCTCTAAAGGGCCCTGGCAGAGTTTGGAGCCCCCTGAAAGTAGTTCCCCTTTTTCTCCCATTATAAGCTCCCCTGGCAACAACGGTCATGAGTTGCATTCAACCTGTGATATCGTTTCTTTATCATGTTATTTGTTGATATTATAATCTAACAAAACACATGGCACATGACAAACCAGTTGGCAAATTCTTGAGTTTATTTTTTGCCACTGAATGGATGCAAATCGGGCTCAGCAGTCGCCTACCTGACAAACTGGCAGATATTAGATAATTTATAGCCAATTCATTTTTAGGGCCATGCCAATTGCCAATACAATTATTTTCACTGAGATATGAAGATATTTACAACCTGCTCATATTGTGATTGAAAAGACATCCATCATGTTTTCCCTAATTGAAATGTGATATAGGGAAACTATTCAAGTGGATTAAAGAAACCTCAGAGATTATATGTGGTGGGGAATGGACACACTGCCCATAGGTGCTATACAGTCCTCACACACTAGCAGAGGCCTGATAGTCAGCAATAAACAATAGAGAAATTGTACTGTGAATCTGCTTGGTGTCCCAAAAGTCACCTATTTTACCATGACACTGATGATGATATTGTGTTACTGATATGTTAACAACCTAATATTAATAACTCTGTGTGGCACAAATTATTGTTTTCTCTATGGTTAACGGTTTCAAGAGTTTGTATGTGCTTGTGTGTATGTATTTATTGAGCTGAGCATTGATTTTTAATAAATAACACTTTGCAATCTCAATTTCAACTGGTGTCTGGTATAATGTAATTGTAATTTTTGGTTAAAATAAAATCAGAATAAAGAACCCAGTGTAGTCTTTAAAAAGGGCTTTCAATACACATTGTACGTTCTCAAAAGGTTCCTCACAGCACCATAAAGAGCCTATGTAGAACTACTTCAGCATGGTGCTGTAGAGAACCTTTCTGAAAGGGTTCTTTATAGCACCAAAAAAAAGGTTCTTCTATGGTACAAGTTTAAACAACCAGCACGTTTAAGTTCCAATAACGATATAATGCACTGATTTTTGAAAACTAGAAACGCGCATATGGCCCCATTCTTCCTCTGCTATTATTGCCATTATGATTGGCCACCGCAGATCTAATGGAGCTGGGTGGCGGCGGTGCTGAGGAGAGGGAGAGAGGGGGACGCCTGGTCCCTCGGCGAGTTCACCAACAAAAGCGAGCCGAGACAGCTGCTCTCTCCACAGTCCAGACCATTAAAGATCTGGAGCGGAGCAGTGGGGGTGGCGAGGTGCCAAAAAAACCCTCCACTTCAAAGGTCTGAGACTCTCCCTTCATTTGGGGCACTGGAGTTTACTGGTGCCTTGGCGGAAACGCTGCGCAATTACGGAAAAGGCGTGCGGAAAAGTGCACCCTAAAATCCATCATTTTATTTACCTGGAAGATAGCACAGACACCTCCGCGCTTCATGTTCAGGCGCACAGAACCGCTCTATTGTAAGGGTCATTTGCATGATAATACGCTGTACAAAACACGTATACAAACGGGGGCAGCGGGTTGAGCACGCTTACTAGACATAAACAAATAGACGAAAAGGGCCCAAACCAGCACACTCAAACGCAGAAAATGGCATTTGGATGCTAAGGATGCTACCATTCAAATCACAACAAGCCAATTGTTTTTTAAAAGAAAGTCTGATATAACAATGTGCGTGTTTGGCCTACACACTACGTTACAATTAAGATTTCTTATACGCATCATGAAACTTATCAATACAATAATCCATTCCAGCGATGACTACAAGCTTTCTCGACACAACAGAGCAGGGTACGTGAGAATGCAGTTGCACACAAATCAGAAGTCACTAAACAACGGGGAGAACAAACGAGGCGCAGGCCAACACCTGTCGCTTTCTTTGGAGAAGGGCCCTTAATTCCCCCGGCTGATTCAGTTCGGGCCGAGGGGCCGCCAGCAGCAGCTGCCAACTGAAGGCATCGCGTTACATCCGCCAAACAGCCGGGAAAATCTGCAGAGCCTCGGACACAAAGGTGCCAGGAATAGGGATGGGTAGGGCAGAAAACAGATCGGCCATGTAACCTGACAGTAATGAGGCTATACAGTAGCCCGTGTAGCTCCCACAATTTCACAACCAGCTTTACAAGCTACAATTACACGAGCACTAATATTTGTTTTTCAGTTAGAATGAAACATTATTAAATGTATGATCTATAATTATGTTGCAGGCAAGATCATATTCACACATGTCCACTTATTTCATAAATGATTCTTCAATGAGAAATGAATAATAGTGTTTTATTTGAGGAGGAATCAAGGCATCAGTCAATAGGCATAAAATGTTACTTTTCACTGCCCTCAAACTTCAGCTGATGGTTCAGTGGATACTCCCTAAGTCTAAAATGAGCTTTGCACAAGTGAATGATCTATGGGACTGTTCGCAATTCATGAGTAACTAACAGGGAAAAAACAGAGCCGTCGGTCCCCTAACCCAAAAAGATGATTTATTAAAGGCAGTCCAGCTCCTCGGGGCGCAGACCGGGGCTGACCGGAGACAAAGGGAGAGGGCGCTCATTGGCTCTGGCGGTGTGCGCTCTGTTGTCCCCCAGCGAGAGCAGCTCAGCCCCTATTCACATGTTAATAAGCCCCTATAAATACTAACAACAGCCACTCAGCGCCAGCAGCACGTCTCACTAGGATTGCACAATAAACACAGGGCGCCTCGCCTGTGAGTTTATAGATTTTTTTTTCCTCTGACCGGTTCCCTTTGCCAGCTGCCCCTCATTGACGGATCGGGAGGAAAACCAGCATTGGGGAAATAGCGTTAGAAACGGCGATCCAACCAACATGGCCCCCTCGGCTCGGCCCAGCAAGAACGGACTTGGCATGGACGACGATGATTCCTACTACGGGATTCAGAAAGGGGACAGAAAGGTACCGAGGGGCGTCAATGGGATTAACAGGTTTATGTACTTTCCGGACCCGCTTGGTAATGACGCAGTTGTCACGCCGGTTGACCCCACTTAATTGATCCGCAATGCATTTGTGTTGCTGGAAAACCGTGCGTGAGTTTTACGCCAAGGATCCCGCGGCTCAAAACGTGTCGGGATGAATCTGATCAGATCGGTTACAGTAATTACATCCTGCACTGTTGGTCCATCTTTGATTCACCGGCTGAGATGTTTTCATCACGAAAAACGTCACGGAACCAGCCACTCAAACGGGGCTCAAACGACGTTGGTTTTAGTTTAAGCACGCACCATGAGGATAAATCCAGTGAAGGAAATCAAATGAATGAGCAACGCATGCGGCGCATTTTAAGTGTGACCTGTTATTTACTTTGTTCTTGCAGACGAGAAAGCCTTTGGTGGAGAAGAAGAGGCGTGCTCGCATCAATGAGAGTTTGCAGGAGCTGCGGACTTTGCTCGCAGATACAGACGTGAGTACCACGGCGCACACACCGCAGCCCCCAAGGGCCACGGCTCACCTGTCGTGTGATAAAAGTACATTTTTTTGATTCTGATCGATGTCAACTTGTTGTGTCCACAGTTTCACTCCAAGATGGAGAACGCAGAGGTGCTGGAGATGACAGTGAAGAAGGTGGAGGACATCCTGAGGAACCGAACCCAAGGTAATTCATGCTGGACTTTTCCTTCAGTTACACACAATAGGGCTACTGAGCAGTGTTCAGCGAGTTACTCAGGAAAGTAACGGATTACCAAATTACTTGTTGCCCATTTTCAAAGTAATGTGATTACTATACATAACTGTAATTCCTTGCACTACTTTACTTTTCCATTACACCTCCAGAAGTTGGAGATTGCACCCTCTACCTTCAAACCCCAATTACCTCCCTGTAGATGATCAGGGAAAGGAAGTAGCCTTGATGTCTGATGCTCTTGCCACCCTTTTGCTCTATAAAATCAGTAGTAGTGAGAGTTCTTACACCTGGAAAAAGTGAACTCATCCAAGCCATCCTATTTTTTTTAAAATTGTAATCTGATTACTCTATGTGCTGTCACATGGATGACTAGTGGCAAAATTGTTATATTACTTATTTGCTGGGAATAGTAATGACATTACTGTAATGCCGACACTGATACTGACTTTGACCAGATCACCAACAATGGTGCAGTGCTACAAGCACAATAGTATAAGGTGTAATGAGCTTTAATAACCTTTGTCCCCCTCTCTCCCTCCACAGAGACTGATGCACTGAACCGAGAAGCCAGTGAAAGGTTTGCGGCCGGCTACATCCAGTGCATGCACGAGGTCCACATGTTCGTGTCCAACTGTCCCGGGATAGACGCGACGGTTGCGGCGGAGCTCCTCAACCACCTGCTGGAGTGTATGCCCCTGAATGAGGACCACCTCCAGGACGTGTTGATGGATCTAATTACGGACACTTCCGGTAATAACGGCAGCACTTGGCACGGGGGTGGCGAGGCGCTCTGCGCGACCCTGGCCTCACCCGGTGGAAGGAGTCTGTCCAGCGGGTCGTCATCGGCTTTCTCCCCGGCCCCTTCCACCACGTCCAGCGAGGACCTGTGCTCGGACCTGGACGAGACCGACAGCGAGCACAACCACAGCTCCACCGAGGGTCTGGAGAACCGGGAGGCCCCGAGCATGCCCACCATGACCTACCCTCAGTCCATGTGGAGGCCCTGGTAGGGCTGTGGGATGTGGTTGGGATTTAATAGGGATAGTTTGGAGCAGGGGCACTGCTACAAATTGTGGACCCCCCCATCCCCTCCCTGACGCATTTTAAGGATAATACCGGTGGTTTCTTAGCTCATCGTCTAGGCTGCCTCTCTCCTTTCTGTTTTTCCTGCTGGTGTCTGCACACAGTCAGCGTAGTTTGAAGATATCCGTTCAGAAGAAGCCATTTTGGACAGTATGGAAAACAACTTCCAGACTTGAAAAATGTCCGAGCAAGATAATCCATCACAGTAAACATGAAGCCTTAATTTTGCTTTGTCACAAAGTTTCTGTTTTCGCATTATTTCATTGTGCCCAAGTTGAATGTTTTCATATCAGTGTGTGCATTATGTTACACTCTGCTTACTGCCAATCACCTGACACCCACAGGAAGAAATGGATGTCTTTGCCAAGAAATGATCTCTCAAAAACATGTTGCACACCAGTGTCTCATTATTTGGGGAGTCTTTGTCAGCCAGGACAGTTAATGTCAACCTTTGACACCGTGAAGTTTGTATTTTAACAACAGAGAAAAACAAATAAATACATACCGTATGCAGTGCAAAACGATTGGGGAAAAGGTAAACTAGACATAGAAGTAAATGGGCTATAACTCTAAATGCCACCGGTATTCCTGATAATACCCCCTCCCCCCTCCTTTCCTCCCACTAGTGGCACCTCCCCCCTTTTCCTCCCACTAGTGGTACCCCTGGTTTGGAGTCTACCTGAGTCCAAGGTTGTGACTTTTTCCTGTACCCGGAGAGAGAGAGGACCTTCACTTTCAGCATTCACTTATAGCTCAGCGGAGGGCAGATCCTGCATGTTAACAGTATGTTTTGTAAATAATGGTGTGTATAAAGGATTTGTATGAGGACAAAGCTCTTTTAGAAACCACGAAGTTTGGCAATGCCTGTGATTAATATAAATATTTCTATTGTATTTCTGCATATCTGTAGCTTATTTGCCCCGTAGCCTCCTTCAGAACGACCACTTGATGTTGTAATAATGTTTAGAAATGTTTTGCTATCAAAATGTCTGAATTTGATAAATAAAATAATCTAATGAAAATGTTGTTGCCTGATGCTGCTCAATGCCTCAAAGTGTCTTGAAGCGGCTGAAGACCTTTCTCTTCAGCCAGACCTTTGGACTGTTTTATTGTTTGCCCACCCTTTTACCTACTTGTTCTTTTTCTCATTTAGCCTAGTTGTTCTTTTTCTTATTTAGCCTAGTTGTTCTTTTTCTCATTTAGCCTAGTTGTTCTTTTTCTTATTTAGCCTAGTTGTTCTTTTTCTCATTTAGCCTAGTTGTTCTTTTTCTCATTTAGCCTAGTTGTTCTTTTTCTCATTTAGCCTAGTTGTTCTTTTTCTTATTTAGCCTAGTTGTTCTTTTTCTCTCTCTCCTTGTTTCTCTGTTCTCCTTGGGTACTTTGAAAGGCTCTCTTAAATTAAAGCTATTATTATTATCATTATTATTATTATTATTATATCAAAAAGGATGAATAGCATAAAAACTGCTGAGTGGGGGACATGCCTTAAACATCCAATAAATGTTTGTGAAGAATGAGGCTTTGATTAAAGTCATCTTAAAAGGATGTGGGGATGAGTATAGCAATGTGTAGGCTATTATCAACACTGGGATTACAGTTTAATTGCATTAATTAATTAAAATCGACTATCGTGGCTTTTAATAACAGAAACCAATAGACATAGCTAATGCACAAAAGTGACCAATGGAAAGGAATGGCGGTGAAGTTCGAACAATGGTCCTCAGAGACTTGAGCTTCTCAGTTTCAAACCCTCATGTTAAGCTGCAAGTTTGAGTGTAGACTAAATGCTGGCTGCTGTTAAAGCCATTGCTGCCATATAGGCTAAACTTCGCTATTTTGAGATGACTAACTTTAGCAATATAATCATTCAATAAGTCTGAAGCAAATCCTCAGTCCGGCCTGTGGTCCTTTAACGCCACGAGGACGCGCGGCTCGTGCGCGCACATGAAAGAGTCGCACCTCTGGGCATTGCCGATCCCGAGTGTCACCTCACACACCTCAGACACAATGACCACATTAACAAAGCACTGTTAGATCCTGTCTGGACTGTCCCGGCCTGAAAGCCACCAACCACCAATCTCAAACGAGCCGACACGCCGGGGCCCCGCAAAACCACAAGGGGCCGGTCTGTGGCCCCAGACGAAAACAAAAGAGTAATGGATTGTGCAGTATTTCTAACTCATTTTATTTTACTGATTCGTTACATTACTTTCCTTTCTTACCCTCAGACATCGGGATAACTCAGTTTCGTCTTCTCTGAGAATGATCAGGAAATCATGGGAATACTTCCACCACTTTTCTGACATTTCTCAGCTTAGTGTCTGAAAGGACCAAGACTAATTATAAGAAGAAAAAAAACTCTGTGACAGTCTGGGTTAATATGTCTAATAAGGACTAAATAGGATCTAACACATATTAGTTCATGTTAGTTAGATCTTAGACCATGTTAGTTAGTTAGATCTTAATTTCTCGGTGAAAACCCACGCTGTTCACACACTGTTGTCACCCTCTCTGGAAGGAATAGTTAACAAGACGGGGGCCGGGGGGGTGCTCTGTTCACACGTGGGTCACAAACCAGGCTGGGGTGTGAACGTGAGACATATTGAAGTGGGAGCGGACGAGACACGGTGATCAAAGGCCGTCGACCATTTGACAGATGAGCGTCAAAGCCCGCAGAGCTGAGACCAGCAGCGCTCTCGGTTTCTTCAAAGAGACAAATGAGGGTAATGTACATGGGAGTCAGCTGGGCATGCCATAACCTTAAGCCTCAGTGAGTCCATGTGTAGCTTTTAGAGTGATCAGGGAGAGGAAAGATCAAGTAAAAAGTCCAGAAATGTATGAGAAAGCTAAGAAAATCACACCAGGGCAGCATTCAGGACCGATGTTCTCTCAGCTGATAGTCTGGTGACCAATAGGTTTAATAATCATTTATCACACAGACCAAACAGAACAATATCTATTATATAATTATATATAATTATATTATATTGTAATTAAAAAATAAATATAGTGCAGTTATTCTAATATTTTGGATGTTTTATTTGGATGTTGGCTAAGGCAAAGCAGCCTGATGCAAACTGGGATGTGTATGTGTGTGTGTGTGTGTGTGTGTGTGGGGTCCTTCAACTAGAGCACTTTCCCATCACCAAGACCCTCTAACTGAAAATGACAGATGACCACAATACCAGATTTTAATTTTAGCTGCACCAAAACCAGAGAGGAGGGAGGGGTTGTTGGGGATTTTTTTTCATCCAAACCCATCAGCTTTAGGTTGTGAATGTGCATATGAATCCTGGGGTTAAAGGTCAGCGAGATGCACCAGTTGGTGTGAGAGGGATTCAACGGTGGTGGAGAGCATATGGCGCTGAAACAGATCCCCGGGGATCCCGGGCCGTCCTTGGGTGCTTCTCCCAACTGTCTTTGACTGTGGAAGAACAATCGCACCAACAGAATGCTCGTGTGCTGCGGCCGAGCCCACAATCCACTTTGTCAGAGCGGACAGTTTAACTTTGTCTCAGTTAAATAAGTAATCAGAGAAGTCGTTACGCCAGATGCAAATGCATAGCAAAGTCACACCAACACGGTTATTATTTTTGTAATTTTATTACAACATCATCTTAATGTCTCCAACAACACATCTTACCTACAAAAATGCACAAAACTGTGCTAGTTTAATATACCACAGGCTCATACGGTGGCAATGAGACAAATATACATGACCATACCCAACATGAGGTGCTGGTTCTGTGTATATGCATTGCTAGAACAGGATGATTCCAACAACCCACCTGTGTATAATTCATTTAAAATGCCGTACCTCCTTGTGAGGCCGGTAAGGCTTTTTAACACGAGTGCAACACCGTTCTCAGTTATGCTTTTGGCATCCATGACAGCTGATACCAATGAAAGATCAAAAACATTCACACATTCTCAACGCCTTACACACAGGTGAGCTGAAAGAAGCCCCACAATACATTTTGCACACAAATGAGACAAAGACAAAAATAGATTGCAGTTGCTATGAGTGGTGACGAAAGCTTGTCCTCTCTGTCCATTCATTCTTAGTGATAGATAGCAGACACCCCGTCCTGCTGTGGGTGGGGGGCATTAGAGTCATCACACCCTTTTGAGCCCAAGGCAGAAACCCCTTAGAGACTCTGTACACACGAAACTCTCATTGGAATTACTCAAGCATCTTATAACTCCTCCTCATTGCGCTTTGCCCACATACATATACATCCATGATGGTTAATCTCTACTTACAGTAACGTAACCTGGCGTTTATCGGAGGTAGGTCCCCAGTGACACTGAAAAGCTCCTGCCTTCTTCAAACAAACGAAACAAAAACACACATGAAATAGAAAAATAAAAACATTGAAAATAAGTAGTTCTGACAACGTGAACAAGAGTAAAGGCAAAATAGAAAATTGAAATCATGACAACAAAACTAAGCCAGTGAGATGCGCTTGGTCCCGACTGTGTTCCTCTACATTCACAACCCTTGCCAACACAGTTTCTGCCCCGGCACCACAATTGTTCCCAGTTCTCACAATCTATAGCGGATGTATTTGGAGCCAATGTGGATCCCAGTTTCCGTAATACTTTGACATTCCATGGGGGGAGCATGGTTCCCAGTCTACAATGTATGTATATCTCCATTTCCAATGTAACCCAGTTTTCTGTATATCCAGCAGTCAGTAGGTAACACGGTCCCCATATTGTCTACAGCTATAATGCAGTATTCCCATAATATCTTTCCGTGCTGATCTGACGCTCACCATCGATTCTCCCATTGAGAACACGGCGACGCATCTCTTCACCAATAGCTTTCACAGTACTCAGTTCCAGAAATGATTCTTGTCAAGGATCCATTCTGCTAAACACCTGCCTACGGAGCTCTTTAAATCCTTTCGGTAGCGCCTGAAACAAACTGAAAGCCACTATTGTAACAAAATGATTACAGGGTTGAGGCAGTGAGAGTTTCTCTTGATTTTCCAATTTCAATATAAAATCAGAACCAGAAGAGCCTTTCAGAAATGAGCACACAGCAAAGCAAGTTTGTTTGAAAAGGGGGGCAAGTGGAGACTTGGTGTATTTTGCACTATGCACAAATCCATTTTATAGCACTAGTTTGACAAAAAGGACATTTTAAATTAAGAGCTGCACGATACTGACTAGAAAAATCATACAATGATACTTTTGCTGTATGTTGTGATTGCGATATTTGCAATATGTTGCAACACGTGTGGATACAGCTTTTTCTATTTTCTTTTTTAGCAAATTTGGGAATGAAAATGAAGTGCAACTCCCAAGGGTCTACTCACTTTGAATATAATGAAAAACTTCGGCAACTTGATTTCGCCGACCAGAGATTCTGTGTAACGTCTTTCTTTGTGAACCCTTGCCTTGCGATTTGGATATTACAGTAACCAATACTGCCATGTTGATATTTGTTTCTATTTCAGAGAATAGAGAGTTTCAGCATTAATCCATGATGACGCCCACGTTTATAGCACCAGTGAAGCGCTTGAAGGTCTTCAGAGGCCTACACTGTTTTGAGGTCGTACCGTGTGTTGTACAGGCAAGCTCCAGTTCTCAATGTAATCATCGATGAGTGGAAATCTGAGTAGGCTACTGTCAACACCTGTAAACTGGTTTCAAAGATAAAACGGGAGCTGCTTTATTTCAACTACTATTTAATCTTGATAAATGCATTTGGTGTTATAACTTATAAAATCTATCTAGATATATCATCTGGTAGAAAATAAATAAGGGATTGAGATAAATGTATGTTTTGATTGTCATTGTTGTAAAAAGAGGAAAATCAGCCCAAACGTCAGCCTACACATCTGATCATTTGGTCGGTTGCTGAGTCAGATGCTACCACTTGCGGGTGCCTATAAATATAGTGCGGTACATTCCAAGGAGACTGGGTCTTGAGATAAAAACTCATCTATGATACAAAAGTGGGAGTCTCCGTCCTCTGACCCAGCCTACATTATATCCCATACTCACCAAATCTATTCTACATAGTTTCTGATGGGAAAGCAAAGGGAATCTAATTTGATTTGGCACCCCCCCAAAAAATAAAATAAATAAAAATAAAAACTCACAAAAGCAACAGACCACTTTCAGTTGTTTGTTGATAAAAAATAATTTTGGCAAAATATTCTATTCATTAATTCTTGTGATCAAATATTTACTACTTGGGCTCCCTTTGAGGATCAATATCTGCTGATGTTGCGGTAAAGAGTTGCCTCTATGCCAAACAGAAGGATGGGGAAAGGCTTGAATAGCCAAAAGTCCACCAACCACACATGCTGGGCTTGCAACATTTCAGAGATTGTGTGTGTGTGTGTGTGTGTGTGAGCAGGGAGCAGTGTGTGGGTCAAAGGCACACATGTACCCTGTAACAACTCCCCATACACCACAACTGCCCCCTGGGTGGGTGAGTTCAGAACTGCAACTGGGCAGTAATCTCCCCTATGCACACACACAGTGACACACACGCACAGACCACGAGACACACACACACTGCAGGACACGCCTCATAACCATCACAATGGCAACAGAGTTCTGCTCGAGTAAATGTTTTTAAGTGTGTGTGTGTATGCGAGTACGTCCAGGCACACAGCTGTTTATCTCACATCCACAATGTGTGTGTGTGTGTGTGTGTTTTCCGCAACATGGGACCCCATGTTTGGCAGAGTGCGTCCCTCTGGTGGTCGTTTGTGTGTTCAGGAGCCGGAGTCGGGCTGAGGTTGGGACTCCTTTGATTGGCTACGTGGGTTCGGGTCGTCTTGGCTCGGCTCTTCGCCCAGGCTCTACGCCCATGCTCATGTCTGGCAGGTCCTGCTCGAGGGTAGCTGCCGCCGTGTCATCGCAGTACACACACTCCTGGTGACAAACACACACACACACTTTCTGGTTAATACACTGTACATAGGAGATGGGAGAAAAAACAATATTCAAGGCAAAATGCAAGCACGCATGTGTAACTGTCCGAAAGTACACCGAGCAGAGGGTTGACTTTCTCTTGCCACATAATTAAGTTTTCAAATAATGAAATGTATCCAAATATAATGCAGCAATATTCTATTTCACTTGACGCTGAGAAAGCGTTTGATAGGGTAGAATGGAGATACATGTTTCACACGCTCAGAGCTTTTGGCCAAACATTTATGAGATGGATAGAAATCCTTTACAAAGATCCGGAGGCCGCAGTGCAAACAAATGGTTCATTTCATCCTATTTTACACTTGGTAGGGGTACCCGGCAGTCTAGCTCTCGAAACTCTTGTGGCAGCTATCCGTAAGAACCCAATTTGTGTGCGTACTAAAACACGAACGTAGGATTCATGAAACGTGTGGGAAACCTCGATTTGTTCGTAGAACAGGTGTATATTTGATGAATGCCAATCGTTGGTAAATTGGATGTGCGTGCCTGTTGAAGCCGGTTTGCAGGTAAATGCTGTTCAACACCGTAAAAGGCTGCAGACTGAAGGGTCGTGTGCAAGTAAACCAGGGGAACAGAAGGAAAAGAGGAACTTGGCGGAGTCCGAAATGGAAGTGTTGGGTGCATGAGAAAAAAACAACAGAAGTTTTCAGAAGCATCAGCAGCGGAGTCACAAGAACTGATAGAGAAGTAAAGCATGGCAAGAACTTATTAACGCTGTCAATGCTGTTTCAGCAGAAACACACACCGTTGCTGAGGTAAAAAAAATAAATGGTTCGACATGAAACTAGATTGCAAAAAAGTATAAGGAGAAGTAGACGCGTATTATCAGCCACAGGAGGACGGCAGCGCACTGAGCCGATATCCTACATGGATCAGAGGATCAATCAATAATAGGAGAGACCTCACTGTCGGGGGTCCAGTCGGCATTGGAGTTGGACACAGATCAGATCCAGGCCTGCATCTTCATCAGATGGTAGGACTATGTT
This sequence comes from Hoplostethus atlanticus, assembly GCA_034670405.1. NCBI lineage: Eukaryota > Metazoa > Chordata > Actinopteri > Trachichthyiformes > Trachichthyidae > Hoplostethus > Hoplostethus atlanticus. The sequence goes on from JAXDDX010000025.1 coordinate 2,161,841, forward strand.
ATTGTATTTCTAAGACATCCAGTCCATGTGATCAACCCATTACAAGATGGATAATCTTGTATTGTTATGAATGAGGACAGTTCGGCAAATACGCCATTTCAGCCTGTTAGGTCTTTTTTCTACAAGGCCACTGAAACATCTTGTTGTTGTTGAGGTTTGGCACTACTGCAATGGGTTTTTCATAAAGAATAAGCCGTTCTAAGAGCATTCCCGCATGTTTCCAAACACACAAACACATTTCCGCATGTTTCCAAGCACACGTAGGATTTGATCGTACCAAATGAACAAATTCAGATACAAACAAAATGATGAATCAGACTATCTTCGTAGAAACGTTCATACGAACGTTATCAAATCTGATCGTACGCACGTTTCGTGAATGAGGCCCAATGAGTCTACACATAAGCTTATGCTCTACACTCTGACATATTGTGGTTTGCCTCGGACCCAGGTAGATCTACCCCAGCACTTTTGGATAATATTGAATCGTTCTCCAAGCTATCTGGGTACAAAGTTAATTGGTCTAAGTCAGAGGCTCTTCCACTGATCTCATACTGCCCCAAAACTTTATTTCAGGCAGGGTCGTTTCAGTGTCCTACTGAAGGTATAAAATATCTTGGTATTCTCTTTCCTCAACAAATCGGTAAAATAATTGAAAAGAATTTGGACCCTCTTTTTAAGAAAATTTCATTAGATACGGAAAGGTGGTGTTTTTATCATTATGGAGAAAAGTCAATGTCCTGAAAATGAAATGTATCCCGAGGCTGAATTATTTGCTTCAGTGTCTTCCAATTGCCATACCCCATATGTGCTTTAAAAGGTTTGACCTTATTTGCAAAACGTTTTTTTTGGAACGGCAAACGTCCAAGGATAAAGTTAGACAAGCTTCAAGTGCCAACCAGAATGGGGGGCATGGGTCTCCCATAACTAGTATTGTATCATTATGCCTTCTGCCTGAGACATATAGCTCAGTGGACATTGCCACCTGAAAGGGCCCCTCACTGGTTTGAGATTGAACGTAGACTGTTCTCCCCACTTGCCCCTATAAATGCCCTGTCTAGCAAAATACCCTCTGATTTACAATCTCACCCTATCATAGCCAACCTCTACAATGTATGGAAGAAGTTTTCTCAAGCTTATCATCTGAATGTTTATCTTAACTCTGAATCCTGTATTTGGAATAACCCAAAGTTACGCATTGGCAAATGTTAATTTTTATGGAAGGACTGGGTAGAAAAAGGAATTATAACATTAGCAGACCTATATGAGGGAAATAGTCTGAAGTCATTTGAGAGGTTGGTTAATGAATACAATCTGCCCAGAAGTAGTTTCTGGAAGTATTTGCAACTCCGACACCTGCTAGTCTACGTTATGGGGAAAGGAGTCCCACCTCAGCAGTCGGATCTTCTCTCTCAGATTACAAAGGTAATGGGTCTGGGACATGAGGCCTACAGTTTCAGTTACTCTATCTTATGCTCTGATGTTAACTTGGAAAGCAGATTTGAACATTGATGTTGCAGAGAAAGAGTGGGATCATATATATGAAAACATTACGAGGGTATCAAGAGACATCAAAATTAGATGAATCCAATTTAAGATTCTTAATCGTTTTTATTGGACCCCCTCCAGACTGTTTAGGCTTAAGCTTAGGGACAATGCTGATTGTTGGAAGTGCTGCAGCTCTGAAGGGACTCGTCTTCACCTACTTTGGGAATGTCGCATGATTCAGAACTAGATTCAAGATTCATGATTCAAGAACTTTATTTGTCACATACACACACGGGGTGTGTAGTGAAATGAAAAGTGGCAATGCTCATTGGGAATGTGCAAAAGGGCAACAGTACACAGTATTTACAGTAAAAAAACAACACAATATTTACAGTATTACAGTAATTACAGTAATTACAGTAAGAGCTCTTATATTAAAAAAAACAACACAATATATACAGTAGGTTCATGAACGTATAAAAAACATTACCCAGACCAATTTTGAGCTCTGCCCGAGGCTATATGTTCTCAATGATCCACAAATGATCTCACTGTGGAGCCACGGACTTTATTCAGACCAGTGTAATGGTGGGAAAACAAATTATAATGAGAAACTGGAGGAACCCAGGTGAGCCCTCTTTTCAAGAATGGATCTCTGAGTTGGCAAAAGTGGCATCATAAGAACAAATTTCTTTCAGCTCTAAGGACAGGACTGAGAAATATGTGGCAAAATGGGGAGATTATTTGGAATACCTTGCTAATGTGGACAGATCTTGATGTAAAGCACACACCGTGTACACAATACTCACATACACAGCACACATACACATTCTTTCGATGTCTGAAATACTAATTACAAAAAAAAATGCAGCACTATTGATAGAGCAGGGATGGGTGAGAACTGGGGTCAAAACAGGGACTGATGTGGAACGGAAACCCAAATGATCCCCAACTCCCACTGCTGCTGGGCTATCAGATTTGTGTGTGTGTGTGTGTGTGTGTGTGTGTGTGTGTGTGTGTGTGTGATGCTGACCTTAACATTGATAGCAGAAGGTAAACGTCACCTCCTCATCCAGGGGTGCTCCTCCACCAGCTCTCTGGTGCTGGTCTGAGGAGAAGCAAGGCTGGCTCTGCATCTTCCTCAGCCTCTCCTTGTCCTCTCGAAGAACCTTCTGTATGTCCCTGCAGGTCGTGGAACAGACAAATCAGAACCTATCAGCGGGACCACTGGCTGATAATACCGGTAAATGATTTTATTAATCATGGTTGTGATGAGGAACATCCTCCTTTTTCCTGATAGTGTGCAGATTTAGTTTTCTTTTCATGTTATAGTATTTTACTGCTGACTGTCACTCACCTGGATGGCATCTGGTAGGTCATCATGACCTTGTCGTCGGTGTTGGCCATCAGTAGCCAGAGGGGCTCCTGGGGGACGTACTTGATGAAATGTTCTCCCTCCCCTTGAGCTGAGCCCTGGCTCTGCGACTGTCCGCCCTCAGAGCTTCCTTCAGCCCTCGTACTGGATTTGGCCTTGGCCTTGGTGTCATGTTCCAGGGAGTCGACGCTGCCAAAGTACTTGCTGGTGTTGCTGCTCCCTGTTGGGGGTTTTAGGGAAATGGTCAAAGGTCAGGTGACACTGTTGTGTGAGTGTGTGTGAGAAAAGACTAAAACATGAATAAAAACAAAAGCATTAGACCCCTTTCCTCTACTTCTCATCCTGTTGTTTGTAAATGAAAATGTGAACCATGTATGTATGTATGCTGAATTATCATACCATTTTCTCAGACTCTATTGGTAACATGAAGTAGCATCAGTGGCCCTTGGTTGTTCATTGAGTAGAACATGACACTAGCCAGGGCTAGACTTAGATCCCCACTGGGACAATGCATACTAAAAATACGCTCTCTCTTATAGTGACACTGTCATAGTCTAAGCCTAGCTGTTTCTCTACTGACCTGTTCTGCTGCCAGAGCCGCTACCGGACATGCCACAGCCATTGGATCCCGAGCCGGAGCCCGATCTGGAGCCCATGGAGCCGGAGGTGGCTGAATCGGTGCCGGAGTGGGAGTCCTCCTGCAGCAGGATGTCCAGCAGGTCACTGGATGAGGAGTTACCATCGCTGTGGGCGCCGTCCCCTGGAGACTCCACCTGCAACGAAAGGCACCAACCATCAGAGATACACCCACACACTAACCTCCTGCATTACAGCTAGCCAAACCCATAGGTCAGCAGATAATTGAGAAAATAATTTTGCCCTTGAGATTAAACATACCTGAACTGTCCAGAAAGCATGTGCATGCACAAGAGCAAAATACTAATACTAGCACTAAATACATACTGGACACAAAGCTGGTTTAAGTCTTCTCATCATACAACAGGTAAGGTGATCAAAGAGCTTATTGGCAAAAGGTGTGGTACGTGTTCAGCCTGAATGTGCTATATGTTCTCCTATACTCTCCTTTCTCAGTTCTGTCTGTTACCTGTTGGTGGTTTTCAGGCTTGCCTGTGGCTCCATTCTTCTCCCCTGTTCCTGCTGTGCAGCTGCCCTGGGCTCCAGCTGAGGGCGCTGTGCTGTCCTGGCGCTCCACTGAGCGTTGCCCCTCCTCCATGCTCAGCAGGTTGAGCTGCAGCGGTGAGCTGCACCGCGACTCAAACAGCGGCAGCGACGTGGTGGGCTCACGGCCCCCGGAGGCTGGGGTGGAGGAGCGCGATGCAGCCCCGTCTCGGGGCTCCATGGCCAGAGCTTTGGAGGGCTTCGGGGGCCAGGACCGTAGGGGAAGGGCTGAGCTGCATAGGGGGCTTGGGCCACAAACTGAGTCTGGACTGGGAAAGAAGGCTGTGCTGTGAAGGGCTGCTGGGTAGTGTAGGCTGGCTGCGTTTGGAAGGGCTGCTGGGGAGCGTAGGCAGGCTGTGTTTGGAAAGGCTGCTGGGGAGCATAGGCAGGCTGCGTTTGGAAGGGCTGCTGGGGAGCGTAGGCAGGCTGCGTTTGGAAAGGCTGTTGGGGAGCGTAGGCAGGCTGCGTTTGGAAGGGCTGCTGGGTAGTGTAGGCCGTCTGAGCAGCTTGGAATGGCTGCTGGGGAGTAAAGGCAGGCTGGGCAGAGAAGGGCTGTTGGCCAGCATAGGGGGGTTGCGTTTGGATGGAGTAGGCGGGCTCGGGGGGGTTGAAAGGGCTGCTGGGTGGTGTAGGCGGGTTGTGTCTGCGCCTGCTCGGGGAAGAAAGTTGGTCTAGGAGCAGCCCCCATCTGGCCCATTTGGCCTATTTGGGGGAAGAGGTAATTGGGCAGAACCAAAGCCACCACAGGTGTAACGATAGGGGCAGGGTATGGTGTGGCAGTAGGTGGGGCTTGGCTGCTCTGCGCCTCCCCAAAGCCGGTGGAGAGGGATGGGTCGGGACGGGGGGCCTGGGCTGCAGCAGCAGGCGCTGTGGGATAGACAGAGAGCGGGTAGGCTGGCACCATGGCTGGGTAGGAGACACTGAAAGCTGATAGGGAGGCTTCTGACGGGGACCAGGATGTTTGGTTGAGACCCTGGAGTGGGGGGCGGGGTTTGCGGTTAGACACGGCGCTGTCTGACGAATCGGGGCGCTTCATGCAAGGCTTCTTGGACTTCCTGTTACGGCCACCCTTCTTGCCGGTGGTCTCAGGCCTGGTGGTACCTAGTTTGGAGGCACCTCGGAGTCCAGATGGTTCTGAGACAATACAAAGTACAAGTCAGAGGGTTGTTCTGAGAATCGAGGAGAGTTGACAGAGATGCTTACAGCTGATTGTGTGTGTGCATGGTAACCAGTTTCGGAAATTAATGTTGTGGCTCATCTGCCAAGGGATGGTGAACTAAACAAATGTATCTGGCAAGAATAATTTTACCTGGCCAAAATAATTGATTGATTGATTGATTGCATTTTTCATATAAATATGTCACCCTACCAATACATCAATACATTGATGGTAACTGTTAAACCCCTGTACCTTCAGCAATGGCTTGGCCTCTCTGCTTGTGCAGATACGTCGAACAGTCCTTCTGGAAGGTCCTAGCATTGCGGAGCTCTCGGCAGCGGTGGAGGAAGGCTTGCTCCTCCTTCTGGGTGTGTGCAGCCAGCACCTGCTTGGTAAGGCCCAGCCTCTTATAGGCTTCCTTCTCCTGGCTTGGTGGAGACACCACGCTGACAGGCAGTGCCGGGCGCGCCGGGCTCTCCACCACATCCTCAATAATCTCTGTCAAAGGGATGGGAGTCACAGATGTCAGTCAAACATCAAACAGCCAATCAAAATACAGCCCAGTCATGCCTTTGTGTGTGTTTCGCAATGGACACACACACACGCGTAAGTAGCGAGCCAGGTAGCCTAATGTTACTGTATTCTCTGTTCTCGGAAAGCCCCGTTCATCTCTTACTGTTGCATCTATCTGCATGCATATATTTCAATTTCGTATGAGCATTTCTCAAAAATCTAAATTTTATGATTTATATCAGTTCTAAATAATGGATTCTTGAATAAGAAGAATCAACTGAGTTAGTTTTTGATAAACGATGAAAACAAACAGCTGTCAAGGCTTTTGTTTAATGAAGGTTTACTGAGTGAACAGCGCCCTCTGCTGGACAAATGTTTTTAATGTCTGAACCTACTCACTGCCACAGGTGTTTTTTTTGCCATTTCTGAGAAGGAATTCTATCAGTGACTCATCTGTCGCACTTTTGACAATAACGATATATCTGTAAATCTGATGGAAATGCAAACAACCCACGGTGTATTTTGTGCAATATTTCAAAAACACTTAAACCACCAATTAATTTAAAAGTTAGCTTGACCTGTCGATGGAAACATAGCTTCTGTCATGTCTGTTTCTGTGTATGAGAGAAGTGACACGGGAACTCACCAGACTCTGGCTGCGGCTTCTTGTCTCCTACGTGGACTATGGTGCTGCTGTAACTGCACTGTGAGGTGATGGACACCACGCTCTCAGCCTTGCTGGGCAGAGTGAGGGGTGTCAGAGGGCCTCCCACCACGGGGGCAGCCCCAGACGGAGGCTTCTTAGGGGCTTTCATGTTTGACAGATCTGGCTGGGCGTCCAGCATCAAAGGGTCTGGATGGGGAGAGAGGGTTTCTCCGTTAGAGGTTGGCCCGCAATGCAACAGCTAATTCTTGATTCATCCCAACTCATTTTACAGAATATTACCAACATCCAACATCCATTTTTAAGCCTTAAGACAACTGAAACATTAATTATGTACAAGCAGGTGCAACTGAAAATCAGGGACGTGGCTCTAATATCTTAGATTGTGCGTGTGTGTGATGATGTGTACATGCCTGTGTTTGAATCCTGAGGCCCTTGCATGCCGTTCTCAGAGCCCTTCATGTCCTCATCCGAGTTGGAGGAGGTGGTGTTGGAGGAGAACTGGTACTTCCTCTTCACTGTGATGGGGATGTTACAACTCTCCAGGTACCTGAGAAAGAGAGATGGAGGAGGGTTGAGTCGGAGAGCACACACACCACGCACCACGCACCACGCACCACGCACAGTTGAACACACATACACGCCGTGTGTGTGCCTTACCTGATGACACTGTCGAGGAAGCTGATCTGCTGGTAGGAGTAGACAGTCTGGTCTTTACAGGTCAGGTCCTCCATGCTGGATGCAGTGCTGTCCTTGGCCTGCAGAGTGGGCGCTGAGTCCTTCAGACGCACTGCTGGACTCTTCTGGGCTGCTGCTGATAGAGGTAGAGAGATGAAATAAGGTTATCATTTCACGTTTCAACATGTTCATCGCCAGAAGCACCTCCAAAATTAGCTGTCCTGGTGATCTGCTGTCACCAGTGACATTCTGACTTTTTCCTCAGGATTAATGCTTTGCTTTGCTAACTGCAAAGACACAAATATAATACTTTATATATAATATAAATATAATAATAGTTTAAAAAGTGTAACCCAGAGAAAATAACGTGACACTGGATCAGTGCTTCTTGCATTGCACTGCATGTGTTTGAGGTTCAATTTTCAAGGTTTTCAAGAAAGTGGTGGCTGACCATTTATTTCTCCCATAGAGAAACGTACATGACAGAAAATGTAAAATACATTTGTCCCAAAGCTTTCTGGCTCACACTTTCTGTCCTCCATGCAGCCAGGACTGAGTGTGAACATACACACGGACAGACATGTGCGGACATGTCCAACCCTGATGCAGAAATTAAAAGGCATGTTACATGTTACTCCCCTCTGTTATAGTTAGGTAACATTAGCTAGCTAGCTACAACATACACTAGCTTTGTAACTTGCCAGGAATAATGTTAGCAAAAATAACTGAAATGTCAGCTTCTCTCATGATAGCCAAAAAGTACATATAACATAGATAGCCTACAAATAAACGTGTTTCTCCATAGATGGAGATAAGAAAGTACTTGATGAAAAGCAGCAGAACCACAGAAAATGTACAGCAGCCAGGTAAGAAAGTGATCAGGCTCAAGATAGATGAGAGAGGAATCTTTGAAGTAGTACTATTTCACCATGATGAGACTACAACAGCTCTAAGCTTATTGCCCAAATGTATTACAATGTAACCCCAATAGATCAGAACTACTGTTACAACTGGACCTTTGGATGGATACTAGATCCATTCAAAGGAAATGGATCCTTTCATTTAAACCGAACACACTAAAGAAAATCAGTGAAAGGAACCAGGTCCTTTGCATGGTATACCAGTCTGTTTCTCTGGGCTAAATTTATCACAGATATTTTGTCCCTTTCTGGAATATATTGTATCCATACCTCCTAAAATGCTATATGCACTATAATACAAGGAAAATATTGTTGAACGTAAAGCAAATTTGTAGCATTTTTGTAGTAATTCATGAGGAAAAAACATAATATTCCTATAATATTCCTATAGGAACGTCTGTGGTACTCGGCAGTGAGTTTATAGTGACCTAATCCTACTTGATGGTATTTTGCTATCTGCTATGGTATTCTTATAATATTACTATAGGGTCTTATAGTTTTTCTATGATATTTGTATGCCTAGTATCCTTCTAAAATCTTATCCAGGATACTTTGGTACCTGCTCCTCAGTGGTTTCAGTGAAACCTGAGTGTCATGGAGAGGATTTCTTGTCCCCTTCTTGAATCCATTGTATCCATACCTCCTAAAAGGCTCTATGCAGGTCTATAGATGTTCTGGTCACTAGCTGTTGTACTAGTTTTACTCTATTTGAGTGAATTCAGTAAATCAATGTGCATGCGCAGCACACATTAAATAAAATGTAAGTAATTCATCTAAAAATTCGGCCCCCCCAAACCTCATGTCCTAAAATCACCCCTGTGTATCGCCCAGAGTAAGGACTTCCTCCCCCTGGGGTCGCCCTTGCTACAAGTGTATGCACTCCTGGTATAAAGGGATGTAAATGCATAAATGCATCCACCACATGGCACATGTTGGGTGATGTTAACATGAACTCACCGTCAGCGATCCTCTTCTGCTCAGGCTTGGACAGAGAAGGTGAGGGTGAGGAAGAAGGGGAGCGCAGGTAGACCTGGGAGTCCTGGTTCTTCAGCATGTGGACACCCTTACAGATCTCCTGGAACGTCCTGGTGGGCTTGGCCTTGCCCGTCTCCTCTGAGTTCCCGGCGGCGTTGTTCCCGTTGCTCTCGCTGGACGAGCCGACACTCACAAGTTGCTCGTGGGAACCATTGCTGCCATGGCTACCGTAACCACTGGAGCCCATGTTGTGGACCGGCTAGCGAAAGACAAGAAGTGTTAGAAGTGCGTATGTGTGTCAAGGCCTGCTCTAGACTAATTCTGTGTTTGTGTGTGTGTGTGTGTCTATGTGTGTGTGTGTGTGTGTGTGTGTGTGTGTGTGTACACATGTACACACCTGCAGCAGCAGCCTATGAATCTGCTCGCTGATTTCCTGGATGTCTGAATCCATGATCTTCCCGCCATGGAAAACTGGGACTGCAAACACATCTTCATTCACAGGATCCCTGAAACACAAACACAAACATAAACACACAGACACACACACTTTCCTTTGTCATCTGACACGTTTCAAGTGACTTCACTTAACTTCACTTTGTCACTAAAGAAGTGACGCCTAGCTGTCATTACTGTTCCAGACTTCTGTGTGTGTTTATATATACATGTGTGTGTGTGTGTGTGTGTGTGTGTGTACTCACATGCGGACTTTGTGCCTGCCGATGACGAAGGAGACCTTGCGGCTCCAGGGGTTGACAAAGGTGGACCAGCTGGTGTCGATGGTGATGTACTCGCCATTCCTCGCGCAGAAACGGATCGACGAGTGGTCAAACGGCTGGCCAGCGTACTGCAGAACTGTTGGCAGAAGGTGGTGTGTGTTTACAATAAGCTGCAATGTAAGGGTTTTGTTCCAAAATGACAACTTTTTTAAAACAGTGAGAGAGATATTGATATTTCAGAGACCTTTGGAGATGCACACCATTTTGAAAGTTGGTATTTGTTGGTATTTTGTATAAGTATGTTTTGAAAAGTTTGGGACATGAACATCAACCAACAGCCAGATTCTCTAGTCTATTCAACTCATTTGTGCTGGACAACAATAAAAATGGTAGCCAAATTGTTGAATCCAGAGATGTGATGAAGTGGATGACTTACTCTTGCGATGTACAGCCAGCATGAGGGGTCTATCACTGGGGTGCATGTTCAGCAGCACGGGGGTCCCGATTAGGTCCTGGGGGAGGTAGCCCAACAGAGGAACAGCCCTGATGGAGAGAAACAACAGCAACAAGTTAGAGACACATTAACACAGGAACAATACCTGATGCCACCGCTCTCTCCCGTGCCTTCCCTCCTCTCCACCCGGCTTTCTGCCACCTTTGTGTACATTCGAAGAGTTGAATTGTATGTGTTTATGTGCGTATTTCTGTATGTGTGTGTATGTGTCTGTCTGTGGGGGGAAAAAACATCTGTGACTTTTCCAGGTCTTCCGTGAACCATAGGAACAGTGTCAATATACAGAATAGGAGCAGATGTATGTATGTACGTCACACATAATATGACGTACATACGTTGTCAGGGTTTGTGTGATCGTGGAGAGGCTCGGCCCACTCACCTCTCATCCACATCCTGGAACACACAATTGGGAGTGTGTGTGGTGGTGAAGATTCGTTTGTCAAGAGGAATCCTGGGCGCTGTGGAGGAGAGAACAATATGTTGACGATAAAACAGCAAAGAGGCACATTTGAGCAAACGATCGCTTAAATGATTTGATGCCAGTGTACATGTTTCTGAAACGAGTGGCCATTTTTACAATACTCAATAACTCAATAAACTTACAACACCAAATGTAAACGCTTTCATGAACTGGCTATAGGTTCACATTTATTCATATAACAATGTTGCAGGTTATTACTTTGAGAAACACCGGAAGCGTGTGCCTGTGTGTGTCACGGATCTCACCTTCATATCCAGAGTGCACCCTCTCAGCCAGCAGGAGGCAGCAGAACTGTTCCTCAGCCAGCTCAGTGTCCTGGACCTTCATCAGGTAGGGAGTCATACGGAAAGGGTAGTACTGAAGATCCCCTTCACGCTCCTTACCTCCACTAGACACACACACACACACACAAAACATTTGTTTAAAGACCAAATCAGTAGAGTTCTGTAATCATTTTATGGCATTATTGGCCCATAACAATGGACGAGCACGGAATTAAAAGGCCTTTGTGCTGAATTTAGTCTACTGATCCTGAATAACCTAATAAAGAATTTACCAATTTAATTTACCAATTCAATAAAACATTGTGCGGCACATTTGTGTTAAGTTTACCACAGTCTAAAACAGCATATTTTATGTGTAATTAAGCCTAAGGGTTATGAACACTCTCATTCTCTTCAATGAATCATTCATATGAATAGTGTATGGGTGTCGTCCTTTTCATAACCCAGGGCCTTCATTTACTTATTCTGATGCCAACTGATTTCCTGAAAACTCTCTAATATATGAAACCCTAACACTAATTTGTATCCCTATCCAAGCTATAGGTGGCATAAAGATACATTTATTGACTGATTTGAAATTACCCACTTTATCCCAAATGCCATTGTACAAATGGCAAGGAGATCATGTTTTCGCCCATGTTTGTTTGTCTTTCTGTCTTTCAGCAGAACATCTAAAAAAATGTTTGAACAGATGTCCATGAAATTTGGTGGACAGATCGGCCTTGGGCCAGGGAACAATTGATTCGATTTTGGTGGCGATCCACATCTGGGATTTCCACCATTAGATGATTATCACCTTTTAGCCATGAAACTATGAAACTATGAAAAATTTCAAACCCTAAGGGTATATTTGCAGGGTCAAGAAATCAATTTAACTTGGTGGCTGGAGTTGCAATACCGCATCTGAACAGTAGATGGAGATAGAGGTCAAAAGCTCACGGCTGCTGACTTCCTCCTCATTCTCATTCATCCTCTCATTTGTCTCTCCCTCTCCAAACCTCTAACCCTACTGACTCAGTGCTTATTTCAGCAGAAAACTATGGCTCAGATCAGCCAGCTGTCACTCACCTGATGCGGCAAAAGAAGGATTTCTCCTGCATGCACTCCGTGGGAGATGACTCTGAATAAGCGATGGGGAGGCGGGAGAGGATGCAGAGAAGGATGGAGAAAAAAAGAGAAGACAGGATGAATATATCCCCTAATGGATTCAACTGATGATTCCCAAAAAACCCCATCTGGTAGTCATCTATATTCCACGCACGGGTGATCGGAGCGCTGTACTGTAATAAAAAGAAAGACTAGATTCTCTACAGTCCTATGATGCATTTGTGACCATGATGTTAAGTTCTTTCTGAATACGAGCAGAGGACTGAGGGGGTTAGATTCTTAGAGAGGCTAGATTTTTATATACCTGACTTACCAGCCTAAAGCACAAATCCCTCCTAATCGAGACCGACCCCGTAGATTCACCCCATTTGCCCAAATGAAATTCTGGTGCCGGGTACAATTACTTCTCCATCCACCGGAAGTGGCGAGTCAAAACTCTCTGCTAAACACAGAGAGAAAGCAGATCTTTTGTCTCTCTCGTCCCTTTGACATCCTTCAAACATGAGCGTGCTTGTGTACGGTTTACTGATGTCATGTGAGTTCAATGAGTTACCTGGTTACCAGTTGCCATTTAAATCTGCCAGCGTGTAACGTTGCCTAGTGCTGCCCTAGAACGGCAACAGTACTTTGTGTGCTTTAAATGTCAAAGGCCGTGATGCTGGTAATTATGTACTATCCACTGTGCCAGAAGAGGAGATAAGCTTTGAGCTCTTTTTTGACAGTATTGCTACTCACACTCCTTACTGCTCTTTGGCTTTGTAGGTCAGAGTAGGTAAACAAGAACTTGATTTATCATTTACATTTTTTGCACAGTGTCACTGATATCCCCATTGCTTGTTCCGTCTCTCTGTCTGCCCTCCTTTTGGCATCCAGTCTGTCCTTGCTGACTAAATCTATGAGTATACAGCGTGGAAGCCATTTCGATATGAGTGCATCAAGATTGTCTGAAGCTTCCAAGTCGTAATCTGTATCTCTTAGTTGTATTTGTGTTCAAACAGTAATGCCAACCTTTGAACACTTACCCATCAGAACGCTTTGAACTCACTAGACCAGTTAAGAACACAAATCTGAGGGTGAGCGGCGCCGAGCAGATGTCAGATACAAGGACGTTTCCTCCTAACGACAGTGCAGAATAGGGAGCACCATGCACCTTTGCTAAGTGCCTAAACTGTCCTGTGTTTTGGAACAGGTTCTTATTTTAGTTAAGGGGTTATTTATGGTGCTGTTTAGACTTCCCCTGGGCTATGGATTTTGCAGTTGCCTGTAGCTGCCACCAGTCTGCACTTGAAACGGCATGTCATGTCAGACACGTCAATTGCTTCTTTGGTAGCAGAGGTGTACAGTGTAACCTGCAACCTGCAAGAGTGAAGCAATGTTGTTCTTGCAGGCAATAACATGAATGGTGAACTCTGATATTTATTTTCCTTTACTTGATTAATTAGTAGAATAAGCCTAGAGGCTCAAAATATCCATTATTTCACAAACATAATAATGAAATGGATATTACAAATAAAAAAAATCAGATTCCATAAATCATCTTAAATAAAATGATCACTGAGGGATTTGAGATCCACGGGACAGTTAGATGCACCACCCTACACCTCCGCACCACCCCCCGTCGCCTCACCCCCCCCCCCACTCCTCGCTTCAAAGTTACTATCGGCGCCACTGATTCAACAGGAAATCAGTAGCAGTGGTTAATGTGCATTTATGTGTGGGTCCACTGTCACTGTATCGAGGGCAAATTAGGGGGAAATATGTGACAGGTGTTCGCGAGTGGGCGTGCATTAATTTATGTGTGCTTGAGCGTGCTAATGAAATATGTGGCGTGTGTGTATGTGCATGTGCATGGTAGGGGTCATGTGAATAGATGCTTGTGTAAATGGTATGGGTCATGTGTGGGTTTTCCACGTGAATAGGTGACTGACATGTGACACCCATGTCCATCAAATCAAATCACATCTTGGCCTAGATAGGGCAAATCTTCGCCTAACGGTCTTGATTTACTTCAATGCAAATTTTAATCTATACTATAGCTATACTGAAAATTCCATCAGGCTGTAAAACAAAGTCTTCAACCTCCAAGACATTTCGCCTGATGACACATTTCAGTTTACAGTTGAGGTCGGAAGTTTATATAAAATGACTTTTATTCTGGACAAAGTAGATATCCTAACTGACTTGCCAAAAGACATGTATGGTAACATGAAGTCTCTGGAGTGGTGATTCTTTTAGTTTTAATGTCTTAAGCGTAAGTGTATGTAAACCTCCGACCTCAATCGTATATTACACACATTTCAGACATGGCTGAAACATCCATTAAAGGCTGGTACCTGCTCCGGTGCACATGCTCCATGAGGGCAGGCGGTAGGGCGTGGTGAAGCTGTAGAACACGCTGACGTCTTGAGGGGTCAGGAACTCCACAAACTTGGCATTGTTAAACACTTCCCGCTTGCAGTTCAAGATGGACGCCGCCTGGTCCGAGATGTAAACGATCTTCCCCGTGATGAGCGAGACGGCCACAGCAAATATATCCTATTGGGCAAGAGAAACAACAGCGAAAACATTGCATCAGTCAATACGAGGCGCCATTGAATTTCAAAATGTCTGGAACATCTTTTCTGTAAGTTACTTTTCCCAAAAGATACCAAGCTATTAAGCAAATGCTCCCTTATAATTTAACTATATCTGCAACAATATCTGCATCATGGCAGTCCAGTGTCATGATCTGGGTAAATGCACTTCTTCATGCTCATCTTTCCCTTTTTTGAGAAGATATGCAGCAGACACTGATACTCTGTTGTTGTTCAACAATGCCAAACTGACGGTTTGCACTTGGCTATTCTGTTTAATATCTATGATATTTAAGAGTGTATTGTAGTGTATACCTAGTCAATGCTTTGTACCACACCACTATTGCCGTGGCACGGGATGGTGAAAGGTGTCGGGAGAATGGCCCACACCGGGGATCACCTTGAGTCCCACCCAGAATATTTTCACGTCCAGAGACCTTATTTCCTGCATTCTGGTGACTTTTTATGTATAAAATAATAATGAAGATATAGTACAAAACTGGTTTAATGTTTTAATTTCCTGTAAAAAGTTGTCCTACCACTACCACAGTATGCAGCATACCCCCATTTGGCTCCAACCACCACTGTGGTACGTAACCTTACAGACATTTTTGGTGTAATGTATTTTGTTGACAGTTCGGAAACAGCAGTGGTAGTATAGGGCCTACATGTTTGTGTTACTATTTTTTTGCAAATTTGAAAAGTTTGAAATATGGGAGAAAATTGGGAGAAATGACGCAACTGAAGAACACCGGGAACATCAGCAAGATCTCTGATTGGCTATGTCATCATCATGCCACTGTAGTACTTTGCAGCATCCTTGCTACTTGTATTGTGTACAATCTGTCACTGATGTTATTTGCTTATTATTTGCTTTTTATTTGTCCATTATAAATTCCCACATTGTGTACATTGGAAGCAGGACCAAAGGGAGGCCCATGCTCACCCCATAGTGTGTTCAGCAGCAGAACATAGAGGCCCTCAACAGCAAATACTGCGCAGGAGACCATGGGGGATACATTTAAGATTTGGCCAAACTCTTCCTCTATGTCTCCTCATGTCCTTGTTGAGGATCCAGTTAATACAAGGAAGAAAAAGCTGTTTTATTGTGAATTTAACTTCAACCATGAATCTTCACACCTGAGCTGCAAATTTTCACACAGCTTCCATCATCCTCAATATATATGAAGCTGTTTGGTGTTTCACTGGTGCCTACCTATAGTGAGGTGCTGTTATGGGGTACTTACAGTGTTTTTGAGTGTGTATTCAGAGGTAATGCTGTTGATTTCCTCTATGGTGTAGGATGACACGTCAAGCCCTGGTGGCTGGCTGTCATTTATCATCAGCATCTGGTAGTACTCCTCATTGGCTGCCAAGACACATGTCGATGCAATCTTCATCTCATACACGTGGCCAGTAAGAAACATGCTTTTCTGAGCAACATGCTTTATCTAATAATGTTGGCAATGGCGCGACTATATGTACGAGCATGTGCATGCATAAGTGCCAACTGAAGCGGGTCTTACCTTTCACCTGTTTGACACATCGCAGGGCATATTTGAGGGTGTTGAGAGTGCTGGACTTGCCCTTGCTCCTCTTTTCCGAAGGCAAGTGCATCTTCAGCTCCTTGAGGGTCTTGAAGAGCTCCTTCTGTGTCTTAGCTTTGGCTGACAGTTCGCTACTGCAGGGTGTGCAGGAGACAGATACACGTGTGTCAAAACGTGTGGCAAGGTCTTGTCAACACTGTCACACTCTGAGGAACACAGCTTTTCAGCATGGCGAGGGGAACAGGAGGGAGGTAGCTACCAGTATGGTTGGTCACGAGGAGATTGGTTGGACCTGGGCAGCATTTTCTGGGTCTTTGTTCAAGAACCTAGCTTTTTTGTGTTGCCCGCACATAAAAGCTCCTACAGCTAACAGTGATGTTGTTACAATGCAATTGTCCTTTAGTTTCTAGCTTAAATTTAGCTTAAACATAAAAATACAAATAAATACATAAACAAATAAATACTTTGGTTCTCTTGGATCATAGGTGACTGGTGACCACTGGCTAAGAGGTTCATGCAGACAGTTGTGGTTCAGGTGGAGGCAGAGAAGATGTGTACTAACCTGCAGCCACTAGTTGAAGGGTTGTC
The DNA here is from genome assembly GCA_034670405.1 of Hoplostethus atlanticus. Classification (NCBI taxonomy): domain Eukaryota; kingdom Metazoa; phylum Chordata; class Actinopteri; order Trachichthyiformes; family Trachichthyidae; genus Hoplostethus; species Hoplostethus atlanticus. Next base: position 2,178,602 of record JAXDDX010000025.1, read on the forward strand.
CTGCTCAGAGCTCACCAGGCTGAAGGCGTTGGAGCTGCTTGGCGGCGAGGGGCTGTGAGAGTTTGAGCTGCAACGATAAACAACATGCGATGTTAGGGAAGGAGGTGTACAGAAGGCCAAAAAAAAGGATCACACCGAAAGAACAGTGAGAACGTCAAAACAAACAGGGCATTAAGTGAAAAAAAAAGGATCACACCGAAAGAACAGTGAGAACGTCAAAACAAACAGGGCATTAAGTGAGTCAAGGATTTTGAATGTAGTGCACCCTATGTAGAGTATCGCAAAAACACCAGTGGCATCCCCTTTAGAAATAAGCCAAAGCAAGGGACACAGAAATCAAGTGGAGGCTGATAACAGTTTATTATCTATCTATAACAGAATTTAATTTATTCCCCTGAATCTGAAACAAGAAAACAAGTGACCCTGTCCTTGTTACTTGTCGGGTCATCAATAAATGTAAACAACCTATTTTCTCTCAATGCATCGGTTCGTGGGTAAACCTTGTGTAGAATAAAAGAGTACAGCCAAAATTGTAAATATCGACACAAAAGCAGTATTCAAATTGGTGCAATTGTCAAAATAAAGTAGCCTACACATACACTATATGGCCAAAAGTCAGTGGACACCTGACCATCACACCTATATGAGCTTGCTGGACATCCCATTCTAAAACCATGGGCATTAATATGGAGTTGGACCCCCTTTGCGGCTATAACAGCCGTCACTCTTCTGGGAAGGCTTTCCACAAGCTTTTGTAGTATGTCTGTGGGAATTCGTGCCCATTCAGCCAAAAGAGCATTTGTCATCAGGCAGTGATGTTGGACGAGAAGGCCTGGCTCGCAATTGGCGTTCTACTTCCTCCCAAAGGTGTTCAATGGGGTTGAGGTCAGGGCTCTGTGCAGGCCAATCGAGTTCCTCCACACCGGACTCTCAAGGTCTTTATGGACCTCGCCTTGTCCACAGGGGCACAGTCATGCTGGAACAGTGCTGATGTTGCTTCCGAGGCAGTTTGGAACTCTAGTGAGTGCTGCAACAGATGATTGGTGATTTTTACGCACTACGCGCTCCAGCACTCGTTGGCCCCGCTCTGTGAGATTGCGTGGTCTACCGCTTCGTGGCTGAGCTGTTGTTGCTCCTAGGCGCTTCCACTTCACAATAAAAGCACTTACAGTTGGGGCACATCTAGGAGGGCAGAAATTTCACGAACTGACTTGTGGCAAAGGTGGCATCCTACGACAGTGCCCCGTTTAAAGTCACTGAGCTCTTTACCACCCATTCTAAATTCTAAATGTTCGTCTATGGAGATTTCATGGTTATGTGCTGGATTTTATGCACCTGTTAGCAATGGGTGTGGCTGAAACACCTGAACTCAATAATTAGTAGGGGTGTCCACTGACCTTTGGCCATTTAGTGTATTTGCAAAAAGTGCTATTGCTGCACCTATACACAACAACCTTTTGATGTTTTCTTGCACTGGATTTGGACAAAAAATTGCTGCCAGAATTTTAGTAAAACTGGCATGAAAGTGTATAGCATATGATACCCATGTAGGACCTTGTGGCTTTAAATCCGTTAACGAACTAGGAGATTGCATGTGCAACAGCATCTCTCTGTGCAAATAACTTGCAGCGGGGACAAACAGAAAAAAGAGAAAACTCATAGATTCGCCCACCAGGGTCTCGAGATGCTTGGGCAATTACTTTTTACAATCCTTTGTGCCACTGCACCTGTACAGCCTAGGTGCCATCCAACAAATGTGAGAATACCCACCAACCTATTATTAGACATGTGAAGAGCTACTGAGAAAACATTTTACGACCTAATGCACTTTTTGCTACCAGCTAGAAGCAGCTGGCTAAAGGTTGTCCTGGGTGGAAGACCTGATCTAACAGAATGTCACTATTTCAATAAACCAGACCAGAAGAAACAGGAAAAATAAATCGCTTCACCACTCAACCTTTTCTCACTAAGCATCCTAACTCCATCCGTCGCTAGGGTCGGTGGTTAGCTCTTAAGTCATTTTATTGATTATTTTGTTTTCAATTAATGCTTCCTATTCACTATAGGCCTGTATGGTCTCAGAGTTTGTTTAACCTTCATGTAACAGGGTAGGTTAACACATGGGAGTTGCCGATACAACCAGTCTTCTACTGCTAGCCACTTTAGCAACTCCACTGTAGCAGTAGTTTGAATCAGCCGGCTTGCTTAAGAGCATATTGACAGTAATTGTTAAGGAACGGGGAGCACTACTAAAATATCTCTTTGTCAACATACTTGTTTTGTATCTTAAAGCATTTAGGAGTTATAATAGTTTCAGGAAAATCAGTTGACCCTACGCCCATACAACCACCTGCCCTCTCCAGAGATTTTCTCTGCTAGACGTTGGCTGATGAAGCTATGCCTACAGCGTCATCACTATTGTTATCGATGCATGTGTTGGAAGCATTGGCAGATGACTCAGAGTGCTGGTTATGCAACAGCCACCCTTCTCCAGGTGTGGAGTTTTCATCAGGCCCACATGAAAATGGCATTCTGGGATATTCTGACAGGTGTGGGAGATGTGTGTCAGAGGAAACCTTGCATAATGCAAAGTTAGGTACAATTTACTACGGGAAGCCAGAATCCTTTGTTATAATCATGTTATTGACATCTCCCAGCAGCTAATAGAGTGTTAGCTGAATGTCTTAGTTAATAATATCGATCTTACAAAAACTGCAGAATTGCTTAGAGGGGTAATTTGCAGACAATTAACTCACTTCATTGACCCGGGTTCGATGCCCAGGCCTTGGTGTGGGTTTCCTCCGAATGGTCTGGTTTCTTCCCACAGTCCAAGACATGCAAGTCAAGCGGACTGGAGACTCTAAATTGCCTATAGGTGTGATTGTGATTATGAGTGTGATTGTATGTCTATCCGTGTTAGCCATGTGATGGATTGTAAAGAGCAGCAGGTAAAGCAGGTAATTAATGAATGAATGAATGAATGAATGAATGAATAAGCCACTTCATTGAAGGCCCTCTATCATTTTTCCGTTTCCTTGCATATAGAGGTTTTTCCTTCAGTGGAAAATCGCTCGATGTAGCTACATCTACAGTCTTCTTGTAGTCTAAACAGCATTTTTATATATATATATATATTAGGGCTGTCAAAGTTAGCAAATTCGCAAATTCGTTTTAATGCCACAAATTTTTTTGACGCATTAACGCAGGTACGGCCGAGCTCCACTACCCGTTGCGTTGTGTTGCCATCAGCATCACGGAAATTTGCCGTTCTACCTGCTCCACAGAGCACATTGTTTTGACTTTGAGAAGGAGTGGAGAACAGAGGGGAAAAGCTTCTCTGCATAAGTCGGATGGCAACTAGCAAGCAATGAATAAAGAAAAAGGCATTTTGAATGGCAAGTTCAGCTACAAAGCCCTGCCAGATGGGTCTGTTGACAAGACCAAAGTTATTTGCACTTACTGTCGAGGTGAATTGAGTTACCAACGGAGTACATCTAGTCTTAAATACCACACAGGTACTGCATTTAGGGTTTCTGGAAAATATAGGTTTTGTGTTGTTAACTGATTTCCAATAATAAATATACATACATTTGTATAAAGCAAGCATATTGTGTCCACTCCCATGCTGATAAGAGTATTAAAAACTTGAAAAATGTCCCTTTACTTTTTTGAACAGATAAAAAATGTGCGATTCATTTGCGATTCTTTTGCGATTAACTATGGACAATCATGCGATTAATCGCGATTAAATATTTTAATCGATTGACAGCCATAATATATATATATGTATATATATAGAGCCCAGAGCTTGTCTCAGTCAGAGACAGTCCCTAGTGGACTACAAGAATGACTCACACAGTAGAAAATGGCCATGCTATTACATCTAATGAAGCTTACTTCCATGACCTAGAAGGTCCTCTCCCCCACGGTGGTAGGAGACACTGAATTAGCCACAATGCATTGGCATGGATGTGCTCTCACCTCTTGTTGCTCCCCGATGACTCCAAGAAGGCGGAGTCCTTGCCATTGCCATTGGAGCTGCCCACAGATTCGTTGCCTTGAGACTCGTTGCCATGGGACTCGTTACCGTGGGATTCTGTCCCACTCCCGCTGGAGCCGCTGCCACCCATCTCCGCGTCCTCGTGTAATTGTGGGCGAGGACGCTTCCTATCGTCGTGGGGGGAGCCCGGCGAGGCTGGGTGCTCGTGACTGCTATCACTCCCCTCGGAGGCCAGTCCTAGCTCAGGTTCCAGCTCGGTCCCGTCCCGCCCGCCACACCCCTCGTTGTAACCGCTGGCCATGCGGTGCAGTTGGCTAATGGAGCCACAGGGGGAGCCGTCCTTTTCCTGCATCTGGAATCCAACCCTCTCCCTGTCCCGTTCACGCCCGTCCAGGGTTGAGTACAGATAGTGCTTTGGATCGCCGTCCTCAGACATGGGGCAGGCCAAGGGGCAAACGGTGGAAGATTAGGTTATCTTTGCACCCATGGCACTGGGACATAAAACGTGTTGATGCCTCAAGAGGAATGTGTAGTCTGAAAGAGGAAAATAATACAGTTGAAAAGTATTCACATGGACCCTTTACAGTACAGTTCACTAATGTATAAAGTAGGGTTAGAGAAACTGTTATATCAGGCCGATATTGGCCTTTAAGTAAATATCGGATCTCGGCTAGTCAGTGTTGATATGACAGAGATTAAAAACTATGGGTACAAAATATTGGCTATCGGCAGCTTCAATCCAAAAATATCTGCAGTGGCCTTCAGATGGCCATATCGGTCGAACCGTAGTACAAAGCAGGTCAACGGATACAGGAAATTATTCTATTATTAGAAGTGATCTAAGGAGGTCAAATATAATCCATACACCCAAAACAAACAGGCAGCCACTGCTTTGATCTGATCGGCTATAGTTAAGCTTTAGATGTGACCGTTGATTTCAAAAGTCAATCACACAGAAAAGGACACAGCAACACAGGTAATGTCGACCTGTTTTTGCACACACACAAACACACACACACACACACGGCCGCTGCTATCCATCCTTCAAAAGGTTTGCCACAGCACACTTGAAGTGCTCTGCCCTTTCCGGCTACTCTAAGCCCCAGACCAGTGTGATCCAGTTCTGAGCTTTTCAAAAAGGCTTTTCAGACGAAAGGGGAGCTGTTACAGATGAAAACAGCAGCACTCGTACTATCCTCTCTGAAGACACACACCCTTGTACACAAGCATTCATATATACCCCCACACACACACACCATTAGACCTCATTTGGATGTAGAATGTAGATTTAGACAGTTTAGAGCATGGGAGATAAAATGTATGATTAGTACCATTTAGGTTGTTTGCTCTTCTGCAGCCAATGTCTCAGTACTTCACACATGAGCTAATCAACAGGTAGGAGGAAGGTCTTCACTGACAAATCAACCTCTGACCCTCGCCAACACAACAGTATTCCGATTAATGTGAAGGATACAGATCCCACTCAAACAAGCGATAAACAGACGTGTTGATGCACCGTCCATGTTCACTTAGGCCTAAATCAAAGAAAACGTAGCCTTATGCAATGCACAATTTTCTAATAATTTAGAAAAGAAGATACTTCCAGAACCAAATTTACTTTGTATCATGATACCACATTCAGAGATCGGCCCGATAATCACACAGAAAAACTCATATGGTCACCTTAGTCAATTTCCTGCCTACTCTAAGGCAAGTCACAATCCCTCCTTGCTATTTATGTCAGCTAAAGCCCTACTAAGGAATATTGGCAGACACTAAAGGAATAGAGTGCACTCCAAATCGATTTCACAATCCAGTTAAACAAAACACAGGAACATTTTCTCGGTTAGCTGATTAGGATAGGCTATCTGCCTAACTTTTCTGGGATAGTTAGTTTGCTTTCTGCTCTATTGCTTTCTGGGGGCCTTATATTTAGGCTTATTCCAGTATTTCAGTAAAATGACATCATGTCAGTTACACAGGTACATCCTGAAATCTGCCACTGTACTGTGTAATTTAAGAATGGTATTTGCTAACAAAACAATCTCTTTAATCCATCCAGTTAGGATCAGCACGGTAATTTGCCAGCTGTGTGTGTGGTGAGGTGGTGTGTGTTTGTGGTCGGCAGCACCCCTGAAAGGGTCTTGAGACAGTAGTAGCCCCATTGCCTACTGTAGACTACTGCTACTCCTGCTCTGCTCAAACAACTTCACATTATTACAGGTTAAAACAAATTGACCCAATACACTGAAACAGCTGCAGTATGGCAACACTTGTTATAACTAGGTAAATACACTATGGCCTACGCTTTCTTTCTCTGAAACTGATACGAGCTTATTTCAAGTGTCAGGGAATGTGTTTGAATGAATACGATCGTATACGCTTAAATGATTCAAAAGTGAAAATAACCAATATGCAATAAGAACGCAATATACAATAAGAATAATGGGAGCAAACATCCCTTCCCCCATCTAACTCCCATTGACCTGCTATTCAAAATCCACACACACATTGACCTGCAATCCACTGCTCGGTACACTGACAGTTATGTAAAAGTGACGATATCGTTAAGAAAACGCAATAGAACACAACGGGCGGTTGGCTATGGAGGAACCATTTTATAATAGCAGACACTACACTTATTTTCCAAGAGCAGATAACCTCGAACCGGTGTTTATTGTTAGAAAAATACAAGGAGTAGTCTCCGCGTCTGCTCACTTCGGAATCCGTTATGCAACTTATTTTTTTGCTCTCGGTTACTTATTCTAGTTCAAACTACAAGTGGAAAAAACAAACCTGTGCAGTCGAAATAGAAACGACCTTTCCGGATCTCCTCGTTGTCAAGTAGAAGCAAAGTCGACCGCTGGATAATATTAACTTTAACGTATCCAGTATTCTTCAATGGGAGACAGGAATCAGACTGGGTGACACAGTGCACCGCAAAATTTCCTCCCCGGCTTCCTCGGCGCTGGCCTACTAGGGAATACACTGGGAGGACGGGCGACCTCAATTCAGACTCCTCCCCCGGCCTCCTCCCATTCGCTTGAAGCTAGAGGTTTCCCTGGAAATCATGACGATATTCCAACGGCGGGAGCTCATTGGTCTAAATAGTTGTCAGTTGCTTCATATAAAACTGCCCTCCTCTGCACATGGAATACTATGTTGTATGTATCTTGCAGAGTGACGCTGGGTCGAAACAACTTATCGGCTGCTATACGTTACATAAATGCACAAGTGTAGGGTGTCTACTTGGAAACCATTAATCGGAGTTACTCGTAGCAAAAAAAGAGCAGTTTAATCCGCCTTGGTCGTGACATAAGCAGCGCAAAATATCGTGTTGTAGGTAAAATCAAGTTAAATGAAGCAGCCCGTTGTATAGTCACTGCAGTTTTCACAAAATGCCTTGTTTGATGATTAGTTATAGAGAGTTTTCTCCCATTTGCCAATCGTTATTTTCTTAAAACGAGTGAAATAACTAAAGTAGAAATGACATGTGAATGAGATTTTGCAATTTTTGACGCATTACTGCTTTTAACGTAATTTTATTTTTTATATTATTACATAACAAACATGGTGTGGATGTTGCGTTATCCTCACGTCAAAGGGACAAATCCTGGGATGCTGAGCTTAGTATGGCTGTTAATGAAATACGATCACTATTAGCGCTGGAGGTAGTTACAAGCAATCACTTTACACCGCTATTCATTTCACGCCAGACTGAAAGGGGGCGGGAACAGTAATGCCTGGTGACTGTGGCGCGACTACATTTTGCCGAACGCCGTCTTTAGACGCACCAACGTTCCCCACTGTGGTTAGCTGAAGTTAAGCTTAGGTTCCTTCTCTTCCCATTCAGCTCGGCTCTTTTGTCCTCTTATGAGAGCTCTTATGTTGAATGGATGTTTGCTTTTTGTCGAGCTTGCTCACTGGCTCTCCTGCAGCCTACCACTGTGTTCCTACAACGTGTTGTGAGAGTGAATAAAAGCGGAGTGGCGAGTTGTAATATTGTCACCTGCTGGCATGGCAGCCACAACCCGAGAGCTACAATAGAGTAGCTCTGCAAAACAATCTTGCCTTTGGCTGCCTGACTAAGGATGTCAATTTCAAGTGGCAGCAGACTCACCCTGCCGAGTTGGCATAGACTACAAGTCTACAACTCACACTGGCTGTCTGCCCCATGATCAGTGTGCACTCAAAAGAAAATGTCTCAAGAGAGAGTCAAGTCTCTCACTCTTTGTCTCTCTGATATCATGATAAGCGGTGAGCACTGAGCTGGCCATAATATGGGTCTGTACTGTTGTGTTGTGGTGGTGGGCACATATGTCATATAAAAGCACACATATAAAAGCCTGTTGGGGGTTGTGAGCGCACCTTTACAATGTGGGGCATCAACGTGTAATGATACAGCCACAGGGTTCACACACAAAAGAACAGGTTTTGAAAAATACTTTGCCCATTAGCACAGAAATTAATATGCTTTTGCATTTCTGCCAAAGAGGTGCAAACACGACAACATCCCTCAGCCCCTGTGTCATCTTTTTGAGATGATACACATCCACACACAGACAGACAGACAGACACACCACAGCAGACTGGGAGATCCTGTTGCTGGGGTGTAATTCTATGAGCTAGTGTGAGGCAGGATGTAGGTGGCTTTTCCTCTAAAGCCCAAGAGCATTGACTGGTAGATATGTTTACCTTACCAGAAATCCTCTACATTTAAAAGCATATCTATTACCCTACTTTTTCCCTGGCATCTTGTTGTGTCATATGGAGCTCAATTTTGTGAAGTAGTCACATGGAGGGTGAAAGGAAACCATTATGTAATATGATGTAACACTTTTTTATTGTTACCTGTAAGGACGCTCTCTCTTCGCTTCTCCCTTGAACAGGGAGGTCAGAGCGCAGGGTCCGCTACAGAGCAGCAACCCTGGAGCTGGTTGTGGTTCGACGACTTGCTCAAGGACAATTCAGCAGGGTGGATTCTGTCTTGAACCTGGCTCGTCCAGTTCACTACACCACCCCCACTGCCCCGTCATATCTGCTATGCCATTGGAAATTTGAGACGATCGTTTTCGGTCAGAAATTATTGCAAGTTGAAGGACAAAAGTCAAGACAGCATTCATCAGGAGTTATCTTTATCATGGGTTCACACCCTGCTTGTACCAGCAAGAAGTTCATGGGCTGAATCATGTGAAATGGCTCCACCTGCTGGATGCTGGATTACAGTGTCAACACCCTCTGGCTTTCCTTTGAACTACTGGGCAGGTGTGGTCCTGCTCATGTCAGAGATCAGCATGTAACCCTGCTACCAGAACCCTTTTGAACGTGGGCCAGTACTAAATACATTTGTCTGCCTTACCAACGTGCTGCCATATACCCACAAAGAACTGAACTGTGATCAAAATATAATGGCAAAACTACCCCATTATGCCAGCATGGCCATGGTGCATTACACATATGCAGTGGGGAAAATATAATAATTGTCCAGACTATTTACTCATCAGTCCTTTGAAAAGATGCTGATGTTGAAAAGACTCAGAGATCACAGAGGACTATTCTGCACTCTCGGTTAGAGTGACTCACATCAATTTAGGGGCACCTTGGGTCTGATTACAAGTTATTTATAGACATAACCTTTAGCATCACAATGACTCAAATGTGTTGTGCTAAAGTATAGAAGCGCTTCTATCAAAAGGAATACACGGCATGCATTTAACAACTGGATGCTGAAAATCCACGTAGGCCTACAGGAACCAACTGCAGTGTCACTACACATGGATAATCACATGCACACAGGTGTCTGTGACAGAGGGCCCCATCAACACCATTACCACTCAATGCCAGGGACATGGGAGAGGATATTGGTTTTAAGGATGCGTCAGCGGAAGGCGGAAACAGCACACATCTCCTGGTTTGTCACCTGTGTGTTCGATGCGGTCATTTTTTTTCCTTTACCCACGAACGTCACATTTGTGGCCCATCAGCCACCTGTTTCATTCAGTGATGTCAGAGGATAAAAGGATGCATGACTGTGGAGAGAAAGGAAAGGAAAGGAAAGGAAGTCATACGCAAGTCAGCGTGTGGCTTTATTAGAATCCTGGATATAGGAGCTCAGGGTCTCCTGCTGATGGACAGAGGATGTTTTTCCACTGTGCACCAGTACCTGGAGAAGTCATTCATACACACCGTGTGAACACACGGTGAAGCACTAAAGAAAGGGGACAGGAACAAAGGGTTCAAAGAGATTGCATTGAACATTTAACAATGATGTGTAGTGCTGCTACCCTCCATAGTCCTTCAGTTCAAAAATCTCAGGCTGTTCTACAGAATACTTGCTAGATTGTATTGCTAGATTATGGTAAATGCAGCTAGCTGAGTGTAGTGATTTGTTTAGAGCGTCCCATTTTATATGTACCGTAGGCAAAGGCTGCCTCACAGTAAGCCCCTGTGTGCAACTTTCATACATGTAGCATATAGCTTAGCGTAGCATGCACCTTTTATACATATAGCAGAGCGTTTCTGCCACCGTATTGTTCTTCCAAAATTGACTGAGCAAACCATCTACCGGTTTCTTGTTCCATTACATAACTGCAGTAGTGGAACAGCATAACATCCAGCATCTGATTCACACAGCGCTATTGTTGTTGTAGCTTACAGTAATAGTGAAATCAATAAATCAGGATTACTCAAGGTTGGAGACTATTTTGAAATGCCCCATGGAGCGAAAGCAAATACATTTCGTGATTCATCCTTGAAAACAGGAATGAAAGATTAGTCCACTTCAGAGGCTAGACAGCCCACACACAAGAGTCTCCCGTCGTGAGTGGGATGGCAATCGCAAACACCCCATTCTTGGCTTAATAACCTTCTATACTACAAGTAAACAACCATTACCAGAGGCAACGCTGACACACACACAGCTCCCAGCTTCAAACTAAGCGGAGCACAGCATTGTCAATCTCCTAAAGTGATTGCATGTATAGATGATGGAGAATGAGGCCGCAGAGTACATGTACGCATGCTTTTACAAGATCAAGGGGCAGTACCAAGGACAAGCATTTACATTTCAGTACTATTCTGAGAGTGTATGTGAGGGGGAGCGGATGACCCAACACGACTTCACTCCCCTTGGCAATGAGTCATCAAACACTTTCTTCCCCCCACTCTCGCACATCAAGCAAAGGATGCCAGGTCTGGATGTATTTCTGGTCTGGAATCAATCTGCATTCTTCACAGCACTCAAAACAGAGACTGGATCTATGGTGCTGCCCTGAGTGGGTACACAAAAACCACAACAAGAACAAGGGACGGACCACAGGGGAAAATGTAAGTTTGGTGGAAAATAACTTTAATAAAACTCCTATGAAAACAAAAAAACAGCAAAACAATAAAAGCCTGTACATTTGACAACATCCAGTGTCTGACAGACATTTGAAGGCTAGCGGTGCGAAATACAGCAGCATCACACACAGACCCACAGTGACGACCATTATAGGCTTAGGCTTGGGCCCAGGGGTTCATATAGTAATATACACGGTTTGTATACTCATTTATGGATATTGCACAAAAATCAAACACAGATGCAGATGCTGGAGGAGCATCTCATGTCGAAACCAGGAAGTAGCTTCGCATCGCAGTGTAACGCCCCCCTACTGATAAATCTCTCCCACACAGGCCCAAAAACTTGGCCACACCTGCTCATATAAAAACACATACACTTAAAAAGAGAGCGGCACATATTTTTGCATGGACATTCACTTTTGGAACAGATAATTAAAAACACAGTATAAACAAGAAAACAACTAAACATTTTGCTTTTTCGTTTTGGTCCTAAAATGCTTCAGTTATTTTTCAGTGAGTTAATTTGCTGTGGATGTTAGCAGTCGGATGGTGCTTTGAAAGGTTGACATCCTTAGGCGAGGCCTTATTTAAGACAAGAACTTCTTGGGGTAGTGAAAATAACTCAGGAGATTATTATTTTTTTTTAAATGACCCCTTGTCCAACAATGCTCTTGATTCAGCAAGTTTGGAAAAAAAAGAATATTACACATTGTCATTTCAAAATAAAATAAAAAAATAAAGAAACCAAAAATAAAGTGTTTAGTTCATTAAAAAGATTTTAAAACATTATTTAAAATCTCTCATCAGAAGGTTCCAGTGTTCAATGGTTCCACTTTGCCTCATTGGGCCACAAGGCTCAAGGTGTCTTTCTGTATCAGATTTTTCTCTTTCACCACTCTCCCCCCCCCACTCCCCCACACTTTTTTTAATTTGTAGAGTAGTTAAGTAGCCTGGCACAAAAATTTTAAAGGCAAAAAAAACAAAATACAATCTTTCAGCAGTTTTGAGGCACACTTTCATGACAAGCAGGAGGCATCGCGGCATCGCATTAAGATGCACTTCCTGTGGGCATTGTGCACACTGTGGCGTCATTTTAAGACATGGGGGTGAGACGTTTTTGTCTTTAGTCTTCCGTCTTTCCACACCCATCTGTTTTCTGCACTGTCCTTTAAAACAGTTCAGAGGGGGGGTGGGACGGGGGGGGCTCTTGGTGCTGTGTGGTCAAACCATGCGCTCCCTCAGAGTCCAGACCAGCCAAACCGGAAGTCCCTCTGACACGAGTGAAGGACCCCCTAAAACACCCTTTTCCCTAATCAGTGGGTCAGCCCGCTCCATCCACTAGGGGCCAGTTCATGTCCGGATGTTTGGGCTGGGTGGGCCGGGGGTTCAATTCCCTTCCTTTGGCTGTGTGCTCCATCTCCTGCTATGCCTGTGCAAAACATGCAACCACCTTACCGACCACCACTCAGAAATGTCATGAGGCCTTGAACTTGGATTTTTGGATTCTTGAACTTGGATTTTTGGGAGGATGTAAGGCAAGGAGGGATACGTATGGGTACAGTGTAACTGAATGCCTAGGAGAGTGGATTTACACAGTGTGTGTGTTCGTATGAGTGTGTGTGTATATATGCACGTGCACCTGTTCATGTTTGGGATAGTCCGCTAGATTCCCTTCTTTAAAACACGGGTGGCTATCCTCCCGATCTCCTTGGCACACCTTGCCCCCCCCCACCACGCTCCCAGACCGTGTCCTTCCGACCCTTGACCCCTGGCCTTCAGGGGTCACAGCTGCTCTAGGAGCGGTTGTCTTTGGCCACATTGTGGGCCATCCAGTTGACTTTGGTGGTCCAGCTCTCTCGGAGGGCCTCGTCGAACTTCTGGCGGAACTGCTTCAGCGCATCCTCGTCGGTCTTGCCCAATGCCAGAGAGTCCTGGAGAGGATGAGGAGAGATGAGGGAGGATGGAAGGGGAAAGACAAAGGGAATGAAATGGAAAAGAGAGAAAGAGGGAGGACTGTCATGAAATCTCTTATCATAAAACCCAAAGCGCACATGACCGTATCTCTCGGAGGCAAATGCTAACGGTAGCTGTGGTCCGCAAGGTGCAGACTGTAACACTGTACGTCATTAGTTAAGTGATATTTTTCCAAGAACAAAACATTTGAGTGTGTATTTGTGGGATACCTTTAGGTACTGGATGTCTTTGACAGAGGTGAGCTCAGGCAGTCCAGCAGTAAGCATGAGGGCAAACAGTGTGATGAAGAGGTTCCCGTTTTTCCTCAGGATCAGATACGCGTCCTCGCAGTTCTGACGGAAACTGGATGACCAGCAGAGACGTGCATACAGGGACAGTAAATGATCACCGCCATTGACAGTATACGCAGTCATTTGATCTCATAGCATTTCCAACCTTTTCGCCTGTTAGCATTTAATCAATGAATTAATAACTGTTGGCACAGTTATATGCAGAGACAGGATGAGCGTAGGACAAACACGAGGAACGAACCTGCCAAATTTTTCCGTGTTACCCGTCTTGCCCTGTTGGATGACGTGGATGAAGTCGTGGGTGAGGATAAAGGGGACGCGCTCCCTCTTGATGCCAAACTTGGACTTGAAGTTACCCAGGATGTGTCCGAAGTCTATGTGGAAGAGCTGATGGACAGACACAAAAGGCATTGTGAGCATGGCGGAAACTGGAAAAACCAAAGACGTTGAGCCTCATGGGCCATTGCACTTGCTACTGTCCTCTGGAGAACGTATACAAACACGATGCATTGTCTGCCCAACCTGTCCAGTGCTGCGGACCATGATGTTGTCACTGTGGCGGTCTCCTATACCCAGAACGTAGGTGGCTACACAGTAGCCTGCACACGACAGGGTGAACTCCTCGATGGCCCGATCCAGAGCATCACTATGAACGGAAACAATACACAGTATTATTGATCAATACCAATGACTTCATCTTCGTCAGGTGATATTGTGCAGATGCAACTTTATTTTTTGGGTCAGTTCCAGGCCCCCATAAGAAACCTGTCAATTCTATTGCAATTCCTTGGTTGCCGATAAAGCTCGATAAAAGTCATAGATTACTGAATGCCCCTTTAATCTAAACAACCTAATATGGTGAACAACCAAACAGAGATTCAATATCTTGATGTAATTCCTCAAACGTACATTGAAAGACACCAAGTGCCGACTTACCCAGAGTTTTTCTCTTTGAGCCAGTTGAGCAGAGCATCCTTGTTGAAGGCAGCGGTGGCTGCCACGTTGCAGCTGGTCAACTGGATGTTGGCGATGGTATCCGCCGATGACACCACCTCAATCAGCCCCGCCCGGTCACCCGTGGCTAGGCAACCGTATGGCACGATTCTGCGTGATATGTATGGAAAAGGGAAGTGAAGAGCTTGTTGATATTAATTAGTACTATGCATCCATCCACCCCGACATATTTGGTGCATAGCTACAAAAAATGTGCAGATAAGTAAAAGTACACATTTACACATTTAGTAGGGCAGTTCATGTACCCATTTGCTGAGGTAAATCTGTATATTTCACAGCCAGTCAGACTTGAAAGTGTCCTCAAGTTACCTGTCCAACATGTCTACCCTCCACAGTGCTAAGGTCTTCTGTTATATGTGATTAGATTAAGATTTTGACTGACTAGTGTTCACTGATGCAGTCGAGTCTTATTAAGAGGTTAATGACCTCAAGTCAATGGCAAATTGTATTCATTGATTCCCAGATGGTGGCAACCATTTAAGCTATGTTGGGTATGTCTATGTAGGGCTACTGATTTCATGTATTGGCGAATGAGGCACTAACACTAACCCATGAACACCTAATTTAGCACGAGATCCTTCGGCTGAAAAAATAGACTTGTATGCCAATTTTCAGACTTCTATACCAATGTGCACATTTTTGTGCACATGATGGGACTAATGGCAAATACATTTATGTATCATCCTCACTGTCATCATCATCAATAATGTCTCCTGGGTTCATTGAATAAACTTTTAATATTTAATATTAAGAATTGTTTTTACGGATCCACTGAAAGGATTACTGATGGACATGACATGCAACAAAGGTCAAAGTTTGATCTGAACACATTTTGTTGTGTGCATGATGTCACACACCCCAGCTGGAGGATGATCTTCATTCAGGTTAATGGTGTTTTCTCCTCATCTCCACAAGATGGCAGTAGGTATTCATTTTGCAGCAAGCTAAACTGACCTGGCCTAACAAATCCTCTTCTGTAGCTTGACTTTTCGGTCATTAATTGCACCAATTGAACGGCCCCTGTGGTCCAAATTGAGGCAGGTCTGGAAGAAAGAATGGTCTTGACTTGTAATGGAGACCAAATGACTAAGTCATTTCTTACTCTATTTGACGAAGGGGGGTCGAGTTTACGTGAATGAGAAACATGCACAGCTGATAATAAGTAATGACACGTGTGGCACACTACATGCCAAGCACACACACATCTTAGTGGCTCTGTTACATCTTTCTCCATTGTCCTCATGGCTGTGTTCGAACCCTGAACCTTTGTCCCTGTAACCTGAAGCACCGTCCTCCAGCTCAACTGTCAAAACAATCCGCCGCGCTGCCCAGCTCCAGATGTGTCAGTGTATGACAAGAGAAAGGGAGAAAGACAGAGGGTTTCTAAAAGAGCACACAAGTGTGGATCTGATTAGGACGTAACACAGAGAGTGTGTGTGTGTGTGTGTGGTACGAACGTCTACGCTGTTAAAGGGTGAGAGGTTAAACTAGCGGGGGGTGATTTAGTGTCTCCCCTCCTCTTCTGCACCCCACCACAGAGCTTCCCCTTCCCTACAGAGAGCAGGAACAAACAAGCCTGACATAGTCTGCACACACACACACACAAAAAAAATACCCACCTGAGGTCCAGATTTTCTTCTTTCCATAGCATATCCATTAACCTCAAAATCTGGAGGGTCAACATATCTTGCCTTAGATCTGGAGAGAAAGAGAGAAAGAGTGAGAGTGAGTGAGAAAAGGAAAGAAAACTACTCCTAACTTCTAACGCAAAAGTAATGTGCTGTTAACACCAAAATGCTTGAACCAAGGGAAGTGAATGACTTTATTCCCTCCTCATCATGACCTGGTGATATCCCTTCCCCCTCTCCATCCCACCCTCTTTTCTCTTTCATGCTCTCCTTCCCAAACCTCCCTCCCTCCTACCGTCTCCGTTCTTGAAGATGATGCCTAGGGTGTCTCCCCCCAGCAGCTTGTTGTTGTAAACAATCCACAGCGGCTTCATCTTAGAGTCCATGTACCGACACTTCTCCACACTGATGGAAGAATGAGGGAGGGAGGGGGAGAGAGAGGGAGAGAGAGAGAGAGAGAGAGAGAGAGAGGGGGGCGGGGGTGAAAGAGAGAGGCGAAAAGGTTAAAGCCGATCATTCCAATGCCCGAGGTTCCCGATCTTTTCCATGTCCGAGAACTTAAAGTAAATATACAATTAGGCCATGGACCCCCATTTGTAAAGATTTCTTGGTGTCTGATATGATGAAGTACAGAACTGCAACACTGTTTATACTACAGGATAAACTGTAGATAAAAAAAAAGGGGGGGACTCCCTAGCACCCCCTCAAGTACCCCTGGGGACCCCCCCCCCCACTTTGGGACCCATTGCCTTACTTGATGCCAGAGAGCAGGACGCTGGGGTTGAGCGGGGAGTGCAGGTCCGACAGACTCTCCGTGTAGCCAGTCTGTCTCAGACAGGTCATCATGGCCTCCTTGGTCAACATGGCCTCCTTGGTCTTACTGCGAGCGTTCTTAATGGTTCCCAGCTTAATTAGCTGATTGACCGACTTTAGCTTACTCAGGGCTTCCACCTAGGAGAGGCAGGAGAGGGGCAACGTCGTCACGGGATAGCAGTGAGTGCCGGGACAGCCATGACATTTCAGAATCACAGTGGTTTAGAATATAACATTTATGATCTGCTCTCCATGATTAAACGGTCATGATATCAAGGTGCAAAACAAAGAACAGAACTTGTCAGCATTGCCATCCTCGGGCCATCTCCCACAGTGTGTGCAAGATTTCAAAACAGGAAGTGGCCCGGATGAATGACAGTGCTGAAGAGGAAGTGGGAGGAAGTGTCCAGAGGAGTGACTGTCAGAGCCAACACTGTAGAGGTCAAAGGTCAAGGGGTAGGGGTCGGGCTAAAAATACCATCATTCTAGCCCTGTCAGGGTTGACAATGGACTAGTGCTGTTAGGGAATAGGAGGGGAAGGAGACGAGGTAAGAATGGAAATGGATCCAAGAATGGGGACATAAACATATAACAGGAGACAGAAAATAAGTGAGAGAACGTGGGTGTGTGTGCCCTACCTGTTTCTTTAGGACCTCAATATGAGGGATGCTGCCTCGACAGTAGGCTTCCAGGATGAGGGCAAACTGGACAGAGACGGCCGGCATGTGGATCTCTGACCTGTAGAGGGCAGCAGAGGGGAGACAGCGTAAGAACAAAAACCTGAACAGACTCTTAGAAACTTCTCTCTTTCACAAACACACCATCTCTTTCACTTTCTCATAATGACATGCACGCACGCACGCACGTACCGGAGGTGCCAGAAGAGGAAGTGTCCTATCTTGCGGTTGGCCTGAGCACGGTCCAGGAGGAAGCGGGTGAGGGCGCAGTCATAGTAGGGCTCGTAGCGCAGCACCTGCACCAACTGCAGCAGGTACTGCGACAGCTCCTCATCGCTGGGGAGAGAGAAGGATGATAAGAGGTTTACTGGATGGTAAGGGAGGACTGCTTGCTTTAAATTAAAAAAACAGACAGGACTAATCAACTGGTATCAATTCTGATTAAAAACGAAATAAAAACATGAAAAAAGCGTGGAAGATTTAAGGAGGGGGAGGGGAAGGGGGCTGAATGACAGGTGAAGATGTGAATGCAGGAGGTTGAATATGAGACAACGAAGACTTGAGGAGGCGAGTTTGTCTTATATAACATTCATGTGTGGGTGTGTACATGCGTTTACCTCATATCACACAGGCAGCCCACAGCATACTCTCTGACGTACTGGTCGGGGTAGTTGAAGTCCAGCAGCTCCAGAGCGTCTCTGGGACTCAGCTTGGGCCAGATCTGGAGCAGCGCTTGGAGCTGAGACACACACAGATATAGAATCGCACAGAGGCTGAATTATAGCAACGGTGGTAACTATACAGGTCTTGTGCAGGTCTGGATCTCCACGTGGGAGTGCGCACCGCAGTCTATATACACCCTCCGGCTTACCTGGGCCATGTCCTCATGTTTGTTCCACTTGACGGAGAGCAGCAGCTTGGGAAGCGACTGGGGGAAATTCTCGCGACAGTCATAACGTAGTGTCCAGATCAGATCCTTCTCATTCTCACACAGCTGAGAGAGCGGATCACGCTCCATAATCTCCTTCAGCTCAATGTGGAACTTCTTACCCCCGCGACCCTGAGAGAAAAGGGTTGGTTGGGTTGGTCGATCGAGAGGAGGAAGAGGAGGAGATTAAGAAGGCGAGGGAGAAATAGAGGAGGTGAAGAAGGTAAAGAAGATGAGGAGAAGGAGGGAGAGAGGATAAAGGACATGAGGAGGAGATAGATGAGGAGAGGAGGTGACACGATGAAGGGCAGAGGGGTTGGAGGATGAAGATGAGGAGGGGAGTAGAGCAGATGAGAGGATGAAGAAGATGCAGAGGAGATACAAGAGGAGAGGAGGTGAGAGGAAAATAAATAGGAGGAAGAGAGGCAAGGATGATCGGAAGGTGGAGGAAGAAGAAAAGCAGCAGTAACACGTAAGCGCCACAAGATGGCAGCAGAGTATGATAAAGTATTTCCCAATTTCTCTACTGCCTTGAGTGCACTTCCTCACAATCTACAAACTGAAGATTAGCATTGAATGTGATGAGTTTAATCCAAGTATAGGGGCGGAAGTGCTTTTAAGATCCATGAACAGAAGTGGAATTTGGGCCCTAATGCAAAACTAATGCACAAGTGGACACACAGAGTACACGAGTAAGCGCTACTACTTGTAGTCAATGACAATCTATAGCGCCACACCCACATTATCTCACACAAGCCCCATGTGCGGATCGTGCTCAGGCATGCCCTCCACATAACATGGAGTTACATAGCTGGTTGTAACCCGTCCCACAGTGGATTTTGGGTACAGCCGTGGTGAGACAGGAAGACGAGTAATCTGATTACAGTCTCTAGTTTTGAGGGGGATTGACAGATTTTGCTGCTGCACCCTGCCAAAGTGATAACAATGGGTTTCCTAGGAAACTAGCAAGCCCTGTCTGACGCACTTGGGCTCTGCTGAAGGGAAAAAAAAGGAATAAAAGCTGTGGGGTGCTTTGCGAGTGAGAAGAGAAACAAAAATAAATAGTGAGGAATGTGAGATTATATATGTGTGGTGTGTATCTGAGAGTGTGTGAAGATGTGGAAGGAAACAGTAAACATGGTGTCCACTATGAATGATGCAGTCCCCCTCTGGGGCAATCAAAAATGCCACCTCGTTTTGACCTGCAATTGTTACCCCCCTCCTCCCGGGCCGCTCAATGAAAATGCCAGAATGCAGTGGTGAGATGCATCATTCCTAAGTGTCCAGTGGATGGTGTCTGAGATATCGCATGTGAGGTATGAATGAGCGAACAAATGGATGGAGATCGATCTATAGTCCCACCTCCCGATTTCACCTCATTCTGCACACGTGAGCACGTCCGCATACACCTTCTCTCCGTATGTCCTGCATGCATATGGACGCTTACGCACGTCCACACAATGACGCCCTACATCAACTCACCATTGTTGCGCAGTCGCTTGCTCTGGCCATCTTCGCAGCTTTTTCCAGTATCTGCAAAACAAGTGAGTGAGCGCTACGTGAGTGAACGCACACACTCATACTCATACATCACAGTTAGAGCACATTGAGCAGGCTGAGCACGTCCCGCTCCTCTCATGCGGACACACCGCCACTTCATCATAATCACAAGTTACTATTATGAAGAGCACTAAGCCACGGTAACGGCAAATTCATCCGCAGTCAATCTTGAAAAAAGGGCAGCGGAGCTCCCATCAAATGAGCTTAGACAGACTGAATATGATGATGGCATGATCACTAAGGGAGTGTATGAAAAGATGCCCATTAGCTGCCACCAAGGTATGCTTCTGTGAGTGACAGAGTACAGTGGCGGAGTACTCTGTGCATGTGTGTGCACGCACTCTGACCTTGTCAAAGGGGGGGAAGATGATGGGGTGTGCCGAGTACTCGGGGAAGTGGATGTGCAGGGCTGTAGCGTTTTCAGTGTATGGGTTGGTCTGGATGGTCCCTATGGGGTTCAGCATCTCTTCAAGTTCATCTGGACAACACACACACACACACACACACACACACACAGTTGGAAGAATTTAAAGAACAGGCATTTAAGCAATGTATTTTCAGCAGTAACCACTGTAGAAGTCCACCCTGCATCTTTCCAAACAATTCCTCTTGAGCGTGGAGCAACAGTGCAACAACAGTGCAGCAGCAAGCATGAATAAAGAAGGACTTCTAAGATTGGTTCTATCTGTATTCATGGATATAAAGATTGTGTGTGTGTGTGTGTGTGTGTGTGTGTGTACCAGGAAAGGAAGACCAGCTGTGTAGGATGATATCTCCGGTCTTCAGCTGGCCTTTGTAGTCAAACACCATGGTGTTCACCCAGGCGATAGGGTAGTGCTGGGGCAGAGAGAGACAAGGAGAGAAACAGCAGTGGATTACAAATGAAAGTACAGGGATGGACAATATGGAAGAGGCTGACCTTGAGGATGAATGTGTGTGTGTCTGCACAGGTGCATGTTGTGTGTGCAGTGAGTGTGAATCAAATGTGTGTGGTTGCACTGTGTCCGAGCATCTGCACGAGTCTGTCCCTCACCACTTTTCCGGCCTTGCGGATGGTCTGGTACTTGGGGTGGGCGTTCTTGGTGGACTTCTGCTTCTTGACCTTGTCCATGACGGCGTAGACGGCGAAGCAGAGGCGCGTCATGCGCGGCAGGTCGCAGACGGGCATGTCAAACTCCAGCGTGCCGTCGCACCACGTGTGATCCGAGCGGCCGCTGCTCTCGCTGCTCACTGCTGGCTTGCACAGCAGCTCGGTGCCGTGGAAGAGGCCCGCCCTGACCTGCACCTGGGTTGGAAGGACAGCAAGGGTCCAGTGTCTGACGATACACAAGCTGCCCTGCCTCAACTCAAGTTATTAAGTTCACATCCAAGTCAAAGCAATAATAAAAGTAACTTAAGCTACTATAAAAGGAATTTGTATGACAGCCAGTTAGTGCATGTCTGGATTGCTAGATTGACTGACAATGTCTTGCTAGTGCTGAGATTTTAGTGACATGTCCTCTGATATGTGTACCCAATGACATCGTGGGGCAACAACTTCAGCGATTACAGATTTTGTGGGTGCATTGAGTGCCATTTTATGGATATGGACAAAAACTGGCAGAGTTTACCTTGGCAGTCTCCTCTGCATTCACCTTGCTGCCTTTTAGGAGGAGTATCTTAAACTGGCTAGACACGTCCCACACACACGTCTGTACTTGCTGCAGGAGGGAGGCAGAGAGGGAGAGCGAGAGGAGAAAGAGATGCAGTGAGCGAGCATGCCGTGACATAAATAATATATTCCTGTGGTAATATTCTTCACCACGAGAATAGAACACACTCTGGCACCCTGCCTCTGAGCCCATATATTCACTGCGCGCACACACACACACACACACACACACACACACACACACACAGTGTGGGAGGGTCAGGCAGGTCATTGTGATGTCAAGCCGAGTGGATTTGCAAGGGTCAGCAGTCAGCAGGACAAACACAATCACATGATGCCTAGAGCCTGTGAACATGACTAACTAGCACACTTCCTGCTGCTTGTTGCTGCTCTCTTTGTGTGTGTGTGTGTGTGTGTGCGTGTGCGTGTGAATGACCAAGTGCATGGCTAATATTGCCTTTGTTGTGCACATGCTGTTGTGCATACGCGAGTGTGTTATTTGCCTCTCACTGCATGGAAGAGACTATATTGCTTTGTGTGTGTCTCTGCTCTAATATCATGTGGTTCCATGTACTGTCCCATCACAAGAACACTCTGTCCTTCCCCTTCTCCTGCTTCGTTTTGAACCAATTACGAGTTAGCGTTTCGACAGCGCAACAACGGCGCGTCCAATAGCAGGAGGTTTCTTCGCTGAAAATAAATCTCACTTCCTGTAACAGCCAAGCATCATTCTACCGCAAGCTAACTCCGTCTGACCACAATCTCTCTCCGTTCTGTTTATTCCCCCATCTGCCTCCGTCTTGCTGCTCATTTTTCTGCATTTTTGCCTTTTTGCTTGTAAACTCCTCTTTCCATATCGGGAGCTTTTTTTCCCCGTCATTGTCTGCATGTGACATTTGTCATGCACATTCAAATGCATAGCTGTTCCTCTCCCTTTTCTCCATACATAGAAGAATTGATTATTACACATAATCTTTGTGTGAATTTACCAGTTCTCTTTGTCTGGACTATAATGGAAAAATCAAGCAAGTAGGCTCCAAATACTAATCCCTTGTAACACCTTAATTTATAGTGTAGTAAATGATAGTCAGTGTCAAAATAGGACAATCAAGTAAGTTTTGTTTTAGTTTTTTTTTTACTATAAACCCATTAATTGTTTTTGATCATAAGCTACAGACAGCGCACAGAATTCCAAATACTCCAATACCTTTGAATGCAATATCTGTAATAGGATCGATATGTGGATAATTGACACATTCACAGGCTTTCAAAACCACACATTGCCGCGGAACAGTCGCCATGGCACCAGGCAATCAAGCCCCCCCCCCAGGAGAGCCCGCTAACGAGAGCCAATTAGACTCCACCTGACCTTTAAAATGCAGATGCACACATCAAAAGAGCGAGGCCTCTTGTGCACCTGCCAGGAGTGGCGAGTGGGTTAGTCACGTCTGTTGATGGTTTGGTAAGGGCAGGGCAGATCTGTTCAAACACATTCAGAGCACCGCTTCGTAGAAGACAGGTGGTGCGGGAATGGCCAAGTGAACATTTACCTAGTAAACCTGATAAGGGGGGGAGCACTTCCAGTAAACCTGCTCCCTTTGTTTGCTTGAGAAAACCTGCGGTCATGTGTGCGTCACTTTTAACTTCCGAAATAATAAATCTAAAACATTAAATCACTTACCAGATTATATACACGACCAGTAGCTGACTGAATTGGACAGCAATCGTAGCAGTTCGTAACAAAGATTTCAACCCAAAGTGGAAATGACAAATAAATGGCTGCTCAGCATGTTCATGTGGCTTGTAAAGTGTGGGTCATTTGACAACTGGTAATAATAAACCAAAGTGAAACAAAAACTGCAACAAAAGTAACGATTTCACCCCTGACTCAAACAAACTATAGGTGGAAAAAACAACCTTAAACACGACGAGATATAATTCGACACCACATTGTATTCACACACCCACACACATTTTGAGACTAACCGGGGGAACCCTTTTCTTGGGGGGTAGCGGTAAGGGTGGGTTGGAGGACTTGCGGGTGACCACGGCGCCGATGGCCGAGATCTCCTTGTCGAACATGGCCTTGATGGTGCTGTTGTGGACCAGGGTGAGGTGGGGAGACTCCTTGGCCTGCATGCACACCTGTATGTACTGCACACAAGACAGGACAGGAAAAGGAGGGGTTAGGCTGCGTGCACACGGAAGCAAGATGCGCTGCTCACTCACCTTGTGCTGCACGCCAAAGTTGAACCTGCATTTACTCAGTTATTCACTAAAACTGGGCACTGCGGCGTGAGGCGCAAGCATTAGCAGGAACGTACGCAAATGCATCGTTCTATTGAAACTGAAAGCAATTTGCCAACACATATGACTGCACAATGTACTTGATCAAAATCAACAGGTAGGCTACGATAAACGAGAGATTACAAGCTTGTTTTAATGGCTTTGTTGTGTAGCGAGCAATAGGAACAATCAGTCCCTCCAGGACTTCTGAACAATGCATCCTCACACTTTCCTTTGACAGTGTGGGCCTCACGTTGCAAATGAATAATAAAGCCCGAATCTCAGATGCCTGGAAATGTTCTGGAACAGTTGAAAGCAGGGTACACACACACACACACACACACACACACACACACACACACACACACACACACATAAATAAACACACAATCCTTTCCTCGCCTGACACACTGTTGTTGAGCAATCAGTCGAGTGGTTCAAGTCCATTCATTCTAGTTTACATCTAAACAGAGGACAGTGACTTCACATTTTCTGACTTTCTAGTAACCTTTATAACCGTGTCATGACCTGAGTTTGAGGACACAAAAACTGCTGTATTCCAGTTGGTGTTCCTTGGTGTTGACCCAGGAGGTGAAACATCAAAAATGCCGTCCGCCAGTCCACAATATATATCTTACAAAGCTCAGCAGACCAAAACATTGAAAACATAAAAATATAAGCCCCTGTGTTCTACACCTCCTGTTCACTGGCTCTT
Source organism: Hoplostethus atlanticus (assembly GCA_034670405.1). NCBI lineage: Eukaryota > Metazoa > Chordata > Actinopteri > Trachichthyiformes > Trachichthyidae > Hoplostethus > Hoplostethus atlanticus. Next base: position 2,203,479 of record JAXDDX010000025.1, read on the forward strand.
TATCGGGAGGTTTTGCAGGCTGCCTGTATAGCGCTGTGAATTAGATATCTATAGCAACCTACCTTGTACTGAATGAGGGGGTGGTCTCCGCAGAGGAACTCCAGGCGCTGGCTGACCCTCAGTACGTACTGCCCCCGCCGCGCCTCCTCCTCGGGCCCGTGGGTGGTCAGCCATTTCCTCAGGGCCAGCTCCATCAGCTCGCTGGGGGTGCACGATGGCGACACCTTCAGACTGGCCGAGTCCTGGAGGGGGGGGAGACAGGAAAAGGGACAGAAAGGGAGAGATTTACGAAAGTGTTAAGGCAATGCTCAAATTGTAACCAAGGTGATGGGTCACTTGTACCTTGCTGAAAAGATGAGAGCGAAAAGGGATACAGGGGGGGGAGAAACATGAGAACGCAACAGGCTGCCGGGTCACACAAGCAAGCCTGATGTCCATATACCAGTTGGACATCCATGTGTCCATTTCTGGCTGGGCATGAAAAAGCCCGACCTGCCAATGAATGCATGCACTCAAGTCATACACACATCACCATAGTGACTGGATGTAATGTGTGCCACACTGAGGCTCCATGCACTGTCCTATTTATAGCATAATACTGACCTGATACCTGAGAGGAAATTATAATTTTCCAGAAGCCCACTGGAAGTAATTCAACAAAAACCCCTCCTCCATCAATAACCAACAATTACAAATGAAACTAGAACAGAGCGATGCTGAGAGTGCTTTACAACTGTCCAACTGTGGGAACATTATGGGACATTTGAAATTAGATTGGTCCCCATTAAGTGGTTGGTTGATACTAGACTCTGTCCCCAGTGAGACCTAAATGCAATGTGGGACTAGGTTAACAAGACCAAGACTATCGAAGACATGTAAGACTCGTCTATGCCGCGGGGAAAGAAAAGAGGGTTAACCGCCGAACCATGGTCGTGTTCACACAACAACAATAAAACACATCACCACACTTCCTGTCCTTAATGTGGCTTATTGTGTCTGACCTCCCAAATAAGACTTCCTGTCCATGTCCACCTGAGTACAGGGGCACAGATGGCCTGCGTGTGTGTGTGTGTGTGTGTGTGTGTGTGTGTGTGTGTGTGTGTGTGTGTGTGATGTTGATCAAAGCTGATATACATAGAGTCTGCTGGGACATAACCATCTGTTTTGATATTAAATCACATTATTTTTATAATAGAAGGAGACACAGAGAGAGAGAGAGCTACAGTGAGAAACGTAGACAGATGGAGAGAGTGAGAGAGAGAGAGAGATTCATTTTAATCAGAGTGTTTCGGTCCCTTGAGCTGTCATGTGTGTGTAGGGGACGATGGCATAATTTCACTGATGGTTTTGACCCATTTTCTGTTGCCACACGGCTCGCTAGTTGGGCTCAGTCACGTGTAATCATGTGGATCTTTGGCTAATCAAGCACGGTGGGAGAAGTTTTGTGGGCATTTGTGACACAGTAAGTCACGCTATTACTACAGTTATCCAGGAGAGGGAGGTTTTCTGATCAAGCTAATGGCAAAAACGATGATGAACCAAGGGTCTCTACTAGCTCAATGGGGAAAATCATCATGACTAGACGTAATCGCTCTTCCTCTAAGTACACACATCAGCAATCAATCCCTTATAATCAAGCCCTAATTTGAGAGCGAGTGTCCCTTGCAGCACAATGTAAACAATCCCAGTACCAGTGCATGAACGTGGAATTCAAATTCTCCACCATTTATATACATATATATAATAAAAACTGTTGAACAAAGACATCGTTATGGTTTGATTTTGTTTGGGTCCATCCGTTTTGGCAGGCAGTTTCAGTCCAAGTTCCAGTCAACGCATCACAACTGGACTTGGTCTTGGTTGACATCCCTGACTAAATGACTGGTAAAGTCCTTCTAATCAGGCAAGTTTCCAGCATTTGAACAAACACACCCGCTGGAAAGCCTCCACCACCCAGCAGGTTCACCTCGTTTGAAGTAGAGAAATTGGTGCAAGCAGGATCCAGTATTGTGCCTGTTCTGGCTGACCTAGTCTTCAAATTCATTCAATAAATACCCTGTAACTAAACTACATTTATTTGCAAAAATAAATTATTATTGTTCTCCTGAGCCGTAGTATACCATGATTACTGAATACAATTTTTAAATCAATAACTGACCACAAGCCAATTAACAATCAGTTGCCCAACCAACCCGTTCGGTCATTAACCAGCGGGCTGTTGACTCTCACCTCAGACTGGTCGAAGTGGATGATGACCTTGAGGTCGGCAGGCCGGTCATTGACCCCGTCGGTGATGGCGGTCCCAACCACGGGCTCCAGCTGCGGGGAGAAGCAGGCCTGCAGCCACTCGGACCACGTCATCATCTGGACACGCTGCATCCTCTCCTCGCTGATGCGGAACATCTTACTGCGGAAATCCTTTACCTCCTGGTCCTGTAGAGCGTCCAGCTCATGGAGACCTGGTGATCATGATCATGTTATAGAGAGCTCAATTGGACAAAAATAAATCATTATGTCCTAGCAGATCATTTGAACGTGATCTCGACTTTCTGGCTCCCTAGTTGATCACCTGCCTTCATCTATGTAGAATACAGCAATGTAAGGTTACTTGGTGTGGTTGTTAAGTTTATCAACTGAACTGTAGCTTATAGCTTTCAGCATATTACATACAATACATACAGAGAGGCACTGCTAACACAGCAATGTGCGTTATTATAAAATGATTATGTGTTGAGAATACAGCAAAACATATCGCCTACATCCCTGTATCGCAACAGCCCATGCAACCTGATCAATAAAGAACCCAGAGGTATGTACTCTGGTCATGTGATTTCATCAAAACCCCTTTGCATGTGGTAAGAGGATTATGGGAGTTGTGTGAAAATTCACAGCAAGATGTGAAGATTTATAGTTAAAGTTATTCCCTCCTGCTCAATAAAGAATAGACATGGTTTGTAGAAAATCAAGTGCTCTACACCTTGATGAAGTTTGATAGCGGTGATGTGTCTCACCCCTGGCTGATGGTTCCTGAACAAACAACAGTGTGTGGGATCATTTTGCCTCTCTTGAGTCCCTTGTCCAAGTTACCCTTTAAAAGATGTTCTCAAAAAGCTCTCAACCCAAGTTAATGGGAAGGAAACGTGCCAGATGCTGCACGAACCTACCGGGAGAACACTTTTTTAAAGTGCAGGTACAAACACCTGTGGGACACCTGACGCCAGTGGTAATGAATGTTTATAGAGGATTACAAACGGCAATCTCTTACGGGATTAAACCAGAGCCTCTAACAGTCACACTGATGCCAAATGCCAGGGGTAGAAAAATGCTGTCAGGCTGATCGTATCTCCTCCGTTCAATGGAGGTTTTTTTTTTTTTTTACCCCTTTACTTTTTTTTTTTTTTTTAGGAAGGGTGCTGCACAATACTCTCTTGGTAATGAAAACAACATGTTGACATTTAAAGCCATTTAACATTCATATGACCCTCGGTGCTCAAAGGAGGGCTCTGGACCACATTAGTTGGATTGTGTGTATGTGTGCGCATGCAAGCTGGTGTGCCGGCATTTGTGAGGAAAAAAAAAAAAAAAAAAAGAAACATGTTGTCGGCAGCGTGCGTGTGCGAGTGTGTATTCCTGTGCACCTGTTGCGCAGTGTGTCTGCATGTGTGCGTGTGGTGTGGCTTGCCGGTGCCTGCGGGGGTTTTCCTTTTCAAACACCGCTTTGCCCTGACAAAAGCCTTTAAAAAGATCACTTCAGACAAAAGTGGAGCCAGGAGGGAGAATATCAATATCGTCTGGGTCTCCTTCGATTAGCGTCAGAGCCCGTTCCCTCTCCCTTTGCCTTTCTTCCATCTGAAGGTCTTCTGTGGCCTGCAGCCCAGAGGACCTCGCGGACCCCTGCTATCTCAGTGCTAAGAGGCTTGGATGTGTGTGTGTGTGCGGGTGTGTTTCAGAGAGAAAGCAAACTAAAATGAATGTTGTTTTGCCCTGTTTTTTGGCTAGCTCTCCGAAGTTTTTGTGATGAAACAGAGTTGTAGCGAAAACGTATGCTCAAATACTACAATCAATAACCGTGTCTAATCAGTTTCATCTCAATAAGCACGGAGATCTGCACACAGTTTGCAGCAACAAATGAATTACAGATTAGTTGTAATCCTGGCATCAGAGTGAGTGTTTTTCTCTCCTCAAAAGACTGGGCTTTTCTGCCAGGGGGGGGTCTTTCTTACAGCTCTGGCTTGTCTCCTGTGTCCCTCCGCCCCCCTCCAGGGCCTAATCTTCAACAGAGATAATGCTAAGTGACAGGTGATGGAACAGACATCAGGAGCCCGTCCAGTCAATCCTCATGCTTCTCTATCAGATAGCTGGGCCGATGATAGGAGACAGCTGCGGATGGGCCTCTGATCTGACAGCTAGAGTTGAACGGGCCAAACCGGAGAGCTACGTTAGTAATGGTGTGTGTGTGTGTGGCGATTTATTGTTACACTTATCGACTTAAAGTGCTTTCCCTTATCGGGAAGGTCAAACACGGACAGCGGATGAATCAATCACGGATGGAGTAATGTGCGTGAAAGTCTGCATGGCTGCCACCGTGTGTCTGGGCATTTACAGCAACCCCGATTGCAAATACACCAAGCGTGAACGAAAGGCGATGCCGCCCTCACCCTTCTCGATGAGCACGCCGATCTTGGAGTCCAGCAGGCGCTCGGCGCGGCCGCAGTTGCGCGTCACAAGTTTGAGCACGGGCAGGAAGGGCCGGACGTCGCACAGCCGCCGGGTCTCGTCCTCCAGCTCCTCGTGCACGGCCGCCTGGTTGACGCACTCGAACATGTGGCCCTCCATCTCCCCCAGGGCCGGGAACAGTGGGTATGTCTGAGCCTGCTTCCATAGGAGCTGCCAGGGAGGGGGATAGACTCAGTTGGTGCTTTATACTTCTTTTGGATTTCACTGCAGAGCACACTACACTGTGAAGCCAGAGGCAGCGTTCGAGGACGAGGTAATTCAACTGCTGTCAGGATTTAGCTAGGTGGGAATTTGGATTGACTGCTGATATCCATTAGCCCCAATTACATATTGCCGCTCTCGGGTGAAAACCGTCAGCTTTTCAGGGACTAAAAAAACAGCTTGATTTTAGCTTGGCGGCCATGCATTTTTGAGGTTATCCAATGTTTTTTTAAAGGGCTGTAGAATCCTCCCAACCCATAGAGGACCATGTAATCCTTCAACTGAAGTTAAAACAATTAAATATAAATGAAAATGAATAAAACATGCATCAAGAGCAACAACAACAAACAAAAAAACACATAACAGCAACAACAACAACAACATGTGTGTCATATGATGTAATGTATTGACAAGGGAGTATGTTGCATGACCGGGAACAAACATGATGACACAGCCTCTGGATGAGCCTATCAGGATGTGAATCATGTTTCCACTACCCAGTCCTGGCATGATTCATGTCCCTGTGTCCCCATAATGCAGTCACAGGGTTAGGTGTCAAAGTCTGTGCGCTTGTGTGTGTGTGTGTGTGTGTGTGTGTGTGTGTGTGTGTGTGTGTATGTGTGTTCATCTTGAGATTATAGGGCTAGATTACATGCTGGAACAGGACACATTTGTCCCCCAAACAAGTGTTTCCTTATTTAAGAACAAACAAACCACAAACCACCCAATGGGGGGAGGATTTAATTATTTGTACAATGTTCTTAACACCCTAGCTACGAGTCATGACAACTCTCAAGTGGAAATGCAGCCTCATTTCATCACAAACCAGAAAGATGGGACCACCAATTCCCTGGAAGTAAGATGCTTTGTACCAACCCGCTTTCTGTGAAACGCTATGCCATGTCAGAATGAATGAAACACACTCATTTGTAGCCCCGCCCTTCTAGGCTGTCTGGTAGAGGAGTCTGGAAAGAGGGCTGTGAGCCGGCTGGTAGGGCCTCCACCACCCTCAGTGTCTAGGACGATTGGCTGAAGAGTCTCCAACTTCTCTCGCCTTTCTAGCGGCCTTTTCTCACGCTTGCTTTCTAGTGCTCCTGTGCTTGCTGACCCCCCAAGGGCATGACTTCAAATATATCTTAGATGTGCGTGCCCACACACATGCACGCCCATATAGGCACATACTCCAGGGGAGCTATGAACCTGAGGGCCTTGAAAAACAGAGACTCGTAAACACACTCTTTATTGCTATGAGCCAATATCCATAAAGGCTAGACAGAATGACTTCTGTAAATCAGACTACATCAACATTGCATGCGCACACAGATACACTACTATTCAGAGCAACCTCTTCAGGCACTATTCGACTGTGCCTATATGTGGAAAACATGTTGTGTCCATGAAAGACTGCTAAACATCAGCTGAGAGAAAGTCATATTTACCAACAGATACTGACAATTAGAATTATGAACAACTGCATACCAACATGCACTCCTTTGTGTTTTACAAGTAATCTTCCTAATAACTTCAAAAAAGGCACATCGAGTCCGCGACCTCTGACCTCCATCTCGCCAGATTAGCTGCAGTCTCGCACTCAGAGCGCGAGGCACTCACAAACAAAAACACCCGGCCAGCAGCAACAGCCGCCTCTGTCAAAACAAGCATTAGACAATGTCTAGCTGACCAGCTCTGTGTGTGTGTGTGGTATCTTGTTTTGTCTTTAATTGGACAATAGCCTAGAGGTATGTAACATCAGGAATTTGGCTAGCCACACAAGAAGAGGAATTAATCTAAGCTCTTCTGAAATGTGTTGTGGAAGTGAAACCAATAGAAACAAGTTAAACATGTTCTAATGAAGCAGATGAAAGAACAGAGGTTCTGTTATACACTCACACTCTCACACTCTCACTCTCTCACACACACACACACACACACACACACACACACACACACACACACACACACGATGCGCCTCACCAGTTTGATGTGTTGGATGGTGGCCTCGCGTGGGACGTCCAGCTGGATGTAGATACCGGTGGGCAGCAGGAAGTCCACAGTGACCAGGTCTGGGGCGTGGCCGGCCAGGGGCGAGTGGGCCGCCCACATGTCCAGGAGGTCCGTCATGGCGGGAGGCATGGCAAGGGGTGCCACACGCCACCTCAACCATAAGGACCTGGAGGGAGGGGAGAGGAAGGACAGAGGAAGGTTAGACACAGGAAAGAGATTGTTGTGCGAGTCTACTGTGTGATCTAGAAAGCTGGAGAAAATTATTTCTAAGATATTGTAATCTTGTTCAGACGTCTTTGGCTGTCACGCCTTTGTGTGGCTCGAAAGGAGTAGTCGTGCCCGTGAAAGCACGGTTGGACTGCAGAGTGCGATGGGAAGGCTAACAGAAAATCAGCCTTAACAAACTTAATGACAGGGGGGAAAGCGATAGTTGAGGTTAGGCAGAGCTGAGAAAATAACAACTTAACAACTAACAGTAAGTGGATGAAGCCATGACTCACCCATGCTCTTTACGGAGAATGAACTCAACCGAACTCATCGAACGATGTTCGATGTTGTTACGACTAATAGAGCTCAGATAAATACAGCGCTGACGTTGATGCCTGAAAGCCTTGTAGTTCCGGTTTTGGAGTATTTTTTTTTACTTTAATTGGAGGCTTCTATTGTACATTACGTACCGGGGACGCTTCATGCCTCTGGGGACAATTCAAAGTCTACTGCACGGTTTTAAAAATACATGGCCATCAATCTGAAATATACAGATGTTTTTCCCCAGTTCCTGAATAACAGGCAGTAGGGGGCTATGCAAAGACTTAGAAAGGCACCGTAGGCCTGGGGGGAAAAAACTAAAACAAAAGAAACAGCTGAATCAAATGTGAACATATGAAAAGAAAACACAGATCACTTGATTCAGCTCATCTTAAAAGTGATGTTTCAGCTTTTGAAAGCACCATCATCCAAACCATATTAGAGTGTGGTTGGAATTAGAAAATGGCTTGAATTAGAATTATGGTTTGAATTAGTTTGAAATGTTGTTAATATCAAGTTGAGGAGGTGCAGATGATGCAGTACCACTGTGTCCCCATGGGGGGAGGTGCTGTGCTGTGTCCGGTGGGAGGCCGGTGCTGTGGCCTTAAAGAGACATTCAACATTAAAACAGCTGTAAACATGTTTGTATGACTTCGAGATGGTGACCCCTAGCAATACTGGACATAAATTCAACTTTGCAGACATAATTTCAGCAGGCCACTTTCAGGGCAAAAAATGTAGACATTAGATAGCAGGGTAAAGTTGGGTTGAGGCTGATGAGTTGCTATAGAGGGGCGTGGGTCCAGGACGCTACACTGTTGAGCCTTCTTGAGGTGTCGTGGGCCCGACGCAACGAAACATCGGAGAAGGAAGGTGCCCACTTCATAACCCCAATGACACGCTCACTCTCACAACCCTGCAAACCTGTAACATCTAGAGTAGGTGGGCTAGTGAATGGTGCTGCCTGCGCGATGTGTCAGTAGAGTTGTGACAGCAAAGCCTGATATCTTTTATGGTGAGCATCGCTAGGGCAGGACATCATTCTTTAGGTACTCAAACTGCCACTTTTCAAAAAGTATCTGCAGGGCGGAGACAGGCTGAAACCCTGTATTTCATTACTCTTTAACTTGGGTGAGGGCCAGTGCTCAGAGGAATGCCCACTAAGCAAACAGCAGAACAAAAGGTCACCCTGCCCTCCCCTCATCGGACAACCTGGTCCCTCTGGCAGAGCACACACAATGAAAACACTCGCACTCATATACAGTATATATATATATACACACACACACGTACATACACACATGCTAGAAACACACAGGCCGTGTACAAAAGCAGACACACACAGGCATGTAAAGAAACAAGCGCACACACACACACACACACACACACACACACAGTGTCTGTGGCCAAGGTAATTATCAAATAAGGATAGCGTGTGTGTAAATTTAGCCCACCACAATCCCCCTCTATGTGTCAAAAGGATTTGACTGGATCTGGCAGCTTCTGACGGCCACTGAGAAATGTGGAGGGATGGTGATGGTGTGGCTGCCAGGAGCTGGCTTAAGCCTCCAAATGCAGGATGCGTGACAATACACCAACACACACACACACCCAAAACAAACACACAGTTTCATTAGAAGCCATACAGGTACAAAAATAAAAACGCACCCACACAGAGCACTCGCGTGAACACACACACACACGATGAGACCCCGCATGCCGATGTGTTAACTGCAGGGAGTTCCACTGAGCGCCAGTAAATGGCAGCTTTGGTAAAAACAACCCACAGCCTGGTTTCCATTTGGGCTCAGGCATCAACCACAGCTGCATCGTCCCCACCACTTCCACCTGCCTCTCTCTCTCTCTCACTCTCTCATTACCCAGTCCTCAAGTGGCCCCGTGCATTAACTCTTTCACTAGGCTGCAGGTCCATCTCCATTCTGGCTCAATCTGCCCATTAAAAATGACATCCCCCATTGCCTCTAATGGTCTTTCCCCCTCTATGTTAAGTGCTCGAGCTAGCCGCAGATGGGCCGGTGTTATGCCATGTGCCTGGAGCTGGTACAGTATCTGTGGCCCATTTGGAGCCACTATCTTGGCTACTTAACATTATCAGCTATGCAAATGGAAATGGTGTTTGGAGTACTGTTCAAACTGTGGACGGCTGGCTGCCTTTTTAAAAAGGGACTGTGCAGTTACTGTATGAGAAACAGGGGTGACGCAGGCAAAATGAGTTAAACACACACTACTTAGGGATGATTGTATACAATAACACACACACACACACACACACACACACACAGGACATTGTTCTGGACACTTCTACAGAAACACGGACGCACATCCAGGCACGCATAACAGAATACACACGACAACGAAGAAGCAATTCAAACGCGCAGTTAGTGGACAGACAATGGAAAGCTTGTAACGTCACCAAGGTGCACGGTTACAGACATGAAAGGAAACGTGACACCCAGTGTGTCTGTCTGATGCACCAACAACATGGGATGATCAAGTATGAATGAACAAGATGCACATGCAGTACGCACACACACACACACACACACACACACACACACACGTATATACACAGACACCACTAATTATGGGTAGTGTCACTGAGTAGTGACATTTTGGCACTAGACAGCTTGAACTGTGTCTGCCGAGACTCTCGCTCTCTCACAAACACAGGTGAGCAGGGGTTATGGAGGGCGTGGTGGCAGACAGCCAGAGGTCTGCCCGTTAGGTCAGGTTTCATAGGGAGGGTTGGGGAGAGGGAGAGAGAGACAGAGAGAGAGAGACAGAGAGAGACAGAGAGAGAGAGAACGCCTGGTTAGATGTGACAACAGAAAACATACGATGAGCCTGAGGGAGAGCCAGTCCGACCACATCAGTAGAGATACACTATGTATCACTATGCTAGCCTCCACTCCACGGCTCCTCCAGCGCACATGGATGAGAGCTGGAGTTTAACAGCGCAGGAATGTGCCCCCACTTACGACATGCACAAACTCAAAATATGAGCAGAAATTGAATGCCTAAAATTAATTTCTGCAGTAGATTCATTCACGAGGCCCAGACCTGACGTAAGCACTCGGCTTTAAGGGAAAACAGGTGTGTCCTTGTTCTCACCTCTTCTGTCACGGATGTGCCCTCCCCCCCCCCCCACCCCACCCCACCCCACCCCCGCGGCCTTAAAAGACTGCCAGGGTGAAGAGCACCGCCATCTGCTCGTGTCTGAATCTTTATTACGTCTTCTGATCAAATATTTGCAGACGCACTGGGAAGGGGTGCGTGGGTAAACAATGGGGAATTGGGAGAGGGAAGCATACCTGACAGACACGCTGGTGTGATTTTATGATGAAATGCCCGTAAGTGTCAAGTGTGGAGGGGAACAGGGAATAACGTGAGAGCGTTGACAACTTTTCAAGCTGCAAAACTCCACCTATCCAGCACAATGAGAGACCTCAAATAACCCCGTCACAAAAATCACACATTTGTTTTCCTTCTCAAACATTGTTCAAAGAATGCTGTTACGGTCAATGGAATTGCACTAGAAAGAATTTGAGTGAGCCATTGCTTGCCATGGAAATAGTGCCTTATTTGAGTCGACAACAGTGACATGTTGGGAAGGCTTTCATGCCCAGATGCATCATGGTTATTTAAACACTGGTGTTACTCCGCACTCCCTTTCTAAAGCCCTCTCTGTCTGACAGTAAGAGGTCTGTGAGGGTCTCCACAATGGAGTGTGTGTCCAACCGCGCAAGTATGTGTGACTGATTGAGAAAGAGGGATGATCATAAAGTGTGTGTGTGTATACAGTGTGACTGGGAGAGTGAATGAGGTCATGCCTGTTGACTAAGGGCCCTGTGACACGTTCCCTTCCATCCCATACTAAAAATAAAACAGCCAGTTCACAAAGAGGATCTAAGACCCCCCTCACCTCCCTTGATGCCCCACTAGAAAAAACTGTACTGTACACACACACACTATACTGGGACAGCCTGAGTCAGCGTTTCCGCCACTCAGTGAGCAGAGTGTGTGTGTGTGTGTGTGTGTGTGTGTGTGTGTGTGTGTACTGGCAACTCACAGCACCATAAATACAGTGCTTGTATTTTTGCACGCATTTCCAAAGGATCGAGCCCCTAACATTTTGAGTATGATCCTGTAACCCAGGACCATATGAGAGGCTATAACACAACAAAAAAAACAAAAAACACTGAAGCTCATTCCAGCACTCAATGAGACATTCAATTGATTAAAGGAATACTTTTATTTCTCTTTATCATAGTCAATGATCACTGAAAACAGCCAAAAAGCACACAAAACACTCTAAGCAAAACCCGTGCAGAGTAAACTTAATCTGTCAGATTGGTAGAGATGAAAGACCAGCCCCTGGGTTTACACTTCTGGCTACTTGTGCACAATATGTTTATTGTGTTAAGCTCTGGCAGAGTACTGGTGTGTGTTGGCCTGCATGTGTAGGCCAACAGAGAAGCTGGTAAGCTCAACAATATGTGTTTGTCTGGGAAATGTGTGGATGTGTGTGTAAGCAGTCAGCTGGGGTGTGGGTGTGTGTGTGTGTGTGGGTGTGTGTGTGTGTTGTGGCCATCATCTGAGTGGCGAGTCATGCAGTTGGTGTAGTCAGAAGTGGATGGAGGTGGTGGCTAGAGAGAGTAAACACGCATTCATCAATAATGGTCTTGTTGACTCTGACACACTGTGACTAGGTCAGGCTGACTCCATGTGGGCCTGACAGCACAGAGGTGTGTGTGTGGAAAATGCTTGTGTATATGAGACGCAAATAGTGCATCATGTCTCTGTATGAAGTAATCACTTGTAGCCCCAAAACTGCCCCCACTGCTAGAAATATTTGACATTTTTGTATATTCTCATTTTCTTTGCCTCAAAATTTTACTGCTACTACTGCTGCTTTTTTGCACACCCTCTTAATGCTGTAATCCTTACCTTTTCATACCTTCATCCATACATTTCTCCTTAACATGTTCCCTTGATGAAACTGGAGTGTATGTAATGTATGTAAGCCTTTTATTGCCATGTTCTTATTTACATTCTTTACTGTATCTTATCACCATTTGCTGCTTCAATACAGAAATTGTCCAGAAAACAATGTGATGTCGGGATAATGTTTAAAAAATGTCTCCTTACAACAACAGCATCCTTATACAAACTGTTTTGGAACTTGAAGCAGCTCTGGAACTGGAAATGGGGCAGCGCCTCGGTTTGGAACCTGATCTCCCAAAAATGTCTCGCCGCCCACAAAAAAACCCATCTCTATGTATACCCACGGGGAAACGATGGAATGTATGAAATGTGTATGGTGAGCCCATGGGACGGGCGTGTGTGGTGCACAGATCAAGTGTGTGCGTCTGTGTCTGTGTCTGTGTGCGTGGGTGAGCCAACCACTTCCTGACAGCCACTCCATTATGCCAACAATAACCAGTGACACAGCGACACATGCCCACTCTTCAGACAGGAAGCAATGATACCAGAGAGGAAGTGAGTGACAAATAACAACCAGAACAAATGTCCACGTCACAGTCATTCATAAAATGCTGCTAAAAGATGAATCAAAAGCTCAACTGTACGTTTTTATTCCTGAATGATTATTGTTGATTGCTAAATTAACATCATCTCATCAATTGGAGTAGAAGAGTATGACTCATAGATGTTATTGGCTAGCTTGTATGAAAACATAGATAATGTGCATGAAGGGTATGTGCTTTATGTACACAAAGCCCATAACACACACACAAACACACGCCCCCCCCCTCTCTCTCGGCATAGCAAGGAGCATTCCATCTTATTTTGCTTATATTAGCAGAGGAAGGGTGGGGTTAGGGTGAGTGGGAAAGATATTATGGGGTGGGATGGGGGCGGGGGCTGGCAGGCAGGAATTAAAGAAAAAAAAAGCTCTCTTCATCTCTTCCTCCTCTCCATTCTCTCCTCTCTTCCTCTCCTATCTACATATTAGATCACCCTCATTCTCTTTCTCCTGACTTGGCTCCATCCTTCGCTCCCTCTCTTCTTCTGCCTAGTATGTCAGTAAGCACAAGTCCAGGCAGAAAGATGACAGATGAGTTACAGCCAGCCGGCTCAATCCTCTTAGCGTCATTCAGGAGATGGCAGGCTGGGGAGGTGTGCTCAGCCATAAAACATCACTGTGACATCACAATCATGCACCAACATCCTGGATAATGGATTGTGACATCATAGAGTTTTCACTGAGGCTCTTTGTGCTGAGACAGTCTAAACTCCCTGCTGCCTTAAGTTAATGATGGTAAGGTTTCACTTGTGATCAAAGCACCATTTGTGACATCACCATTAATCCACTGTGACACAAATCCAATCCATAGAGGCATTGTTACAGCATAGCAAAAAAAAAAAAGCACACGTCGCATCATAAAAGCTATATCATACCACTTTAATGATAGACATATCTTGAAAACCTTTTGTGACATCCATCCACTCATGCGCCAAAGTACCTTGCTGTGATGTCATGGCGAATCGCTTCACCAAAGTTGAATGACATCAGGAGGGTCTAATCTGCGCTCCCTGCCATCTAATGCCACCCCCCGCGCCACGCTAGGCCAGGTCGCTGCGTTAATGGCTGCGGCTGGAGGGATGGAGAGAGCGAGGGGAATGTCAACAGATGCTTTTCATACATGCCACAGCTTGCTTTTAGTGCACGTATAAACTCTCCAATGATATGGCAACGCACTGTGTCTGTGTGATTGATTTGTAGAGGCCAGCTGTGCATGCGTGGAAGTTGTGGCTGTGTGTGCAATTTGTGTGAATGAATTGTGATAGAATGATTCAAGATAGAGACGAGCATGAGCAATGCATGTATGGGTGTTTGTAAACAGAGCTAAAATGTAGTTATGAAGCGCGCTTTTTAGCGTTTATAGCATGCTTCTGTGTGAGTTTGCAGTTGACCTGGTCAAGAATGTTGTGGCCTACTCTCATCTTTTGTTTCAGGTTGTAACTGAATTAAACATTGGAGGGAAGTGCATTAACATTTGAGAGAGCAATTCTGATTGAATGAATACCTGTGTAATGATGGAAACAGACACTCTTAAAGCTGAACAACAAGATACTTCACATTCCTGGTCCAAAACACCTCCTCCACATTGAGCTGGGGCCTGTGTGTGTACACAATAACAGCCAAGTCATGTTACAGATCAATAGTGACTAGCAACGCAGAGAAACTGAGTGAAACACAGAGAGAGAGAGAGAGAGAGAGAGAGAGAGAGAGAGAGAGAGAGAGAGAGAGAGAGAGAGAGAGAGAGAGAGAGAGAGAGAGAGAGAGAATCGTGTGCTCTTTGGCATCCATCCCTTAATGCACTTGACTTGAACCTGGGTTCTTTGGGAGAACAGTTGGCTGTGAGCGAGTGAGAGAGAGAGCGAGCGTGAGAGAGAGCGTGAGAGTGAGAGAGAAAGCGTGAGAGAGTGAGACAGAGAGAGAGAGAGAGTGGCATTGTGTAAATGAAGACATTGAGGGAAGGACTAAGGAGTGAGTGGGTATGAGATAAACAGAGAAAGGGAGGAGGAGAGTTCGACCGGGCCAAAGCAAACATCAAACATAGCTGATTATCTCTCAAATCCATTTGAACGATGCTTCATTTGTTTCATGTATTCATATATTGTTTCCATATGAGATGATAAATCTTATGGTTTAATATAAAGTGCAACTACTGTGGCTACTCTGAATGCCTAGCATTAAAAAAGGCATGTTCACACTGGTGATGATTCAAGAGAAATCTGATATGATGTGGATATCAATTGTTATGCAGCCAGTCAAGTCTGCATAATGAAGATGGGCTATTGAGTTCATCCTATTTGCCTCCACTGCTGTCAGAGTGTGTGAGTGCGTGTGTGTGTGGTGGGGAGTGAGTCAGATGTGCAAGTGTGATGTTCCATAGAGCCTGATTCACTTCACAGTCACAAAAGAAGTGAAGAGGAGCTCGCACAAACACAAACACAAACACACACACACACACACACACACACACACACACACACACACACACACACACACAGGCATAACAATAACGAGCACCAATAAGGACCTATCCATGACTGAAACTGTCAGACTTTTCACACCTCCCTCTGAAAGGGGAAAGAAAGAGAGGAAGGGAGGAAGGGAGGGGAGCGAGGAGAGACAATCAGAGAGGGAGTCTGTGCGCAAGGATAGATGGGTGGAAAGCAGGAAAGAGGAGGAAGTAGACAAGAAGGGAACAAGGGAAGGAAATGACAGAATGATGAGGGGTGATGATACAGGTGGAGAAGAATACGAATTAAAATGTTAATCTTAGAAACTGAAGGGAACCAAGAATGAAAGATGGAAGCCATAATAAGAGGGGTGGGGGGGGAGAGAGAGAGAGAGAGAGAGAGAGAGCGAGAGAAGCAATGTGTAATACAATGTATGACTGTAATGGGTGGGCTGAACTGGGCTGGGTGTTCACAATAAGCCTCTGTTTTTGGCAAGTGCCGCTGTGTGTGTGTGTGTGCCAGCGTGGACAGTCCCGTGCCCTGCACAAACACTGCCCTTGTGTTGCCTTTGCCACCCTTCACCCCTCATCAACCCCCCCCTTACCTCATCTCTCTCTCCAACACACACACACACACACACACACACACACACACACACACACACACACACACACACACACACACACACACACTTTGGGCTGGGGGTCAATGGGGTCACACACAGCCCATGTAGTGCAAAAGAAAATGCTCATCTGCTAATGCTTATCTACTCATATATATATATATATATGGCAAGCAGCACATTCACACCTTCAACAGCCTCCATGCACCCACCCACACACACACACACACACACACACGACCACAGAGGTCAGTGCACTCCAACGCCAAGCACATGGAAACAAGCCGCTTGTTTAGTCTAACCACTGCGGATGAAAGCCAACAAGAACACCGGGGGAAAACATCAGCTTTCCTGACACACACGCAACAACAGAAAGAGAGATTCTGAGCGGAGAGTACTTCTCAGTTTACAGTCATTCAGAGGCTGCCGACCAAAGGCTGGAGCAGGGAAAACAAGGATTAAAAAAAAAAAGAAATACAAGGAAAAGAAAGGCACTAGACATATCATGTTTAGTAAAACAAGCTTGCAAGCCGGCAGCCACAGAAGGTATTAATGGTGATGACCAGTGTGCTGCTGGGACGATTACTCCTTTACTTTAAAAATCATGAAAAAAAAAAAAGCTTGGGATTTTCATATTGGACCGCCACGAGATACCTTGGCTTGGCACAGCTGGCATTTTGCAGTTTCATTATCCTTCTTGTTAACCTGGTTAGAATCGCCACACTGCTGACATTTTCTGCTCCTGCCAGAAACTTTTATGTTGCGCAACACGCATGACATTCAAGTATCGGTATTGGAACAGATCAAGAGTACGAGTACCTAGGAGCCGGATCGGTACCAATCCGATACCTACAGATATTGACGGTGCACCTCTAATTCTGAGCTCTTAAAAATGACGAGCCCTTCTATCATCCTCAGCTACAGTAGTTGATGTTTGAAAAGCTGTAGGCTACGTAAATTCTCTTATCACAATCATGGATCATTATTCAAAGCGAGCTCCGACATGTGTCAGAACGATAGGGGCACGTGGAGGCCCTTTAGGAAAAACCGCACATGCAAAGTTAGGCCTGAGCCTTGTCAGTTTCAGGAACAGGAAATAAAGAAATCAAATGCGCAGGGCATATCCAAACACACATCTCGCCTTGTCTGCCCTTAGAGAACAAAACCTGTCTGTCCTCCAGCGACTCTTTCCTGGATGCATTTGGAAAAACAAACAAGAGGGGGGGAAAAAATGAGATGTGATAAACAGAAGCGGGATAGAAACCGAGAGGATTTTCATAGGAATAAATCCTCTCCCAATACAAAGAAAAAGAACAAGATGCCTCTTTCGACCATTATATTACAGCCCTTTCCTCGTTTCTTCGCTGGGGTCTAAGTTCCACCCTCCCTTGCCTTGGTGTCCAATGACCACAGAGCATATGCCCGCTGACGTGGAAGTGGCCAATGCGGTTCTTCCCATTTTGATGTGGGGTACGGCTGCGTCTCGACAGCAGATCTACGCGCGTGGCTTGACCATTAGCTTCTGTTCCATCTTGACACATAGAGGAAGCTTCCCTTGGAAACTGTGACTAACAAAGAGGAAATAACGAACAGCGATCATCAGGTGAATGAGCACGTTGTGAATGTCTTGATTTACTTCAGGTCAATGTTTTTTCCAATCTCCATCTCCCTTCTTTGCTCATCTACCTCCACTCCATTACATTGGGTGTAATGGATTCCTTGGAATCGGCTTTCACTTGTCAACAGTTACAACTTCAACCCTTTATTATCAATGGAGGGAGATAAGCAGAGACTGTAATGGCACTATACAGGGCTAAGGAGACATCATAGACAGCTAAGTGTGGGGGGGGGGTAGTACCACAGGTAACAACCAAGACAGAGGACTCTGATAGAACCCAGTGAAAAAATAAGTCCAGTAAAACAACGAGGAGAAACCAGGCTGACTGAGAGGTTCTTCGAGATCACTGTCAAAAAGCACAACTCGCAAGCAACGAGAATCTTCAGAAGTGGGGAAGTTCAAAAATAGATGTAAAGAAACTCCCAGCCTGTCACCCAGCCTCTGCAGCCCCTGATTATGTCATGAAGCGGTGGAAAGCCAAGAAAGACTGGAAGAAATGAACGAAAATAACCACCGAGCACACACACACACGCCGTTTATTTTCCCATATTGGTCTCTCTCCATCTTGCCAAACCGCCCTTTATCTCCCTCAGGAAGAAAAGGCCACACAGTGACACACACACACACACACACACACACACACACACACGAGGAAGAGATGCCTTGGCTCCGGTCTTCGTCTTCATATAGCGGCGCCTGGGTTGCTGGGAACACTGTGCTCTAGTAAACGATACGCTCACGTCCTTCTGTTGAGAAATCCGCCGTCCGTCTGCGCTCCCCTGCTACAGCATCCCTTACTGTTGGTTAGACTGGGCTAGATGTACTGTGGCACACAACCAGTCGGTTTAATGGCACTATATTTATGAATCAATATTGCCTCGTGAAATATGATGTATTATGTTTGTTAATTACACCAAACATCTGATATCAGCGTTCCTACATAGTTGGGCAATGTGCAGAGAGACCCGCAGCATGCAGGCAAACTGTTTTTTCTCATTAGGTCTATAATTAGTCAGTAGCAACGCACGTCCTATTGTTCAGTTTCAATATAGGCTATCGATAACAACTTTGGTAGCGGGGGCATTGGGGTAGAGGATAATGCCACCCAGACTAAGAATAGGCCCAAGGGCAGGGCTTCCTAGGATTGTGTGAGTCAAAAAGGGTTACGACACACTGCTTCATGTCAGCCAGAGTATCAAGGTTTGGAAAAAAAAGGAAAAACCTTCAAGAAGTCATTTCTGGGAATGAACAGCGGGTGCAGACGTGGCCTCGTTCGGCTTGCGAATACCGCAAGCGCCGGTCTTGCAGCGCCACAGGAAACCGCATCTGCTCCGAGGTGATGGCGGCAGTCGGTGGGAAGGGTGGCCGAATCACAGGAGACAGAAAGTAGCGCGGATAATTGGATCAAGCTATTTTTCCACATTTGAGTGGGAGGGAAGGAACAGGGAGACAGAGAGAGAGAGAGAGAGAGAGAGAGAGAGAGCAGGTGGGAGGCAGCTGTACTGATTATTGGCCGCTGGCATTGATCGACAGGAGGAAAACTGGTTATCATGCCGACAGACGTGAAAGCGGCACACAAGTGGTACTGAATTCAGCCAAGCGTTGGCTCTGAGAGGAGGAAGGAGCAGTCTAGTTCCCGGCACCTGCAGCATGTCAGTGAGGAGAAAGGCAGATTCCAGTCGTCGTGGATTGAAAGGTTGCATGTTATGGCTTTCTGTCGCGGGTATCCTCTGTTGAAAGCATCTAACAAAGGTTTGGCTGTGCTTATGCTTCGTCTGGACGCAATAAGAGGAGAGCACATTGCTGAGGGTTAGTGACAACTGAATGAAACTGAAGAGATCTTTTTTTTTTTTTTTTTTTTTTGGACTGTCCAAACAAGGTGCAACTCACAGCAGGTCAGATATAATCCATCAAGCGTTCTACAGCGAGAGTTCGCAGTGAAAGTGCGCCGTGGCTGTGCGACGCCGGCCTCTGACATGAAGGTAAAAGTATGTCGGCCGACCTCCAAACATTCCCCGCCTGTCAGGACTAGGCCTACTCTCCCAGATTCCAGCCAAGTCAGCGCTCCACATTCCTGCTCTGCTGCTCTCCCTCACCACACCACACCACACCACACCACACCACACCACAGGTAAAGTAGGTCAAGATAGTTACCAGATACCACTCACACACACAAGTCCTACCTGCTGTCTCCTGGAGTCTCTTATTTCCTGTGCCTCTGCTCCTCGATGGGGGTGTCTGGAGAGCAGCTGGGAAACCGCATCTGATGGGAAAGGAAACAAAACATGTTTGTACTGTTGTGCGTGTCTGCATCACCTGAAGTAGGCTCTCTCTCCCTCTCTCTCTCTCTCTCTCTCTCTCTCTCTCTCTCACACACACACATACACACTCAAAGGGGCCCTGGTCGCCCCGCCTTTTTAGATAAGGCGACAGAAAACACATGGCACTCAAAGCAACGTGACTGCTCCCACTCTCCCCCTTCTAACCTCTCTTCCCTGTCCCTCTTCACCCTTGCATCCCTCTCTTTCTCTCAGCCATCGCTGAGGAAGTGTATTCCGTTTACAAAGATGCCCACTCGTCACAAACTCAGTCATCTAGACCAGACCAGGGCAAAATAGTACGTGAGCACATTTTGAAAAGAAAACGTGCTTGATTCCCCTTTACTTGCTAATGTGAAAAATGATTCTACCATTAAAGAAAGCTACTGTATGTAAACACTAGGGCTGCCCCCTGAAAGTTTTTTTTGTCAGTCAGTGTGCATTAAAATAACAGGATAAAACAGATAGAAGCTTACAAAAATCCACGGGGATAACATTTCAATGAGGAATTATAAATAAGGGGGATCTATATTTTTATATTATATTAAAAAAGAAATCCATGTGACAAACATGCGCTGGTATATGAAACGGTGGCAGATCTGGCCGAGAGTCTGAATCAAAACATTGCGCAAGGCCCAGCGCGAATGGAACGCGAGGACAGCAGCAAGGAAACTGAGTCTCCTCCAAAAAAGAAAAAAATGACAAGGAGAAGGAGATAGCCACGCTGCTGCTGATGATGTCAACTGATCAAGAAGAAGAGGGACTGTCACTGATTCAGAACGAAATGAAGACATACTTGCAGGATCAAACAAAAGATGATGCGGGGCCACTGAACTGGTGGAGAAGAAACGACGACCGCTATCCAAAGCTGTCCACAGCAGCCCAACGTGTACTCTGCATCCCCTCCAGCCTCTACACCATCGGAGCGAATATTCTCAAAGGCCGGCTTCATCGTTAACAAGACCCGAAGTTCACTTCTCCAAGTAATGTGGACAAACTAGTTTTCCTCTCCCACACTTAAGATGTATTTATTTTATGTTTAAAGAGAAATACAGTAGCCTATAGGCCTGAAGACGAGAAGTTATTATTTCAAAGCGCCGTGAATGCTGTGAATTTATTTAAAATGGTTTCGGTTTCATTTGTTTATTCATTTACACGTTGTTTTTCATGTTTAAACTGAAGTGAAATTTAAAAAAAAAAAGGCTATAAGAGCTTGATTTAAACTGTCTGTCTCATTATTCCGACAAATCCATATGGTAGCCCGACATTACGCCTATATGTCGGCAATTCAAATAGGCCGCAATTCAAATCTTGCATCATATGCAGCTGTCTTTTATTGATTTTTAAATGCTCAAAAATATGTTCCCATGACTCTGTTGACTATGTTAATGTGGTCGAAATCATCACTGAAACTTATGCCAATGGATTTTCTGATTGCCAGATAGTCTATATTATTATATCTATATTAAAAAAAAGAAGAAGAAAAAAAGAAAAAGGAACAAATAGTCGAATCGGGTATTGAACGGCCGAATCCGATTCGACTGACAAAATTCTGAGTCGGGTACAGCCCTAGTAAACACTGGTGATATTGACTGGGGTTGCCCTTTTAGTGTAGTGCAACTACGGTCGTGGGGGCTTGTACAAAGTCTTGAAGGAATTGCGACACAGAATAGAAGCATCATTTGTTGCCAGGTCATTGGGTTTGTAACTTTTTGGAACTCAACTCAAATATGGCTTTGGATGCATGCAGCTTCTTCCCATTCTTATCCGTTGAACCTCTATTTAACCAGGTTAGCTACACTAAGATCAAAAAGGTCAAAAAAAACCCAGTGTGGCTGGTCAAAACTTCCCAAGATGAAACACGGTGGGCGACAGAACCTCTGTAGTTGCCTGCATACCAGCTGTTCTGTAGGCCTCTCCATCAAAATCATCTCAGAGTTCAAAGAGCTGCCCCGCAACTACAGACACCGAGATATAAACGGAGCATTATGGGAAATAAACACACACAGTCAGGCCATACACATCAACAACATGCAACACACACGCACACACACACACAGTCAACTTCCTGTGTTTTTCCCCACTGGTGAAGATGCTCTATCTTGTTTACCAGGGTGTGACCCGGAGAGGCTCGGAAGAACAACAGTGGTGTGTGTGTGTGTGTGTGTGTGTGTGTGTGAGGTATTGATAGAGACAGATATTTATACCCTCGTCATGGGGTGGGAGGTGCATTAATAGAAAGAGGTGCACACGTAATGTACTTCCTTATCAGTCTGGGTTTCCCCAGAGTGATAAGGTCACCCCCACCCCCCACCCCCAACCACACACACACTAAAACCATGGATGTGGGGTGAGCAGTTCCAAGAAGTGGGTGGTTGTTTGACACTGATAAAATCTTGGGACTAAAACAGTCAATGTTTATCATATTGACTGAATTCATCTCACAGCGTTGCATGACCCACAGTGTGTGTGTGTGTGTGTTGGTGTTGGTTCACTTATTTGTCTTAGCTCTTGTTTATTTGATTCTCTTATTTGTCTCATTTGTTTAAGATATAGTAGGTTGCTAACTTATTGCACTCTTACCTTAACACTAGTTATGCTCTTAGTTGCTTGTTTAGGAAGGAAATGCACTTACGATTTCTGGTGACTAGTAGTTTTCTTGCCTACCTATGTTGAATGCACTTATTGTAAAGTCGCTTTGGATAAAAGCGTCTGCTAAATGACTGTAATGTAGTGTGTGTGTGTGTGTGTGTGTGTGTGTGTGTGTGTGTGTGTGTGTGTGTGTGTGTGTGTGTGTGTGAGAGAATGAGGTGAGGCTGACCAGGATGGCCAGTAATTAATATCTTGTTGACTTCTTAAGAGATCGTCTCCCCTTCACTATTTAGGGATTTTAGGAGTGGTGCTCTTTTAGGGAGGTGACACATTGGGAGGCGACCACAGACGTTAAATACACATCCAAATTGTGCGTTGGTACAATATTAATACGAAAATTGTAAGAGTGTCAGTGACAACTCACAGGCAATATGGCTTTTAGTGTAGCTCAGAAGCAGCTGCCTGTCGATTTTCATTTCAAAATAACAATTAGAAATGATTACAGTCATTTTGGTTTCAGTGGGGATTTGTTAAAGAGCCAAGTTATCTATGAGGTTCACAACGCCATGGTTGGGAGAAGCGGGCCTAAATAGCTGACAGCTTAGTTTGAGCTTCGTATAAGGACTAGAGAGCTGAGGGAACATGACTGACTTGGAGTCTGTGGTCTCCTCAGAGTCTCCGTGTATGGAGGACAGACCTGCCCTGCCCTTTGAATTCAAAAGGAACTGAGATGATCTTCATCATCATCAGTTTTGGGAAACCCTATCCAACACAATAACCCAGCACAGCCACAACTATTGATTTGTGATTCCATGCTTGAAAAAGAAACGCAGGCACACACACACAGGCCAAATTACTGGAATTCGAATGACGTCTAAGCAGCCACGGACCACCACTGCTGAGAAGCTGTGCTTACGCAACGTTGATTTGCTGAAATGAAAGTGATTTCTGAACTATCAGCACTAGCAGAACAACGAGCAGTGGCTGGTGACGCCGGCCACAGGTGCTACATGAAGCTAGCGTGGTTGCTTACGTAGGCGAAATTAGTACTAGTGGCGATTTAGCTGAGTAATCATGTATGTGCAGTGGAGTACACTCCACCCCGTCTGGGGAGGACTGACTGACACACACACACTTCTCTCCACCCCAAGTAACCACATCTGAAGTGAACATTTACATAAACACACACACAAAAAGAAAGAATTGCTCATCTTCAGAGCCTACCCCCAAATTGTTCTCACTCTTATCATTGTACAAACACCACAGTGAGAGTCTGGCTTTGATACCTACTTTCCCTCCACACACACACACACACACACACACACACACACACACACACACACACACACACACACACACACACACACACACACACACACACACACACACACACACACACCCTTCCTCTACTCCACCCTTCCTCTACTCCACCCATCCCCTTGGACAGGAATGTGAGGAATGCAGGACCATCAATGACTGGGGGTTTCATCAGCATGCCAACCAACCTATTAAACTCTCTCTCGCTGTACCTTAGCTCACCCCCCCCCCCCCCACCACACTAGCCTGCCCACACTACCAACCACCAAAAACGCATACCTCCTTCCATGGGCATGCGCAGACCAGTCGGCCGCTCACAGCTGGATCAATTGACAGTCAAGCAGTGAAACGTCATCGTTTTCGAAAGTCTCCATTTTTGCGTTTTCAAAATGTTCCGTTTTGGGGGGTAAAAATGCTGCCCTAGTGTGGACGGGAGGCCAAAACGGAGAGGTATGTATGCGTTTTCAAATGTACCCGGCTTAGCGTGGACGTAGCCTGACTGGGGTCACGAGGGTCCGTCACTGGGGCACTCACCCCCTCACCATGGCCATAAACATTCCTAATTCTCCCAAGACCTCCAGGACACCGGTCTACTGAGCGGCCCCATTGTAAAGAGATGGTCTTTAGGGCCCTGAGGGGTCACATAATCAACAGCAGTCTCCCTAGCCTGACACTAGGCCATTGTCTTCTTACCTGGCAGTGACATAGCCCCGGGGGCCTGAAAACAAGCACTGATCTACACTGTGTGGCAGCATGCTTAGGAAGCGTTTTCCACAGATCTCGATGCAAAGTTGCCGCTAAAGGCAGAAGCCACTAAACTTCATACACTCCCCAAACCCAGAGTGGACGGTAGGGGGCCATTATATTAGACCATGCGTCATCACTGCCTCACCATAAACAAAAGCGCACTGTCTGTCCATCCCAAAAACAATACACACCCACACACTGGGACATTTATAACCACACACACACACTCATAGTAAAGAAAGTTTACCGGTGGATAAAGTATTCCCTTATGGGGAAAATATCAGACTACCCATGGCCTTTACTCAGTTCTCTCTCTTTATTTACCCACTTCTATCTCTATTTATAGCAGCTACTGTGAAGCTGCCCTCAGGTGGGCGGAGTGTGTGAGTGTGTGAGTGTGTGTGTGTGCTCAAGAGTTCCCTGGATGCTGTAAATCAGTTACCTTCTGGCTGAACAAAGGTCTGTCTCAGCCTGGGGCATGGCACCATTGATCACTCAAAGCACACACACACACACAAGATGGAGAACACAGAGGGCAGATAGACAGTCAGCACAAACCAAGACAAAACTGAACTGTCACTTGCCGTCATAGTCGAGAGCAAAAGAATCCATAATTACAACACAGACGTGTACAGCATGATGTAGTTGGCTGAGATCACTGAGTACACGAGAGAGAGAGAGAGAGAGAGAGAGAGAGAGAGAGAGAGAGAGAGAGAGAGAGAGAGAGAGAGAGAGAGAGAGAGAGAGAGAGAGAGAGAGAGGCCAGTGGACAGTATGGGGCCATGAGGACAGTGGGTCAGGAGGTTGGACTGCACCCTGCTGCTATGATTTAACACAGTTCAAGTGTGATCTTTTCTTCGTGAAAACATGACTCAACTAAACAGTCTGGACCGACGAGCCAGAGAGATAAACAAGGGGAGGACAGCCGCCATCGTCGGATTGTAACGTCGCAGCCTCGGTTCAGCTTCTTGTGAGGACAACCTGCATCCAGTCATATAAGCAATCATAACATGTACACATTTTCTGTTGAAAAAGAAAAACTGACAGTCATTGAATAAATATCACCTCGCTCCATGACATATTCCTGAATCGGGCCTGTGTGGTTAGTAGTTTCCTTATATCAAGTAAGCTGTAATAGAATAGGCAGAAGGGACCCTAACCCTATCAACTTCAGCTGTATGTGGCGGGTCAATAATGTGCATGTTTGGCCATATGACTAAGGTATATCAGATATCACAGGACACAAGCATGTGAGCCTGCCGGTGTGTGTGTGTGTGTGTGTGTGTGTGTGAGCAGTCGCAGACAGGGGTCTCTGCTGTGAAGAAATGTTGCCATGGTGATGTGAAGCAGAGGGTTTGCCCTCTCAGGTTACAGAGTGGAGGCTGGAGCCCCCTAGGCTGGCAGCATAATTTAGCACCCTCTATACATCCATCCATCCATCCATCCATCCTGGCTCTCACCTTCCTACTCCCACTGCTTTCATCCCTTTGTCCTTTCTCGTTCTCATCTTCCATCAGCTGTGGGAATTACTCAATCTGTGTCTACTGTTAGCGTCCTTCTTTCTAGCTCGCTTGCACCTGGCATTAAAAGGCGTCCCATATCCCACATTGAAGTTAGATTTCTTTTGCCGTGCGTGACACTTCCTTTCGTAATATTTACATCCTTTAAAATTGACATTACCCACCTTGTTTCAATTGTTTCCCCAATCTGAAGCATATTGACAATCCATTTTTGAAACGTATATTGCTCTGTGAGCGTCCTGCTAAGTGCCCGCTCCATTACAGTGCATTGACACGTTTGCTGTTAACGTGAGCATCCCTGGAGGTGGTTCGTACGATCGGACCTTCACTGCGTCTCGGGTGCTTTTATGGCTGGATTTAATGTGTTCTATCCCGATACAATCAATCACCCGGGATGCAAGGAGGTCTGACTCTCTCTTCAGTGTGCAGACGCCTTCGCCCGCTCTCTCCGCGTGCCTCATTTCCGGTACCTACATCTGACTGTACCTCGTCCGCCACCTTGCCTCTCCCTCTCCATTACTTCCCCTCCCTCTATCTCTCTCTCCTGCTGTCTTCCCTGCATTCCTCGGCAGGTCCCGGCTTGCTGTGCAGGAAAGTGGAGAATTCCACCGGGGCGCTCTCATCGCTCAGTGAGTTACAGTTGTTGCTCCAGCAATCTCCATTCCTATATATATATATTTATGCCCCATCGACCCATTTTCCAGTGCGGTATTTCCAGGTACGGTGTGCTGTCACTTATACGGAATATATATATATATATATATATATATATATATATATATATGTTATATATTTTATAACACGCTGTAATGTATAGCCCATCCACCCATTCCGTATAAGTGACAGCACACCGTACCTGGAAATACCGCACTGGAAAATGGGTCGATGGGGCATAAAAAGACAAACCTGCACATGTGAGTGGGCTACACACCATGAACACATACAAGTACAAGTACAAGTGTACAAGTACATACACACACACACACACCCCTGGCTTCTTTTCAAGTCTTTGAGAGGATGTTACACAAGCCCTCAACTGTAGTGAGGGGTGATTACTGTAGATGCAAGATGTAAGTCGCTTTGGATAAAAGCGTCTGCTAAATGACTGTAATGTAATGTAAGGCATAATAGCAGGAAGTGTGTGTGTGCGTGCGTGCGAAAAAATATTAAAGAGCAGAAAGGGAGAGATTGAAGACAGGGGGGCGGGTAGGAATAATAAGTGGCAACAGTTGCAGAGCATGCAGGTGTTTCAAACAGAAACACTGACAACAGGACACGCACTTCAAGCTGATTGTGTCAACCAGCAGGTGGCCAGTGTACACACATGCATAAGTGGCTCTCTGGGGGGAAAAAGAAAAGTAGGCGTTTCACATGTGAGTCTAACAAATGGGCTGAGGGTGACTCAGTTATTTTATGCAATGCTGCTGCATTGTTCAGTCCCTACGCGGCTGAACGTGGACGTCGGTTGGGCAGCGTCCACAGACAGAAAGGCGGTGGACAGACAGGTCACTCAAAACTCAGCCGGTCAGGAGGCAGTGGTCCCACACACACTGAGTGGCACATTGTTATATAAGTACACCAACAAACACACCTCTATTAATTCACTCTTCAAAAAAAAGTCCTCAAAATCCACCTCTCACCTTGTCCTTTTTAAACACAGAGCATTCTGGTCTGTTTACTTGTACATTTTGCTGAGATATGACTCGTTTTCATTTTTGTTTCATGTCTGATGTTTTGATATTTGCTTCATCGTCAGGTTCTAAGTGTCTGAGTATCCTGAAGAAAAAAAAGTATCATTATTTGAATTATTAACACTGCACATGATGATGAGTAAGCCTGGTTCTATGCATTAGTCCAAGACTCACTGCTCTAAGCTTTAACTTGGCATTCAACCGCGCTTTTAGAGCACCGAAACCAGAGATGTTCTCCAGTTGCGGTCCACCTTTCCCTTTCCCACACACCCTGTGTTGTCTCCTTACTTCACCACAACAGGATGTTTCTTTAGCAATACCTCCTAGAGAAAATTACCTCAATAGACCACTCATCTTCGTCAGGGCAAATGGTGATACGGAGCACGGGCGTCACTCATTAGCCGCAGTTACACAACTTCTTTTTAGTGGAACACTTATTTGTGAATTCTCCATTCATTCTGGCCCAGTTCCTCGGGAGAGGCCTGCTTTTGGAGTAAATCTGGCTTGGAGTAAATAGCTACATTGTTGGCTGATGTGTGTGGGGTGACGTCAGCTAGCCTTATCAGTGTTCTCCAACTTTACCTCAGAGGGGCCCTGAAAGCAGGAGTTGCCCAACAGCCCCGTGTTGGGCAATGCTCAGTGCCTGATCAAAATCATACCATCGTCAATTGTGTAGATTGAGCAACTATATTTTAGTAAGCGACTGCACAAGTCAATAAAAATGAATTATCAGCACATACTGGATAATGTTCATTATCCTCACCCAATTATCAGCTGAGCACTAGTGTGTGTGTGTGTGTGTGTGTACACACTGTGATGAAGCCTCTGCTGAATGTGTACATCACTGTGACAAAAAACACGTCTCCTGAAAAAATCTAAATCATGTTTAAGAGTTGTGCATGGGCAAGTTCAAGGACTATGTATGTCATCTACGTGTGTTTATATACAAACAAGTTTGCAGGCCACACAGAGTTCTCACTATATGACTAAGAGAATTGGTCCATTCATGGCTCCAGCCACAACAACTGCCCCATCGCCCAGCCAGAACCCGTCTGTTAGCGCTACAGGTTAGGTGCTGAACACACACACAGCAGAGTTGTGCATGTCCTTTTACCTGTTTTACCTCCCCTTGCCCATTGGCCAGCTCCACTGACTGTCACATGGTGCTTGAGCCCCAGTCACACACACAAAACCAGCACTGCGCGCGAGCACACACACACTCATTACCACATAACACAGCCAAATTAATGAAAACATACATTGACGCAATAATAATGCTTTAAAACATCCATTTTCATTGGCTTATCATGAATGAAGAGCAGAGGAGCCCTTCAAGATCTGGCAAGGACCATAGTTTGCCCAACACACTGTCTCCACTTAAACAGGTATACTCTGCTACATCATGCGGTACGGTAGAGCTTGATCCTATAGGAGTTTACTGATGGAGGAGTCATTATGTCATACCCAGGCATGCTAAAACCTGCATCTTAAGCGAAACCAGTTCTGAGTCTAGAACTGTTGATTCATGGGCTACGTTTTTATGAATCAAATAAAGTTAGACCAGTTCAGAATCAGTGAGTATATTAGGCTTTGTTTGACAGTAGTTTCCTACTTTCCCTAGAAACACAACTAGGCTACTACTAGGCTACTATGGTTATGTATCAAATTTAGTCAGTATGGCTGACTACAGTTGAAATACAATCAATATCATCCCCAAAAGTTTCTCTTTTTCTTCCCAACAATAAACACCAACCCAGTTTTCACCAGTGGAACACAGTCGAGAAATAAGCAGTGTTCAGAGGTCCCCATGCTCTTCATTTGATCAAAGGGGAGGTCCGGGGACCTCCAGGCGGTTCCAGGAGATCCCCAGCAAAGTGACTAGTTTAGTAGATTCATATTTGAATAGTTTGATCTCACTATAATTCACAAGAAATCGTCCCAAATAGAGAATGGGTGAGAATGACTATTCTAATCATAGGTTTCACTCACCGCTATTATCTCCCCACTTACACTGTAGGCAGTTATATAGCTAATTCAACTCAAAAACATCTTCCGATATGGGTGTACCTGGGACAGAATTTTATGACATTACAGTCATTTAGCAGACGCTTTTATCCAAAGCGACTTACAAGGGTGCTAGTTAACACTATGAGGGGATGGAACACACAACCCTGAGATGGAGCCGTCCGGGCCAGAAAACGGGGGTCTGTGCTGCCTACTGCGTGCCTGTTTGGGGTCTGTGACATGACGACCTGTCATACACACTAACTTACGTGATGAAACACTACATCGAAGTCCAAGTTCAGATGCCAGGAGCGAATTCCATTTTTAAAGTGCTGCTGGTATGGTCAAAATGAGGAAATATGTGTTTCATAGTAGCTACCGCCCCCTCGCCAAAAAACCCATCAATAGCCAATACACAGTCAGTGCTACAATTTATCATCACATCGGATTCACCTCGGGGATAACACAATCTAGCCCCGATACACGCCGTTCTCTCGTATGGATACAGCGCCAAACCAAACTCAGTTGAAAAATCTGGTATTTTAATGTTGTTTTGCTTATTGGCAAAGGTAGATACCCGAAAGAACATAACTTAAGACCCTTTACGAATTCTTACTTTGTTGTGGTAAATTCGGCATACAGATGATCCAGGAAGCAGCCCTTTACTTCAATAAAATCTCAACTTTAACACTGATTGGCACTGCTCGCTACCGCCCACCACGGTCTATTCTAGTGGAGGAAGAACATTGTGGAAATAACCGGCGAACCAATTATAAAAGTTCATTTTTTTATTGAAATAAATGCTACTTTGTGTATATGATCTTTGCCGAAATTAAGCGTGGATCCTGGTCATTCGTAAAAGCGTTTAGGTTGTATTGTACCAGGTGTGCACTTGTGACGATAAGCAAGGCAACGTTAAATTGACATATTTTCAATGGAATTTGGCGTGACTTTCTCTCGAAATGAGAACGGCGAGTATCGGGGCTCAAACTCAATCAAGCAGAAAAAAGCATCCAACGAATGGTGCGAGGAGACTTACCTTGTGTCACTCTCCGGTTTCAACTTGTGAAATAATATATTAAAGTTGATAATATTACGTCTGCGTCTTCACGGCTACGTAGTTTGGTGTAAAAAAACAAACAAACTGCGTGACAGAAAAGCCCTCGCCCGACTGCCTTCCCACGCAAGGCACAAATCTCGCAGGTGGACAGGAGGACTGCGGTGCTTCCTGTTTGTTTCAGAAGGTGAACCACCACCGAGTCTCTTTTACTCCTCCAGCTCTCCCTCGGCTTCCCTCCCTCCGTCACCAGTGTCAAAACAGCCAGACTAATATAAAAATAACACTTCCGCTCATAATTTTCAATACAAAAGCCCATATTGATGAACATACAGGACAGTATGTTGCAATGTTTATTGAGTAATACAAAGTACCAAAGTGAAAATAAGTCTATAATTCGGCAGCAACCGGTAGTAAATGAACGTACAAGTGATAAAGGGGATGGGATAAGGAGGCTTGATTACCTGTTTTCTCCCCCTGGTTTGGGTGCAGGATCAGCCAGTTAGTGTGTTGTTAGCTAGGCTCTCTGCTTTATCTGAATTGAGGTTTTTCAGTCCTTATTTCTGATTCTGATTTTGTTTGTGTTTTCCTGTGAATGAATACTCACTATTTTGCCACCTAATCCTTTTTGTATCCAGCAAAACAAAACATTAATCTAATCATTTTTATATCTGTGAAAATAAACAATGAAATACTACTGTATGTATGCCGTTTTGTTGCTCATTCAAAATTTGAAAACTGAACACACAACTCCCAACATATTCTGTACGCCTCAATGCTTGATTATTCCCCCCCCCCCCCTTTTTATTTTGAAGGCCAAATAGCATTTCTTCCGGTCTTCTTCTGTCTGATCTCTGGATGACTTGATGCAGCTCTGACGGTAAAGCTCGACCGGCTTTCTTCCACTGCCCAGACCCCACCGGCACAAAACTTCTGAGCCGTGATTTCACCCGGAAATACAATATGTTCCAACCTCCTCCTCGCAAGGAATAATTGCTTTTTGTGTATACTGGTGGTTGTCTGCATTATGATAATCACTGACTGGAGGTCAGTGTAGTTAACCTACCTTTTTATTACTACGTCACTGATTGAAACTCATAGGAGAACCATGGGACAGATTACAACCCCTGAGTTGTCAGGCTAGATTTATCTCAAATAAGTGATGCTCTTCGGCTGAATATTGCCTAGTTATTAAACTCATAATCCTCCTAATCGATCAGGGTAATTAATTAGAATTAACAATTTCAAAATGCTGCTTTGTTTTCTCGATGTTAAGTGTAAAACCCAAAGCTTTCCTTGACTGTGTGACTTATTGATTGAGGACCTTTGCTGCCCTCTAGCGATCACTGCGGTATCATTACATAAGATGACTTCATAGTGAGGTCATGTACTGCATGTCCGGGAATAGAAGGTGACTGAAATGTCACGTCTGATCGTCAAGGGATATGCTACCAAAACCTAAGGTATGACGAAGGCCCTGCGTCTGATATCATTTCCCATCCAACCCGCTTCCATTGACTAATTGTCTGGGGACAAGTGGAGCAGTAGCTGATGACCGACAGGTTATTATTATTTGCTCAATGTGATAAACTGTTAGACAGTAGGTCGCCAAACTGTCCTGCCCAGAAACGCATTGCTCAGAGGGAACGTTGGTCCCGAGTGTTCCCCGATGTGATTCCCTTTCTTTTAATTTTTTGAAAAGATTTTTTTAGGCTTCCAAACATATTTCTGGAAAGGTATGGAAAGTTCCATTTTGACCTCCA
The DNA here is from genome assembly GCA_034670405.1 of Hoplostethus atlanticus. Classification (NCBI taxonomy): domain Eukaryota; kingdom Metazoa; phylum Chordata; class Actinopteri; order Trachichthyiformes; family Trachichthyidae; genus Hoplostethus; species Hoplostethus atlanticus. Next base: position 2,236,211 of record JAXDDX010000025.1, read on the forward strand.
TGTATTTATCTTTATCTTTTCCTTTCAAGGCACATTGTCCCCTTTTGTCAGCAGCATAATGAGGAGACACAATCATTACCTTTGGCAACACTAATCCTTTAAATTACATGACAATGATTATTTATGTACACTGCTAGCTAATGTAATACAAATAAATGTTGCAACCACTCATTTCCACACTTCATAAAAGGCTATAGCTGTAATTCCAAATTATACACCGATCAGCCATAACATTAAAACCACCTGCCTAATATTGTGTAGGTCCCCCTCGTGCCGCCAAAAGGGGTCAGCATGGGCACTCTGACTGGTCTGCGGCTATGCAGCAAGCTGCAATGCACTGTGTGTTCTGACACCTTTCTATCATAGCCAGCATTAACTTTTTCAGCAACCCACACCCTACAAGACCTGCCGTTTTGGAGATGCTCTGACCTAGTCGTCTAGCCATAACAATTTGGCCCTTGTCAAAGTCGCTCAGATCCTTACGCCTGCCCATTTTTCTTGCTTCAACACATCAACTTCAAGAACTGACTGTTCACTTGCTTCCCAATATATCCCACCCCTTGACAGGTGCCATTGTAACGAGATAATCGATGTTATTCACTTCACCTGTCAGTGGTTTTAATGTTGCGGCTGATCGGTGTAGGGTGGACTCAGCTAAAATGGGCCATCATGTAAAATGGGCCAGATAAGGTTGGAGCTTCATAGCCCTTTAAAATTTTACAGCCAATCACAATAACTGATCTTGCATTGTTGCTGCAACACTAGTTGACATGTAACAATAGTTTTGATTAGTCTGAGGTTGTTAAGGTGGACAGGGCAGAGTGTTACATTAAGTACATCAGAGAAATTGTATGGTAAGTGAGCATGACATAGCAAATTTCACTCATCACTAATAAGGGTGATAAAGCATTTATAAGTAAGCTTACCAACAAAGCAAAATGTTTATGAACAATGTTTTGACAGGCTCTTTCAAATAAAAAAGTTGAAATTTAAAAAGAAACTTTGATTTTTGTGAAAAAAGTTATTTTAGGTATTGGCCCATTTTAGCTTAACCAGCTAGCTAAAATAGGCCACGATTTTCAGCTAAAATGGGCCACATACACACACACTCTTACACAGAAGTTACACAGAAATTGAGGGCGCAAAACAGGTTCATTGGTCTAGATGTATCCAAGCAAAATCTTAACAATCTTAACAAAAAACAACCAAAGGGAAAAAAGCAAAAAAAGAAAATAGCACAAAGCAAGAGTGGCAAACCCCCCTGCACGGCCTGCCAGAGAGTGTATGGTGACGTGAATGACCCAAAGGCCACGGAGGACTGGGTGTGCTCTTGTCAGTGCAACTCATGGTACCACGAGAGCTGTGGAGAGGATAATGGCATCTATGATGATGATGGTTACATCTGCAAAGACTGTGTTTGAAGATGTTCTACTTTTTAACATAATGTTTGACAAATGTTGACACAAGCATGCACCTACACACACACAGCTACACACAGTCCCAGAAAGATGCGCACACACACACACACACACACACACACACACACAAAACAGACACAAAGACACTAATGCACAGAAACACACACCCATACAACATGATCAGTTAATTTTTAAATGCATTTTTCAATTAAATATTTGTTCAACTTTTTATTGCATGAAATGTATTTACGGTGTTGTTACTATGGTACACCAAAGACAATAGTTAGTGTCAATTTACTGTTAAAATTAAAATGATTTCAGCTGAAATTACTGTGTTGTTCTCTCTTTATATTGGCCCATTTTAACTGAACAGCTGGCCCATTTTACCTGAACATTGTGTTGTAGCTCAAGAGGGAACCTGCTGATACTCTAACTCTCATAAATCCAAAACAATTATACTTTTTCAAATTTTCTTAACAAATAAATATTTTAGAGACCCATGCCAATTTATAAAAATATCATTAGATCTCCTGCATAGCTTATTTGATGGTCTTATAAATCATTTACCAAAAAGTGGCCCATTTTAGCTGACTCCACCCTATATGTTGGAAAGGCTCAGATGTTTTTCAGTTTAAATATCACACAAAAACGTGTGTGTATGTATGTGTGTATACAGTATGTAATCCCTACTGCTGTATAGGAATATCCATTTAATAAGAATGTCAACTTATCTGATAGTGAGGCCAAAATAAACGTCCACCTATGGTGCTCACTAAAAGGTTGAATAATAAAAGTATGCCATGTGCAATGCCATGACAAGTGGGTTCTGTACATAGGAGTTAACGCTTCAGACCATTGCTTGGCATCTTCATCCATTACTGACATATTTAGTTGACATTTTGTCTCCATTCAAATCACTTTACAGCACAATGTAGCAATGGTTCGGGGGAAAAAGAGACGCTTTAGAATTATCTTGACAGTTTTCATTCTTCATGTGCAACATTCACGAGGGTGCTCTTTCCAGGGTTTTCTTCATGGATTGAAATTGAAATCAGCAAGGAGTTATTACCGTGCGATTACCACTTCCATACCACAAGGGGGCAGCACAGACATGCACATTTGGTTTTGATCAATTTGTGCTAGTTGCTGTGGAGGATTTTCTTGCCCAGAATTCAAGTGTAATCTTTAAATTATAAATGCTTTATTTTTTCATTGTAACATTGGAATGATCAAATTAAATGGAAAAGTGAAAATGGAAATGAAGAAAGGAAAACAAAAAATTAAATGACAAATGAATCAGATTAAATGGCAGTTTGAAAATGCAAAGCTGAAATAGAAAAAAATGAAAAGAAAAAAAAAAATCCCAAAAGGTTAAATCACCATTTTCTTTTTCACACTGCTGCCTCTCATTTCCGTTTGGCTTTTTCCAAACACCATTTTAATTTTCAGTTTTCAAGCTGTATGTAAACCAAGACATGAAGAAGTTAGCCAAGATGCATGCAAAATTGTGCACTTATAAAGTAGTAAAGACCACTATAACAGTAGTTTCTAGATCTCTCATTAGACTTTGGACATTAGACTATACAATCAACAAAGATCCAGAAAAAGTGCTTTATGCTTTAATCAGTTAAAGTGATTTGATTTTGGCGACACCTTTGGTGATAAGCGGACATTGCTTTTGAATTGCATTTCCCAGCGATCACTTCACAGTGTCACCAGCAGTTTGACGCCACTGGGCTGATAGCAGCTTCCAAACAAACCAGCATGGTCTTTTTTACTGAGACTAGTGAAGCAACTACAAATGACACAAGTTCAGCCGGTGCCTAAGAGCGACCATGTGTACAGAGACGGTAATATCTACACTATATAAATATATCAAACATGGTTTATAATACTTTGTGATAACTGTTTAGTTACATTGCTACTGCATATCTATTACAATCGATACCGGCAAGCAAATACTCAACCTGCTTGACTCTTGCTTAATGGGAATATGTCAAAATCCAAGTTGATAACGTGTTGTTTCTCATATTTAAACATACCTCGTAAATAAATTAAGCTGAAAAACGAATGAAAACAAAATATATCACATTACTAACGTTGTTTGTTGCATTCGGGGCGCAGATTAATCACCTTTACTTCCCATTTCGCTTCATTTCATCTTTGTTTGTGTGTGTGTGTGTGTGTGTGTGTGTGTGTGTGTGTGTGTGTGACTTAATGACTTAATTCACTCCAACCCAGTTGGGGGGGGCTATATCAGCATGCACACACGCCCCCCCCAACCCAGGTGGGGCCCCACATTGGTGCACATGGAGGAGGTGCCCCTTTTTCATTTTTCGCCCCTGTCCCTTAGAGAGTTTGTGCACGCCACTGCTTCTCATCTTGGAGCGTTTTTCATCTTGGAAAGGAAATGCTGATGTTCACTCTAGTTTTGACTCAGAGATGGTCACTTTCCTTTTTAACACACTTCCTCTGAGCGATTCATCTGTTTCTTTTTCCTTGGCTTTTCTGTTGATGAAGTTTCTGTAGGTGGCGCTCTTTTCTTTGTCTGTTCAGTCATGGTGGCTATCGCTGATCATGCCAACTACCCACTTCTTAAATGCATCTCAAACAAAGCGCTGTTGCTTTCTCCGTAAACATAAAATGCATCACTTCCTGTGATGACCTACCTGCTCATAGGTGTTAAGAACAGCAAATGTAAAAGCAAAATGGACATTTATTTATATAAAAAAAAGTTTATTACTTTAACCGAACACTCTGGAATTTTATCCTTTAATATTTCATGAATAATAATAATAATAATAATAATAGTGACTTTCCAGCTTACAGCCCAAGCATGAAGAAATGGTAGACCTTTTTGTCAAATAAAATCAAATTTTAAGTATTTATTTAGTACACACTTCAAAACGTAATCGACTGAAACCAAAATACAAATGTATAATATAACAATACAAATACAACATAGCACTCCCCATGATAAACCATAGTATGCTAGCTTGTCAGCATTATTTTTGAATAAAGTGAGCACACTGCACATGTCAGACCTGTTAATACCAGGTTATTCTCATGTATTATAGTACAGTATATGTTTGCTATACGTGATTCTCACTATGTTGATTTCTTTAAATTTCCTCTTTCACTGTATTGAAACACACGACCGACGCTCCCGGGGGCATCGCAGCTATGGAAGGGTCATGCTTCTTCATTTACATTTTGAAAATTGAAACTAAAAATGACAATTGGACAAAACCAAATGGCAATGAGGGGCAGCAACACAACAGGAAAAAAAGAAAATAGCCATTAACTGTTTGGATTTCATTTTTTTTTTTTCATTTTTAAATTTTAAATTGCTATTTAATCTTTTCCATTTCTCTTTATGTTTTTTTTGATTTTTCCATTTACCTTTTCACTTTTAACATTTTATTTTTATATGGCCATTCCCAGTGCTACAGTAAAACAATCGTCTGTAGGGTTCAATACAGAACCAGTGGCTGCTCTTCTCAAGTAAGCAATAACTGTCCATTTCCTATGTGATCACTTTTAGTGAGTTAAAATGAGTGTCCTGGTATGCAGCGCTTTGATCCTCATGGGTATAGTGCCATGTGTGGAGCTGGCCTTGTTGAGGGATGATTGATTGGAACCATGCTGTCACATTAAGCTGTCTCTCTCTGAGATTTGCACACTCAAATAATGTCCTCAGGCTGCAAAAATGTCCTGTTTCAAATGTGTGCCTCATCTGTGATACAAGAAAGCAAGGTTATGTCATGTGCTACGTGCATGACCTATAGGTGAGCAGGGGTTAAGGGCACTCCCTCCGAGTTCCCCTCATAACGTTCTCATTGTCTGAAATTTGCTAAACATAAGCTGGGCTCAAAGGGAACAGCCTATGCAGTGTAGCCTTGGTTCCAGCATGCTTCCATTACAGAGTTATTCTCCTCTTATTCGATTAAATGTACCCTAACTCACTCCAAACCCACACTCTGCATAATCTCATCACAGACGATAAGCGTGTAATAAAAAGCATATTGGACTTGAAAGGGGACCTCATGTGAATGCGTATAATTATGGATATCAAAATATAATCATTTCTTTAATTGTGAGTCCTTGCCAAGAGGTATGTAATTGCTTGAAAGAAATATGTTCATGGGGGCTGAAATTGGATTGCACTGTGTCTGAGATTTGACCTGGGACAGGGTTGGCATGCATGCTTGATTAGAGAGGCGGGCTGAGGGTCAGGCCCAAGGCAAACTTCCTGTTTTCTTTGCATATGTAAGCCAATAATAGAGAGAAGACACTGAGTTCACAAATCTTCTGATTTGAATGCACTGCTGAAGGCTGTATTGGAATGTAGGTTTGGAATACGGGACATAATTGCACATCGTTTTATAGTGAACTTTCACAATAGCAGGCTATTTGCACTCACACAGTGGGTCACATATAACTCCATTCAGGAAGTTGTCACTAGGTTTGGGCATAGCTGTCATGCAAACAGTCTCTTAATGGGAGTGGGTACTGAGGGTACTATTATCAATATGTTGACTTAAACGTAAAGACAAGGAAGTCTTGATAGTTTGAATGAGGAGGCATTTTGGAATTGCTTAAGGCCCTTTGTTTTACATTCACATCAGAATTACCCTACTTTGTGTAACTGGCTTGCAGCAAGAGGTGGCATGTCTCACGCAATCCCCAGAAGTCAGTCAGAGTCTGACAACATTATACCGCTCAATTAGAATATACAGTATACAAAGAACAGGTGCTGGTCCCTAATGATCCCTGAGGGAATTTGGTTTCATCTTTGATTAACTGGAATGTTAACAGGAGACGAGAAGAGTTTTCCTTATAGCCTCTCCTTGCCAACCCTGCAGAAAGTTTTTTTATGGGGAAGAGGAGGGGAAGGGGTTTAAAAATAGACTCCATCAATGCAGGATGGGAAAAGAACTGCCATTTAAAACCCGACAAAGCAATTTAGAGTTCATAATCAAGAGAAGGGAAGCAGTTTATCGCATTTCCATTTACAGTACAAGCTGACCAGTTCCACCACATCCAGAACAGGGTGGGAAATTCATGCCAGACACCAGACAAATGCTGGTAAATTTTGGCTGTTGCTGGTAAATTCATCTATTGTAACAGCCAATTTTACATGTAACCAGTTGTCATTTGGAGGTCATATTCCTTTCTGAAAATGTATTTGGTTGGTGCATAGTGAGTACTGGTGAATGTTTGGATGAAATTGTACACTTGCATTAGAAATGGTCAAGGCATATATGTTCAGAAATGTGAAGGCAATTTTAAAACATGAATCCCGGGAGGTGGTTAATCATAAAATGTCTGCAGATTTTAATATGAGAAATCTCCAAAGCATGCCAAGCTGAAAAAAAGTTTTCAAATGTAATTGTAACAGCATCCCAGAACTTGCACCCTGACCCCTCACATTTTGGAGAGCTGTAGGCCCGTTTGGAGACGGCCTGTATGCAGGTGATATTTGGGTGGCCCCTTGGTGGCTGCATGAGGGACAGAAAGAGGTCGGTGCGTGATGCTTTTTCCCGCTATGAATAGATTGACAACTCAACTTTTTTTTCCGTGAATAGATGACACTCGTGCGTATTTATAGGCACGTTATTTATAGACGTTTTATGAACCTCTGTCTCCTGTTGACCAGAGAGGTCCTGTAAGCAAACGTTTCCTATTTATAAACCGTGGCGGTGTATCAGAACTACACAATCGTAATTATTTTGGCTTATTAAAGAATTATTTCATGTAATCTATTGTTTCTCGGGGTTGTCATTAAGATAAAAATCAGCAGCCACTGAAAACATCACGTAGATCACCGTGACGAGTTGGTTACACTGGAGGTCGACCAGAGGATGCGCTCAGAAAATAAACAGCTCTGGTCATGGAAATAGGACAGAGGACAGAATTAAACCAATAGTACTGCTGCTGCAAGCTGCAACAAGAGCGAGAAAGAGAGAGAGAAAAAAACTCACGCTGATTTTTGAACAATCGCCGGATTTTCTGAGAATCAAATCTGTGCATATTTTCCTGTTTGGACCCGGTGTGTACCAAACAGTGGTGACCCCCACTCTCCGTTTTCAATGGCTTTGGGGTGACGTGCGCCGCTTCTGCGTGGAAATTGTTGCTCTTCAAATCTCAAACATTCTCGAGAACGCCAGGAATTCAATTGTGTGCGAGCATTGGGAAACCGGCAACCTGCGTGTGACTTGACCGGCCGGGTCACATCGCCGGTGCCCTGTCGTGCATGCAAGCTCCTCGCACCCGGAACGAGTCCAGGTACGCCCGGCACACGGAGGGCGGGAGGGAGCGGAGAAGGAGGAGAAGAAGCCAGGGTCAAATGCGTTGCTTTGAGAATGATTTGACCCCATTCGTCTTGTTGATTATTATCTGTCATCTCCGAGAGCACGACAAAGGATACAATCACGGTTATTCACTGCGCGCTCAGTGGAAAAAAAGACGAAAACAAAACCACACATTGCGCTACACCTTTTCACCTCGTCGAGGAATAACTGAGAAATAACAGAAACATCTACTTATCACCTACGGATGGAAGGCATGTGTCCCGTTCGTCAGATCCCCAGCAGGCCTGCTCACACACAGAGACATCCACAGCAGAGACATTTGTCAAAGTTTGAGACCTTTTGCGCTCAGAGGCTCCGCTGAAGGCAGAAGATGCAGATTGTTCATTATAATCTCGTTTGCTAAACGGACTCGCCTCTTTATGGATCAAGTTTTATAAAGAAAAGTAAGGAAGTGTGTAGACACATTAGGAATCGAAACATCTACAACAATGGAACGTATTGAGTTTTTTTCTAAGTGAACATTACTCAAATATGTACATGTATAGGTATAGGTATACCAACAATAAAATTAAATACATTACGGCCCAAAATAAGATCTTTACACCGTTTAAAATTCATTCTCATGCATCGACTGTGTGTGTGAAGTTACTTCTGCAGACGAGTATCAGTTGCAAATATTCTAAACCCTATAAGTTATAATATATCAAATGATCATCCATATAGTCTCAGCGACAAGCAAATTCATGCGCTTTTGCAAGTGTTGCAGCCACAGTGGCGTTTGTCTGCACTATTTTATGAGCCGTGTTGCCAGTGTGTGACACAACACTAAGGTAGGCCTATATCGTGGAGCGATGGATTCCTGGTTCGGGCTGGCCTTATCTCTGTCAGCCCCCGGGACATCCTGTATGCAGGCCCATTGTTCCCGGCCGCCTGGCTGAACTGTCAACCTTTCTGCTCAAATGCACACCTGCCGCGCCCCCGGTCCCGACGCAGACATGGGCCTTAACGGGATCTGCTTGTGTGTGTGTGTGTGTGTGTGTGTGTGTGGCGCATGATGTAAAACTGTAAAATTGAATTGGTATCCAGTTGGCAGACTGTTTTCACTTTTCCGCACAAAATTAGAGCTCAGCATAGGAGAAAACAGAAATGAGAAATTGCAGGATCTACCACTACAATAAAGAAATAACTGAATGATTTTTATAAAGTCACTGGTGATGACAATGGGCATAATAATCAAAATCATATAGGATCATATGGGCCAATTAAATAAATTATAGGCTTAGTAGGATTTATCTTTCTTGCTGATGCATCAAAACAGGTTTGTTGATTGTTGCACATAGCGACTCTTCATGTTTCACTGTTCATGTTTTCTAAGTCTTCAAGGAGCAATAAAGTTGATTATGACATTTATTTTTCCTAATCCTAATCGTGAAAATCCCTCTAGCCATCTTCTGCTCAGTTTATGTAAAGCAGTTACACTCGCCGAAACATTATTTCTTGTAAAACATTTGTATTTGTTATTTTTAGAAGTGTGTTTAGAATACAGTTGCCTTTCAAACGCGCCCTTATCTTCTCTTTGTTTACAAAACATTAATGTGAGGAAGCAGAGCAACACAGACACACACACACACACACACACACGGAGGATGGAGACGTGTCGGTGTCGCTCCGACTGGGACCACTGCTGCTGCTGATGGGATTTTATGGCTGTGGAGAACTATATTATTAGTCCAGCGATGTGCGAGCTGATCTGTGTGTCTGTAACCCGCGATCCCTTTCTAGAGCTCATTGCTGCAATTTAATAAGGTGCTAAAAACAGAAGGCGGGCTTATTTTCCAGGCCTTTTTTCCCAGTCTGATTATAAATATAGATGTATTTTTGTTGAGTATATACGCTGCGTAGATTTCCACACATTCAGCTCCCATATCTTACAATCCACATATGCGTTAAACAACAGTAAAGGTTGTACAAGAGCATCATCTCCTTCAAGCCAGTCAACATTGACCACGCATTTCATTGTCGTCCTAATCACGCCCTGGCCTGATGACCTCATGGATATAAAGTGGCACAAAAATGGCATAATTTCCCATTGATTTCATCAATAAAACACAAAAAATGTAGACTGCCAGACCTAATGTTATTTTGTAAAGGACATAAGTTGCCATACATTTCGACATGAAGCACAATGCATTGCCATTATTTTTTTTTACACAGAAATTATTTCTTGTATAGCTTATGAGTTTCTGGCAAGTTTGTACACCATTTTAGAATTACACTATTCAATTGTTATTGTATTTGTTAGTCTAAGTTAGCTTATTGCCTTACGTTCAAGTGTGCACAATAAAATAATTACTTGGATTAGGAGGATACCTCGATTAATCTGTTTACACAGTATAACAAAAGAAGGCCTTGTTAACATTTTCGTTTTCACGCACTCTTGCGTAATGTGAGTAGTTACTGAATGTCTCTTCTCCTCTATTGGCGGTTATTATTTCCTAATAAGTAAATGTATATTCCTCTCAATGTTTATTCTGCCTAATTTCCAGTCTATCCGGTGGTGAATCCGAGGTATAAAGAGATATAAAATGAGTAACATTAAGCTAGGCCTGTACGGGCAAGTGTCACAACCCGGGAAACCACTCCTGTCCAAACAGCCCTTCAATAACGCCACTATTATCGAAGTAATATAATTCACTGTTTACATGACGCACGTCTTACGCAATTATGAAAATAGAGGTGTTGAAAACGTCATCAATAGATCACCATTCACTACACCTATCAATGTGGCCATTTTGATTCCCATAGTTTTATGTGCCCTTTGATTTCCCTGCGTGTAGTTCATGACACTGCAAGTGTGTGTGTGTGTGTGTGTGTGTGTGTGTGTGAGAGAGAGAGACGGGGGGGGGAGGGGGGGGAGCAGGATGACAGTACGGTGTCTGTGTTTGACAGTCGCTATGGAGCAGAGGGTGGATCAAGGTGAATATGTGGTTACACCTCTAAAGTCATGCGAGGAGAGACTGGGCTGTTTGCGCTTCCCGGTGAACGTATGTGCCAAACATTTGGGACCTCTGAAGGATGAGCTCACACTACCAAATGTGAAGAAGTAATATCTAGGTTTAGGTCAGCTAACTGGAATGCGCTATCACAACAGTAAATTAACTTGGAGTGACACACCGCTATGAAGACAAAGTGGTTACCTACCAGGTCGCTCCTGTCCCTGTGCGTTGTGAAAGTGATAATAGGAGGAAGAGGGCTGACAACAGTCGGTGTATTGAAAGCGTTTCACTCGTCACCGCGTCTCTCCTGTCAAGGGCCTCGCTGGCCCCCGGGGGGAGGGGGGGACGGGACGGTTCTCCGGGGCCCCACGGGAAAGTGTGTACTACATCCAATTCAACAGTCCCAGACAACAACAAAACTAACAGGGTGGAGCTGTCTGTCTACAACATATAACTTCATCCGCCTCTCTGTCAGCACGTGCTCGTCATATTGTTTCACACAATTTGTTTCTAATAGGACACAAAGGATGAATTACTTAATTTTGATGTGAAGGCACATTATGATTGGCCTGTAATAGGCTGAACATTTTTCATTTTTACACTTCCCGCGTTCTTATTTTCCTTATTTTCTAATTGTTTTTATACGGCTACTGTATTATCATTTTTTGCAATTTTTGTTTTTAGTCCAAATCGATTATGTTTCTTTTATAATTTTAGATTTTTTTTTTAATCTCTCAACTAAACCCTTCATGAGGTAGCGTGCCATGAGGAAAGGAAAAAAAACGTAAAATAACGGCAAGTCGCTTAAAATTGCAGAGCAGCAGTATTCTTATGACATCTTATGAAATAATAATAATAATAATAATCCAGAATGTTATTATTATATTAAGTTATGTATTATTAAACATTACACTGTATTATTATTTTGTATTATATTATGTTGTTTCTGCTGCTCTGCAACTGCATTTACTATTATTGTTTAGAGCGCTAACTACATTTGCTGGCATCACACGTGCTATGGCAATTATATCATATGGATATAATGATTAAATGGATGGTCTGACCTTTCATTTGACCAGCATCTGTTTCTCCTAAGGAATCCCACTTGGCAAAGGGCTGCCAAAAAACCTCGAAGACGTTCATCGCCTCCAAGCATAGGTTATTTTTGCGTTGAAATTTGCTCTCATTTGCTCTCAACTGTAAACCAAATAAACCAGGCATAAGTACGTGAGTTATTAGGAGAACAGTACGTAGTCAGTATAGTCAAGGCCATCTTTTACTTTCATTTTGTTTCACAATTGTACAGTAAGACACAATTCTTAATGTAGGGAGAATTGGCTGCAAAAAGCATTGACTGGTTGGTGTGTTCATAGGTAGGCTGTTAGCTCCTGCAGACCCAAAGACTTTACGTAAATTATCCCTTACCTTTAAATTTGCCATGTCAAATTTTGGTTAAAATACTTAAGAGGTTTAGAAAAGATTAGAAGGCTCCCCCACTTATGTATTTGCACTCCGGCGTAAATTGGCCTTTAATTGGTGGCATCATCTGTAAAAATATTCAGTGAGGACTTTGTTAAAAACTATATTCTTAATTATCAAGAGAAATTTGATTGATTTTACACATTGATACTGGTGGAAGCACAATGCTGAGGTAACACGCCTCACCTAGAATAGCCTACAATATGTTTACTTGAGATGATCTTGTCCCATAAAAACCCAAACATGTTGACAATATGAATAAGAATATGACTACGCCTCTTTGAAATTTGTGTCTAACGATCAGTCTTTGCCGAATAATGTTTTTTTTTTATTGATTGTTGGTTAATTAGCTTGGCAACAGTGGTTAACACAGCCTAAAGCATACAACAGATTACTTCATGACCACTGTATTACTTTAGGAAATACAAGTTTATTAAGAAATTCACAAAACTAGAAAAAGAGGGAAAAGTGCTAATTAGAATTAAACATGGTCCCAACGTGTATGAGACAATATAATTACGTTTATAAAAAAATGAGAAAGATAAACATAATCTGGCACTGGCTGATGTCATATTGCAAACTAAATCATATATATCCGGGGAAAGAAGTGTAAAAAGACATTTAGCCCTGGAGTTCAAATATCTTTGGTAATCTGTTGGATTTCTATCCCCACTTTCACATTTCCCAATTGTGACAGGTCTTAAGACCATGAAAACGCAACGTTTCCCCGGCCATACTCAGGGCAAGTTAGTAAAATGGCCTAAATAAGCTCTGATTCAATTACATGTTCTAGTGTCGACTTGATTAGGGCATTTTGTTTGCACGTTTCATTTGGCAATAGTAAGGGAAAGTCGTGCGTAAATCTGACATACCTCATTACGCATACCAATAACACACAGTTGGAAATGCTTCAATAATGTCTATCCCCGTGAAAAGGGAAAGTGTCTCATAAACACACATTTGGCTGAAATACAAAGGCACGGCCCTCAGTTCAAGTGAAGCACAGGCGCACGAAATGGCTTCCCAAAGGTTGCGCTACCTTATGTGTCCCGGTGGCTCCTTTACCTCCAATTTCAAGGTTTTTTTTTTGGAAAATTCTCTCAGCATCAACTCACGTAAATCTCTCCATTGGCTTTTAAGGACGTTAATTGGACCCAAAGAGCTCGTCAGAATAGTCTCTCCAAAAATACTCTTGGTTCTGTGTTGAAATCACAGGTCTAGACTCTCACTCTCATTCAAGAGTCCTTATTTCACAGAGACCCTTTTGGTAAACTCTAAATATCAATCCTCGTGTGTAACGCCGAGTGTTTGGTCTCATGTTCCCAGTAAGAGCAGTGCATCATGGAGAGCTCGGCCGGCTGGCGGGAGCAGGCGAACTGGAGGCCCGCTCCGTTACTGGAGGAGACCGGAGGAGGTGCCGCGGTGGCCGGGCTCAGCTGCTGGGGATGGTGGGGATGCGCGGGGTGGTGGTGGTGGTGGCTCATGCCGTTGTAAGAGTTCACCATGCTGGGCAGCGCCATGCTCTGCACCCGGGAGTATGGGTTATAGGACGAGGGGGCTGACAGCCCTTTCACGTTCACCGGGCTCACGTTGCCGCTGGCCATCTGACAAGACGTATAGGACATCGGTGTGGGCGCCTGGCCCAGCGACCAGGAGTTGTTCATGAAGCTGGACTGCAGGTACTTGGGCGGGGACAGGTAGCCGTAGCCGTCACCTCCGAACAGGGACTTCCCCGGCTGGAAGTGGGTCGGTGGAGGTCTGAACGGCCGCTTCATCCTGCGGCGTCTCCTGTAGTTCCCCTTCTCAAACATGTCCTCACAGGCCGGGTCGAGGGTCCAGTAATTCCCTTTTCTCTCTCCGCCTCCCTCCCGCGGAACCTTAATGAAGCACTCGTTCAGACTCAGGTTGTGTCTGATGCTGTTCTGCCAACCTTTTTTATTTTTCTCATAGAAGGGGAATTTGCTGATGATGTACTGGTAAATACCGGACAGAGTGAGGCGCTTTTCTGTACTCTCCCGAATGGCCATAGCTATGAGGGCGACGTAGGAGTACGGCGGTTTCTGGGACGGATCCGTCTTCTCCGAGATTTTGTCTTGGACCGGCTCTTCTTTGGGCCGCTCTTTCTCCTTAGCCGTGTTGGTGTCGTGGACCATCAAGGCCATTGCGTCATCCTCTGGGTTTTGGTAAGTGGCCATCATTGCGCACACCAAAACAAAAACAAATCCAGTTCAAATGTTCAAAAAAGCAAATATTTCAACGGCCCTTGTAACCCAGATGAGCGAAACATGCGCCGCAGAACCTCGAGATGCAACTCCGATTGAATGCAAAAGTTGTCTTCCAATTTGCGCACAGAGAAATCTTTATTTTACGGCACAGTGGATATGCAGCGTACAGACCTTCCTCTCCCTGCCACAGATATTTTTCTAAACTGGTTTCTGATGGAGGCGCAACCCAGGTTGTGGTTTGGTGCCTCAGTAAGCCCATCCCTTTCCTCTTTTTTCAGGTCCACAGACAGGCTGCTTTTGCGCCTCAGCTCTCCGCGCAGCGACGTAGAGCTCTGTGATTTGTGCGCGTTTGAGTTCCGCCTCCGCTGGTTTCAGTGCAGGAAAAATAATCACGTTCCTCCTAACATGTTGAAATTCAGTTTATCACACCCGGGAACAAAAATAACACATTAAAGAGAATTTAAACAACATAACAGCTCGTTTCATTCTAATTGGAGAAAGGTTTAAGGGAAACCATTTTGCAAGCGATAGATGACAGTGAGGTTACAATTTCCAATCATTTTCATGAAGGCTTCGCATTATATTCCAATAACGTACATGCATATAGACATATTGCATGCAGTTGCACGCCTAAACACCTATTGAGCATGTTCCCTCTGTCCTAGCCTTTTTTGTAAGTAAGTAACTAAGATAGTTAAGCAATGCATAACAAAGAGTTTAATTCCAAATTGAGATAGCAAGAAATAGAAAATGTGGGACATAGCCTACTCCTAAAAATAATCACTGGTTTGAAAGTAAAACTAGTGTTGGAACACTGTTGAAAACATTAGTTATCTTAAAATGTTTGCTTACCAAATAGGATTTTTTTTAGGACTTACTCATTTTTTCATCTATATGAAATCTACATCTGGTTAATTGTTTCCTCATTGAAGCGTCGCTTTTGGAATGGCCCTCCAGTTGGGCTACATGTTTTCTATGGCCTGGACACTGCAGAAACAGTTGTTTCAACAACATTGGCCTATCCCTCATTTGGCTAAGCGTCACCAAATGTTTCTGCATTAGCGGCTATTAGCCTCAACTCAGACCAACCATACATGCCCAGGACTCATTTGCAAACGGCCTCATGTCCACAGCTCCAAGAAAATCTGGATTGATAGTGCCGCTTAATTAGCTCGCATTGCGAGGGAGGTGTATGGAGAGGTATTCATTTCTCCTGGCCACCCATGCGGGTCCCGTCGGCTTTCTCTGGGAGTGTATTTCCGTACTCTGGGAGCTAGTGCAGGTGGAACAGCATTGGCATGTGTGTCATCACCCAGCCCCGGCCCCCGGTCTGCAGCCCGGCCCGCAGCAGAACAGCTGAACCGCGATGAGAGCCAACCATCTCTCAACGTGCAATTACCGCAGACCCAGAGTGGGCAGTTTCAAGCGTTAAAGCGCAGCGTTATTTCTTGTTTCAATGTCTTTTTCATGTGTTTAGGACGGAGAGCATTCAACAACACATGCATAAGTCATATCAGTCGTGCTATCGCGATTATTTAGTTGGGCTACATATATGTCACTATATTCAAACTGCTGAATTAAGCTATCAAATGACAAAGCAGTTTGGTAGTTTCAGAAGAACATTTTAATGAACCACACAATTTCTGAAATAGTTATTATTGCAGATTAATAAATTAACTTTTGTTTCCGTCCATAACAAAATCCGAACATCAGATGAGTTTAAATTCTCAGGAAATTTTGTAGGCCATAATAAGAAAAATATGTAACACTCTATCACAGTATAGGTGTATGAGAGACGACACTCGGCCTATGTGACACTATACACTGATAGGAAAATATCCTATAATGAAAGTCAGTTGGTAAGTTTACTTTTAGGGTATATTTGAGAAACTTTACTGCCCCCCCCCCCCCCCCCAAAAAAATAAATAAAAGAAAAAATATTTTTTATGAAATGGCATATGTAAAATAGTCTTTTGTCTTTTATGTAGTCAAGATAACGGTTTTATTTTGGCTTTAAATAAAGGTATTTACTATTCATTTACAAGGCACTTATACAAAGCAACATAAATGTGGTGGGGTGATGTATAAGTTAGTGAAAATAAAGGAGAAACCACAAAATGGACCCTTTATTCTATTCCACTAGCTCTTCCTCATGATTTCGGGAGTTGTTTAGTCTTCTTTTATTGTTCAGAGAAAGTCTGTGGTCTCTTCTTCCTTGGTTCTCAAATCCTGGAGGACAAGGCAATGACTAAGAGCTGCACTAAAACAAAACTAGAATGAGAGGACTCACTCAAGAAAATTCCTTTTAAAATGTCTATTTGTGTCAATTAATCTATGTCAAGTCATAATAGCCTGTTTACATGCTTATAGCATCTACAAGGCTTAAATTGAATAATTTCATTTTATAGGCCCTTATACTATAGGAACTATAGGAACTAGGAACTAGGATGTCGGTCTACAAAAAGAAAATAGGCATAAGTAAATTCAAACTTACAAAAAGTATCAAACGGTGTCTATAAAGTAAACATTTAAATCCATTCAAATGCCCAAAGTATGGCCTTGTGTAGAGGTTAATCCATGAACTTAATTCCATTATGCTGGAATATTATTGAAATTTTGACCTACAATGGTCAAGGCTAGTAGAGGTTCTCAAACGTTTTCATATCAAAGACCCCCAAATATACAAACGAGGTCACAGGCCCACATTTGATAAGATATATGGGGCTCATATGGGCGAGTTTTGTTGTTGATAAATGTTTGAACACTGTCCGGGGCAGATACAGTGTTGAGACTGAAATTTATGATTAGAATAGTATTCTTATATATTTTCTAAATGGGAGAATTTCTACTGAATTAAACTACAGTGAAATTATAGCTACTATTCCTCATTTTGCTGGAGGACCGCTGGAACCTCCTCAAAGACCCTTTGGTGGTCCCCGGACGCCACTTTGAGAACCACTGTTAGGCTAGATAGGCTAAGTATTTAATTATGTAGCTATTTTATTCTAATCATTTCAAACATGTAAAAGTTAGTTAGCATATTTTAGTGAGTTATTTTATCAACAGCCTATTGATTTATCACAGTATAATCAACGAGTTATTTTGTTGTAAAAAAATCATCATTTTACCTGTTTAGAACGAGCTTCGTGACGGTTGACTTTTTCCCAAACTTGAGGATAATTAACTTTTACACATTTTACCCCAAGGACCCTGGCAGCCCACTTTGAGCACCACTGTGGGTTTATCGGCTTTTAATTTTTCCCAAAACAAAACAATGTCTGTCTTGAAACGGGCATAGTTGGGCATGTTATTTTATCAATCATTTTCATCATACTTTCATCCTCATAGTTTTTTCGAACGAGTTGACTTTTTTCCCAAGCTAAAAGCTAAATAATCAACCACTAATCAACTTTTTTCCCGGACTTCTTCCTCTGTTACCTTGGTAACATCCCCGGGCTCGAACTGCAGGAGTCACGCGCGCCACGTCACAACAAAGCTGTAAACAAACATGTCGAGAATCTAAACAAAACAAGGCTCTGTAACTTGAACTGGTTGTAGGCTTTAGGTAGGCGCTGAGGAATGTTAATTTAAGTGTTGCCCCCTTTCTTTATTGTCGATTCCATGAAGGCCTGGAAACTGCAGACTGGTTTACAAATAATAATAAAAACGCATTTTTATATATGGACAGTGGCAGTGGCGTCACCTCACTAAACTAAGTTATGGCAAAATATCCGTATCTAATACCATTTGCTACCAAAACCAAGTCTGCTTAAATATATCGACTAAATTCCTGGAGACAAAGTGGAGCAATATCTGATGACTGTTTGAGCAACATCATAAATCATTATATACCACCAGCATTCATCAGACATATCACCAAACTATCTTGCCCAGATCATCTTAAAATAACATTGGCCCCTGAATGCTCTCCTGATGTGTAATTTTAGATTGTTTTTTAATTTTTATAGCCTATATGGTTTCCCAGTAAATTCCTGGCGATTATTGCTTGATCTTTGCTATCCTAAATTTGGACTCACTTAAGCTAAGGTGCCACAATTTGCCGTGCACAATTGACGCACATGGGCGTAAATAAGCGTTGATTTAAGAAAATGTTCAGCCTAGCATTCATCAGCACATCAAAGATAACCAAAAACCTGCAGTAGTTGTGAACCAATAGCCATGCATGCGACATGATATACTGTGAAAATTAATTTTCTTCATCTTTCTCAATAACACATTTTGTAAAATATAAACTCAGACATTGGAAAATTCAGGTTATTTTAAATGATGTTCATGTAGCCTACATTCCCTGTTGTGCGATTGTTTAAATTGTGTTTGTAGAAAGTGGCCACGACTATGGGATGAGTGAGGCAGCGGCGTGCACCCCAGTGAGCGAGACGAGCTATGAGCCATTTATTGAAAAAGAGCCCATGTTTTCCTCTTACATAAATATACATCCTCTAAAAAATCTTTCTCAAATTCTCGCTTGATCCTCAACAATCATCCACGAATAAGCGCTCACTATAAAAAGATATGTAAGCCCCCCCACACACACACATACACACTTCCACAACTATATTAAAATCTAATTTACATTAACAATGCATTGCTTTATCAATGAAATCATAATTCAATAATAAGCCAACACAACAATACAATAACAATAGCCACAGTGATGGCCTACAGCAACAGTAATTCCATCCTACCGTGAAGGCTGTAGGCCTGACTACAGTATTCCTATAATATTCATATAGTCCTTGGCAGTCCAATATTAAGCTTATCGTACTTTATGCTTGTGTAGTATCCTTCTAATATTTATTGTAGGATTACTATAGGCCTCTGTGTGTGTGTGTGTGTTGGTGTGTGTAGTAGAATAAAACGAGCACAGAGGAACCATCGCTTTAACGGGCCCTAATGTACTTTGAAAGAGTGGAATTCCTGTCCTCGCGCGCTTCCTGCCCTCGCTGGTCTGAGGCGAGGATGTTTATGATAGGGCGCGCGGGTGGAATGCGGCAGACGGATCAGGTCGGGACCAGGACCGGTAGAAGACCCACCCGGTAGAAGAAGACCCACGGGATGATTTCTGGCACGCTCTAGCAGCAATCTAGGACCAGGCAGTAAGAATTGACATTATTTTGTTCAAATGTCCAATGAATTGATTTTCATTAATGCATAATCATCATATGAATTAATAATAATACTAATACTACTACTACTACTACTACTACTAATAATAATAATAATAACAATACCAGTAACAATAATGATAGTAACAATAAAAACAACAACATATATTATCTATTTTTTAATATTATTCATTATGCAACATATTATTTTATTATTATTTTTAGTGGTAGTAGTAGTAATATGAGTAGTATTAACCCATGCAATGATATACAATTAGGCTAATTGAAATAAATTACTATTAATAATGACAATAATGTAATAACACAATTCAATTATGATCAATTAATCAACTACATATATAGTTGGATTACTATTACATAATTATTATTATTATTATTATTGTTATTATTATTGTTATTATTATTATTAGTAGGAGTACCAGTAGTTTTATTATTCCATTTTAAAATATCTATACTTACTAGTAATAATTTTGTTTTCACATTCTCAACTTTTTCAGTTAGCTGACACTATAACTGTGACAAAGACAGACATAGCAACAACAGCAGTGCTATATAAACATTCTATAATCATTAAATTCATTCTGTACCTTATAGTAACACACATCATTAACCTGTTAATAATTGAGCAAGGTAGCAAATTCTAAGGTTAACAGTCATTTTATATAATTGATTAAATGATTTCAAATGCTGTGTGCTCGCTGGACATTAAATGATAACAATAGGTTATTATTCAATTTAAATTATGGGTACGGCATTAGTTATCTTACTCCAGACAACCATGAGATTAGACTATTTATCAAATGACCACCAAAGGAAAAAAGTTATATTGAAATGAAGATATGGCAAATTACTATTCTTCCAGTGGAACCCCCTTTTTAATGTCAAATAGATTTATAGGCTAAATAGGATGACAAGGATATGATCATGGTCACTATAGCTATACCATAATTCGATAGCAGAGTTAAGCATACTCTTAAAGTTTTCGTATTGATGTTTGGTCCTCACTTACAGCGATGGTTTTTGCTCTACTGGTATGTCACCCTTAGCGACAAGTAGGTGAAAAACCTGAGGTAATATATCTGAGCTAGTGTGTGTGTGTGTGTGTGTGTGTGTGTGTTAATTTTGTGATTTAAATGTGCTCCATTGCCTCACCCAGAGTTTTAGGGGAGGAGGGTCATGCGGTCTATCCACGTAGCAGTGCATCTGCCCTGGACAGGCTGGTGGGAGAGAGACGGCCCTCCCTGGTTCTCCCAGTTTGATCTCACTGGGTCACTCTCTGGATCGTTTGCATCTGGCTAGCCTGCATGGATATACATCAACAAGATACTGCCTCTTCTCAAAGGAATCCTTTATGAGGCAAAGGAAAAGGATGGGTTGGGGGGGGGGGGGGGCGGATAGATAGAGGGACGGGATGAAGAGGAAGAAGAAGGATGTACCCTCAGCCCTCATGCAGCGCCTCAAACATGGGTCTTGTTCCTCCCAGTAAGAAGAGCGAGGACAGAGCAAATAAACAGGGACCACCAGACAACCCCTACCCCTCCATCCCCTCTCCCCACCCGCATGGATTAAGGTTTTGGGAGGGAAGGAGGGGAAGGAGGCAGGGGTAACCTGGTGTCCTGTCCTGGTGGAGGAATACACACACACACACTCACACACATATATGCATATATACACATATGTGCACGTGCTTCCATGAGAGAAAATGTCTTATAAAAGGGTGGGTCGGCGGGTGGTGTGAGGGACGTTTCCTTACTTTGTACAATCCATCCTCATCCCCGCTCCTTCCAACACTCAGATCATTGTCTGAAAGCATAAAGCAAGCTTTTGCACCCCCCCATGTCCCTTCATTAGCTCCAGTGCGGATGGTGACGTGGATTTTGGTGGCCCGGCGTGTTTACGTTTCTTATCGGCTACAGGAAGCCTATGGGAAGCTCTACAGCCCTCCACAGTACTCCTGTGGCATGGACACAATCCATCACCCCGTTAACAAGCCAAAGAACCCAGCATTCTGCTTTACAGGCTTACACAGCAAAACTTTCCATTTGTTCGAGTCATTTGGTCTCTTATTCAGTCTCATATTCAAAAGAAGTGAAAGATTCTGCTAGCGTGACATAATTCTGCTTTCTGCTTAATTCTTGAGGGTCAATATCTTGAAATAAGGCGATGCAAGGCAGATCATTCTACTAATATCAAGAAAATGACAGATGACTCGAGAAAAAAATGGAATTTAAGTCTGTTATATGTGTGTGTGTGTCTCTATCAGTGCAGAAATCTGTGAGGCTCAATTACATTCTACTGTGTGCGTGCGATAAAAGAAGATCTAACTATTGTGACAAGGGGAAGAGAAAAGTGAAAGGAGTAGGAAGGGTAAGAGAGGAGGGGAAGACAGGGGATAAGAACAGAGAAGGATTGCAGATGAGGAAGGGGGGAAAAGGTAGAGAGAGAGAGACGGGGAAATGGAGAAAAAAGAAGAAGTGAAGAGAATGGGAGCAGAGGAGAAAGGTGAAAAGAGAGAGGACGGAGGAGAGGAGAGCCACATTGTGTTCCTGCTAACCTTTACTGAGAGGTGAAGTGCTGCAGCCTCCTGCCAACAAGAGTCGCTTTGAGGTTTTCTTGAACTGCTGCCAGGGCTTAAATGATTCACAGGAGCAGAAGTGTGTGTGTGTGTGTGTGTGTGTGTGTGTGTGTTTGAGGGAGAAATTGTGAGACCCATCTAAGTGCATTTTGAGATGTGTGTGTGTGTGTGTGTGTGTGTGAGAGAGAGAAATAGAGGGCGATAGGGAGGAGGATAATAAGGAATGTCTGTGTATGAGAAATAGAAGGTGTGTTTGGCAGTAACGGCAATTATCTAAGCGCTGGGTGGATGTGAATGAAAGAAGAACCCTGTGTCCAACAAAGCAACCTCGCACTTCGCCAGAATCTATTAACTTCCTCGGAACTCACCCGCCCCAAAAACTCAGCTTGACTGGTCGCGGCTACAGCCAAACTCACACGTCAAAAAAAATCCCCGCGCAGCCCCGACCTTCGTTTCCACATCTTCATCCCGGCCCGGGGGATTAGATTTCAGGCCAAATCAAAACAAGTCACATCGTTAGAGGTAATTACGCAGGTAGCCTACCTCGCTAGGCAAACAAACATGGCCGCCGGCTGACACCCTGAAGACAGATCAAAGACTCGGCCTGACAGGGAACAGGAGGAGAACATTCAAACACTGGCTTGTTAACCACACACACACACACACACACACACACACACACACACACACACACACTTTCTCTTACATACAGTATGCATGAAAGTGTTCATAGACGCATGCATGCTTGTTCACAGGTATGAAGGCGTGAAGACATATAAAAACACACACACACACTTACAAGCCCCATCTTCCACCGTGTCACACATCCTCTCACATCTCAGCATCGATACGCATCCTCCTGAGAGGATTCTGCAGTTGAAAGATGCCACGTAAGGATGAGAGGAATCAAAGGTGAACAGGTTGACCTTTACAGTTGAGCTGTGTGAGAGCAGTCGGTGTTAATGGTGCAGAACCGCACACACATATACTGTGCTGAGGGTAGAGTGGGGGTTCAGTCTGCTTCGGTGGTCTGCGCGTTAGCTTGGTGAGGAATGATTTTGGACATGGTGGATGTGTTACTCGTCAATGTGGCTCTTCCCTCTGTCTTGTGATTGGCTCCACGTCCTCTCAGTTTCATGCCACCTTACTTTTACAACTTTTGGTGCAATTTTGTGACTGAATTTTCTGTGTCCATAGCGGAGTAAACATGAATAAACTTTATTATTATTATTATAAGTGCTCGCCCCAAAGTGTTAAAAGAAATTCTCAATTATTGTGTGTGTTGATTTGTGTCTATTCTCTCTTTCTCACACATATACACACACACCCTGCAACCTCCCCGTGAAACACAGCGTTGTTAGGGCAACAAGACAAGGTTTTTTCCCTCCTTTCCCTAACATGCCAGCCTGCCCGTGTACAATAGAGCAGAGTGTATGTGGGCTGCAATGAATAAGGTAAGAGATGTTATCTAAACGCCACATTGAAAGAGAGCAACGGGAAGCCAGGCAGTCTCCGCCGTACACCAGCTGTCCATTATGGCCTTTCTACCTCTTTTCTCTCTCTCTCTTTCTCCTTCCCTTTCTCTCTCAGTCATCAGCGGTCCACATTTCTCTTGCTTGCTTTATCTCTCTGTCTCTCTCCTGATTATCCATTAAGCATACGTTTAGCTGAAGGGCCCGTGCTACGCTACTTTGCTAATGACAATCTTCGTGATTGCTGCAGTGTAAGCTGCTGCATGAGATGGCTCCCATGCATCACGGTTTAATGCGCTAGCGGATATGCGCATGTAGGCAAAACACAACAAAAAGAGGAACAATAAATAAAGGGAACAAACGTAGGAGATGAAATAGGAGGTGAGTGAATTATGGCATTTGCAGACCTAATGATACATTGCAAATTTTATTTTGCCATCTACATTTCGGTATGTTCTTTAGGAGTTTGACTTATTGATGGAAAATATTTGTTTTTGAGCTTTCTTTGGCTTTCATAACACAAAATACATATTTGTTTTGTACATTCATGTAAAACTCAAGTTTAATAAATCACCATATAAACACATCAATAGTGTCCATCCAATACAACAACAATTTGAGACACTTTGAGACAATTAGTTTCTTTTTGGATTTGGCCATCGTTTATTTACTTGCAGCCTATGATATTGTAGATGCTGAGAGACGATGCTTGTGGCCACCGCTGCTGACTTCATACAATTCCTACAGACTGAGTAAATATAGTATAAAGATGAAATCTTTAAACCACACACACCACTAAAACACACTGTGCCTGGCCAACGGAGTGTCATTCTCTGCAGGATCTGCTTTCATACAGCACACCACACAAGCCTGTCCAATTCCAGTTCTCCTGTCTCTCTCATAACCACAATAACAAACAGGAAAACCAGGCAGTGGAACACACACACACACACCCACATAGAGAGTTAGAGGGAGAGAGAGAGAGAGGCAGGCACGCATACAGACACAAAATCACACACATACACACACACGCATTCAGTGGCTGTGGTAACCTTGAGGATGGTTTAAGAGTGGGTTAGCAGTGAGCAGAGGATGAGGGGAGAGTTTAGGGTTACTGTTTCCAACTGGAGCAGAGCAGGATCTCTTCTGGCTCCGTGCGTGGCCTAATCATCATCACCTAATTACTGCTGGAAAAGGCTACAGGTCTAAAAGTGTCGGAGGGTGAGATGTGGGGTCAAAGGGATACTGATCCGTCTCCCCTGCCTGGCCAAATATGGAGAACAGCGGTATAAATAAGTCCAAAACATATTTAATTCATAACAAATGCACTTTTACTAATACCTCAGTTTTTTAAACACCTAAATATGAAGAATTACGAACAATTTGCTTCTGTCTTTCCCTTTTAATGGAATTATTAACAGCCAGGGACAATTTAAAGGTGCTGCATGTAGTATTTTAAAGTAATGCTACATAACTACCACATTCATTTTGAGACAGTAGCATAACTACCATGAGGAGACTGACTGCCTCTACCAGCCTCTACGCTGTTTGTTTTTCTCCATTGTGTGCCACCAGGTCGGATTCGGGGGAAATCTGCTGGATTGCTTTACGGCACAAAACAAGAAGAGGGCGCTGTTCTTCCGGTGCAAACTGACCTTAAAGATTTCAGAGTTTCTGGCAATGGCAGATGGTGGAAGAAATGAAAGACCCATGGAAAAAATCACTTCCAACGTGTTTATCTTCTTCAGTATAAAGCCAGGGAGAGGGAGGAGTAGCAACATCCTCTTTGTGAAAGGAAGCAACGGGTTTTATAGGAAATGTGGCTTTAATTTTGAGAAACGCTACGACTTACAATATCACTGGTGTGAGATAGATGCTATTAATCATCTCGATCATGGACTCATTTATTTATGGTCATTGTACCAAGTGACAGTGATATATTGATGTTTAAAAATGCTACATATTGCACCTTTAAGTGAGTAATAGCACTATTCATCATGGAGTGCAACACGATTCTTGTCATATCCTTATTTAGCATTACTTCTGTTGCTAAACAGAAACTGAAGTAATTACAGCAGTGAAGTTGACAGAATTACAGATGGTTTCTGGGAAACAGGTGGCTGTCAGAATCACAAATCATGCAAGGTGACATCAATCAGTGTTCAAATCTTTTTTTTTCCCAGAGGAAAGGAGGAGTATCAGAGGGGAGAACAAGTCTCAGGGAGAGCAGAGCAGGGCGAGGGCAGAAAAGGGGGGGGATAAAAGGAGGGAGAGAGTGCTTCCTTTGGTGCGTTTTCCCCTGAGGGCAGAGAGGAGGAGTGGGGTTGCTCCCCAACGGATCTGAAGATGTCCTGTTTTGCTTTTCCTCTGCTCTCCCTCTTCCTGCAGGAAGCAACATCACACTGGGCGCTAAAGCCTTGGCAAGCCCTCGCCAGCCAGATCTGCTATTGATGTGTGCATGTCCACAGACGTAATGTAACTATAAGGGATAGATATGCAGATGTGCCAAAAAAAGTCATATGTACTGGATGTGAGAAGTCGAAGAAGTATCCATTTCAGCCACTGTTTTCCTTTGGTAGGATTCTTTTCATTTTATAACATGTACAGACCTCAATATGAATTTGTGAGCAGTCAGCCCCCAACATTAGTCACCCAGTGAATCTGTAGATGCCACTGGCATTTCTGGCATTTCTTGAAAAACACAGAGACAATGGAAAAACATTTTTTTTTGTGTTGTATCATCCATGGTTCATATATGTGCTTAGTCTGGGTTTTCAAAATAAAAATGAGCGACATGACATGGATATTATTTTTCTTAAAACAAGTGAAAAAAAATTAATTTCACTCGGATCAAGTGTCTGAAGTGTTTGAAACTAGTGAAGTTATCCACCTCATTCTGCATTGTTTCTATTGTATTTTGTACAAAAATCCTGAATCGAGTTCATCTCTACGTGAAATTATCTCCATTGGCTGAATTGTTTGCTAGTTTTAAGAAAAATAAGATTTTACAATTGAACACGAGACCAAATGGCTTGTTAAGATGTTTTGCAGTACATGCATGCACTGCAAAGAATGCATGTAAGAATGCTCTACTAGGTACATATGATAGCTGCACATAAATGCACAAAATGCACCTACGTCCATATATTATGTGCAGAAATACCCGTCCCACGGGCACTCACACATACGGGTGTCACAGTCATTCATGAAATTTGGTGATTGACACAAATGTACAAATATGCACACGCACATGCACACACTGAGGCCCGTGGTGAGTTTTGCACTCATATCTGTTCACACTGTTGTAATTCACACTGACATCATCACCAGCACACACACACACACACACACAGCGCTGACTCTCTGGGTGGGGGTCTCCCAAGACCCACTTATTCTTTTTCTGTCTCTGTCCATGTCCACTCCCACTCCCTCTCTTTCTCTGTTTCTCTCTCTCTCTCTACCCTTCTTACCCATGCCAACATTTTTTTTTACTCTCCCCAACTCTCTCCTGACCATTCATTCAAACAGAGTATTCGCTAGTTGCCTCTGTGTGTGTTTTCCTCTCATTCTTAGTGTGAGACCACATCTCTGGATCAGATAAGGCCTCGGAGCTGGTCTTAAACCTTCAGCGGATCTGTCCAAACACATGAGCTCATGTCAGAGCCTGTTAGCTCCATGAGCTAATACAGGAGGTGAGTGCTGGGTCCATGTGTTCATGGCAGCCAGGGGGGTGTGGTGGGCAGTGGTCTCTCTCTTCATCTCTGACTTCAATCTCTTCCTTCTCTGATTGCCATTTTCTCTCCCGACGCTTACCAATCTGCCGTTCCACCTCTTTCCCCGTGCCTCTCTATCGGACACATGTTTCAATCAGGTTGAATGTGATCATGTTAACACTATCAGATGTGAGCATCTCAAACACAGGGCGTCGTCACGACAACAAAGCCGCTGCCACACAGGCAGAGCTGAGCTTGACCTGCATGAGGGTCTCCATGGTGTATGTGTGTTAGTGTAAATGCTGTTGTCTATTAAACGGTTGGGGGAGTGGAAGTGTGTGTGTGTGTGTGTGTGTGTGTGTGTGTGTGTGTGTGTGTGTGTCATAGACATAGTCTTGTAAGAAGGCAACAGTGGTTGGGTGTGTGAAGTTTGTGTGTGCATGTGTGTTTCATCACCCTGTGTGGCTGCTTGGTGACTGGTTTGTGTGTGTGTGTGTATGTATGTGTGTGTAACATCCCTGCAGGGAGGGGAGGGGGTCCGTCAGGAGGGGACTAAGGTTACCCCCTGATGGAGGCAGTGCGGGGTCATCCCGCGGCGGGACACTTCTCAGGGGCGACCCCACCGCCCCTCGTGGCCCCCTAAGCAGACGGGACTTCTGAGAGGAGAAGAGGAAGGACCAGAGGAGAGACCCCCGGAGAACAGGACCCCCGGTCCGCCCCGGCCCCCAGACCCTAGCCCCCAGCCCCCAGAGCCGGCTGGGCCCGACCCAGGCCCAATGTGTTCTCAATCAGGGGAAACACAAACAATACTTTTATTAAAGAGAGGAGACCGCTGAGGCCAGACGCACGCACACACACACACACACACACACACACACACACACACACACACACACACACATACAAGTTGCAAGTTTCTTCACTCTAAAAATAAATAGGAACAAGCATTATGAGTCACGTTTTATTAACGCAGAGATTAAGCAGCTGTAAATCAGCAATGGCAAATAACTGTCAAATCCCACTATTATCACCATCACCCATGACCCCAAATCCTGCCTTTCCTCTCCTCCTCCTCCCCTCTCTCCCCCTCTCCATTCTTCTCTCCTTCTATCCGGGAAAACAAACGGAGGGATTAGGGATTTGTGGAGGAGTAATGGGAGCCAGGTGGAGGAGTGTGACTGTGGGGGTCCCCTGCCAGATTAGGGAGGGGGTGCAAGCCCCAATCCCTCACACTCCTTCCTAAAGGCAGCTAATGTTTCTTTTGAAGAAATAATCCCGTTTGACCGTCTAATAGGACTTTCCAATTATGAGCCTTTGCAGGGCATGTATGGTATTACCAGGGCTGGCTACCACTGAAGGGGACATGGAGGCTGGAGTATTTTATCAGGTAGGTAGACAGCACCTATCAGGCTAAATAATACAGCAGCTCAAATGAGCGTATAGCATGTACTGCAATGGATTTACCAAATAGGAAAATACAAAGTATGCTGCGTGATGCTGCATGTTGTTTTTTGTGCCTATGCTCTGTGGCCATTATGCTCAGTAGCAGTCAGTCTAGACAGCATCACTCACGGTGCTAATTCAACTATTATCAATTCCCTATAACACAAGTGGCGGAACAGTTGGCTCAAAGACATTGCCCCCTGGTGGACTGGTGCAGAGGATCAACAGCCCTACAGAAGAGAGGCCTTCCTGACTGACTGACTGACTGACTGACTGACTGCCTGACCGACCGATCCCAGACTGATAACAGTTTGTTTTGTTTTGTTTGTAGATGTGTTATTCCAAACAGCTGCTGCCTGCTCGGAGAGACAACAAAAACACACTGAGAGCCGAATCAGCCAAGAGAAGATGCTCTGTCTGTCTGCGTGTTCGTTTTGATTTCAGGTGAGGCGGTAGGTGTGCAGTGAAGAAGAAGAATTAATTAACTCATTTTAGGTTGTGGCTGGATGGCGGCCAGTTCTTCACTAATGCATTTGAAACTGAGAAGGTCCTCCCGCACACACACACACACACACACACACACACACACACACACACTTGAACTCACAGGCACATTCACTCAGAGTTCATCTGTTATTCTTAATTCTTAAGTAAGCCGGATGAAAAGGAAGAATCAACCCCTATGCACAGGAAGGTGAATAAGAAGTCACACATTTCGCACCTTCTCTCCACCTCTCTCCACACACACACACACACACACACACACACACACACACACATACACACACACACACACACACACACACAGAAAAAAACTCATTCACCATGTCAGCTCAAGCGTAATATCCAGCAGACGATGGAAAGGTGTGTGTGTGTGTGTGTGTGTGTGTTGGGGGACTCATATCCATACAGACCTCCTTATCTGCTTCTGTCTGTTCATCATATGTCTGTTTGTCTCTCTCTCTCTCTGAGGGGGGCGATTCCCTCATGATCTGAGAATCAGCATGATCTAGCCTCGGATAAGTCATAGCACCATTTACCATAAAGAGGCTTCTATTTTCTTACAGAAATCATGGATTGTCCTGTGATTCAGTGTCTGTCTAGACAAATAAAACAACAGAAAGAAAATAGTCAACAGAGACATCGCTATGTCTGGGTCAACCAAGTTCAAAACAGCTTCACGGAGCACGGTTTCCTTTGCTTGTGATCAAGCGCGTCAGTTATACCCAGTACACAAAGGGAGACACAAAAAAAATCTGATACTCATGACTAACATGTCTAACTTGTTTGAGCTAAACTTAGAAATGACCCGCATCAGTTCGGCCCCTGTACGTTAAAGTTGAAAAGTTCATGTCTTTCAAATCATGTCAGCTGGTTGCACTGAACTCTTAAAAATAAAAGCCTCCGAGTTAAAACATCCAATTGTAAAAGCCTATTAGTGAGTGAGAAGGAAGGAAAGCACTTCTCTCCTCCTTTGTATTCCTCCCTTCTTTCCCCCCCCTCTCCGCACGGCCCGTCACGGGCCCCAGGATCGACCGGTAAGCGGGGCGGCGGAGGCGAGCGCCGGTTGCATCGCACATCAAAGGCCAGCACGCGCACTCGGAGGAACACGCCCGAAATAAAAGGGCAGCGAAAAAACAAACACCGCCCTTTGTTCTGAGAGCCGAGGTCTGTTTCACCCGTGATTAGAGAAAGACCGAGGGAAGGGAAGGCTGTGAGTGTGTGTTTGTATGTTTGCGTGTGTAGACGCATTGAAACGGCCGTACTTGCTTCATTCTTTGAGAGGGATCTGTAACACTGAAAGAACCGGAGGGGGTCAGTCATCGGACCTTCCCCCAGCCGCCAGGAAATGTCACTGTTGGTGGGGTTACGATGGTGGCACGACATAGCTAATCACTAATTGTTGATTGGACCTTCCGTGTAGAGATAGCTGCTGGAGGTGGAGTATGGCTAGTTGGCTCAAAAAAGAAATACTGTACATCTGGAAAAAGAATGCACTCACTGCGAGATAGGATTTTGCATCCTATCTTGCTTTGCTTTCATCCACGTAGGGTGATCAAACACACACGCACACAAAAAAATCATCAGTCAACTGGAGGTCCCAGGTTCATGCATGTCGTCGGTAAGCATCCGCCCTGCTGAAGCGTCTTTGAGCAAGGCACCGAACCCACTACCAGCTCCAGGCGTGCTTGCTCCGTAGCTGACCCTGACCTCTGACCTCTCTGTAGGGAGCGGAGCGAAAAGCGAAAAGAGAATTTCCCTACAGGGATCAAAATTGTAAAAAAAAAAAAAAAAAAAGTATCAGGTTTTTATTATTATCATGTTGGGCTTTTGAACGTCGACATTATATCGGGCTTCAATTAGTTTACATTTCTGACGTTATACGCTATAGACCTAAGGCGTGTTGACAATGTAGATCACTGTGCAAACGTTATTTTTTTTCCTAACTTACATTACCCAACTATTTTATCTTTTAAATAAATAAAAGAAATCTCAAACATCTGAATTCTTCACTTCTTTGATCTCTAAATGGAGCGACCATGCGTTTCCTATACGGCGCTGCTATTTCCTCCTTTGTTTCGTATCTGTAGTCGGATATCAAGAACAGGCCTCATCCTATGTAGCCCTGTTGGAGCATATCGATCTGAAAAAAGAGTTGTATCTCTCTCTGGTGGGGGAGATTATATCCGACTGCTGTAAATCAGACGCAGGTGGATGAACTTCCTCCTTCCCATGTCTGCCTCCCAGCTAACCTCTCCTTTACCCTTCCATTCGTCTCCTCTTTGTCAATCTCTTTTATTCCTTCTCCCCCTTGATACGCCCCTTTCTCTATTCCAGTCCAGGGAATAATGATGGAAAAAAAAAAAAAGTTTCTTTCACTGCCATGTGAAAACATCTGTACACTCACATAATTCAGACGATTGTCAGTGTTAGTAGCTGACATAGATTACGATCTTCTTACCCTATTTTTGATGTGTTTCTTTTTGTTCACTTCAGTTTTTCAAAATGTGATAGATAATTTGAACTACTGGTAATTGGAGAACAATTCTTGAAAAACAGGTTTGTTTTTTTCTTTTAGAAAAGGTTAATTTTTCATTCAAAAGTAGCACTAAACGTACACATGCAGCATACCAACACAAACTCAACACAAAAACTCATGAATGCATGTATACTGACACTTAGGAACAAGTGGTAGACACACACACACACACACACACACACACACACACACACACACACACACACACACACACACACACACATGACTAGCACCATGACTTCATGACAATGACTATCAAAGAGGGAGCTGGGTGTAAAACTAGTAAGACTGGCTGTTTGTGTGTACAAAAGCTTCAGTGAGACGGAACGTCTGTCTAAAGTCCAATTCATCTGAGAAAAACTTCCAAGGAAAAATGTGGGCCACTCTAGACCCTTTTGTAAAACTCTATACATCGGATCGCCCTTGCAGCTGCCTAAGGCCATTTAGGTTCATTAAATACATACAATGACACAGACGTTTATAACTACTCACAGCCGTGGCCAGGTAGCACCTGTAACAAGGAATATGAGTGAGTTTCCGGAGTGGCACTACACTCCATATCCAATTACAGGAAATACAGGCATTGCAGACGCATTCTAGTGGCCATGTTGGGAGACCACCACATACTTAACAGCGTCATCTGACTTGCTGATGTCAACAACATGGTCAGGTTTTGTTGTGTGGCTGGCCTGTTTGAATCTTTTAACTAGATAGAGCTTTCCAAATATAAGGCTTGCTATCCAAGTAAGAGTCAACAAGAAATCTTACTCCACTTTAGAGGAAGAAATGTCTAAATGATTGCTAACATGCACAATACTATCTAATTTACTACTGCCATTGCTTAGCAATGGATGTGTTTACACAGCTGTTGATTTACTAAGCTTTAACTAGCTTAGCTAATCTTAGCACATGTAAAAAAGAATCCGTAAAGCGAAGATGCTTTCAAAAATAATGAAATGAAAAGTTTCTAAATATCAAAAAATTACTATAAAGAGCAGTAATGTAAAACACTAATGCAGAAAACAAAAAAAATAACATCTAAGACCAAATTCATATAAAAAATCTAGGGCGCCTAAGACTTTTTGCACAGTACTGTAAATCTAAGGCATTAGCAGGATTATAGCAGGATTATAACATTACTTCCCTAAACTTTGACCACACTCGCTATTTTTTGTCAACACTATTCAAATAACACTTTCTTATTTTAAAGAGGGTGAAAGGCAAACTAAAGGTTTTTCATGTGGTCAAGTGTGGTCAGTTTCTCCAGCAGGTCAACAACGAGGTGTTGGTCTTCCACCAACTTGTCAGTGGTAATCCAACAGGGCATCTGGTACGGTTGCTATGGTATTTAGAACTCTTCTGTCTAGCATGGTTGCGATGGTATTTAGAACTCTTCTGTCTGGTACGGTTGCTATGGTATTTAGAACTCTTCTGTCTGGTACTGTTGCTATGGTATTTAGAACTCTTCTGTCTGGTACTGTTGCTATGGTATTTAGAACTCTTCTGTCTAGAACGGTTGCTATGGTATTTAGAACTCTTCTATCTAGCACGGTTGCTATGGTATTTAGAACACTTTTGCAAAGGGTTTATTAACTGCTAAAACACTTAATCATCATGCTACAACCTTTATATCTAACTCAGAGCCTTTGCTCCCTTTTTTGTTATGTATAGAAGTATTATTTTTAAAACCACAAATATTTTCCCAAGATGTTGTTTCTCCTACGTTAAGGCTAAACATTCTTAAGTGAAGGCCACCTGCCCTGTCGATGTGCCCTGTGACTGGTGGTGTCTTAGTGGTTTGACTAGGTTGCCGGTAGACATCAGATCAGAGAGGAACCTACTGTTCCCTAAACGTTCCTCCGAGCCTCAAG
This sequence comes from Hoplostethus atlanticus, assembly GCA_034670405.1. Taxonomy (NCBI): domain Eukaryota; kingdom Metazoa; phylum Chordata; class Actinopteri; order Trachichthyiformes; family Trachichthyidae; genus Hoplostethus; species Hoplostethus atlanticus. The sequence goes on from JAXDDX010000025.1 coordinate 2,269,904, forward strand.
GGTAAAACCTTGGTGTGCTGCTATCTGCTGTCTTGTGAACTGAAGAGCTGGTTATAGATGAATATTCCAAAGGTCTTACACCTGTTCAGATTAAAGCTCCATATTTATTGCAGTATAACCGGACAGTAGTAAAATGTAACATAATTAGACAAGGCTGGTTCTGTTACTACCAACAGGCCTGATCTCATTCACCTGACCATAACTGAATATTGGAAGAGATCATTTCCAAAACTCTATATATACAGTATCTCCATTTTGGAGATAGTCATATATCTTTATAATAGAGGATCCAGCTTGTGAAAAACTACCATAATCTTGTCAACCAAGGACTTAAGGTGCATAATATCCTTTAAATAGTACCATCATTTGTTTACATTTTGTGCAATCACCTTTTTTCAAATGGTGGACATCTTCATTATGGAATGAATTGCTGAAAGATATGAAGATAAAAAAAGTAGCATTATGTAACTCAACATTTACCATGCATTAATCACTCTAACTTCCTTATGATCATTTTTGGACAAAGCATTTCACAATTGACAGCACCTACATTCTGACTGTAATGCTTGTTTGAACACTGCTCACTATTATTTCTTTAGATAGAAACCTACTGTACGTCATGACAGTACTCACCTCATATACAATGCTTAAAGTGAATGAATGATCGTCAGGGTGTGTTGTGCTTTTTTTCTTTAAACCACCGTAGGTATAATATATGTTATGACATATTATGACAGCACTATGAAGTCCAGAGGTGGTACAGGTGGACAGAAAAGATAGTTTTGCAGTTCCAATCTATTTGCATTGTGTTGGCCTTCGTGTGCGGATGAGTAGAAATGAGCTTGTTATATCATCAACAGAAATGTATCAGTCCATGTCAGATGCTTGGCGAATGTATTTCCTATCAGACACACACTGTTGGACCGGAGATGGAGAGAGGTGTTATGAAAACACCACAGCCCTTAGTGGATACAGCAGAGCTCACTTATGTACACACACACACACACACACACACACACACACACACACACACACACACACACACACACACACACACACACACACACACACACACACACACACACACACACACACACACACGCATACTTTTATATACTTTCAGTTAACCTTTACTTAGACAGGCAGGTCATTTACAAACAAATTCTTATTTACAAGGACGGCCTGGCAAGAGGAAATGCACTTCTTGAGTGGGGATGGGCGGGGAGAAGAATTCAGGCAGACAAAAAACATTCACCACTGAAGGACAAAATAGATGGTGATATAGAATGGGCAAATAAATAACAGGCTGCAATACACAATACGAAAAGACAAGGCAGAAAAAAATAAACATAGGAAGCACATTGGAGAGGCATAAAGCAACACATAAGAAGAGTGTGTTTAAAGGTTAGGCACAAACAACATCAAGTAGAGAAAGATTAAGAAACGTAATTATGACTGAAGCACCACGGGTATATAAACATCAATGCTGTAAGAAAATAAATAAATCATTTTTAGAAAAAACAACGATAAAGATTTAAAGATTCAGGGTGAAAACAGCTTTCAGGGGTTAAAATGAATATTGTCAACCGTGCGGCTATCGCTCGTCTGTCACATCCTGACCCCGCTCTATCTGTCCCTCTGGAGGTGTTGACACTCACCATGTTCCTGATATCTGGGAACAACCAATCCCGCAACCCCCTCCTCGCCCTGAATACCCGTCAGCCCACCCGCCCAGTTGCTGCCGAGGCCACGGGCCTCATGGGAACCACCTATCTCAACCCAGCGCCCTATCAGATTGTTGACACGAACAGATACTCTCGCAATGAAAATATTTTGCTTCTCGTAACACTGACATTGGCCTACATGGAACTACATCTTTCCCCCCGTTGGGATAAACAGCTCCTGTGTAGTGTGTGTGTGTATGTGTGTGTGTGTGTGTGTGTGTGTGTGAGCGGATGGGTGTGAATGCTTGTGGGTGTCCACATTTGCTGACAGGTGCATGAAATAATCAGCTTAGGCATTCCCGATATCTCGGTCATTTGTGTGTGTGTGTGTGTGTGTGTGTGTGTGTGTGTGTGTGTGTGTGCGCTCGAGAGGGCTTAGAGTCAGTTGAGGACGTGAAATAGGGGCAGAGGGCAATGTGAGGGCAGTTGAAAGGTGTAGGTTTCTATCTGGGCACATTGCCTTTTTGGCAGATGTCACAAAGACTGGCAAAGCGTGAAAGAACAAACAGGCAAATGAAATCAAACGGTGCCTGAAGCAAATCAAAGAGCAGGTGGTTATAAAAAAAACATAGTAGAAAAAAAAACAAAAACGTAACACCTGTCTTATGAGCAAAGAATCAAAAAGTGGGGCTGCAACAGAGAAGAGCGTCCCATCCCTCCTCATTGGGCCGCCGTAGATTCACCCTATGTGTCTAAATGATATTCTGGTGTTCGGTATGGACACAGGAAATGAAAAATCTACTTGAGTGACACACAAATTGTCTCCTAAAGAGCAGAGACAGCAGGACTCACCAACATGGATCTGTTTTTCCTCTCTCGGCCCTTTGGTAACCTTTGGAATAAAGCAATCAAAGACCGGCCGGGTTAGAGAATGCTGTTGTGCGGGATTTCTGGGTATTGAAGTTTTTTTCCTTCACTTACCTCTCTGACACCCCCAAGTTGACTAGCGCGGCTTTTACAGGTGAACCAACAACCCCCTGTACCTTTTCAGTGTAAGATGAGAGTCCTGAGGATGTGGTGGCAGCATTCCTGACTACAAACCAAAAAGCTAAAGTCACTTCCTCTACGGCCTCCGCTGGTCCATCCAACCCCCTTCCCCCCAACCCCCAGAGGCTGCAGTAAAAACAATCAGCCATGTAGGACCCCTGAGGACCCCGGTGGACAAATGTGTCTGTGGAACTGCCCGATTATTTTTACCTGACACAGGAAAGAGCCCACTCATAATAAACGCAGGGTGAGGTGGTGACAGATCTCGTTAACCCGATTATGAATGAAAAGGTGAAGGCGGGGGTGAGCGTGTGCCTGGACGTTTCCCCAAGGTGTGGCCCTGACCTCTGCTGCACCCCGATGGAGAACACACACATACAGATACACGCACCGCCATGTATGCATGCATACTACTCTCTCTCTCAAATCCATTCGTTGCCTTTCAATGCAGAACAGAGAACTCCGTCAGCATCAAAACCCCCACTCCAGTATAAATAAAGTTATCTTCATCTCTTAGGTCTTTGTCCAGTTTGCCTGAGCTTTTATTGTGGGTAGTGATGAATTTGAACAAGCTCATAGAATCCCAATGCACCATGGAAGAGGCCGTGAAGGAACCCAACCACACAGTCTGGGGTCCTGAACCTTGTGGCCAGCACATGTCTGTTAAGCCTAATACTTTACCAGCTACATCAACAAGAAGCCTAGCCAGACCGAGCCACTGACAGATGTTATACGTCTAATGAGAAGCCAATCATACCTGATTCCAAGAAAGAGACTGAGGCCATATGGCCACAATGTGTTGACAGACCAGTGAGGGCGCTGTATTTGATGCCAGCCTGAAATATATTAAATGACACTGACGTTGGCAGTCATAGCAACAAAGCTCACATGGTCCCAGGGTGTGAAACGCTGCCATGACCTTCCCAGACCAGGTTCATCCAGAATTCATTGTTGAATTCCCCCAAAACCATAATGACGGTTTTCAAGTCTCTCAAACTTTTCCTGAGGTATTTCAGAGGCTAAATGGTGGTAAAAAAAAAAAGAAGAAGTAGGGAATCAATAACGTGACAGAGGTAGGAAATCAAACAAAATCAACAAGAAGAAAGAAAACACGTCACACTGAAGCCAGTGGGGACTTGGCAGTTGGCCATTGTTCTAATGAGTGCCCATTAGGAAATGGACTGATTCCCTCTAAGAGACCTTAAACTAATTTCCTGAGGCCTCTTGACTCCTTTGAAGAGGGGGGGGGGCACTGAGAGGCTGCGTGTGCCACTGGGTCGCCAAGGTGACGGGACATCCTGGCAGGAAAAACAGGAAGTGCGGGTAAGGAGTGACTCTGATTGGACCCCTCCCCGCTGGCGTGCGCTCAGATAAGAGAGGCACTGAGTGGCCCGGCAGCAGCGGCCCCCGCCCCTTTCCCCTCTTTCACTCAGGGCAACAAGTGTTAATGGGACTGTGTCACTTTAAATAAACACGGGGAATCATGGGAATATACTTACGTGCACTCACATGTGCGCGCCCCCACACACACACACACAAACACTGTGCCTCTTTCCCTTGCATTTCTACAACCTACAATCAATAGTCCATGCTGGGACGGTTAGGTTGCAGAAGGTCACCGTTACTCCCTCAGTCTCTATTCTCTGTGTTATCTCCCTTTCGCCCTCTCGACTGAGTCCTTGGGACGGCTATCAGACAAAACACTATCTGCCATTCTACCCGGAAAAAGAGCCTTCAGTTTCATACATTTGATGAAAATGTTCACAGCTTGCAAGATGAGCATTTCAAATGTTTCATCTCATCCTATTCAACTGTTTAGTTATAGCCCCAGTGTCTCTTTGTTCAAACTCAATCAATATGAGCGACTCAGGACCTGCGGACCCTTTTGGCCTTTTTTGAGATCATCACACACAACTTGACCCCTTTTGAGGGAGGAAATAGGTTTTTGGGCAGAACTATGCCAAATCTCTTTTCTCAGAACCTCAGCCATTGGTCGTGACCCCCTCTGAAGTTGCAGTTGGAGTCGGATGCATGTATAAAAGACATCGTGTTTTGACATGTACAATATGTTTGCTATTTCTTTCCTGGAAGAGGTTATGAAGGATCCCCACCGGACTCAAGGATGACTGTGAACACACTGGCTAGACATTTAAGCTGCGAGTGTGACGTACAACAAAACCATACACACGTACAGTCATGACTGAAAGTTTGTGCAATTCTAGACGTTTTGTGCTTTTACTATGAAATCCTTATTTAATCAAAATAAACTGAAATGAAATAATTTTAGGTTGTAGAGGAAATTGTGCATGTGGGAAATTCAAAATATTTAAAGGGAATTAGTGCACGTGCAAGTGAACCTACGTGGTAAATAATTGGGTAGGAAGTTAAACCAATCAAAGGTCAGATGTTTGGGGAGGAGGTTGTGTGGCTGGTTTGGTGTTACCGTGCAGGTGAAGGAAAAACACTATGCCGGGATCTAAGGAGACCTCAGAGGAGCTCAGGAAGAGAGGAGTGAGTGAGCATCAGTCTGGGGAAGGTTAGAAATGACACTTTGGACCCAGTCAACACCAAGTTTGACAGGTTTCCCGAACTACGAACTCAAAAGGAAAATGATCAGACGTTTATGATAAAGAGAGGGTGTGATGCTCCATATATCTGGTTCAAAATAACTAGCCTACTGAAAATGTTTTGTCACCCTCACTGATTTAAAGCAATAATACTTAACGTTTTATAATGGAACACATGACTCCATTGCATTGAATATTTTGTTTGCCAAGTTTTTGAATGTTTTTATCTCTCTTAAAAAAAGAGATCTCCATCTCTAGACTACCTGGTTAAAGAAAGGATTTAAAGGAACAAAACGATGTGAGCCCAGCTTAAACGCTTTGACTTCCGAGGTGTGAAGTTCATGTTTAACCTCCTTCCTCCCCCCCCCTCCCCCAACCCCACACACACAACCTCACCTGAGACTCGTCACACCTGACAGAAGTGAAGTCGGGACGGTTGAGGGTCTGAGGGCTCATCACAACACTGGGGGGGGGGGCAGGGGGGGGCTCCTCTCACATGTCCAAAGACAAAGACCCCCAACACCTGTGGGTGCAGAGGTCGGGGTGGGGGGTGGGGCGGGGGTGTCTGTAGGGGTGGATTGCAAGGAGGCTGAGAGGTGGGTGTGAATGTAGGGAGGCATGCACGGTAACCGAACTAAGTGCATGAAGGTGTTTAAGAGGATGTGTGTGTGTGTGTGTGTGTGTGTGTGTGTGTTTGAAGCATAAGTAGAGAGGGAAAGGAATGAGAATGTGTTTAGCATCGAGTGTGTTGTATGTGTGTGTGTGCGTTCTCTCCACGTCGCTGCCTCTCCATACAGTCCAGGTGTGCGTTGGGGTCTATTGTCATCCAACTGAACTTATCGGCCCCTCTTCTCCCTGTCAGCTACCTGCCCTTTGATGTCTGGGAAGTCTTTCACCCTCTTTCCGCGTGGGTCAACATTCCAGCAGCCACACACACACACACACACACACACACACAAAAACACACCTGCATGTACGCACACAGACATATAGAAGTGTACACTCGAACACACACGCTAAAAAAGAGGGAGGGACGAGGAGAGAGAAGGGAGAGGGGAAGGGAGAAATAACAAAAGAACAGGAGGGGAGTGAAGCACATGTAAACACTTGCTCCATATCAAAGAGACAGGCTTCAGCTAAAACAATGTTTTCTGTGCTTTACACACCACAACTGGCAGTAATATTATTAAAATCATTACAATTATTAAAAAATAATAATAATTGGGGAGTAAATATTGTATGTGTTGTGATTTTTTCCCCCACTGCATATGATGTATTACAAAATTAGAGTCTGGATGGTATCAAAATAGCTAGATATAATATAGATATAATATAGATATAATACTAGATATAATACTGCTAGAAATTAGATACATTGACATTGGGAAATTGGATCGTTGCGGCATCAGAAAGTAACAGGACACAGTAGAGGACAGAAATATGATTAAGACTGGAGCGAATGAGGGGTATTAAACATAATGCAACTGACAATTACAACAGTAGAACATAGTAGAAGTATGAGTGAGTGCAGTGAGTATACTGAGACAAAGAAACAAAAAGTATTTTCTATGTGAAAATATACAAAAGTATGACATTTATAAGGCTTTGAAAAGAAATGAAAAAATAAAATATCAAGATTTATTCTTCATATAACTTAATTATTCATTTGAGTGATTTGTACATTTCAGAATAAAAGTCACTTCTGTTTTCATTCATTCGTTTTGTAGCACACACTTGCAGCGTGTATTGCCATATTACATCTCACCGCGTAAATCCAAAAATAGTGTTAAGGCGCTGCGTCGTCTCCTCTAACTCTCTCCCCCCCTCTCAGATTGACTCGGTCTGCGTTTGTGGTTGTTTTCTCAGTGTCGCTGATGGCTAGTGCTGACAGATGACTGTCAAGGGCCTCTGATCACACAAACAGCTTCACCACCACACTTTCACTCGCTAAAACACACTCCTGATGGACCCTCCTATGCAATAATGTTCCCAAACTCAGCATCAGTGTGGAGAAAGGCAGGATTGAACAGTTATGACTTGGTATATTTTTCAGTTATTTTGTTAGGCAAGACTTCTCCTCTGGCAGAGAACCTCTAGTGTCCTAGTGTGGTGCGTAAAGTGGAACGTGCCAGAGAGTGAGAGAATGAAATATCATTTTTTTCTGGTAGGAAAGGAGAGATGGGGTGGTCCCCGGGTTCACTTTTTCTATTTGACCTTTGCACCTGATGGTGTAGTTTTACATTTCAGGTTAATTGGTGCAGAGATGATGCCTGAATGTGTATGTGTGTGTGTGTGTGTGTGTGTGTGTGTGTGTGTGTGTGTGTGTGTGTGTGTGTCAGCGTACTGGCCAAGCCTGTATATCTATGTCTCCCTCTCCCAGCCAGGTGCGTGGCAGCGCTGCGGAGCTTTTATCCCGGGCAGATCCCTGGGAATGTGGGGAATTTCTCCCAGACGCTCCTGGTCACAGCGCCCCGGCAGCTCACACACACACACACACACACACACACACACACACACACACACACACACCTCCTTCGCCTCCCCACATCGCTGACACCATTGACAGACACAGTCCAAAGAGCAGACACCTGGCTATGTATGCACACACACACACACATACACACACACCATACACACCCATGCACACACACAGACACATGCACATGCACAGCAACATACACATACATATGCAGGCATAAACACACACGCACACACACACACACACACACACACACACACACCCCTGGGGAGCGGCAGGGAAAGTCAGGGATCAGCAGAAACACTCTAGAGAAACAGGAGAAGACAGAAGAGACCAGATGCAAGATAGTACTCAACGAGAGAGAGAGGGAGAGGGTAAGAGAGAGAGAGAGAGGGGGAGAAAGAGAGAGAGGGGGAGAGAGAGAGGGAGAAAGAAAAGAAAAGAAACAAAGAGGGACAGAGACAGGGAAAGGCAGATAAAAAGTGAGACAGAGACTAACGGGAAAGGGAAGAATAACAATCAGTACAATATAAAAAATATACATTACAATACAAAAAAAACAACATGCCTTGTATTTTCAACATCACGGGTTTGAGTCTAGATCAAGATTTCTGATGCATGTCACCACCATCTTCTGCTGTTGAAGACGTCTCGGTGTAGCGTCTGGCCAGGGAAGAGTTAAGTGAATCTCCCGGCCTGTCAGCGAGGGCGCGGCCTGCCTGTCAGTCAGGAGTTAACACCACCTGAGAGACCTGTCAGCCTCACTTCCTCTGCTTTCTACCGCCTGTCAATCAGCCCCGCCGCACCGCAACACCACCCGTGTGTGTATGTACGTGTGTATATGTGTGTGTGTGTGATTGAGTTTGAGTGCGTGTGTGATTTTGTACCTGTACCACACAAACACACACTACGGCGTCTCGCTTTTCAATGATTTACTTGACACAATCTCAATTTGTAACTATTTTGTGTTATTATAGATGCTGACGATTATGTTTCTCAACCAAGTGGCTTATCATCTTTGGCAATATAATTTCCGACAAAGGTAAATAAATAAATAAAGGGACTGAGATTGAGAATCGCAGCATAATACACACAGGCAGTGAGAGACTCTAGAAACATCCATTGGTTGCAGCACTTCCATGGCATTTCTTATCGTTGTAGCATTGACTGGTATGTGCGATAATAACTCGTCTCAATTCACACGCTGAAAGAATGAAAATCATTTAGCTGGTGAGAAGAGAATCCAAATGCTCCTCCTGTCCTCATACACACTCTCTCTCTCTCTCACACACACACACACACACACACACACACACACACACACAACCCATTATCTAAACACTGCAGGGCATGGTTCTCCTCTCCTTTCTGACTGTGTCTACACCTCTGAGGCCAAGACAAACACTAGGTGTGTGATACACTCATACCTCGACTCACACGTGCACGCACACACGCACACGCACACGCACACGCACACGCACACGCACACACCCTTCCCCCCTATCCCCAGATGTGCTAAAACGTATAGGCAGGTGGGGGGTGGCGATGGGGTGGTGATGAGGATGTGTGTGTGTGTGTGTAGGGGGGATCGTACAAATAGCATCATATCAACAGAACGAAAAAGTTTCTTTCTACCTGGACAAGTAGAAAGAAACTATCTTCGCCTATCATGAGCAACGTCTTCTCTTCAAACCCTGCTCTGATCGAAACGAACGCTTTTGGATTGCAGATGCTGCCTCAAAAGAATTGTTTCTGGTCCTCGTTTTCATCTGTGGCTAAGCGAACAAGTAAAGTCAGCTGGAGGAAGTGAAAATACGTTGGAAAAAATGGGAAAATGAGTTTGAAAAACACAGAAAAAGAGCTAGTACAGCTTGTCAGTGGCGCTGCAGTCGTACAGCTGTGTGGTGTCTCTGTCAGTCGTCTGGTCTCTGTTTCACACAGAATTCCTCTGCGGCTCTCTAATAGGCTGAGAGCCCCCCTGGCCTCACAGCCCCGACCTGCTATTGGCTCCCTTGGGGGCCACGGACCTCCCCCACACTAAGACATATAGCACACACACACACACACACACACACACTGGCTCTGCACTTAAAGAGTGGACAGGCTGTGTGGAAGAGAGAGAGAGTGGAGTGTACACCTGTCTGTTGTTGTGCTGGTCACGTTAAAAAAATGTAACCACTCAAGCAAGCGTTTGTCATTTGCGTGGAACCGAAGCTAAAAACCCCCGAAGCAAAAAAATGAGGAAGAGAAAGAGCAGGGGAAGGAAGAAAGTTCAGGAGGAGTGGTGAATGGATGCAGCAGGGCCAAAAGTACCAGTGGTGCGCTGACTTGTGCAACCAGTGTTGTTTTATGCCTCGTTCACATCCTACGGGAATATCCGAGACCATGACTCGGAAGAGTTCATACGTTCAAACCTGTTTGAAACCATCAAGGCACTTTGATTGATGTTTTCTGTACAACTTTGGGTTTTCCTGATCCACTTTTGAGTTCATGTTTTAAAGCAACCCAAACATTACAATGTCAAAGACAAATGAAACATCTACCAAGTTGTTGTGTCACAAAATAACTCATATGATACAAATCGTTCATCACTCTCTACACCCGCCTTTACTTGTAGGTGACTTCTGAATGCAGGCAGTCAGAGAAATCAGTTTCCATTTGTCACCTGAAAGCTGACGTGAACAGTATTTTTCTTTTTCGTTATCATCTTTCCCAAGGGACACGAATGCACCACGACTACTGCAGGATTTCCAAACAATTCTTCATCGGGGTGGAGCTACGGTGCAGCAGGAGTGCATCGAAAGAGCATTTCGGCTCCATGTCGGGACTCCTATGAAGACCATATGGTTGGCAGGATATTAACCATCTCTGGGCTCAGGGATATAAGGGGGGGAAAAAAAAGGAAGAACAGGCTGGGGTGGGAGGTGGAGGTTAGGTGCAAGGGATGGAGGGAGGAGTGGAGTGATGGGGATCTATCACAGAGATTACCACTGGCAGGGCTCTGACAGGAGATCTCACAACAGACAGGAGGAGAGCAGGAGGAGAGAGAGAGAAGGAACGGAGAACAATGGTGAGACACGGAGAGTGAAACAAAAAAAAAAGAGAAAAGGAAAACATCCCCTTTCGCTTTTGGTTTTTCTGCTGTCTGTCTCGCACGGCATTGTGGGTACATGTTCATGTCAACAAAAACATGGTGGCGAGCACTACTTTTCACTATTACAAGTAACCCAGAAGTGCTCAGTCAAAGAGGGAGAGGACATAGAAAGTGAGTGAAAGAACGCAACACTCAACCCTCGAACGTCTCGGTGAGAAAACGAATCTGCGAGCGGCGCTAATTAACACAACCGGGGGAAAAGGGCAGATGGACGGAGATGGATGGATAGAGGGAAGGAAAGAACTCTCCTCCTTGGCTCCGCAACGAGTGCTTAACAATCTCTCCATCATCGTCATGTCATCACTCAATTAAAAGGTTAGGCCGTGTTTATTCTTTCTATTAGCAAGCTTTGGAAAACATCAACAAGCACTTATTACCAAGACTCACCGCCTCCGGGCGAAGCCATTGCTAATTGTAGCATCTGTGTGTGTGTGTGTGTGTGAAAAAGAGAGAGAGAGATATTTGATTCTCTTCTTGGTGCTACTACCTTATTTTATCTGTGTGTACACGGCAATAAAAGTATATTGTAGCGAGTCATTTCATCTTGTAATGAGTCTGTAAGTCCTTTATTGTTTGAATCAAGTGTCATTTTCTTGATACTAGTGGAGTCATCTGCCTCATTCAGCCCTGTTTCAAGATACTTATTTCTTGACAAACTGTGAAACTGAAACTGAATAGGCACTGAAGTGGAGCGCAGTTCTCTCACCCATTTGGCAGAATCTCTCACTTTCAAGATTTTAAGACTGAATATGGCCAGTTGTTGCAGCATAGGACTGAATAAGACTGAATATGTCAACAGCAGTGGCTTAAAACAGAATAAACTCACCACTACAGTATCCTTTTAGTCCAAAAAGACTTCAATGTTCACAACTGCCCACAACAGCTTGTGTGTGTGTGTGCACCAGCAGAATACACACACACACACAATAGGCAGGTACATTTGGAAGCAGAAAGATGAAGCACCTCGGCCTATCTCTGAGTCATTTCTCTCTCTCCGCCTCCCCTCCTCTCTTTCTGTCTCGTTCCCTCTCTCCCCCTCTGTTGTCTACCTTCTCGCCCTGTAGGGTCCAGATAGGCATCTTTCACAAAATCTCAGACAGAACACACACACACACACACACACACACACACACACACACACACACACGTCTGGTTTATGTGTGAATCTGTGTGGGCGCGCCAGAATGTATGTTATGTGTGATTGAATGAGAGTAAATGAGATAATGTTGGTGCTATGCTGTACTAAGTGTGTGTGAGAGTCTGAGAGAGCATCTGTGCGTGTGTGTGTGTGTTTGCGTGCGTGCCCGTGTGTCAGCGAGTGTGTACATATGTGTGTGCATGTTTATGTGGGGTGTGTTTCCCTGCATGTATGTGTGTGTAGAGCAGGAAGCGCACTACTTTGCAGTGCGATGCAGGCGATAAGGGTGCTGTCTGTGTGTGTGTGTGTGTGTGTGTGTGTGTGTATGTCCCCAGGGAGGTGGGACGGGGTTCAGTGGTAGGACACGGTCGTCCATGCTGGTATTCGTGAGAGGCTCCCAAATACCAGGGTGTGGTGGGAGAAGGGGGGTGGGGGTGGGGGGGGCGGGGTTGTCGGCCCAAAGCCTGGCATACTATACTACCTCCCAGTCCCATACAGAGAACACTGGCACAAACAACTACTACTGGTACACGGAAATAGGGAAATAGGGAAAGTCCCTTGCAGGTCACCAAACTATCAGTTTGCTCCCCTGCTCACCCAGGACTCGGTGTCAGTTGACAACTGGTGGCTTGGCAATCTGGTCATTCAAAGGCAGGGATGGACTGAATTGGTGATGCAACGGGGTACAGCGGCGATGCAGCTCGGTACAAGGCGACAGGAAGTATCCATGTCGCAGTACAGAGCGTCCTACACAGCTACCGACCCGAAATGTTTTCTTCATACTGTGCATCCGTAGGAGAAAGCCAGACAGATTAGACCCCGGTTACCACAAGAGCTAGCATAGCAACCGATTTCATCCCGTAGCATCCCATACTAAAAACAGATGCTTTGAAAAAACATGCGCAACCACACGTTTTTAAACCATGGAAACATACTCTGAAGTACATGTGAAATGTATTTTTTGCAGTATGGGATGGCTTGGTGTGAATTATTAACACTGGATTAAGGCAGTCCTATTACGCAACGTAGCGCTTTGGGTGTTTAACACACGGCGGTCATATCTGCTGTTAAGATGGTACAATATGTCCAAAGGTTTTCATAACACAAGCACTAGCACTAGCATTTCTATGAGCTCCTGTGTGCATGTACTAATGTGTGTGCCAGTGTTTGTGCTTGTTTGTGTGTGTGTGTGCGTGTGTGTGTGTGTGTGTGTGTGGCAGCAGGTGTCAGTAGTTACAGCGTGGAATGTCAGAGCAGAGCAGACTCAGGGCTCAGAGCTGAAGTGTGAAGTGACACTCAATGCTAAGACTGCCAGCCTAATTGCTGCTGCTCACACCTGTTCATAAGCAACCCCCCCCCCCACACACACACACGCACACACTCACACAAATTCAATGCACACATCCAAATGTAAGCATGCATGTGCACATACAAGCACACACATACACATTCAAAACCTCCTTCAAATATATGTCTAAACATATATTTAGACACCCAAATTCACAAATTCACACATGCTCTCTCTCTCTCTCTCTCTCTCTCTCACACACACACACACACACACAGCACAGGAAGAGCGTGATGAGGTGGCTGACAGGAGCAAACAAAAGCCGTGCCCCTAAACAAACACACAAACACAATGAGCATTGAGAGAGCTGGATACATGTCAGTATGTACGGAGAGACTATAAGTAGCTCCCATGTAAGTGACGTTATCTGAAGAAACGCGTTTGTGTGTGTATGTGTGCTTATGGAATTTAAAACCAAGGCATATCCTTCCTTAGCCTGACTCCTAAAAAGCAGTGTGTGTGTGTGTGTGTGTGTGTGTGTGTGTGTGTTATATATAGAGAGAGAGAGATAGTGGCTGCTTTATTATTTTGGAAAGCATCATGAAAACAAACTTTGAAACAAAACCATTGAGTGCTTGATGGTGCGTGTGTGTGTGTGTGTGTGTGTGTGTGTGTGTGTGTGTGTGTGTTATAGAGAGAGAGAGATAGTGGCTGCTTTATTATTTTGGAAAGCATTATGAAAACAAACTTAACCATTGAGTGCTTGATGGTGCATGTGTGTGTGTGTGTGTGTGTGTGTGTGTTATACTCTTTAAACGCAACCTGTTGACAGTAAAGGTAAAACCACCAGAGTACCACTCACCCACACCCACATACACCCACACACACACACATACACACTCAAACACACACACACACACACACACAAAAACCAACAACCAAAGCAGTAGGGGTCCGTTATATTCCAGCCAAATTATTGATACACCAAGTGTGTGATATCCATCTGGAGGCGTGTGGCACGGCGAGGTGAAAGTGAAGCCAAGTAGAAGGGATGAAAGGTAAATATTTGGTCTAGTTAAAGCGGCGGTGTTTACATTAAGAGTAGCGACTGTTTGTTTGAAGCCTCTCTCTCCTTTCGGTGTGTAAACTCCAGCTACCAGATAAAGACTCTCTCCTCGCTTCTGAAAGACGGGAGAGAGAAAGAGAGTGAGGGAGGGATAACAAAATAAACAAAAAACAAATGAAGGAGCGCTTTTTCGCAGAGGCTCCTATCTTCATCGGAAACATTTACTGTACCGTGGCACAACAAATAATAGGGTGACAAGTGAACAACAACATACATACGGAAGCGCCGCTGCCGACCCGCGATGAAGGCCTTCACGTGTCGAGAAAGAAATATCAGCTTGAAAGAAAGAAAACACTCATTCTCAAAGGAATCATCCTTTAAAAAAAATCTATTTTGACAGAGGGAGAAATGCAGGGGGAAGGTAAAATAAGGAGGTGTTGCTGGAAAAACTTGAGGGGATAAATGAGGACAAAACATCCAGACAGGGGGGAGGGGGGAGGGGGGGAGAAAAAAGAGAGGCAGAGAGACGGAGATGTAGCGATAGAGAGCAGCCAAAAAATGGAGAGGCTGCGATGGGCCAAAGATGGAGCGATAACTCAGTCAATAAAGGTCCTGAGTGTGAAAGAAAGAGCCTTTTCTGTGGAGTTCAGAGAGACTGTCAATCTAAAAAAAAAAAAATCCAAGGTCCAATGGAATATTTCTTCAGCAAATAGAATAAAAAGAGGGAGAGGAGGGAGAGTTGGAGGTGTCGTTAGTGTTCGTGTGTGCGTGTGCACGTGTGTGTGAGCCTGGCAGAGGGTGTCCAGTCACTTCAAGGTGCTTACATGTAGCATTTTCAACCTCGACATATCAGCGTCAAAATGAATTGTGATTCCTTGGTACATTTCCCGTAAGCAGCCTCTCTCTCACTCCAGTCGTATCAGTGCGAGTGTTTCTCAACTGTAAGACCGCATTCCATTCCCATAAACCCCCCCGTTGCTTCCTGCTCGCTTTGCGCTGGAAGAACAGCGCCCTCTTCCTATGTCGTCCCGTAAAGCAATCCAGCAGAATTTCCGGGTGGCACGCGAATGGGAATGCGGCGTGGCGGCCCAGGTAGATAGCTTGTTTGTTTACAGTAATCATGGCAATGTCTCAAATGTATTAATGTCAACGTAGCACCTTTTAAGTGGATGCTCACTAAGCTTCAGCACACAGCTATGTCTCTCCACACCTCCTGCTCACTGGCAGCTAGCATTATCTCTGCATGCTGCAAAATCTTATCTTCCATGATCTCTCAGCCAAACCCCTGGGGACCCCACCACCCCCCAACACACACACACACACTGATGATAGACCACGCAGTTTTCCTTTTCAACCCACATTCACATGCATCCAAAACAAAACGATGAATTGTCTCAGAAATCCAAGAATTCAACTAAAACGTCTACAAAACACTGAGCTAGTCGTCTTCACTTCTGGACCTTATTGGGCGCTCTTTGATGCCGATGTATTTTGATGAGGAATTAGTTTTCCTCCCCCCGTGACAGTGTCGACCCGCTAAACAAGAGCCAGCTGTACAAGCCTGTGATTGCATCTCATCTCCCCACTGTTTGCCCCAAACAGCCCAACAGCAGACTTGTCGCTCACTTCGTCAGCAAATAGACGGCAGAGGCGCGCACAGCCGAACCTCGTGCGGGGAAATATCTACCATCCAACAGGCATAAGGTGTGTGTAGCGTGGTGCGTGCATGTGCATGTTTACATACGAAAAGTCCTGCAGATGCGTGGGTTTGCACGAATGCATGGGTGCGCGTTGACAGAGAGAGTACAGCAAAGATACTCAGAGAGAGAGAAGGTGATGTTATAGTTTACTGTACACCCAGGATGGTAAAGTGTGTGAAGAGAGGGCTCTGACTTTCACCCGTGAGCGAGCCTACATTCTCCAGATAGTTGGGCTGCTCATATGAAAGGCCCTCGCGTGGCGGGGCAGCGCGCTGATTCAGCTGCAGGTTATTGTCCCTCAAAGACTCTTTCTTACAGTGAAAATATTGTGATACATCTGCACACACTTAGCTCTCAGCCGCGCGCGCACACACACACACACACACACTAGACACATACACACAGACTCAGAAGTACGCACGCAAAAAACACACGCATTCAGAAAGCCGCACATCGAAAAAACACCTCGTGGGCACGAAAGTTGAGCAGAGGAGCCTCGGCGGGCTGTCAAACGTGCTAAAATGTCGGTGGGCTCTCAAAACAATAAAAACGCTATCTACACGTCATCGGCGGCCCATCAGCCCCCGGGGGAGGGCTATTGATCAATATGGCGGCTAATCCGAAACGGACTGACCCGCGGCGATTTCCCTTCCCCTTAAACTCAGCCTTTTCTCCTCGCAGCCGCGAGCCGTGTCAAAGCTTGTTGTTGTTCAAAAGCAAAAAAAAAAAACGACAAGTGTTTTTCACTAAACGTCCACTAACGCTTTCAATGTTGCCGGCGGTTGAGCATGGTGAAAATAAGAAAGGACTCACTGGGCCTGGAATCCTTTGAAGTGCACTGGATGGGGGGTCGGGGGTTGTCCACACATACAGAACACGCACACACACACACACACACACACACACACACACACACACACACACACACATCCTTAAATTGTTAGACATGTGAGGACAGTCCGTTGACTTGCATTCGTAGCCCTAAGCCTTGACCTTAACCCTCACCGCCACATGCCGACGGTAACCCTTTACCTAACGCCAACCTTGATGCTATCACTACTCCTAAAAATAACCTCTTTTGACTGATGTGGTCTCACCAAATGGTCCCCATAAGTCACCGCTTTTCTGTTTTTTTTTTTTAATCTTGTGGGGACTTTTGCAACCCACAGGAGAGTAAAAAACCCTGGTAGACACACACAAACACACACAAACACACACAAACACATCAAATTATATCCTAGAACCTTTTCATTATACTTTGGGTCCACCGACATGAGCCTCCGTGCCCTTTAGGGACAGTTACAAGTTTGAGTTGAACGGCGCGAGGGTCTTCGCGGCACCCAGGCAGCATCGTAATATAATGATACACTTCATTTGTCGACTGGCGCTGTGTATGGCGCGAGACCTCAGGAAAACCCTGCGTGACCCGCAGAGCCTTCGGACCGGGGCGCCATGAAAACAAGGCCCTCACCAGTCGCTCTCTTTCCTCTCTCTCTCTCTCTCTCTCCCTCTCCTCCTCTTGTTATTTGTTCAGTATGTAGTACAAATTTCCCCCGTGTTGCAGGCGTATAGGGATCAGTGCAGCGAACTGTGCCCAACCTCAGCTTACCTTATGGAGCTCGTTACGGTGCCACAGAGTTCAGGCCTGACAGATCCAATCACCTCTCCGCTGTCGTTCAGGGGAGAAATTGCTCCGAGCAATCCGCGCCGAAAAACGCCCCGCGCCTCACCCCGCGTTTAAAGTTATGATCCTTATCGTAATTAATTCAATAAAGCGGTAATGTGCGGCAAACCCGGCACCCCCTCCCTGCCTGGTCCGGCGTGCAGGGGGATATAGGCTTTCAGGACCAGGCTGTCTCGCTGACTTCAGTGTCGTAGGTAATAGGGAGCAGACAGGAGTTAGATAGCGATAGGTATGTCTGCACCGGCGCGAGTAAAGAGGCCTAATCGAATTTGTTTTAGACTTTAAAAAGATACTTTCAGGGGTTTGTGTTAATAACCTAATAATAATAAGAAATGGAAAGCTGATCCAAGGTCAACAGTGGAAGGAGGCCATTTTTAATTTGGAAAACTGGAGCCAAGTAATAGGCTACCATCCTGCGGATGCACACGCCGGCTTCCAGGGTTGCCACAACATCACAGGGTTGACGGGCCAACGAAATGACTAAATAACTGCCAAGCAACCCTGAACAATGATGTCAATACAAATAAACCTAAATATTGTTGAGAGAAAAATGGATTAAAGTCATTTAAGGCACACTTTATGAAAGTTCAGTGTTTAAAAGCTTGAGCCTCACGTCTTCCTCGTCGACCTGGTTTCTATGAGAGGATTGGTTTTAGTTGTTTCAAGACTTTCACCTAAACTCCTGTTAAGAGCGACCATCTTATTCACGCTGCCAGGACACATTACCTGGAATAATATCAATATTTTCAGTGAAAACAGAGAGCGTGTCATCACAACATTTTAGAGTAATTGGGAACGTGACCTGGCTCAAGATAAATAATACTAGCCGGTCGTGTGTATTGTTTTACTCAAGCCTTCATTAATTCAACAGACTTCTGGAGATTGAAACACTGATTAGTGTTGCTGCACACCACGCGTCAGTGTGTGTGTGTGTGTGTGTGTGTGTGTCAGAGTTGTTACTGGTAAATTTGCATCTTGCCGCAAAATGAAGCGACGCCAAAATAAAAGAGGAAAAAAAAAGAAAGAAGCGAGTGCGGCCGGACCACCTTGGAAAAACAGTGGTGAACAAAAAACAAAGTAGGCCTAAATCCCGAACGCTGAGCCCCGCTAAGGAGTCCAAGGCCTCGAGGCTGTGGGCGCTCAGCCGTATCTCCTGTTACATTTACAGAGGAAAAGACTGGTGTTAGTAAAGAGGTTACTGGCACCGCAGGAAAAACCTTGGAGAGGACACATTTGCCTAAAGAAATGTCAATACCTGATGCAGCTGTGCCACATATTTTCATATCCAGTTGCTCCTCGCCCACGCTGCGGTGCCTCACTGTGTCGCAAGCGAGGATGTGGAGGCGATGCGGGGTGTGTGCGCACGTTCACGTCAAACGTTAGGTAACTACAGGTAATGGGTCCAAAAGTCCAATAAGTGTGTGACAAGTGGTTTTGAAGAAGTTTTGTGTGTGTGTGTGTGTGTGGTGGTGGCGGAGGTGGGGGGTGGGGGGGGGTCGACAGCTCTTCAGTCAGCTAGGATATTTGACCAACGTTTGCACCCAGCCGCCACCCCTCCCCTCCTCCCCTCGCCGAGTCCCCCCTCGGATTGATTAAATTGGATCAAGATGACACCAATAATTGGCTCAAGCTGGGGGCCGGTGCGCAGACCCAATGATCCATATCTAACTCCTTTTGTTGCAACGGTGTCCCTTTTCCCGCCGCCGCCGCGCTCCATTTGGAACGGTTTACCTTGGCTCCGTCACAAGCGTTTCAGCGCAATCCCCCTGCCGAACACAACAGCCCACGCTGACATCATGAGAGCGACGGAAAGGTTACATTTTTCGCAGCTGTCTGGGAAATTATCGCCGTTGGCTTTTTACGGTCGCACCATGTCATCCCTTTTTTTACGTTCGATAATTCCCGGGAGGGAGAGAGGACGAGGTATTTCGGTGTGAAATGTTCCCCCCCTCGATGTCCGCGTGGAAGAGAGCTTGGGAAAAAAAAAAACGGGAACTCGAGGAAGATGATTTATTGAAGGGGGGAGTTGGGATGGTAAATTGGAGGCTTTACAGAAAGAAAATAATTTGGACAAAAGTAGAAAGAACACAACTTATTGTTTGATTTACTATTTATCCATGCACTATAAATTCACTTGGAGTTCAGAGAGAGAGGATAATTATCAGTGCTCTGCTCAAATATAATGTTTGAACTCTTCATTCCTTCCAAATGGGGGATTTATTTTTTATGCAGATGGCAAAGCAAAATGTTTAAAGCTCTAATGAATTTAAAGTAAATTGTTACAAAGTGCGGCGACGCGAGCACAGAAAAGTTTAATCAGAAACAATATACACCTCGCGGCCCCGGCCAGCGACCTGCCGTTGCCTGCTAAATAGGTCTGACATGTTTGTTATGCTTGGAAATTCCGGGACTACTGGAATCTACTTTCACCCTTCAGGTTGCTGATTTCTCCTGGCTCACTGCATTGTCTTCCTGCCTGACTCCCAATGCACCCTGGAAAAAGGCACATAAACATCCCCGAGACCTTATGGTTATTGTTTGGTTCGCGCTGCCACCGCGGCTTCCACTTGGTTCCAAAAAAAAAGGAGGCATTAGAGGACATGTTTGGCATCGGGGACGGTTAAATCAAGTAAATGGTGCGGGTTATCGCAGGGTGTGATCTGAAGCCCCTCGACCGCCCTCGGCTGATGCATTCAATCAGGCGGCACGGCGCGTTATCTGTGCTCTATAGGCCGGGGTGATCCGGCCGCGCTGGAAACGCGGACGAAAACACGGCCTGTCACATCCGATAGAACCAAAGCCGTGTGGATCCCATCTCTTCGTCACCAAGGTTACTAATCAGATTTCCATCCAGTACAGCCGCATTGCAGGATTTCCTGATCAAACGCTGTGACTCGGCCCCCGCCGGCCAGCCGGGCCCATTAGCTAACATGTTTTCTATGCGGCGGGGTCAGGCGCAGTGTAAAGCCCGGGGAGAAACACTATACCTGTCTTTCAGGAGCAGGCTGGAGGTAGAGCCACCGAGGGGAAGAAGAAAAGAAAAAAAAGGAAAAAAAAAAAACCGGATCTCAGGAGGGTCAAAGCCAGGACTCAACCCAGTTTCAACCCACATCAAGGGACAAATCCAAATAACACTGGAAAATATTAGAGTTCTATCAATCTGGATGTTTCTGAAATACTAGAAGACCCTTATTCATTGTTATCCACTTCAGATCCAGCTTAATTTGATTTGCCTCCATCTATTATTTCTTCTCATTCATATTGTTTAACATCGGTGTAGTTTCTTAGTGATGCACGCCCTAATCGCCATCAGGGTGAATTGCAACAACAGTGCCGCGAAATAGCGATGAACGCATGGAAAGAAATATCTGATTCCCACTGTTGTCTCAAAATACGTCACCAGGTACGTTTCTCTCAGACCAAAAACATGAACGTCTTGGCTGAACGTATCAAGCAAACATCATCCACTACAAGATAACGCAACTTCACCTTCTGCGTGTATGCATAGGTGGGAGCCGAGGTTTAAACCAATCAAAGGAAGGCTACAGTAATGCATGGAGTCACTGTGGAGCCAATCACCGGGGTCCCCTGTTTATTTACACAGGGCTGACCTTTGAACCCCAGCATATGCCTGCCAAGAGGTACGGTATTAGTCATGGTAACTCAGTGTGTGTGTGTGTGTGTGTGTGTGTGAATATGTGCGTGTGTGCACGTGTGTGTGTGCACGTATTTGGCTGCGGCTGAGCCTCCTTCAACAGCAGCCAAAGCCAATGCCTGTCTAATTCTCCAGATCATGGGAATCCGTGGAGGTGTAAACACACACAGACGAAATTATCAACAGATTACAACTCTGAGAAAGATGTTGCAGGGAGACGGCCAATTATCATCAGGGTTCACTGTGTGTGTGTGTGTGTGTGTGTGTGACGGAGAGAGAGAGAGAGTAGGATTATTTCTCTCCCAGAGTGTGAGTGGATGGATCCATGTACAATATCTGTGTTTGAGAGTGAAAACACACACACAGGCGTTACATGCCTACTGACTCGTTCTCCGCAGAAATGGTTGAATAGCAAAGAGGTGAGGAGGGAAAAGGGGAAGGTGAGGTGCGGCTACACTCCAACCAGATGTGGCAGCATTGGGTGTAAAGTGCAGGGCTGGGTGGCCCGAGAGCCGAGGGCTGCTCGCTTACCAAGGGCAGATGTGACGGTGCCGACGCCGACGTGGAAACACTTCCTCTGTTTTGAAAGCTCGCTCCACATGGGGTCACGGGTTTGTACGCTGGCTCTACGCCGCGCTGCCTCGGTGCTGAGGGTGATAACATTACTAGCATCCGCTCAAGAGGGAGGGAGAGAGAGCGAGAGAGAGAGAGAGAGAGAGAGAGAGAGAAGAAATGGAAAGGGTGCGAAAGAGACCAAGATCCCTCAGAGACTTGGGAGAGCAGGATGAGAAGATCCAATGTGAGACAAACAGGCAGAGCGACAAAGTGTGAGGACAGAATGAAAGAGAGAGAGAGAGAGAGAGAGAGAGAGAGAGAGAGAGTTGAGCAGTGAGGGTTATGCCGATTCTATTTCACTTAATGTAACCATGGACGGCTGGGAGCCCCAGCGCTGCCTGCTCTGGGCTCTTTAATGTAAATAGCCGTCACTGCCCCAACGCTCAGGCACATGTGAACACGCCATAGCCGTGTTATATGACTCTGTCTAACCAAACAGCACTCACAGACACAGAAATTCCTGCTCCGGCTCTTTTCCCATCGCCCGAGAGAGACAGGGAGGGTGGTGGTGGTGGTGGTGGGGGAGACACACAGACAGACAGACAGACAGAGTGAGAGAGATCATGGTGGTGAGAGAGAAAACATTTCTTTGGCATGAGGCAAAAAATACAATTACCAGAGCGAAATACGGTCAGACAGAGAATAGCGAGAGATATAGACGGAGAAAGCGGAGCGGAGATCTCCCGGAGTGAAAAGTTCACGATCTCCTCGCAGAAATGTCCTCCGTATTGAGTTCAAGCGGTCTCTCAGGGGGGGACCTGCAGCGCCATGACCCGATTGGCCGTCAGCCTGAAGATTGAGGCGCCTGATTGGCTCGGGCACATTCCAACAATTCTGACCCGCTACGACTTACATTCCCATTGATGTCGCCCCTGTCGAATTATGGATGTCCCTTTCTATCTGTTGAAGACAGATGAAATGTGCAAAATCTGTCCCGGCGCCAAAGAGCGGGAGGATCCAAAACATCTTAGCTCATAGGCCGTGGCTGTGTTTTGTTACAAAACAGGGAAATAAGCGCGTTGATCAAACACGTTCTGGCAGCACCTGCTTGATTTTCATTTCCACAACCATTTTTCCCTTCCCCTTCCTGACCTCGTTATATCACTGACAACCCGTTATATAGACCACGGGAGTTAAAAGTTCAGCGGTTCGGGTCTACCTCCGCGTGCACCATCAGTCATCGGCCACGTCACATGTGTCAAGCGGTAACGTCCGCCCCTGGCAGCCCTTGCCCCGTTGCCCCTTGCGGGCTAAAACAACACACCGCATCCTCCCATTGTGCCCGCCTCGCCTTCGCCCGCCTCCGAAGCCCGTTCCACTCCCTGCTGCCGCCGCCGCCGCCGCCGCCATGCCTCCCGGGCCCCGGCAAGCGTGGGTGCCATCCTGTTCTCCGAGGCGTGATGCGTGTGCGTGGTCACGCGTGGTGTGTGTGCCGCCGCCGGGGGCCCCGCGGTGAGGGGAAGCGGACGTTCACACACACACACACACACACACACACAAATGCATAAGCAGGGAATCCATTAAGCCCCCATGTAAAACAAACTCAACATGTGTGCTGCTTCCTTTTCCTATAATGGAGAGCTTTTATCCACGCTGACCCAGAGGCGAGCGGCTAGAGGACCCCGGGCCCATGCGAAGAGTTGAAAGATGAGGGAGGCCGGCCCTTAAGGTCGCTTCATGTCGGTGAGAGGTCAGAGAGGATGCCAATTCTAATCAACGGTACTACAGCGCTCCTTGTAGTGGTAACAATAATAATACCAGTGCTACTTTCATCCCTCAATACAATGTGCCTGCGCTGTCAAACTCGCTGCTGCCTCTGCTGCTTCCTATGAATCTCTCGCCCCACCACCACCACCCAGCATGCACCTGTGGGCTGCTCTGTTTCTTTCTGGTTGTCTCACTTGTCTTTAAATGATTATGCTTGAGAACCTTGATGTTGTCTGTTGAGGGTCCAAGGCTGGGGGATGTCGTGTACTAACCATTTATTGTTTCACACATTGGGCACTGTGAAGCCCTTAGAGACTGTAATGGTGATTAAAGGGCTATACATGTATTCCTGTGCATCTCTTTTCCAGTAGAGTCACACAGAGCGACCACAACAAGCCACACCGAAAAGCCTTTTCTTACCTGAGATCCTCTTTACAGGCGCAGCCAGGTTAGCATGGCGCCAAACAGCCTGCCTCCTCTAGTTTATCAAGCCCCACCATCAGGAGTAGCCCTGCTGCTCATGCAAAAATTCCAACTGATCCTAAACTCGCCGAACGCCAAAGAACGTCCTGGCAGCGCACCAACAGGGGGGGGAGATTTCACTCCCCGGGACCTGTCGAGAGAAAGGCGAGGGGGCAAAAAGTGGCTAAGTAGGTAAGTAAACAAATGAAATCCTGCAGCAAGGGAAATGATATGAATGAGAAAAAGGGAACACATGGAAGGAAGAGAGCGTGAATGAGGCCGTGATGAGTCAGTGGTAATGTCATGGCGGGGGGGGGGGGGGCTGGAGGGCAGCGAGCACAAAGGCCTTTTTCTCCAGAACAACTGGACCACGGTGAGCCAATCCACACCGTTGCACAGAAATGAAAAAAAACCCGGCTTTGTCATAACTTTTGGTGTTTTGGTTATAAATGACAGCAGAAGCCCTTTAATATTGCGGCGTCACGAGAAGTGCAGGAGGTCAGCCTGCTTTCCCCCCCAGTGAAAACAAAACGGCCTCCGCAAAAGATTTTTGGGAACATTGGGAAAACACTGTTTTTACTTTATTCAGGCCCAGTTATGCCAACGATATATCCACATTAATACAGAGATGGGCATTACTCAGCCGAGGGCTATTCAAAACAGCCCCTGACTGGAGACCATGCCTCAGCAGAGTATTAACCCAGGACAAATTTCCAAAACAGATATGCATCTTATCTATCCCACATTTTAGATTTGGAATCCTTTTGTGCACCGCAATTTTTCTCCTTCGCCAATTTCTGAAATAAATATCGAACATATTAAGTGCATCTCTCAGGGAAGGCACATGTATTGATGCACATTAACAAGGCAGTAACACACACACACACACACACACACACACACACAGAGTGGTACTAGTGCTGTCTCTGTGGTAATTTGAGACCGGAGGGGACTTTTCAGAGGAAAGCAGCTCAAAGCTTAAGTGAGAGCAGCTGATGTTGCATCATACTTCAAACATTCTTCAAATTAACAATATGTCAAAGGCTATGGAGTGCTCCCTGACACACACACACATACACACACACACACACACACACACACTCAGATCTCCTTTGTGATAAAGAGTAACCCCGCCACCTCTACAGATGAGTCCACTGTGTGTGTCAGGCAGATATAATGAAGACTTAAAGACTCCATGCTCTCCCACCACGTTAGGAAAATTGAATCCCCTTTTTGAAATGCATCATGGGACACAAGAGCAACAGATACCAAATAATCACATAGGAAAGAAAGCACCCTTCCAGTGTGATTCCTAATCCACCAAGTCTCTTATCACATGGTTCTGTTCCAAAGCGGCGGGAGGGGAGATTCTCACCAGCGGCGGACGTTGCAGATGTTTCTGGAACCGTCCCGAGGCCAGCTGTTGGAATGTTTTCCCACCGCATGAAGGGGCCACTCCATTGGCTGCCCCCTCTGGGTCACGTGACCCGGGTCATGTGACCGATGAGAACCCAAACCGGTTGGTTGGGTCGCGGGTGACCGCCGGTTGCCGCGGTCATCTCAACCGGGCCGGCCCACGCGGACCCCGGGGCCACTGATCTCAGGCCAAAGGGAGAGGGGAGGCGACTGTCAGCCACATCAAACACATGGATCCTCCCACTCACGAGGGGATACACGGTCAGCAGGCACAGAGATACAGCATGCTGGAGAGACTGAGGTCACTCGCACAGATGGACACACACACACACACACACACACGCATGCATGCCTGAATCCACACACACACTTCAACATATTTAGTCTCATATTCTGCTACTGGGGTGAGATAATTGCACTTTATTTCTCATTTCTTTATTAGTCATATTCTCTCTTAAAAGCTTATTTTTCTTCAAAAGTGAAACATCTGTGACATTTTGAATTCTTGAATCATAATTTAATTTTCATTGGGAACAAGTGAAACCATCTCATCCCATCAGCAGATTTCTTTCACTCGATTTAAGAACAATAACATTATAAGACTTAATAGTAGATTTAACTGACTATTTTTTGCACACACACACACACACACACACAAACACACACTCCAGCCCTTTTACCAGACAAGGGCTACAGTCCCGGAGTGTTTCCTCTCTACTCTTTCTGTAAGTGTGTAACATTTTCCAGCCACAACAGGAGTGTACCTGCTGCAGTCCAAACGGGTGTTAAATGGGTAATCATCAAAGGAGCGAGGTCAACCGAAGTTGATTTGTTCGAAGCCCGGCGTGGCTCTAAGTGATTAGTGCTGACAGACACGTCTAAACATCTCGATCTTTACTGCTAATTAAGATTAAACCCTTCTAGAAGGCACTGACAAGCAATATAATATACTGCGTATGGGCGTGTCTGTGTGTGTGTGTGTGTGTGTGTGTGTGAGAGAGAGAAGGTATGTATGTATGAGAGCAACGTAAGATGTGAACTACCTTACACACGGTGAAAGAGTGTGAAATGTCTTCTGACATGACACATAAACACCCACACAGTGAAAGACTCAAACCCTCGCAAATCTTAAACCGTTCTTATTTCCACAGAGTAAACCTATAACCATCAGTGTGTGTGTGTGTGTGTGTGTCCTTACACTATGCTCAGTCAAAACCTTCCCCATTAAGTTATCCCAGCTGTCTCATTTCTTTCTAAAGTATTCCTTCTTATCAGCGACAGGACATATAGGAGAGAGTGGGAAATGCAGGTAGCAAAGGTCAAAATAGCACAAACTGTATCTGCGCCTGTTGTACTGGCTGGACGTGCAAAAAACACACTCGCTAAAGTCCAAAAATCCAATGCGTTGTTTTTTTTTTTCCATTGATGATCACATGTCATTTTACTGGTCGTGTGCAGAATCATTTTAACGTCTCTGAGAAGTTTTTGTGACTCGCCTTGCATCTAGGTAACAAGGTCACCAGTCAAACCCAACGACACTGTGAAAATGGTTTCTGACACCTGGAAGTCCACAACAATTCTCTTTCCCAATCGGATCAACTCCCTGCACCTCCTGGCTATGGTAGAAGCCTTTGGAGACTCTCTAGACGAATGGGTCTCCGAGTTATTCTGGAGAGATTAGTACCCAAGGCTGGCAGTCGAATGCAAGACTAAAATGTTGCTACATTGACCTACACAAGTGCTTGCAAAGAATTCATTTGGACCCACATTATTTTAGTGGGTCATGAAGAGCATTTGTAGAAATCAGGTGAGGCGGCAGCAGGAGCCACTCTGCAGATTACTGCTGCTGTGCTCAGCCTCAGCTGGCCTAACGCCCTCTAGTGACCTGTCCTGTCCTGTGATACTAACTCAGCTCCATACCATGCAGTGAGAACAATTTTAACAGGACAAGGAGGAGAGTAAGAGGGAAAACCAGACAAAGACGGAGAGCGAGATCATGTTCTTAAATAAATATGACTTTGGTGAAAGCATAGCTTCAGTAGTTTGGTGAAAGTGAAAGCAGAGAGAAGAATGATGGGATGAAGGTATGAGAGGAAAAAAAGGTCCTGGATAAGAAAGTAGAGGTATAAGGAAAGAGAGCGAGGAATGATAGAGAGTGTGACCTGATGCGGACCAGCTGCGATGGCTACACAAGTGTGTGTGTGTGTGTGTGTGTGTTATCAGCGTGTCAGCAGACAGAGTGTACAGCCGTTGCTTCGCCATCAAGAAGTCACCAGACCCGGAACACTCTGTCCATTTCTCTTCGTCTTTCTTTCACTCTTTCTCTCCATCTCTCTGTT
Organism: Hoplostethus atlanticus; assembly: GCA_034670405.1. Classification (NCBI taxonomy): domain Eukaryota; kingdom Metazoa; phylum Chordata; class Actinopteri; order Trachichthyiformes; family Trachichthyidae; genus Hoplostethus; species Hoplostethus atlanticus. The sequence continues at coordinate 2,297,885 of JAXDDX010000025.1, forward strand.
GTTGTTATTCTTTACCACAAATGACTGTGGCCCCTCCTTCACCTCTATGTCTAACTCTTAACTCCAACCAGTATAACCAGTGATGTAGTGGTAAATAACTTTGACCTCCAGTCGGTGATTACCGTCAGGAAAACAACCACCAATACAGGCAAAAAAACAATTCTGTCTTCAGAGAGGCATTCATTTGTGGTTTTTGGCTTGAAGGAACCGATGGATTTACAGAATAAAGATTTATTTCAGTCTGAAATGGTGGTAAACTCCATTCTGCAAATGAAAAACTGGGTAAATTGATTGCATCCCTGAATATAAGTAACTTGTAACTGTCAAGGAAGATGCTCTATCTTTATTTTTCCATTGTAATATTCTCAATCAGATCTAATCTAACACACACACACACACACACACACTCATGCCTTTCTCCAGCCCTGACAACAATAACAAAAACAGCTGTTAGCGTCTCGCGTGTAACTCCATTTCCCCCGCGGTCTCGGCCCCTCCCCCCCGTGCACGGCTCTGTCGTGACAGACGTGACAGCGATTAATCACCTTTTCTTCCGTCTGTTCCGAACCCGACCCGGGATGCAAAGGACTTGCTGCCTGGGAGCTGGGAGCCGGTGGCTAAAATTAGAGGCCGGTTCAATCAGCACCCTGATTTAGTGGCAGCAAGTGTGTGTGTGTGTGTGTGTGTGTGTGTGTTTTCCGAGTGCTGAGGCGGATCACAAGGCCGATCCCACTGCATTTCCTGTTCCTGCGGGACACTGATTCTGATTACCGTCACCGAGGCACCGGAGGAAAACCATTCCCTTCTTCCTTGAGGTTTTCACTTCATTGTGTTGTTACCCTCCTTCAGTTTATCGGCAAACAACAGAATGTAAGATACCCCCCCTCCCCCCACCCACAGCTGCCCCAGGACCCTCCCTCACCCGCCAACTCCACCATCATCACCACCACCGCCGCCGCCGCCCAGCTAGCCTGAGGTGACTTTTGACCTTTTGGAAACCGAGGTATTAGCTACCTTATCAGTGCCACGCTCCCCCTGTCACCCCACCCCCCCCCGATCTTGAATTATAAAAATAACAAGGTGAGTTGGGGGGGGGAAGGGGGGCGGTCTGGAGGAGTGTGTGCTGCTTCTCACGTTGCATGTAAACCCAGTAAACCGAGCCAGCCGGGGGTTTAGTTGGAAACAAATGCAACGTTGAGGCCTTTCTGATGGAAGTGGGTTGGTTCACCTTTCAGCTTGAGGTGGTGGGGGAGGAGGATGGGGGATGAAGGTGAGGAAAAAGTCAGGTTAGTGCATGTGTGTGTGTGTGTATGTTATTTATCACCGGTACCTTGCTGATGAAAACTGCCATAATAGACATGAGGTTATTATAGTTAACCAATAAGAACTATACCTATGTACTTAATACTCAACAGAATAAAGGTTAGTAATACTGTGTGTGTGTGTGTGTGTGTGTGTGTGTGTGTGTGAGAAAGCATGCATGCTGACTAGGTGGGGAGGCAGGAATCAGTGAACATAAACAGATGGATGGAGGTCAGCGGGGGTCACGAGGTCCAGGTGAACTCTACCGCCATCAGCTTTCATACCGACCTCATTCTCTAACTCTAACTCGACTATAAGAGAGACTAGAGAGAGAGAATGAAAGAGGAGAGCGAAACAGAGTGTATGGCAGATTTTTTGCACTTGTTTCACAAATAAATAACATTTTAAGACCCAATATGAGATTAAATGAATACTTTTGCAGGGCTCTCCGTCTCTCTGACACACAAAAGACACATACTTACTCCTATTGTATTTACTTGTATTGTATTGTATGTAGTCTCGATCATTACATCGGCTTCAGGGTGAGATTGTGGAGGGCCTCAGAGGTAATGTCACTGTGCCCTCTGCCTCCCTCCCTCCTCCCTCCTCTATCTCTCCCCCAGCACTCCTATCGCCCCGTCTCCTCTGGCCTCCTATCTGCCCCCTCTCCCATCCTCACTCCTCTTTGTTCAAAGACGGGGAGGAGAGAGGAGTTAGGGAGTAAAGAAAGTGGCCTTGAGTGCCCACTCCCAAGCCACAACGTTTCACACAGGTGCGCGCACACACACACACACACACACACACACACACGGATACAAAATTCTCCAACAATTTTCTGTCTTTCAGGTTTTTTGCATTGAGTTTCATTGGAGGAATCAGACATCGGCGTCGTCAGCTGTCAGTATTGGTCAGGTTCGGTGTTGCAAAACACAAATCCAACACAGTGAGACAGTTTGGCAAAAGATAAGATGAGATGAAACTGTAATGATCCCTGTGTCCAAATATGGCAAATAGTAACAGTAATAGTAAGTACAACACTAGAACGTGTTCAGTAGTATAAGAAGGAAAAGTATGACATGACATTTGGTGCATACAAATCCAAAGGTTGATGAAACAAAGTCAATTGAAAACAATGTTCAGTATTTAAACTTGACAATTCAGAGAGGTACATTTGTGTGTGATCTTTTTTTAAGAGGACAAATGTGAACAAAGCAATCAATCAGAATGATCAATTCTACTGATCAATGATCAATTTCCTGAAACCTTTCTATTGGAAACAAGTGGAATTTATTTGACCTTACTGTAGATTTTACACTTGTTTTGGGAAACATAAGATTTTATGACACAATACTAGAATAAATGACTTGTTAAGATGGGTATTTTTTGCAGTGGGCACACACACACACACACACACACACACACACACACACACACACACACACACACACATCAACACTGACACATCTGCACTCTTTCTCTTACAGCGACAGTCAATAGGTTGAGTGTAAGAGAGTGTGTCAGCGTGACTGGGAGCAGCAGGAAGCTGAGAGGTGAAATCTGAGTGTAGAAGAGGGGCTGGGGGGGAGGTGTGTGTTGGGGGGGGGGCACACAAGGGGTATATGGGGTGGTGGGCGGGTGGGTGGTGGCAGTGGGGTACTCTGGGAATGACTCGGTGTATGTTTATTTAGCTTTCTGCACGGTGGACGGAGAACGGGTTCAGACCAGGGTGAAACGGAAAGGTGTGTGTGTGTGTGTGTGAGAGAGAGAGAGAGAGAGGGAGAGAGAGAGAGGAAGAGAGAGAGAGGAAGAAAGACGGAGAGAGAATGTGTGGAGGATGTCTCTCCTCAAATAACTGGAGCATCAAATACGTAGGACTGTGAGCAGAATGTGACTAGAATAAATGACTTCCCATTGAATTGATCATTCTGATTGATTGCTTTGTTCACATTTGTCCTCTTAAAAAAAGATCACACACAAATGTACCTCTCTGAATTGTCAAGTTGTTTAAATACTGAACATTGTTTTCAATTGACTTTGTTTCATCAACCTTTGGATTTGTATGCACCAAATGTCATGTCATACTTTTCCTTCTTATTCTACTGAACACGTTCTAGTGTTGTACTTACTATTACTGTTACTATTTGCCATATTTGGACACAGGGATCATTACAGTTTCATCTCATCTTATCTTTTGCCAAACTGTCTCACTGTGTTGGATTTGTGTTTTGCAACACCGAACCTGACCAATACTGACAGCTGACGACGCCGATGTCTGATTCCTCCAATGAAACTCAATGCAAAAAACCTGAAAGACAGAATTGTTGGAGAATTTTGTATCTGTGTGTGTGTGTGTGTGTGTGTGTGTGTGTGTGTGTGTGTGTGCACCTGTGTGAAACGTTGTGGCTTGGGAGTGGGAGTGTCCACTCCCAAGGCCACTTTCTTTACTCCCTACCTCCTCTCTCCTCCCCGTCTTTGAACAAAGAGGAGTGAGGATGGGAGAGGGGGCAGATAGGAGGCCAGAGGAGACGGGGCGATAGGAGTGCTGGGGGAGAGCTAGAGGAGGGAGGAGGGAGGAGGGAGGAGGGAGGGAGGCAGAGGGCACAGTGACATTACCTCTGAGGCCCTCCACAATCTCACTCCGAAGCCGATGTAATGATTTGGAGACGGCATACAATACAATAAGGAAGTGTCTTTTGTGTGTCAGAGAAAATATTCAATCATCAATTATTCTTTAATCTATTTCATTTATTTGCGAAACAAGTGCAAAAATCTGCCACACACTCTCATAAAGTCTGTGTTTCACTCTCCGCTTTCATTCTTCTCTCTCTCTCCTTTATAGTCTTATATTCAGTGTATTTTTCTTAAAAGAGGGAGATGATTTCACAAATGAACTTTTGGACAGATGCATGATTTTGCGTTTGTTTGAAGATTTTCTGGAATCAAGTTTCATTTTCTGGCTGCTAGCGGAGCGCTCCGCTTTGGAAATAAGTAAGTAAGTGGTAAGTGAAATTGTCAGAATATTTCACTTGTTTTAAGTAAAATAAAAAAAATTACGAACATGACACAAAATCACTTGTTACGATGGACATGTTTTGCAATGTGCGTGTGTGAGTGTAAATGTGAGTATCTGAGTGTGTGCATGTGTGTGTGTGAAAGTAGCAATGTCCATGTGGATCCACTGCATGTGCTCGATTTCAGGGTCAATTCAATCTTAGTTCAGGAGGTGAACGGAAATTCCAATTCAACGGCGCGCATTTCACATTGTGTACTCAGGAGTTGAAGCCAAGTGGCACTTTAGGATCACTTGACGTTCATGCTCCCTTTTGTGCATTATTATTGTTTTTGTGCATTATTACAGTTTCTCAATCTTATCGCCTGGATTCTGATGGAAAACCCGGGGAACCTCTCACCGGATACACCAAAGAGCAGAGACGATAGCATCGATAGATTTAACCCTTTCTGTCAAGCTCTTTCTGAAAAAGAGAATTCACAGGGAGACCCTTTAAAACTGTTCAGGAGATAGACAGATCTCTCTCTCTCTCTCTCTCTCCATCTCTCTGGCACTGGGTTGGGGTAGCAGGATTAGTTTCTGTCAGCAGCGTGACAGCTGTGTACATCTGGTTGTGTAGGGGCCTCTTACAGCTCAATCCACACGTCGTTTCACCATCGTCTGGGCCTCCGGACTCACTGCCACTGCTCACCTCATTACCGACTGAGCCACACCTCCATCTGTCCGCCTAATATCTAAATCCTACTGCAGATTAGTGGGGGAGTCAGGGCTCGGCGGGGTTGGGGGGGTTCTATCGGAGGGGAAACAAGATCCTGGAGGAAGGGTTTACGCACGGCACAGGAGGTTTTATTAATGATGCACTCTCTAGGGTGGTGTGGTGGTGGGATGGAGGGGAGCGCTTTTTAAGTTGTGGATGGTAGTTAGTTGGGGGCTTGTGACTACTACTGTGTGATTATGGGGAGGGGGGGGGGGGGGGCGAGGGAAAGAGAGAGAGAGAGAGAGAGAGAGAGAAAAAGACAAGAAAAAGAGAGAGAGCCATCTGAGCCTGCTGAATACATGCTCAATATATTTGTAAACAAGGCCACACTATATTCCTATATTTATTCCTATATATATCCTATATATTCCTATATATATATTCCTATTTATTCCTATATTAAAGGGAAATGCAGTGACTATGATTTAGTTACGAAGTGCAGCAGTCTTTTAGATAAATCGAACATATTCTACTGCAGCATGACATGTTGTGTTTCGTTTTTTTGCTGATGACACAAACTATTATTTTGCATGCATCATGCTGAATGTACCTACACTGGCAAGGGAGAAGATGTGAGCCCACTGTAGGTTTTTGCCTTAAACTTGATCATTGTAACATTAATATCAGGGATGTTGTGCTATGACAAACAACATGAAGTAAGTACAAATTTTATCTGCTCGACAAAAATGATAAAACATTTAGCGTCCCGTCGTCCAGCAACTCGGTAAAACCTGTGTTTAACAGCAAAATGTTAAGCCACACGTTTCCTTTAAGGATTATATGGTCTCAACCATAACTTTAACTTTAATTCTAGTACCCCTCACTTGAGGTTTTGCTGATGGTATAAATTGTTTTTTTAGTGGAGGTTTGTTTATAAGCACTCTGATAAGATGTGGTAAACATTTATGCTCAATGACAGACTCTAGCTGAAACTAGCTTGGAGTGTCCCCGCTATTCAAGGACTGTTGTACCACATAAAGCACAGCAGCAAAGTAACGTTCTTTACCTGTTTTACTTGCAGTTTATAAGCTGAACCAGACGAAATTCAAAAGCAGCGTACTGAAACATGTAAGAGCTGCACAAACATCAAAGCCGTAGATGAAACAATTATACTCCAGATGATGAAGTAACAATGGTCCAAATAATTTAAAAAAAGTATTTATTGGTAATGTTTGTCATTTCACATCACCCTTTAGCTATTATATATAACCATGTGTATGTGTGTGTGTGTGTGTGTGTGTGTGTGTGTGTGCATAGAATCAATAAGAAAAGTGTTGCCTTGTTGTCTTTCAATATTTTTTGCCTGGATGTTGAAAAATTTCTTGATTGACTTGCTTGTTAAAAGTAAAGGCTTTATTGTTTCATACAATTCTGCCAAAAAAAGAAAATTTAGACAAAGAAGCATTTAGGGAGCATAGAGCTATATCATTAGACTCAGGGTGATTGTTCTGTAATTATTAGGCAACATAAAATCATTTAAAGAATACAAATTATATATGTAGATTACAAAAGATTATAAAGCCATTTATATTTATTTGGTATTATTAGCAGATTATTATATAACAATGTGATTATTTATGTCACAAACTACAAACCAAAGTTTAGGTGAGAGTTCAGACTGGATGTGTGCGTAAATGGGAATGTTTTGACCTTTGGCCCTACGAGTGTGTGTATAAGTGAAGCGTGTTAATATTTAGGACAGTTCTTATCGTCCAGACAGATTTCCCACTTATCAGACAATTCAAGAACACATTGTAATGGCACCTTAGGAATGTGTGTACACACAGTTGAGCCATGTCTCAAGGACAGACAAAAGAGGCTGTGTGAAGTCTGCTGTAAACATATGTATAAATATGGGGATGCATATATTTTTTTAGTCTTCATAGGAGGCAAAAAGAATGTTTTACTTTTGAAATGAACTGCAGGCTGATTTAAGTTACCATGTTCTTTGGTAGCATAGTGCCACCTGGTGATCAAAATAACCTATAATATCAATTTTCTAATTTTACCTTAAAGAGCATAGTGGTTTATGGATCATCTCTATTATTATTTCATTAGATTATAAATGAGTAGTCTCAACAGCTAACAACAAATCAGTGAGTTTGGTCAGGACCATATCCAAAAATCAGCAGTCATAATCATTCTTAAGCTTATTTTATGAACTTACTTTTATGTGGTGTCTTTTACGATATTCTTATCTTTGTATCTTTTGGTACTTCCTTGTTTTTACCCTTTAAATGTAATGTATGAGCATGATGTTTGCTTTTATGTTATTGTTAAACCACTTTGTAATCTTTTCATTTAAAAACAAGTGCTACAAAATAGCTTCACAAAAAATATTATTGTCATTATTATTATCATAATCTTTATTATTATTATTCATAATAATAATATTATTATTGTAATTGTTGCATTACTATATCACGTTTGATAATAAAAAAAACGCAGTAAAAACATTAGGACCTTTGTTTCTTGGTCTGTTTGCTTTGTCTACTCGACTGTTGGAAAAATGGCCTATGATAGGAAATAGGAAAGCAAAATAAACAAATAAAATGTTGAGGCTACAAAACACACGCATAAACACTACATATCCCATGATTCCTATTCAACTGTAACGTTAAAGGTCATGTCAATTCAGTGAGGTAATAACAAACATGGCGGCGCTCGGTGCAGCACGGTGCTGGTTTAGAAGCTATTCTCGGGTGAAAAATGTTGAGAGGAACACACAAATGTTTATCAGATGCAGCAGGAGGACGCGTTGTAGCGGAACATCTGACAAAAGTGAGTTTTATAGCTGTAAATCACCACTGCAAGGTAGATTTCTACTAAACTCAACTCTGACCTTGTAGCATGTGTAACGTTAGCTTCGATACGTGACGTTCTCTCTGCGAGACTGTTACGCTAAGCCATTCAAAAATCTGGCAGTTAGTTGTTGCCTTGCTTATTGGCATACGTGCATACGTTGTAGAACATAATTGAAGGCCGTCAATGAGTCTTTCTGGTGTCCTGGTAAATTCGGCTGAACTATAATCCACCAAGCAGCAATTTATTTAAAAATAAATCCAAAGTTTTTGTGCACACTGCCCGCTACCGCCCACCATGGTGTAACGTATTTTGGAGGAAGATGAATGTGGGAACAACAAGGGAAGTGATTCTAAAATGTAACTTTTTATTGAAATAATTGCTGCTTGGTGTATTGGATCCACGCCGTATTGAAGAGTGGATCATAATTATTCGTTAAATATCTTAAGTAATGCTCTATCAGTTATGTACACTTACCAGCATTAGGTTTTTGAATCGAGTTTGGTATGACGTTCTGTCCATTCAAGAGAGAAACAAACTTATTGAAGCTAGTGTAACTTTAGCTAACTCAGTCAATATTACTTGCCATTCTAGTTTAGTCAAGCAAGCTAGAATAGCACACATTGCTTTTAGTTGAATCAGAAAAGTAGGTACCATTTCTAATGACATCAGTCACTTAGGCAAGTCAGTTTGACAGCTGATGATTAACATTTTGGTTGTGTTGTCTGCACAAGTCATTGATACTAAGCTGTCAACCCCCTCAGACAACGTGGAGCCCCAATTCACGGACCCAGCGGTGCAGGACGTCCTCACCAGGATAACAGGTGTGGACTTGCAGAAAGTGTTTCGACCTATCAAACAGGAGCTGAAGCCGCCCACATACAAACTCATGACTGACGTACAACTGGAGGAGGTACTCTCTCTCTACATATATATATATATTGCATCCCTCTCACTCACAAACTTGCACACCACACTGACATCCCCCATCATCCAAACCCTTTCTATACTGTCATTCCTAAGCAGTCAGTGTGTGTTTCCAGGCGACCCAGCGAGCTGCAGAACAGGCTAAGAAGCTGCTCCAGATGCCCCCTGTCCTGCCTGAAAGGAAGCCCATTAGTGATGTGCTGTCTGAGGACAAGATCCTGGAGGGCATGGACACAGCCAAATACGTCTTCACCGACATCACCAACAACACCCCTCACAGGGTAGGAATGTGCCGTTTGGGTATAAGGGGGTAATTGGAAGGGTTAGTTGTTGATGTGTAGCACAATAAGTGAGTCAGTGTACGTTTTTTACATCTTAAACATATCATGTCGATGTGCGATGAAAGTAAAATGACTCTTTACTGCATTTTTCCTGTCAACAGGATGTCTGCAGCTCTTAGGAAAAGTCTTAAAATGTCTTAAATCATATTGCCTAAATGTAAGGCCTTGAAAGTTTTGTGCAATTCAAATCTTAAATTTGTTCTTAAGAGATTTGTTCTTAAGAGATCTCAAATTGTTGCTGTTTCTGGTGTCCTGATAGGTCTACAGTCATTATCAGAGGTTCAACTTTGTATTTGTACTTTGTTGATGGGTTTAGGGCTCTTTTTCTATACATATGCTGTGTTTCCCCTCAGGAGCGGTTCATCACTGTGCGGGAGCCCAACGGGACCCTGAGGAAGGCCAACTGGGAGGAGAGAGACCGGCTCATCCAGGTGTACTTCCCCAAGGAGGGACGCAAACTCACAGCGCCTCTCATCTTCAAGGAGGAGAACCTCAAGGTAAGGGATGGAAAGGTCTGAGAGGCTGAACTTGTTGGATGACAATATGCTCTCCTTATCTATAGCTGGCTCCTCCAGAGGAAATGATCCGTGGATCTAAGAGGTCCCTCCTCATGTTCCTTTTTTGTGGTCAAGTAAGGAGACTAGGAATCAAGGGACGACAATGTTGTGGATCAACCATGAGAATACAATGGTAGTCTACTGTTATTGTTTTTATCTAGTGGTGGACATTTGAATCAAAGACCACACTCCCCACAACTCTTCTTCTTTCCTTTTCATCCTCCTTTTTTTTTTTTTTTTTTTTGCCCATTTATCCCTCTCCCTCCATCAGATGGTGTTTTCCCAGGACCGTCATGAGGATGTGTTGGATTATTGTCTCGTCCAGTTTGAACCAGACTCTTCAGAATACATCAGGGTAAGACAACATTGAGCTTCCTGCCATCTTGACCTGGACACCAACAACACTGTGTGTGAAAGTGGATTGTCACAGTAATTATACTCTTAATATTGCAGTCTTTACTCACTGATATAGAAAGATGGCTACAATTTATGAAAAAGGTGAAACGTCAGCGCTTTCAACTGTGAAACCAATAAATCAATATGTGCTCTGTAGTAAGTGTTTCTCCGTCCTCTGTGTCCAGGTGCATGCAGCCACCTACGAGAACCTGGAGAAGCATGGCAAGTATGAGCTGCTGCGCTCCACCAGACACTTTGGAGGCATGACCTGGTACCTGGTCAACGCACGCCGGGTGGACGGCCTCATCGTAGACATGCTGCAGAGACAACTGTGAGTTTGTGTGTGTCTGTGTGTGTCATGAATACATGCGTGTTTAAGGCCCTGATCAGATCGGATGTTTTGTTTCTCCTACCCAAATGCAAAGAGCAGCTGTGAGTGTTGCCAGAGAGAGCAAGAGCCCAAAGGGAGCAAGGAGCATTGGGTCATTCTTGTTGCTATGCAACACACTTTGACAACAACTTGCAAGCTATCTAATTAGCGCTAGCCAGCTAACCTGAAGGAACAAAAGGAATAACATTGTTGAAACAAAAAATGGACAAGAGAAAGTTAGCAATTGCTCTTGAAGAGGAGAATGAGGAGCCCATTCTGAAACAGAAGGTGTGGTTACATAACATCCTCCTAGTGGGAACACGCCACTCATCTTATCATCTCATCCAAGAGCTCCACCTAGACAATTCAAGGGAATTGTTCAAGGGACAATTCAAGACTTGGAGCACCCAGGGGAGCACCAACAAAACGCGGTGCAGGCCTTTACTGTGAATGATTGTGAGGCTGCAATACCTGGCTACAGTTTTCCTCTATCAGTCCCAACTGTATGTTTTAAAGTATGTTTTAAGTTTAAGCTAAGCCCCCCATGTGTATTCCTAGGCTCCAGGATGCGGTGAGCCTGGTTTCTCTATTCCACATGGTCCACCCCCACAGTGAGTCGGCCCAGGAGGCTACCAGCCAGCAGGCCACTGGCACCGACCTGCTCAAGGTGAGAACAACTCAACCCCAGATGGAAATGTCTGCTGACACCCGTGTTGTTTCAATATCTTTCCATAGACGCTTGCCTGTTCTTACATTTCTATTTCATTTCCAGTTATCTATTTTGCTCGATTACCTGTAGCATATTGCCATTTGATCCAGGAATTGTGCCCGCACATATCGGGGAAAGGAGGAACACAATATAGCTCTTGAGAGGTCGAGTCAAGACCATCTCATCTAAGGTTTCCCGTGTGAGAGGTTGGGGCTCTTCTCTGGCGTGGGAACTCCGGGGCCAGGCCCAGGACACATCAGTTCTTATTAGGCCTCACAGCTTGACCCTTGGCCTTGAAGAAGTGGGGAGGGACATTGAGAATGACAGCCATTTAATGTGGAAGGTTAGCGGCAGGAGACGCGGGTGCGCATGTCTGCCTGCCAGTCACTGTAGCGGAGGGCCTCTCATTTAGTCATGGTTGATACTTGGGTCACTGGCACACATGTTCAGCATATCTGTGCAGGGATAAACCTGACCAAGCCAGATGTCACACTTAAAGCTTCTTGGTGTGATTTTTATTTTTTTATGTATTTATTAAATTGACCAGCCTATGATTTCTGTACTGCCTATCCTCTCTTCCCCAAATTAAGTTAGTGTTATAGGTTGAAACTCCTAGAACCTTGTCAGATCACATGTTGTGTCCACCGCTCCAGTCCCTAAATAATTATGATGTTCTGTTTCCCCCTTCCCCATGGTGCTGACCTCTGACCTCTGTCCCTCCAGATCTATGCCCAGAAGGAGTCCCAGAGGTCGGGCTTCATCATGCTGGCCCTGCAGGCCCACGAACAGCCGGCCGCTGAGAGCTCTGCTGCCTGACCGGGCCAGTCTTGGATAGAAATGTACATCCCTGACAGGGGAACTGTAACCGCATCCAGAGGGCCAGATGGCGTTCTGCCCGCCCATATGTAAAATCTGGCATTTCATTGCTTGGGTCCAGATCCACTGTCTGTTTTCCTCCATGTAGGAAAGAAAGCTGTACGGCGCACAGCCATGAGGCACTTGAAGAATTGGCTTTGAGACACTGTGTAAACGGCACAAATGTCATTTCCTGTGAGTGCACTGTAGGGGATCGTCTCTGGCCCTCTTATCTAGTCGTCTATATAAATGTATTTCATTGAGAGTCGAGCACGACCTGTCAAGTTAACTGATTGTACATAACAGAATTAAAGATGTCTTTCTACATGTCTCAGTTTTTGACCAAAATAACTCAAGACCTGGCAAACACTGTAGTCTTTATTGAGATAAGATCATTCCATTCACTTTTCTAGTCTGGACATATAACCATGTTTAAAAAAAAAACAAAAAAAAAAACCATTTGTAAAACACACTAAGGCACCTGTATTTGCATCTGTAACAGATTACATATACAGTACTGTGCAAAAGGTCTTGGGCACCCTAGATGCTTTTAATATAAAGTTGGTCTTAGATGTTTACTTTTTGTTTTGTGGTTTAGTGTTTCATTAATTTTGGAAGCATCTTCACTTTATGGAAGACCTGCACAGACTTTTGCACAGTACTGTAAAAGCACTAAAGGCAGCAGTATGTGATAACAGCTGTATCAAGTCTTGATGTGTCTCCTGGTTTCTTTAAAGATGCAGGACTGTTGCATTTCTTTGTCATCCTTTTGGGAAGTAAACATGCATAGTCAACTGCAGAGAGGTACTCAAGACTAACCTCCCCTTGGAGATGGATCAAGTCCTGGGCTCGAGACTTAGCAGCCATTGTGAATAGATATGGCTCTGACCCATGTAAACACTCAAAGCCTTTCACCATGTTTAATGAAGTTCTGTCTAGTTTGTAAAAAGGACTAGTGTGATTAAGAGTCCTACATAGCCACTGCCAGCTTATGGTCCAATTCCATTTCAATTCAATTCATCCTTGAAAATAATGTTCAACTTAGAAGAATTCCTCAATGGCTTTGATAACACCCTGATCAACAGTGGTGGTGTTTGAGGTATGAAGAGGTACTAAGTAAAAATGAAAGAAAAAAAAAAAGAAAAATAACATGACACTGAAATTACAACAGGTTTAGTGTTATGTTAAAATGCCAAATGGTTAATAACACACAACCTCCACAACTGCTGCAATTTTGTTTTTTTGAAATGGGAGTGTGAACAAGGTCAACAATCTCAACTGCATAGTCTTGCCCGACTGCAAAGTGCTCCCTTGTTCCCCAACACACACAAACACACACATGCCACCCCTGTTTCAAAGCCCATTTCTTTACATCACTTTCAACCTACCCTTCACCACGTCCACTATAAAAGGCACATGTTAAAACACTTTGTGTTCTTTGGTCACTTTGCAAAAAAATTCAGCTCAAGAAAGACACCTTCCTATTCGTTCAAGAAATCATCATCCAGGTTGATGTCAGTGGTGTCAATATCATCCAGGTCAAAGTTGTCCAAGTCTAGATCATCCAAGCCCTAAGAAAAAGGAAAACATTTACGTGTGGAAATGTTAAAGATGCACTAGGAAACTTCGCACAATGGCAACGAGAGCTTGAAAACTGTTTGAACTTCAGTACCCAGAAATCATGTAATACGACGTCTTTACCTCATCATTCATCTCCTCCTCCAGATCCACTGCTGGCTCCTCGGCTCCTTCGGGGTCCGCCTCCTCCTCTACCTTCCCGTCTGAAGCAGATACAACCTCTGGCTCGGGCTCTGGAGAAGCCGTCACCGAGGGGACCCGGCTGGGCTCTGGCTCTGCTGGGAGTGGTGTGACTTGTGGATCTTGAGCTGGGACCGGCTCCATTACTGGCATTGTATCTTGGGCTGGATCTGGAGCACCAGCCAACTCTGTTTGGACTGGGATATTCACCTCTGAACTGATTGTGTCTTCAAAAGTGATGAGCTGCTCTTCTGCTACCGGTGGTGGCACTGATTCTGAAACAAGCACCTCAGGGACAGGAGTCTCAGCTGTTGCTGTTGCCTCTATGCTAGGAACTGCCTCTGTTGCCATGTTATCTATTGCTAGTGCCTCGGAAACAGCCGTTTCTTCTGTTGCTATGGCCTCTGATGCCATTACTTTCGTATCAAATGTTACAATTGTTTCTGTTGCCACTGCCTCGATTGGTGCCCCTGTTGCTTCTATGGTTTCTGATGTTTCAGTAACAGGTGATACTGTTTCAGAAACGCAGGCTGCTGTTGCTATGGCTTCAACGGCAGGTACAGCATCAGTTGCTAGAGACATTTCCTGAACTCCCATCTCAAGAGATAGGACATCTTCCACAGGAGTGGTTTGTACCTCCTCGGGCTCTTTGGGGGGAGTCTCTGTAATGGGCTCTCCCAAAAGGTCTTCCTCCACAGTGACTGGAACATCCTCCAACTTAGTGATGGAGTCTTCCGCCACTGATGCCACCTCTGGTTCGAATGCAGCCACCTCAGAAGAAACTGATTCTGCCTGTTGTATCTCAATGTGCTCTTCCATTACTGCGACAGGTGGTAGTGATGCTGCCGTTGTGGGGGATTCTTCCTCTGTTGCCACGGAAGGATCAATAGGCACCCGCTCTATTGGAATGGGTTCGTCCACTACTGCTGCTTCTGTAGGTGCAGCCTCTACCACAGCTGCTGCTTCTGTAGGTGCAGCCTCTACCACAGCTGCTGCTTCTGTAGGTGCAGCCTCTACCACAGCTGCTGCCATGGGAGTTTCATCCATGCTCTCTACCACCTCCTGTACGTACAACCAAAACATTTAGAATGACAATCGACTAGCTTGTATCCAGGTACAATAAAAGGTAGAATCATTTTAGACAAATCTAGTGCAAGTTCTCCCGTGACTGAATCAGCCAATGTGTCGCAGGCTCTGTTCGAGAAGCTAGATTGTAACTACGTCCAGTAATGTAGGGGTGTGAGATTGAGGCCCTTACCTCTGGCTCTGTGGGCTCTCCTTTTGGCACATAGCCTGCAGAGTCCTCCAGAACATTGCGGTCCTCATTTGGCTGAGGAACAAGTATTTCATAAGGTTGAAAGTAGGAACTGTTTATTCAGTGATGAACAATCAAATTCCAATAATGAAGCAGATTTAAAAATTCACAATTCAACAATTGACTGGAAAACCTTAAAGCTGCACTAAAGAGGATTTCGACCTGCGGAAAAAATCACAAAGTGGGGCCGCAACAGAGAATCCTATCCCACCCCTTCTGATTGAGACGCTGTGTGTGCTGTGTGGAATTTACTGATGTCACTGGTGTGGGTGAAGCGTAGGCTGATCACCCTGCATCCAGTCTACGCCTCAGCCACACCCTCTCCCCAGTCTGCCACAGTCACATTACATGACTTCTGGGTATTTACCTCTTGCTGCCATTTGGGGCCGCCAACGTGCAAAAATTGCCTAGTGCGGCTTTAAATGTTCTTGGCAAAAAGTCTGAACAAAATTCATACAGAAAACTGTTTGAACTAGTTAAACTGTGCCTGCCCCAACTGACCATGATCAGTGGGTATTCTGCAGCAGGTCTGACCCTGACATGAGTCTCCTTCAGGTACTGCTCAGCCAGCAGGGCCTGCTGGAGGCCAGGGAACAGGTTGCTGTACTGGGTGGGGTCGGCCAGAGCATCTGCTGCCTTCTGGTTCACCTTGGACAGACTCTCCTTCCACAGCTTCACCACCCTGGAGATAGTGGGAGGGGGATAGTACA
The DNA here is from genome assembly GCA_034670405.1 of Hoplostethus atlanticus. Lineage (NCBI taxonomy): Eukaryota > Metazoa > Chordata > Actinopteri > Trachichthyiformes > Trachichthyidae > Hoplostethus > Hoplostethus atlanticus. The sequence goes on from JAXDDX010000025.1 coordinate 2,313,694, forward strand.
GTATACAGTTCATGCAGGACACAGATGATATACTTACACTGACGATTAAACCATGCAAACAGACACAGCCAATATATTTGAATAGGCTGCTCAGGCATAGACTGTTGTCCACACACTGTATTCTATGAACTGTACCTTGGCACATGGCTGGGCAGATATGTTCTAGCCAGGAACGCAGCCTCTGGCAATCGGTTTGTTTTGATGAGGAGCTCCAGACATTTGTCCAAGCTGGGAAACAAAATTATTGAAAGATATTAAAAAAGTTGCCACATCGCTTCAAATTTTGATTTAAATGCAACTCCCTCCCTCCCTCCCTCCCTCCTCTTTCTCTCTCCGTTCTCTTGTCAGACACTAACTTCCCCTGAAGGAAATAGGTGAGGAAGGCCACGTTGGTCTTGCCGTCCTTCTCCGCCCCCTCGGCCAGTTTGCCCACCATGGTGGCGTTGCCCGAGGCAGTGGCCAGCAGCAGCAACCCTCCATAATCCTGGGCTTGGTGCAGACACTCCTGGGCCAGGCTAAACTGGCACTTTGCGGTAGCCAGCTCTGCCAGCTGCTTCCATTTCTGCTCTGACTGGAGGGCCAATAAGAGAGGAGAGAGGACTATCAGCACAGAGCAAACCTCATGAATCTGAAGAGTAATACACTATCAAGCAGTTACTTAGTAAATGATAATGTTCCTGTCTGGGTCTTGATTTACCCTGCCGGGCCTTTTCTGCAATAATGAGCAGTTCAATGTACATTATCTCACCTATTACATGGCTACTTACCAAAGCCATTCATTATTTGACACACAATTTTATTCAAGTAAGTAAAGCTTCCACCAAAAAACTACAGCAGGACTGTCTGCAATAACCAAGGAGTAACATCTTTTTGGCACAAGGTTTGCCACAGATTGTGTTCATTGCCCAATCAGAATTGAGTATTCAACTAATCTAGTGAAATAATACATAGTAAATGCTTGACAGTAGGCAAAACCTGGCCATGCATTCAGCGGTCTAGATGTTTTGCAAAAAGCCATTTTTTAAACTTGTGAGATCTCGATTCACCTGATAGGATTCCTACATGCTTACATCTATTCTGTGTGTGTGTGTGTGTGTGTTCTGACCTCTGCCTCCGAGGCCAGTTGGTAGGCGGTCTTCAGCTCTCCCAGCTGTAGAGCCAGTTCAAACCTGTGTTCTGGGTCTGTGGACACGGCCAGGGCCTGCTGTCTGAAGCCCTGCACAACACAGGGAGATAGACAGGAAAGAGGCTTACACACTTACATGACACCACAAAGCCATTGTAGTAAATTACAGACTGATAATTCAGAACACTTGGAGTTGGGGTAAGGCCCCTAAAGTTAACAGAAGTGCGCTCATCACCAGGGCCCCCCGCGAGTGTGGAACGACCTGCCCGAGGATCTATGACTTACTATATACTATGAATCAATATCTTCTTCTTTTATTGTTTTTATCCGCTTTTTTCATTTTTACATTTCTTTTATGCCATTGTTTTATTTATTTTTATTCCACATGTTGGACTATTTCTTCTGTTTTTGTGTGAAGCACTTGTGACCTCTGTGCCACGTGAATAAAATGTATTATAGTTCTTATTAATATGGTGACCAGAAGGTTACCGGTTTGCATCCTCAGACTGTCTGGGTGGACAAAGGGAATGAGTAATGTGTTCCTTAACAACTACCACTGTAGTGCCTTTGAACAAGGCACTTCACCCCCAACTGCAGTGGCTTTCAGTGGCTGACAGTCGAGGACTAAGACAGCTGGTGTGAATATGTTTAACTGTATGAATGTGAAACAGTGCAGGGCCGATAAAGAGAATGCACGAGAAGCAAACTGCCTCCCTGAGGATGAACTACATCTGGCTGCCTTATGCTCTGTTCAAAATACAAAAGCCTCTGACTCTGTGAACTATTCATCCAAAATCATGCATCATGCAAGCAGAAAGAAAAGGACAGAGACGGACAAAGACTTTACACGGAGACGCATACCTGTTTCTCCAGGAAGTGGGCCACCCTGATCCTCTGCTCCTTGGGGATTGTGGGTAGAACCTTGTCGGCCATGCCGAAGTCCCTCCTCATGACGGCCGTCTGGTATTCCAGCACTGAGACCAGCAGGGAGTAGCTGACGACGCTCAGCTCCTTGTCTCCGAGGTAGAGACGGTTGTCCTTAGGGATGTAGCCCAGCAGGTACATGGTCCTAAACATATGACATGCAACATGAAGCGGATTCACACCCACAATGCTTTGTGCACTCGCTGTATCACATCCAGGTTTGTTGTGATAAACAATAATAACTTGACAAAGCATATTCTATGAGTTAGTTCATTGTTGTATTCCTACAAATTTATCAAATCGTGACTGCATTGAAAAGTATGTATCAATTCATGTTCTCCCTTGTAGCTAATCACATACATTGCCACTGCTAAATGACTGTAATGTAATGTAATGTAATGCCAGGTACATATGTGCACGCGACTTGCCTGTCCAGGTGAGCGACGGTGACGATCTCTCCTCCAACATAGTAGTTGAGTCTGTTGATGGAGCTGGTGTAGATAAAGCAGTCTCCTACCCAAACTCCCGTCTTCACCACCTCCTGGATCTCTGATAGCACCTGGTGGACAGGGGAGACACGGAAAAAAACACAAGGACGGAGAAACGTCACCGGTAGTCGAGGGAAGGAAAACTCAGGATCGCCATCTCACTGAACATCAAAAACATCCATGTGGCCGGTTTGCCCTGACAAAAGTGAAGCTTCTTGAATCATGCATCAATGAACATCTCTCAAGAAAATAACTCACACTAGAAACTAAAATGTCACCAGTTTATATTACTCAAACTCCAATGGGTTTCTGACCTCAAAGGTGTCCTCTATCCCATCCTCGGTAATCCCTTCCTTGGACTCCTGGGCTGCGGCCACTTTGTCTGCCAGGTAGCGCAGCACGAAGAAACACTCGTCCGTAGCGATACACACCAGCTCCCCGGAGTCGGACCAGAAGACCTGAACACGAGAAGGGGATTATAAGAAGACGCCCTTTTAGTGTACCGGCTAGTTACTGTGAGCTCGCGTGGCTCCAGAGAGCGGTCCGCGGTCATGAGAACACAACTCACGTGTTTAGGTTGGATCTCGATGCGGCGGATCAGCTCGGCGTTGTCCCAGTCGTAGAAGGCCAGACCACTGTTTGACTTCACACCCACCAAGAAGCCACCGAAGATACCTGTGGGACAGCATTGCACTTGGATTATGCAAGCAACACACACACACACACACAAGGTCCCTCAGGTCAAATATAATCAGTCAGTCTCACCTTCAGCCCCAAAGTCAGGTTTAAAAGCCTTCTTCTCTTTGAAGTTCTTGAAGATTTTGACCATACTGCTGCCTTCCCGTATGGCGTACCTACAGATGTGATGTACGAGTTAAAACACAACGGCCGGATGACCCTCGGCGCGTGTACCACTGGTTAAGATGTGTAAAAGGACCTACTCTGAGGAGTCGTGCGCCCAGACAAACTCCTGAGCCGAGCCGAAGCTCTTGTTCCTCAGGGCCACGGCGGTGTAGATGATGTACTCCCCGTCTCCGCACACCACTACGAACCTGTGGAACGCACAAGGGTACATGAGCGGGTGGAAACAATCAAGGTGTTTAGGGCAGAGAAAGAGAAATCATGCACACTAAGAAGTCCGTCTTAACCCGGAGTAAGTATAATCCGGTTAACACACATAGATTCCCGCTCAGTCTTTCCATTTATTAGGGTATGACTTGGTTAGATTTCTTTGGACCTTTTCAAACTGAGCATGTCCAAGGTTACCAGGATGTTGATGACAGGTGTAAAGGAGGCAACACACCATCAAACCATGTGCTTCTCAGATTTTAGCGTCGCATCCACCCACAGCCCAGTCTCTCACCTCCCGTTGGGGTTGTGTTGGATAGTCTGGGGGTAGATCTCACAGCTGCCCATGTCCTTGACGGCCAGCGGCAGCCTCTCCCCGTCCCTGATCTCAGCCTCTCCCATGGCCTTCAGGTTGGCCTGCTGCACCTCAGAGTGGCGAGCCCACATGATCTTCCCATTGGAGTCCATGGACATGGCCGGCTCCTCGCGGCCCATCTGAGACAGAGAGGGAAGTGGGGGAGGGGGGTTCACTACTGTTCTACTGTTACTCATTCTACGTCGCGCTGGATAAGAGCTCTCCATACACCACAACAATACAGTATACCTTGATGATGATGCTGCCTTCATCATAGCCCAGAGCCACGCTGTTAGAGCCACGCTGGCCACACACACACCACACCCGCTCCATGCCGTAGTTGAGTGTGTTCTCTAGTCGGTAGGTGTTGGAGTGCCAGATTCGAACAGTACCTGAGGAAGAAAAAAAACAAGACGGTCAAATTGGACAGAGGTACATGTAGTAAAGTTTGGCTGGGTGTATGCTGTTTTAAAATAGTACAACACACACAACCCACCGTCCTCAGAGCCCGTCAGGATGATTGGCAGCTCGGGGTGGAAGCTGACACAGGTCACGTTCTGAGCGTGGCCCTCCAACGTCTACACAGGTTTTTGTTCGGTAGATTAAAGTATCAGTCAGATAACACACACTCATCACATATTGTGACCACTACTTTTTACTTCTATGTCCTACTACTACTACTACTATCTACTACTACTACTACTACTACCACTGCTACCTACTACTACTACTACTGCTACCACTACTACTACTACCACTACCACTACTAACCGCTACCACTGCTACCTGCTACAACTACCACTACCACTGCTACCACTACTACTACTACTACTGCTACCCACTACTACTACTACCACTACCACTGCTACCACTACTACTACTACTATACTACTGCTACCAACTACTACTGCTACCGACTACCACTACTACCACTACTACTACTACTGCTACCACTACCACTACTACTACTATCTACTACTACTGCTACCTACTATTACTACTACTACCACTACCGGACTGCTACTGCTACACTACTACTACTTACCCACTGCTACCCACTACTACTACTACCACTACTACTACTACTACTGCTACCACTACCACTGCTACCACTACCACTACCACTGCTACCACTACCACTACCACTGCTACCACTACTACTACTACCACTACTACTGCTACCACTACTACTGCTACCACTACCACTACCACTGCTACCACTACCACTACTACTGCTACCACTACTACTACTACTACCACTACCACTGCTACCACTACTACTACTACTACTGCTACCACTACCACTGCTACCACTACTACTACTACTGCTACCACTACTGCTACTACAAATAATAATAATAGTAATACTGATAATAATAATAAAAAGATGAAGAAGAAGATGGAGAATATTTCAATAGCAATTTTCTTAACAACGTTATGAAGTGCGACAGACAAACATCGACTATAACATTGGGGAGTCTTGCACTGCTGACTCCATTAACACCCATACTGCTGCACATTCACGCCTACTAAGCAAAGCACCATCCAAAAACAATGGACTCTCAAAACAGAAAGTGACGTACTGCCACAACATAATGAGCAAAAAAACCCTAAATACAGTCGTGTGGACACCTGATAATCCCAGATCTTGACCAGGCGGTCATCAGCCCCTGATATGAGGTAGGGCTTGTCTCCTCCGCTGTAGTAGTCGATACAGTTGACCCCCTTCTCATGACCCTCCAGGGTGAAGTTAGGCGTGTTGGAGCCCAGCTGCCACACCTGCAGCAGACAAAAGCAGAAACATGCTGCAATACAGTGTATATAGTATAGTAGTAGAAATGAGATATTGAGTGACTTAGCGGTGCTGTTGCGTAGCGTGTTTAAACATCAATATATCATTGTCAAATTAGCTGTGACCTTGGTAGTATCACTGTAAACAAATGAGAACATGGTGGAGTCAATTGGTAGCCTCTATCTCACACCAGTGGCATTGTTAGTGCTTGTGTTTCTCAAAATGTCCCATAAATACCGTTGTTTCCTGTCTCAAAGAGGATGTTGGTACTTGTCCCTCCTCCTCCTTTTAGCCTTCTTCCTGTTTTGTGCTGTAAAGCAATTCTACTAATGTCTCAACATTGATGTGGTAATGATTTATCGATGTTAAAATGCTACGTGTTGCACCGTCTAAGAGTAACAAAGTGATAACATGAGTGAGCTGTGTGTGTGTGTGTGTGTGTGTGTGTGTGTGTACCTTGATAGTCCTGTCAAGGGAGGCGCTCGCAAACTGATTGTTGTCTTTGGGGTTGATGACGATCTGCATGACGTAGTGGGTGTGTCCCTCAAACACCTGACTGCACGCCCACTTCCTGTCCCAGTCCCACAGCTTGATCAACATATCATCTACACACAGACACATGTGTACAAGGAGATGAAAAAAATCTACATTAAGTAATATGTGAAATATACAGGAATGTGTGTACGTGTCCTTTTTGCGCACGCTTCAGTGTTTCCATTACATTTTTTTTCCAACTGTGGTGGTAGGAAGTGCAAAGCAGCTTGGTCAAACACCCTGAGGATGCTGCAGCTTGGGCAACGGTGAGCACAGGGGAACAACTCTCCCCCATTCAACGGCAGCAGCTGAAAGAGCTGGTGGAGCAAGAGGTATTCTCTCTGAACCCTGGCACGACAAACATGGTGCAAAATGGAGCCATGGGTGCTCTTCCACCAGGGGTGCTCGTCCACCACTGACCAAGTGGATAGGAGGAGGATAGAGGATGGCTGGTCCAGCCCAGTGATAGTGGTACCATGGATACGGATACATCTGCCGGCATATCCCAACCAGACACCACACCCAGGCCATGCAACGACTTCCCGCACCTTAATGAAGTAACCCACTTTGATCGCTACCCGATGCCCAGAGTAGAAGAACTGATTCAGTGGCTGGGTAAGGCATGTTATCTCTCTACTTTAGACCAACCGCTTTCGGTAGTATAAGGTCCTTCCGTTTGGGCTCCTTGGCGCTTTCCAGCAGATGATGGACATCCTCCTCCAGCCCCATGCCAGGATAACCTGTTGGTTCCTTTCTCTGCAAGACTTTTCATGTCAGACGCAGACGGTCTTTCCAGGTTCTATGCGCTGAGGGCAGGTCTCTTGACACCCCAGGGATCGTTGCTGGGAGGAGGAGGTGGTGGTGGTGAAGGTGAGGCCTGTCCCCTGGGCTCCACTCAGCACAGGAACTACAGCTGCCGCCAATTACCTTCTGACAAGCACCGGCAGCTGTACCGACTCATCCCCAGGCAGCTTCAAAAGAGCTGCACAGTTTGGGGAGCTACTGAGAAGAGTGTTCTCTGTCCTAATGCTTCCTACTTCTTTCCCCAGACGCCACGGAGGCTGACTGAACGAGGCTGCTGGACCACCCCGTGACCGCCTGTACTGTAAATAAATCACCCTGAAAGGGGTTTTGGGCATGATAACTCACCCGAGTGTTTGTCTGTCTATGCCTGCCGGCATATCCGAATCCCACAGCACAGAGTGGATATCAAAACTCTACACACTCTTTCAAATTGTTATCGCCTTGAGGCCTGCATGAAATCCCATTAAGTCAGACTTGTTTCACTTTCATTTGGACACAGCAGTAAAAACAAAAGGCTGCTCATTTCTGACAATACATTAGAATGGATAACTAAAACAGATGTCCAACACATGTTCCTTAAAAGGTGTGTTATTTTTCGATATGAGCTGTACTCTGACGTATGTCTATGTGGTTTTGTGTGTGTGTGTGTGTGTGTGTGTGTGTGTGTGTGTAGTTCATCCCTACCGCTGCTGGTGAGGATGTAGGGCTGTGTGGGGTGGACAGCGATACAACGGATGTAGTCAGCGTGGGCCTCAAAGGCGTGAGCTCTCTCCAGAGTGTTGTAATTGAACACACGGATCTGCATGTCATCCTGGGGAGGAAGGGGGAAAGATATTGAGGAGAGATGAAGCTTGATCGATAGTAGGCTCAGTCCTGGTGGATTTGAACACCCTCCTCCTGATTTTAAACTTTCCCTTGAATTCGCCCTCCTCTTTCCAATTATCTTGTCTAGTAATGAATCGTGAATGAGGCAAAATTGTACGTCCGACTCTGATGCGTAACTATGGAGACGGGATACTCACCGCTCCGGCGATGACCCAGTGCTTCCTGGCTACAAACTTGGCCACTCTGACGGGCAGGTCACACAGCTCAAAGGTTTTCACCAACATCTAGAGTGCAGACACAGGAAGTAAACAAGATTAACATTATGAGGGTTGCAATTCCAAGAGATAATCAAAAGGATGGGTGGAGGGATGTTATGATGAAGTGATTGAGTGGGCGAGTGAATACGTGAACACATGACTGGCTGAATGACTGACTGGTAGCGACCTGTGTCTCATGGTTCCAGACCACCACGGTGCCGCTGTAGAGGCTGGCCAGCATCCACGGCTCAGTGGGATGCAGGTCCACACTCTTCACCCGGTCTGAGCGAGCTGTCAGCTTCCGCTTGATGTCCAACCGCAGAGGCTGTTAGAGAGAAGAAAGACAGAGCGAGAGAGAGAGAGAGAGAGAGAGAGAGGGAGTGAGAATGAGAATAAGAAGCGATGATGACCCAGAAAGTTATTTATCAATTTCCCATCGGCATACTATCATTCACAATAAGTTGTCCATATCACTAGGAGTGCTGTTGTTTTCTACGGGTCACATCACATGGTTCTTAACGAGAGAAAATAACACCAACACCAAAGTATCTGACAATGAGGGCAAATTTGCACTGTGCATTTAAAACCGTGCTATTTTATTCTATGTGGTATCTTACATTTTAAAATTTATATTTAAGCATTTAGCTCACACTTTTATCCAGAGCAACTGACATCTTGTGTGTGTACTCTATTCTATTCAGGTTCTGGAGATCGTTAAGCTGGGGGCGTGTCTGTTTAGACTAATCATTACACATTTTATATGCATGCCTGCTCCAATCATTTGTCCTCAGAATGAAGTTCCTTATTGTGTTTCATGCCAAGTGAATATCCATAGCCTATTCATAGATTTGAACTTAAATATGAGCGTATCTCACAACTTTTCCTACATATTTAAAAAATGACAATTGGCATGTTGTGCTGTTTTCACTTTGTTGATCATCAAAACGTTTTTAATTTCACTACGCAGTGTAACAACTTGTTTCTACTGGTGCATATGGCAGTTTATCTACGAGTCTATGTAGTTGACGGATACTAGTTTCAATGCAAATAATGTCCCATTCCATTGCCACAATCTAGAAGAAAAACTACTGAGACGTGACTTTGCAAAGGGATTTGTGCTTTGATGAAAATGTTGATTTTTGTTCTGCCTACCATGTTTCCACGTTAGCGGGTGGTGTCTGGTGAAGTACCCGGCTTCCCTGTTACCCTCGTCTGGCTGCTTCCGTGGATCTCAGCGGAGGAACTTTTTGGCACCAGTGGCAAGCCAGACAGAATAAAATACTGTATTTCCGTTTTTTTCTTTTCAAAATAAATCCCTCAGTGGCAAACGATGTGATGCGACTTTTTTGAGTAATACAAAGTATATGTAAAAAATAAAATAATGCAGAAACACATGGGTGACACCTCAGACTAATTGAATCCAATTTCTATCTTTTAGTTTTTTTCGTTGTAATGGAGAGTATAGATCCAGAAGAAATCACAAGAAATGTATTTACAAGCTGTGGGAGCACTGGTTATCTCTAAGCTGTTTTAATAGCTTAATTAGCTGTACAGTATGAATCCATGCGTATAGATGTGCTTGTGTATATTGTTCACGTGTTTAGCTTTAATAGCGAGGTATACAAAAAGGAGAGACTTTTAGGGAGGAATGTTTTGTTTTTTATTTTCCAAAAATATCCTTTATTTTGATACAGTATTTTTGTTGTTCGGTATTTTCGTTGTTCTGTGCAGCCCTAGTCTTTTTCCAAATGTCACTTTTTCCAAAAATGATAATTTTTACGTGTTTATTTTGAAGGCTAAAGTATCTACTTCTGGCTCTGTTTCGTCTTTCTCTGTCTGATTTGACGCAGCTGGGTTGTTGTTTTTTTGGCGACGTGGATCCTGCGGCGCTTCCGGTAAGCGCAGCTGGCAAGATCCGGTAGAACATGCTGTACCTGTACCACACCACACTGCAAAAATATCAACCCATTCAGAGTTTGGTCTTAATATCTAATTTTACTTAAAGCAGATAAAAAAAAAAATCCACCAGTGGGGTGACATGAACTCACTTCAAATCAACGTGCTTGCGTCTTCTGTCGATACTAGTGCAGTGACCTGCATTTTCTTTTGCCTTGTTTCATGATATTGACGCTTGTTTCCAGAAAACTCCTGAGACAAGTGAAACTGCTTTGGAAACAGGTCGAATTATCTCACACCACTGGCAGAATTTTCCAGTTATTTTAAGAGAAAATATTTCAAGGCTGAATATAAGACCAGAAATAGCTAGACATTTTTTGCAGTGCTTTCCCAGGCTAACTCTCCGTTGTACTGTATGCGTGGAGGACACAGGCAGAAGTTAGGTAGGTGCAGGACTGTAAATACTCAAGGATATTGTCCCTGCACAAAATTCCCATCGACTAGAGTCCCGTCACGCCCTCTTTAAAAAAACATTTCACATACGACTTATTTAAGAATATATTTACTATGTTTCCAAATATACCCAAAATGTATTTGTACATGTAGCCGACATTCATTTGAAATATTCTGGACATTGAAAATACATCTTCCCAAGTGCATTGTTGACAACATGTATGTATAATCTTTCAGACATTTCAGCAAAGTTGTTTGAAGCCCTTTTAAAAGGCATCAACATCTCTCTTGTCACTAGATAGATTTTTGCTCAAGCATGGGGCATTCAGTGGGCATTCAGTGGGCATTCAGGGCATTCAGTCCACACTAAGTTATCAGACAACTGTATGATCAAAGGTTTGTGATAGCAGACAAGTTCACCTCTAGATCATAAGCATTGTGGCCTTGTGAGCGAGATAATGTTACGTTTACACAACTCTGATGAAACAGTCAGGATTTCGCAATCAGATAACAGAATTTTGATTACTCAATCTGTCAGTATTATTTAATTGGTTTGGTAAATTACTTGACAATAAACTTACCCCACAGTTCCAAAGAGGAACTGTGGGGTAAGTTTATTGTCAAGTTTATTGTCGTCACTGAGTCAACACTGGTGTTAAATCAATTTATTACAGGTTTTTTACAATTGCATCATAAATAGACAGCAACGTGCAACACATAACAGAGAGTACTGTGCAGTTAAAACCGGTTCCAGTCTTACTGTTTCTTCTTAAATATTTGGTGGCACACTTTGTCTACAGCGGTGATTTCCTGGAAGGAAAGAAACAAGACGTTTAGGCTGCAGGCCCAACATGAAACAACCAACTTTCTCCTGAGTTATCAGGGTGTGCTTTACTATTGCTGCTTATTACGTGTTCTGGCTCCATAATCTGTTATATATCATCGCCTCTTTATTGTTATTGCCTAGAGATATGGATAAGGGTAGATTAAGGGTTAATCAAATTGTAAAGGGTAGATCAAAGAAGGAACCGACCAGGCAAGTGATTAGAGAAAGTAGTTCCTTATGGTTGTTATGAGTTTCTAATTGGTCAAAGGTAGTGATTCATAACGAAGTGTGGGACAACTTGGGGAAACCTTGGCCACCTCTGACTGATAACAGTTTCCAAGTAGCTGTAATCACACAGGAACATCTTGTTGCCTTGGGAGATTTCAACATAGATTTACAACCCTGTGTCTCACTTTGTTGCCCGTTGTTTAGAGCGTTGCCTGTCTACATTGCCCCAAAAGTGCCCAGTGTGTCACCACCCAATCTCTCTCTCTCTCTCTCTCTCTCTCTCACCAGGTGTAGCAGGTCTCCCTCAATCCAATGTTTCCAGCCACGATTTTCCTTCTCTCCCTTCTGAACGCACACCAGCTGGTCTCCATTCCAGGTAACCAGTGTCTGTTATACACACACACACACACACACACACACACACACACACAAAGAGTTAGGCGTGTAGCAAACATCATTATTAGATCCAATGAATTGAAGCAAACATTTGACACATCCACATCAAGTAATAACAGCTGAGCCATGGTCGCTCTGATCCCTCAGGGTCCCCCCGCCCCGACTGATATAAATGTGTGGTCCTACCTTGACATTTCGGTTGTCCAGGCCCTTAGTGAACTCCTCAAACTCCTCTCCTATGGTGAAGTCGACCTCGTAGTTTCTGAAGGTGGACAGGGTCTTCGTTTCGAACTTGTCTCCGTTCTGGACGATCACCTTGGTCTGATTCAGGTGGATGGCGATCTTCCTGGTGGCAAAGTCAATGTCTGCAAAGCACGCACGCGCGCGCACACACACACACACACACACACACACACACACACACACACACACACACACAGAGGAGTGGAATTTAACATCGCAGACGGACGGTATCATTGTGAAATAAATCAGTAAATATGGCAAGACTTCCCTGACGCTGCACAACAGCTTAATCCTGCCCCCCCTTACTTACTGACTTTTTGTACAAACCAAAGCACGCACACAGGAATACACACTGGCATGCACATGACACCGCAGGGCACATATTACAATTCCTCTCATACTGCCATGTTGACGGTCTCATTTGCCCTTAAAAAATGACTTGCTCGGCCTAAATGAGTTCCTCCGCCCCATTCAGCTCTGAGCCCTGCCAACGGGAGCCGCCCGCCCCGACCGGTTTGATATTCACATCCCATTTGCCCTCAAGTGAAAATTCAATTTCTTCCCATCGCTCATACAGATGAGGCTGCTTTATTTACCCATCCAAATGATATTTTTGACCCATTTCCATAAGGGTGTCATTTTCCAATCCGCTCCATGGAAATGAGACGACGGGCGCGGAGGAGTGAGGTGTTGCAGATTCAGGATTTTTTGGGGTAAAAGTCGTGAATAATGAACGCATTCCCGGGGGCCTGAACAATGACGTGCCGAGATGATGAGAGCGCGGCGAGCTGCTCTGCTGCCTGATGGAGGGCCGGAATCTGTCTTTCTTTTTTTTTTTTTCCCCGGGCATTGGGGGGCGGGGGCGGGGGGGTCGATGAAAATGCAGAAAGGAGTGAATCAATATTTATTTGGCGTGGTAACAGGCAGCAGCCGCTCACAGAGTGGAGGTTAACTTGGCCCGACAGCAGCTCAATAAGGAAATGAAGCAGCACCACAGCATTTCTCTTTCTCTCTCTCTCTCTCTCACACACACACACACACACACACACACACACACACACACACACACACTCACTCTCCCTGTCACACTCTTTGTGCCACACTCAAACACTTCCCTCGTCCATTTTTTTCTGCTCCTGCCTCCCCCCCTAGTTGATTACATCCCTCAACGTTACCCTCTATTTAACGCCTCATTCTCTCTCTTTCCCTCCTCTCCACCAACAATGTCTGAATTCAACCCATTCCCATTTTCACGATTTGAAGCTTGCAGATTAGAGCAGGCTGCAGGAGGGGCAACGTACCGAGGGCCTTCAGGATATCCTCAAAGTTTTCATTGCTCACCAGCTCCCACTGTCCGTTGTAGTCTGCAGGCATCTTGGCTGGTTTGCAGGTTGAGGTGGAGCCTGGATAGTAGTGTAGTAGTAGTTTGACTTCAACACACTGAGAGAGACAGTTCAATGTCCCAACCCTTTATATATAGTGTGTGTGTGTGTGTGTGTCTGTGTGTGTGTGTGTGTGAATATGGACCAGAGGCCACAGTTCGTCTGATAACTCACTCGGGGGAGGATGAGTGAGTGATGAAACGTTTAGCTGTACAGTATGAATCCATGTGTATAGATGTGCTTGTGTATATTGTTCACGTGTCTAGGCATTGTGTGTGTGTGTGTGTGTGTGTGTGTGTGCACCCACCAACTGGGATGCACTTAAAAATCTGCTGCACTTCTCAGTCCCCATTTCCTCCCAACAAGCCAATTACTTGTGCTAATGGAGAGAAGATGGAGAGACCCAGAGACAGAGACGAGTGCTGATTGCCTCGGCCGCCTGTGGACACAGGCATATAAACGGGGCTGCAGAGACGCTCATTCCTCTTTTCAGTGGCTAGTCTCTGAGGCTTTTTTAGTCTCGCGGTGGAAACGGCCTGCTCTGTCTTCATGTCACAGAACAAAGTCGGCCGGTCGACGCAAATGCAGCTCTGCACACTGAGTGTTTACTGGGCCATCATCCAATATCAAAGATGCACGTTGAGCAAATGCAAAAGATTCAGAGGGATTATTTCACCCAGTTAGGAAATCAGTCGACTTGCATCAGAACTCTCCCAGTGTCGATTACATAATGCGGTTACAGATTAACAAGTCAGAGATTTGTGCTTGTCGGGGGAATTTCATTGACCTCGTGCAGTACATCGATGCTCGTTCCTTAGCCACGTGTCCCATCTCTTTTTTTTGGAATCAATTCGAGATAGGGCACCTATACTTTAATGAGCTGGAGCTCCTCAGTGTGTGTGCATGTGTGTGTGTATGTGCCTGTTAAATGTATGATGAGGGACAGGCTCATCTGGAGAAGTGGTTCTGCAGTGTAATGCAGTAATAACGGTTGGTTGACTGGGTTTGTGCAGGTGTTGCTGGACATGAATGAAACTACCTGGAACCGGAAGAGTCTCACCGGTTCGTGGTTCCTTCCTATATGTATAAGAAATGTGAAATGTTTTTTTTTCTTTTTTTTCTTTGCTTTGCTTTTTCTTCTTTCTCTCTGAGGGTTGTCATCTCTTTCTGGGGGCCCGGGGTGTTTTCACCGAACATACAGAAGCTGTGGTGGTGTCATGGTAGGATTTTGCAACTGCAGATTTCATAAGCTCCACAGCGCCGTCCAACAGTGCTGAGTGGGTTAAAGGTGAGTCTGTGTGTGTGTGTGCGTGTCACTCTTTATCAGAGCGCTGATAAGGTGTCTTGATCGAACACCTTACCTTTTATCTACTAGTAAAGATTAGGGATCTTAACTGTAACCGTAACTGTAACTTAACTGTAACTAACTTAACTGTAACTGTTCTACCTCATTTTATCATTTCTACCCTTCAGATATCATCAAAATTGATGCATTCCATTTCCCCCCCCCCCCAACAGCATGGATAGTTATCACTTACTGCTTATCACTTACAAGTTACTCATGGCAGCCTTAAGTGAACTGTCGCAAAATGTCATTCTATGCAGCTCTGCAGCTCGGTTTATTTGCTACAACACAGGGGCAAACCAATGCATACCTCCATACAGTTAATCAATGAGACGACGATAAGGTTGTTAAATGGATTGCATGGTCAGTTTGCATATGTAGTTGATATTCACTTGATTGATTGATTGACAACAATGTCACTGCCAGGTCAGATAGGTGGGTGGGGGTTTCCACTGTCACATTTTCTGTGATTGACTTACTAAACACTGTGTAGATGTACCTAATGCATAGACCTCCCCCCCCCCCCCATCAATCTGGTACTCACAGCAGGTTCAAGTAAACTCTGTGAATCATTTCGTTTGACTCAGGTCCAGTTACTGCTGAGAGTAGCGGCGAAGGGAAGAGAGGAGTCTTACATTTTTAATTTTACTTAAATGGTGGTATTCAATAATACCAACTGCCTGCATAGAGATACTTCCTTCCTGTTGATTTGCAGTGTTTTTTTCTCAGGCTACACCCTCAAGTTCAAGTCTAATGTGCAGTTCTTTCTTTGCACCACATAGGGGCGATGTTGGTATACAAACGTCACAGCCCCTCGTGACAAGTTGAAGCGTTAGTCTATGTTTTGTGCAAAGCCGTACAACAAATGACACTGTGATCAAAATGAAGATGACGTGCAGCCATCCTGCACCCTCTATCGTTTGTTGCCGTTGTCAGGTGAAATTACACGAGGAAATGGAGAGGGATTATCTGTTTCAAAAATCAATTCACAGATGAGAAAAAGAGAAATCCAAGGGTCTCTTCCAGCATCTGCATCCAGCAATTCAGAGAGTGACAAGGAAATCTATATGGAAGAGGGACTGCACACATATGTGTGCACATGCATGCACACACAGCATCTAATAAACACATGCAAATGCAATTACGGTAGTTTTAATAATGCATGGCGGGAGATTCATTTTCAATTCTGTCTCAATATACACCTAATGACACATCCTGCTCCCAATAACCTTGAAGGTAGAGAGAGAGGAGAGAGAGAGAGACCGTCTGGCTTTCAGTCTGGGTTTTTGTTGTTGATGGTCAACGTCTTGAGATGTTTGTTCACTTTGGATGTTTTTTTTTTCTTGCACGTGTCTCTCTCTCTCTCTCTCTCTCTCTCTCTCTCTCTCTCTCTCTCTCTCTCTCTCTCTCTCGGGCTTTGTATTCTCACAGGTAGGACTTGGGCTGTGATGCTCTCCTCCTTCTCCTCACCACGCCTTCCTCACCAAGGCTACACTGTATGTTACTAGCGGTCATTTGCCTGCAGTACACAGCATCTCATTTTCAACCCACACAGCATATTAAACAGCCACGAAGTAACCCCGTACCTCCTGTTTCCTACGACTCTCTGTCTTGTCTCGTCTTGCTGCCTCCATCTGCGCCTGATCTTTCAACTGTGACACTTTGTCTATCGCGCTCATGCTCTCTGTCATCCTCCGGAATGGAATTTCACCCATTGCGATTCAATTTGCTTCAGTAGTGTGTCATTCAAAATAATGTGTTGCTTAAGTCTTTACATCCCAAAGCTTTCCCCCCGTGGTCTTCCTCTCTCATCCACGCTTGTTTCAATACATCAAAGGTTAGATTAATCACAGTCCTCATAGGAGACAAATGACGGAGGAAAATCTCATCTTTGTTATGAAAGTCTAGTAATGGATTTCAGCAGAAAGTGGCTATATTTGTAACATATTTCTATCCCACCCACAGACTCTAATAGTGTGGTGTCTTGCTGTGCGCTTTGAAGTCCCAGTGAGAATTGAAAGGGACCCACTGTTCCCACACAATTGAATGGTTTTTGCTTTTATCCTGCTTGTCCTTATAGAAGCTTTGCTGGAGAAATGCTCATGCCACAGTGGCGGTGTTACACTCTTCAGTGCAAGATGAACAGCGGCAAGGACACACACAAACACATACACTTTGCACACCGCTGTATGAATACATACACACACAGAAAAAAAATTCATTCATTCATTTCATCTTCAAAAAACCTTTACGCTGACAAATCTCCAGACATAGGAGAAAGGCTTGGTGAGTGCCAGTCCATTTATATGGGTTCCATATAGTCAGAAATACTGTGTGGCCTTTCAGAAAGCACACAAGGAAAATCATGGGGCTGTGGTTTGACAGCCTTGATGTCAGGAAAAGAAGCCTATTCAAGTGCCACGGTCACATGTTTCCTCAAAGTAAGGTACCTGTGTCGAGGTCACCCAGTGAGTGAGTGTGTGGGCATGGCTTTATGCACATGTTCAGATCACAAAGGCTCTGTTCCCAGGAATTGCTCTATATTCTGTGTATTTGTATGCAGTCATACAATGGGTGAATGCATGTGTGTACTGTATGTACAGTACTGTGCAAAAAAGTTTAGATTTGTTACTTGGTCTGAGATGTTTATTTTTTTGTTTTCTGCATTTACATTACTGCTCTTTGTAGTAATTTTTTGATAATAAGAAACTTTTCATTTTTCAGTTTTGAAAGCATCCTCGCTTTACGGATTATTTTTTACATGTGCCTAAGACAGCACTGTGTGCGTGTGTGTGTGTGTGTGTGTGTGTGTGTGTGTGTGTGGTTGTTTCCATTTATGCATGCTAATGCATTGCCCCACCTGACCCTCATCATTCTTGTACCCTCCTCCTTTCCTCCAACCCGCCTGCATGCGAGCCCCTTCTTCTCACCACTTGGAAGGAACATAAATCAAATCCCATGTTCCACCTCTGTGCATGTCATCCTGTCCCCTGAGGAGAAATCTTGTGATCCTGGCCCCTACCGAGCAAGGGATATCTTCGAGTCTTTTTACTCCAAAAAGGAGCATCCTGATGATCATGAGGAGAAAACATAAGTGCTCTGTGTTTTTCCCTTTTTTTCCCCCCTCAGGAAGTTTGAGCTGGAAAAGGAGAGAGGGGAAGAGGGGGATGACAATGCTAAATATTTCATGTTTTCCTCTTGGTAATTCCGTGCGGCTGAAACGAGACCTTGTTTTCCGGAGGAACACGAGCAACTGTGGGACTGATTGAGCCCGGAAAGTTCTGTGTTTCTCTCTATTTTTTGCTGCTCTGCTCTGAAATAGGCCTGGATGGTGATGCATAATGCATGGGGCTTCCTATGCAGAGCTGGAAAGGGCTGCAGGTCCTCAGGGATCAGCCGGGGAACGGGTGTCCAGATTCGCATTCTGGAAAGAAGATAAGGGAAAGAGATTACTTTACCCTGTACTCATGCCTCTGTTATACACATGTTAGTCGCTGTTATTGTCCCTTTTTTCTCAGAAGTCACAGGCACATGGCAAAGGCTGCAGGAGAAAAGCATTTATTTCTTATTATATTCTAATATTTTGTTATATATTGCATACATTCTGATATTTCTCATTTATTTTCATACATATTTCATATATTTTAATATTTTTGTGTATTTTCATCACATATATTTTTCCCATTTTAACTCATTCTTCTTTGTCTCAGTATGTTCTACTGCTGTTGATATGCACACCCTGCATGTGTTATGTCTATTACCCCCCATTTGCTTTGTTCTTATTTACATCTTCCTGTTATTTGCTGCTGCAATGACCCAGTCTGCCCAGAGGGATGATTTTACGTAATCTAATTCTCGAGCCGTCTGCCCCTCTTATCATGTTGTGTGCCTTTCTGATGTATCCCAACAACGCTCATGCTAACTCTTCCTGCCTTCAAGGCCTTTCTACCACGCTGGTTGTGTGTGTTTTGGAAGAAAGGAGACTGTTGGCTGCTGGGTGGAGGCCAGGAGGGGAGGGCAGGAGGGGAGGGCAGAGGAGAGGAGAGGAGAGGAGAGGAGAGGAGAGGAGACTGCAGCCAATGCCAATTCATCTGAGCTGAGGAGATTCTCCAGCCGTCACCAACATCCTGCCTGGACATTAATGATATCTGACTGTACCCTCTACAAAGACCACGGAAGGAAGGAAGGAAGGAAGGAAGGAAGGAATGAATGAATGAATGAATGTCTTTTCCATACAAATTGGAAGCTGTGCTCATCACAATGTCAGTATTGATCCCTCCCCTGTAAGACACATGAACATCATCAATATCTCAGATGCAAGCCGTGGGAAGTTCGCCTTCCATTTTCTCTTAGTTATTTGGGCTCTCTGGTCGAGAAGCTTTCAGTCTCAGAGGCCTTCGGGGGGTTTCCAGATTATCTCCTTGGTTTGGAGAAAATGAGCCAGGCTGGAAAGCCACATTACCTCCCCTGCATTGTGTCTGCGAGCTCATTTTCTCTCCTCCACCATTAGCTTGCCGAAGCCATTTGGAGATGCACAGCGGAGTGCCTCCATGTTCATCAGCGAGAGCCTGGCATCGCTTCAGTCAATTATCACCAGAACTGTCTCTGTGTGATAATTCACGGCTGAGGCTGGCGCCGCGGTGCCAGGATGGATATATACGAGAGGGATGTGGCCTCATTTTGGTGGAGGTTGTGCGGAGAGATTTCACCTCGGAGCAGTGGGTCAATCTGCAGTCATTATTGCTCCATGCTAACTCATTAGCAGACACTGTAATGTTAGGTGACTCATCCAAAGTAAGAAGACCTTGCGGTAAAGTGGTTAGTGTTTTTTTTGGCCTTGCAGATTCATGAATTTTAAAAATGAAACATCATTAACTCAGTATAGTGGATTTACCAGGTTTATTTTTGGAAAAAGTTCAAGTGAGCAATCACATATTCATACGCTGTGCAGGGATTTCTTTTTAGCTGTTAGTCTCCCATCGCCTACCACCTTCACTTACTGTGGATTTAGGGAAAGTAGTCCTGGGTAGTTAAAAACAGTTTGTTCGAGGCGAGGCGGTGTTTGGGTTCGTAGTGGATAATAGAGACATGGTTACACATGGTTACCCGATCCACACCGTTGACTCCGTTTGTAGGTGTGAGCTATCATTGTTGTCCAGGCTCTAAAACCCGCTGCTTCCAACCTCACTTGTAGTCTTCTTTCCCGCCCTAGGCCAGGCTCCAGTGTCTCAGCTAACATTTATTGCCAGTTATAGACCCCATGAATAATTGATCCCGGTTCTATTTAAGATCCTGACGTGGACAAACGGCACGGGGGCCGGACCGGACAATATTCCCCCCCTCCGCTGCCCTGATAGGAGCCCTCTTTACCCACCCTGCTGCAGTCATTTTCCCTCCCTTTTCATGTTCTCTCCCTCTCCTGGTCTCTCCCTTTTGTTTTTTCCTTTCTTATGGCGCACTGTACCTCCTTCCCCGGCACTATTTTAAGAACTGGAATAATTCCAGACGGTATGAAGGGTATTATAGAGGCGTAGCTGCAGCACCATGACGGATGATGCCAGCGTTGGCCAATAGTGGAGCAGGCAAAGGATTGATCTCTGTGGTTTCGTAGCAGACTGGCCCTTTAGTGTCATAACCGGGGAGAACATTTGGAAACAACGACATGGGACTATAGAACATCTATTAGTGATATGAGGCGAACACCGCGATCAATGCTTATCGTATTGGGCTATTGTGTCTAAGATGTAGTGCAATTTATTAGACGTGTGTGTGTGTGTGTGTGTGTGTGTGTATTGGAGGGGTTGCAGGAGAGACGTATAGTAGATGATCCATATGGATGTGTCTCTGTGTTCAGCCCAGAGAATGGACTGGATCCAGCTTCAGAAGTGATGGCAGATCATTAGGCTACATGCAGGGGAGAAAGAGGATATGGATGTAATGCAACGGAGACACACACACACACACACACACACACACACACACACACACACACACACACACACACAGGCATCTCAGACATAATGACATTGCATGTTGGTTCACTCCAACACCAACCATAACCTTAACCAGTAAACATAATGGGGAGCTCAGCCCCTGTTGTGCTGTTGTTCTGCTCCCTTTAGGTCATACAAATGTAATTAACTGTTTAACAGATTTTTTGTTTCTCAGAAAAGTGAGGCGAGCAAGCGAAAAAATAAAACTAGGTGGACCCTTTCTGCCATAAAATGGGGAGCAGGAATAACAGAGATACTTTACCTCATTGCCCTAGGCACCTGTGAACGTTTTAAAGCAGGCTTCAAAAGATTTTTATATTTCCACATAAATCTTAATCCACAAGATCTTGACTGCCGCTTTCCGGCTCAGTCCTCTCCCGGCCGGCCCACCTTCCCGCCAGGTCAGCCCTGGGGCACCAAAGCTGCCAAGTCTCAGGACGCTTTCCAGCTCCAAACCTTATTAATGTGGTTTTAATACTTTAATTCTTTTAGCAGCGTCTGCAGTTCCACTATGGTGGTGTTTTCCACTATGGTGGTGTTTTCCACTATGGTGGTGTTTTTCAGTTGTTATTGTACATCAGATATTTTGCATTTAAAAAAAAAAAAAGACTCGAAGACGTGAAGGCCAGTTAAGTGCATTGAAGACTTAAGCCAATCAGAGCCCCGAAACGTGTCACATGGAAAGAATATTTTAAGCCAGTGTAGGAACTTGATTCCAGGATGGCATAAAAATGATGCATCAACATTTTGTAACATGATGATAATATGTAGAAATCATTGCATGTGTTCTTTCATAGTGAAACGATAGTTAGCTCGGTTTGATTATCCCCAGAAATGGAGAAGGGAATATCAGCAGAATACTGCGTGTTTCCATACATCCACACAGCTCGAACTCTGGCTCTTCTGACGACATTGGCATTTGCACAGCAGTGAGATGTAAGAGCGTCGTGAAAAGGACACAGCGCGCTGACAGAGCCCCAAGGAGCTCGGGTTTTGTAAAGCAAACCTGCGTGATATCACTTAGCCTGACCGTCTGAACTCTCTCTCTCTCTCTCTCCCTGGGTCTTTATCAACCCTGGTACTTATTTCTATACATTTACATGTAAGAGTAGACGCCTATAGAAAGATCTTTGAAGCGGGCAAACCTGGTGAAGAAGGACATAGAGACGAATAAAGGGCACAATGTTCTCTGGATTGGTTCGCCTCTGTGCTTTGTTCTGCTTTGCTGGCTGCTGAGCTCAACGAAGACATTCTGCAACAATAGCGCCAACTCCATCACTACTAGAATAGGCAGACAAAAGAGAGAGACCGGGGAAAGAAAGAGAGGTTCTGCTGACACGTTGGCACAATATTGGCCTTTTATTAAAAAACCTGATGTCAGCCAGTCAAAACGTCATCTACCGCAGATATGATGGAGGTCCCTTCCTGATCACCAATGGCATTTTGTAAAACAATGAAACCTGCTGTACCTCACCCTGCCTTAAAGCTGCACTAGGCAAGGTTTTTATGTAGAAATACACCCATCTTTTCAGCATTAGACAGATTAGAGTGTCCCATCCGCCTTAATTGAGACGCCATAGATTCGCCACATTTGCCCAAATTCTTCTCAGCATACAGGAAGTGATGAAGAAAAACTAAGAAGAAGAAATTTAGGTCAGAGGAGTGGACAGTTTACTGACTTTACGTGATTTCTGGGTAATGAAGTCCTTCAAGCTTTCACATAATTCTCTTTATCTCTCGCTGCCACTTGGTGCAAAGTCCCCTGGTGCCGCTTACCCACCTAAAAGAATTTCACTTGTATGGTTCGCAATGGAGTTTTAGAGTCGCATGATGGTCTAAATCAGAGTCTGGGAAAAATAATCAGCAATGAATCCTTGGAATTCTGTGGAATTTCTCAGTGTGTTTGCATGCGTACTTGAGTGTATTCCTCTTCTCTCTCATTTGATCAGAAATGGTTGCATCAGTTCATTTTGTTATGCTAGGTTATCCAAGCATCAGTACCTACTGGCTGTCAGCTGTCAGTATCTACTTGAATGGTATTGTTCTCATCTGCCCAAACAAACCTCTCCATCGTTTAAACAAACGGCTCCCAATATACTTTGCGTGAACGCGCCATTTCAGAGAAATCCTACAGATGCTATGGTTTTTTTCCGAGCAGTGGCATGCTCTTTGCACTAGTTTCACCCCTCTGTCTCCCTAAAGTGGTTTATTTATAGAGCCATGTGCATGTAGAGCAACATGCTTCTCTCCCCTTCAACACAGGCCCCCCATTTCCCTGCGCCAACCCTACTGGATCGTAAACCCATCAGAACATTTTGGGTTCAGTTGTGACAACCTTCCCACATTCCTCCAGCATCCATATGGGGGAGAGAGAGAGAGAGAGACAGCGAGAGAGGGAGAGGAAGAGAGTGGGCCAACCTAGGGCCAAGTTGCTTGGAGTGGGTGGAGAGAGAGAGAGAGAGAGAGTCGGAGATAGTGGCAGACTGGCACATGTATAATTGACAACCTCAGCTTCCTCTCCATAGAATCTATGACATTTTCTCCCTATAATCTCATTTCTCGCCCAACACAGGAGACGGTAGTGGGTCGGGCTCTGAGTTGGCGGCTTGGATGGAAATGGCAGAGCATATGCCTGGCAGTGAGAATGTGAATGGGAGGAAATGCCAAGGCAGCCTTGACACTTTTTTTTATTTTCTCCAATATTGCACTTTTGCCGAGAAGCAAATCTGTCACTGATAAAAGTAGCGGGGATGGGGGACGGCGGGAGTGAGGAGACACACCGTGTTAGGGACGTTTGGTTTCAGTACAGTGACGATCTTTAAAAATAAAAAGGGTGTTGAAAACCCGTCTGGCGTTTGGGTTTACTGGGTCGGTATCGAACGTGTTTCCTCTCCACCGGATGCCTGTAGGGTGAGATTATGTGCTGAGACGTTTGTAGGTGTCTGTGTTAAACCCCCGTTGAGTGTGTTTTACTTTACAGAGATAAGGTCTGGTGTAGGTCAGAGTCACCTTGTCGTACGGCTCACCAGCACCGCTAGCAACTTGCTAGCCATCAACCAGTATGTCCACCAGTTAAATCACACACACACACACACACACACACGATGAACACACATGAATGTTAAGTCACACAGTGCAACCGTGCTATTACCCACCCACACCTGTGCACCAAAATAAGCACACACACAAATGCTGTGTGTCTTACTTTCTCCAGCCCTTATCGGCAAGCATGGAGCGCCCCAGAGAGAGAGAGAGAAAGAGAGCGAGGACTGAGCCCATCAAATAGATTAATTAGATTCTTTCTCTCCTTTTCCCTCTTTCTCCATCTCAATTGCCTCCCACCACCACCCCCCGTCTCTCTATCTCCCTCACCCACCCCAACTCACTTTCTCTCACCTCTCTTTCTTGTTCCCCCCCATCTCCTTAGCAGCTCCCACTGCCTTGCTCACTCACAACTTTCCACCACCCCCTTCCCTTCCCTTCCCCTCCTGCCCTTCAAACCATGCATCTAACCATGTATTGTCTTCGTGCTGTGCTGTTTAAACACCCCCGTGTCTCTCTAACGTCTCATCGCCCCACCACGGCGCTCATCTGCGCTCCCCGGGAATTGTCAGTGAATCAAATTGAAGCAGGTGGAGACGGGCAGGGACCGAGTACCGCTTAGTCCTGTTTAAACTCAGTCATTTACATTTTCAGGTTGACAATTAAGCTTGCGCTGTGCACAATTAGCACGGTACGGTACGGTATGCAATTAGAGCCTCCCTTTAGAGGAGCACCGCTTACGGGAAAGATAATATCCCAACACGCGTGAACGCCGTGTTTCCTTCCTCGCTGTTGTTGCGTCTCTTTCTAACTTCGCCGTCTGTAGGGATGCATATTCCCTACAGGTCTCCGAGGCGTAGATATAAACTACGTATGTTTTTAGAGCAATACTATTCCCTCGGGATGTACAAGTCCACTAATACACTTACAGCAATACGAACCACCCACTGGCAACAAATCTACTGAAGCTTGTGTGTGTGTGTGCTCCTTCTCTTTCTCTCACACACACACACAAATATATTGGCAAGAAAATCATTTTCTGTTGAAAGCAAACATGTTGATCAAATAAGTTCAATTTTCAGACCAAAGTAAACGGATTTGCCGCGGCGGAGTCGAGGAGGTTATTTGGGTTTTTTGAATTTGAAGTGTTTTCCCCCTTCGCATTCGCGCATCGTGTCATCAGCTGGACGCCTGTGATTGGCTCAGCTTGAGTGAAGGAAATCATTGAGGCAATAGCAAACTTTGTTTTGTTTATGGAGAGCGAGCAGTCACACACACACACACACACACACACACTAGAGATGAAAGTGTGTGAAGGAGGTAAAGTGCGAAGGGCTTTCCCCTCCAACTGAAATATGTTATACTCGCAGAGCAACAGTTAAACATGAAGCATTCTGCTGGTTTCATTATTTCAATTATTTTTGTTCACTTTCTAACACCGATGGAACTTCAAATCACCTCTTGAGCAAATTAATCTAAAAGGGGAAACGGACTCCGAACCTGTTTTCCACACCAACAAAAAGAAATCAGGCTACATTTCAGCTTTCCTTCACTAGTCCCGGCCACATCCCGGCCTCAGGTATATTCATAAACATCCGTCGCCCTCCGTCTTTGTTAAGCGAATGTTGTCGCTCTTTGTTTAGCCCAGCGGGCAATGTTCACGATTGCAACGTTCTCCTCTGTTAAACCCGTTGACAGCTTTATTATAGCTTTCCACCCATTTGCAGAGGTAATCAGCCCATATTTTCAGAACCTGTTAAGATCTAATATGACAGCTGCTAATTGGAAAAGGGAATGCAATAAAGCATTTGAGTTGTGTAGGTTCTTTTTGTTTTTTTTAACTTCTTCGCTTTGTGTGAGATTAATAAAGGGAGGTCCCCGTTGCTTGGGACGAATTAACTTGTTTTGTTTTTTGGCCTCCGATGAAACACACAAAGCAGGTTAATTGCCTTGGCCCAGCTGGTAATGACACGGAAACCGGCGAAAGCGTATAATCTTTTCAAATCCGTGGCGCCACGATGCTGGCGACTTGAACAGCCAGTGAAGGTGATGGACGAGGAGAGAGAGGGAGAGAGGGATGAAGGTAGAGAGAGAGGGAGAGGGAGAGAGGGATGAAGGTAGAGGGAGAGAGAGAGGGATGAAGGAGAGAGAGAGAGAGGATGAAGGGAGAGGGAGAGGGAGAGAGAGAGAGAGGGATGAAGGGAGAGGGAGGAGAGAGAGGGATGAAGGTAGAGGGAGAGCAGCAAGGATGCTTGAGCAGCCAGGCTGACTTGCTGTGTTTATAGTGGTGCTGTTTACCTGACTGAGGCAGCAGAGGAAGAGGGGGGGAAAAAATGAATTTGTTCAAATTCACAACGATTAGTGCGGGTCAAACACTCGTCATGCCACTGCTATACACACACACACACACTGACACGCGCTTGCCCTGTGGGCCGTGGGAGCGTGGCTCATTGCGACTCCTGCCGTTGAGGAAATGGAAATTTTAATGAAGCGATGGCAGCGGCGGTCGTCTCTGCCCCCCTCCTGTTCTGAGGGAATGGCACTTTACAGCCCTGGCCAACAATGGACCGGTGATTTCATTAAAGATGGAGGCATTAGAGGTCCAGCACCCCTCATTAACCCCCTGCCCCCCCTTGTGCCCTATATGCACATGATTTCAAAGGAGAAGTGAATGGTAAATCAGTCCACCGACCTCCCTCGCTGTTATCACTTCATCTCAATCACCCTCCCTTCAAGCCTTTTTTCTCTGGGTGTTTTTTTTAGCTCTTCCTCCTCTTCCCCCCTCCTCCCACATTTGTTCTCTTAACTGCCCCTTTACATCTCTTCAGACGAGCAACAGGCCCGGCATTCTGAAGCAGTGTTTGTTGCTCTAGCACTAAAAACTAAGATTATCTGTCTTGAGGAGCACTCAAGAGTCCTAAATATTAGGGCCCAGAGAAAATGGCCTCCTCGCTTTTACCAGCGAAATCAATTTAGGCTCTCTTGTGCTCTGCATGCATTCATGCGCCGCCCTTCTACTCCAAGCAATCTGCACCTTTCATTTATAAAGTGTGCCAGTCAGGCAAAATCACATAATTGCTGTCATTACGGCAGCTGTTTTGATTTCGATCTCCAAAAAGTTTAGAACTGAGATGCTTTTGAAGGAAAAAGAGCATAAGTGGCAAATTGGAGGAGAGGTGAGAGGGATGACGTCTGAGGCGTGACCGCCATGGCAGTCACCTACCAGTCAGTTGTAGCCTGAATTATAAATGGAATAAATAGACTTTTAAAAAAAATCAATCGACACAAGATACCCCACAATGACAAAGTGAAAACATGGTTCAAATATTTTGCAAATTGACTGAACATGAAGTATTCAACCCCCTCAGTCAATACTTAGTCTTCACCTGTATCAGCTTGGCACAATTCACAATTCTCCTTGGACGTCGTGGTACTTTCTGCTCTGACAGGCACTGTTTTTAATTCCGGCTGTAACACCACAAAATGAAGGAAAGGTCAAAGGTTAAATACTTTCTGAAGGCACCAAACACACAATACATCAGTAATACAACCACCGTGCGCCCTACCGGCTCCATGGCACATGAAAACATGGAAACATGTCATATCAACATGATCATAGTCATTTTTCCTTGCGCAGCTGTTAATTACTGTACTTCAACAGTGCTCAATTAGTATGATTGCCACTTTGGATGGAATTTAGATTTTGGCCACGATGATGCTTCCAAACATTTCCAAACCATCAATAAGCTTCCTGCACCTTTCTGCTGGCAGTTTCTCCCACTCTTCAGTTGCAGCCCGCTTCAGTTTTTCAATGTTATAAGGATTCCTTTGACCTACTGCACATTTCATGTCTCTCCATTGGTTTTCAATGGGATTGAGATCAGGACTCATTTCTGGCCACTCCAGAAGAGTCCAACGTTTGCTCTTGAACTATTCCTGCCTGCTTTTGGGTCACTGTTCTGCTGGAGGACCCATGACCTTCGATTGACACCGTTTTCTGACACTGGGCAGCACATTTCACTCCAAAATGCCTTGGTAATCTTCCGATATGATATGAATGTATTAAGGGCCTCCAGTACCCGAGGCAGCAAAGCAGCACCACAACATTATGGGACCTCCACCGTATTTGACTGTAAGTAGGATGTTCTTTTCTTTAAAAGCTTTATTTCGTCATCTGTAATCAAAGCGCTGATCTGCTTTGCCAAAGACTCTTATTTGGTTTCATCGGTCCACAGAACATTTTCTCAGAAGGATTTTCAGGTTTGTCCAGGTGGATATTGGCAATGATCAATCAAGCCCTCTTGTGTTTCTCTTTCAGCAGAGGAATCTTCCGTGGCCTCAGACCATAATGCCTTGCTTGGTTCAGTGTCCGATGACGGTATGGGCTGAAACCATTACCCAGACCTCTCCAGGTCAGCCTTGAGATCTTCAGATGTCATGCAAGGTGCTGTTTCAATGGCTCACACTAACCTTTGATGTCCACATCCTGGGAGATTCTTAACAAATCCACAAGCTGCAAACTTCTTAATAACATTATGAACTGTGGAAACTGGAACGCCAAGGTCTCTTGAGATGGCCTTGTAGCCATGGTGATAATAGTTTTTCTGACATCCTCAGATGTTCTTTTCTCTTCTCACCATTTTCACAGACGAGCAGGGAAGCAGAACAATTATCCATTTTGAAGTTTTATCACTTTAAATTGGATAATTTAATTGGTTAATTTATACCATGTGGGCACCTGCAACCTGTTAGTTGAGTTGAATTACACTGCGAATGAGAATCTATTTCCTCCAACAAAATTGATTTGGCATTGGTTGTCAAGGATGCCAATTTTATTTTTTGAAACCACAAAAGATTTTTTTAATATTCTTATTGTTTGACAATGTGCTGTTGAAGAAATTCTTAAATAGCTTGTTTTTCCACTTCTTATTCCTCCTACAGAATCTGTTTCCACCCATATTTGACAGGCTATGTTCAACAGCAACCCGGACAAAAAAGAGACACGTCAGATCTCACGTCAAATGTGTCAACTGCAGTCCACAGCAGATAGTTTGTTTTTTTCAGTTAATGGCATTGGTTGGCATTGCCCTGGTTAAAGAATTGGGGCATAATGAAAAAAAAAACTGTGGTAACACTTTATAATAACTACACACTATGAAGCATTATTAAAGTATTAGTAAATACTTAATTCATCATTCATAAAGCATTACTCCTACATTAATACACATTAGTAATTAATTCATAAACAGTTATAAATGTTTTATTCTTGATTAATAAGCTAATATATAATGTGTTTAATGATTGTATTTTCATACTTTATAAATGATGGATTCACCATTTCTAAATTAAGTATTATATCAATTACAAACGAGTTATTTAGGAGTTGTTAATAGTTCATAAGATCATTTAGAAAGAGTAAGTTAATGATTGACAAACTATTTAGATGTACATTTATGAATGCATTTATCCATATCATGATTTAGACATGCACTAATGGTTAGTTAGTGTGTTAATAGATGTTTTATAAACACTTATTAATACTGCAATTCATGATGAATTCAGGTAGTTACAAAGCATTTACTAGTTGTTGGTTATGTATTTTGTGTGACCTCATCTAAAGTGAGG
The DNA here is from genome assembly GCA_034670405.1 of Hoplostethus atlanticus. Classification (NCBI taxonomy): domain Eukaryota; kingdom Metazoa; phylum Chordata; class Actinopteri; order Trachichthyiformes; family Trachichthyidae; genus Hoplostethus; species Hoplostethus atlanticus. The sequence continues at coordinate 2,343,296 of JAXDDX010000025.1, forward strand.
ACTATCTATGCCTTACAAAGCATTTACAAATGAGATTGAAAGGCTGGCAATACCTGAAGGACCATTCCAGCAGTACCTCAAGACTTAATACAAGACTATATTAATATAAAAGGAAACAGACACAACACAAAGTGATATAGAAAATATACATATTTATTGAAAGATACAAACAATGTAAAATAAAAACTTACCTCTCAGCCATTCATTCATTTAAAAAAAACAAAAAAACCCCAAAACAGATTCTCCTTCAGGAGAACATGGCTGGATAAAAAACATTTGTAACTGTACAACTGTACTGTTGATAAAAAAATGTAAATAAACCTCTGCAATCTCATAAAAATAAATTTCTGTCAAGGGTAAACATGTAAACATGGCTGAATAAAAATGTACCAATGCCAACACAGAGAAGTCCCAAAATACCATAAATAAAATTCTTACCTTTCACAGTGTCAAAATTCAACTAAAATCCTATCTTTCAAACAGTTCAGAGTAGCAGTGCTGATCTAGGCCAAGTTTTAGTTATTCCTATTCCTATACTTCAGAGTAGGTGTGAAAACCTTCTTAGATCCTAAGTCAACTTTCCTACTCTCCTACCCCAGCATCACAGCTCACTTTTTTTTAATGAGCAGTAGCTTTCCGGAAGCCTTATAGGCTTTGATTGTGTCCTCTATTGCCGGGTCCTCCTGAATTGCAGTGGCACATTGTGTGGCAAACACACTGAGTTTCACCTGGTTTTTAAGGAGTTCCTTATACTTGCCAGACGCAGCAATACACAGCTCCGCGATTGGAGCATTGACCACTACCGTGTTCCGGTCCACCCCCACATGCTTGAAAGCAGCAGACATGGTCCCTCCTCTACTGTACTGCCTAAGAGTTTTTTTGTACCGGGCCACCACCTGTTCCGGTTTTTGGGCTGCAATTCAGAGAACATAGAATTAGTGTTATCCACAGTAAGATTTTTTTTTAATGTACTCGCTCGCACACACACACACACACACACACACACACACACACACACACACACACACACACACACACACACACACACACACACACACACACACACACACACACACACACACACACACACACACACACACACACACACACGGAGATCAGAATGGTTGCAAGAGACCTACATGCACTGAAAAAAAGGAGACTGGCCATCTGTTGGATTTATCTAAGCATCTTTTGTGCATTTTACACAATTGCTTCATGTTCTGAAGCAAAATGTAATAGTATTGTGTAGAATCTACATTATATGCAGAGAGAGTACATGAACTTGTTTAGCTCATGTTGGGATAAAGTGAGTCAATCAAGTATCAATACCAATTTTCCTCGCGATATCCCGCGCAATTGCGCGTCCCGCAATGCATTTGAGGAAGAAGACAGACCTGTCACGCCGCCATTTCTCAGCTCAGCAAGTATGGATGGCTGGAATAAATTTCAATATTGGCTAATACGTAACCATATGTAGTATAATGTCTTGAGTCGCCAACATAAGTTAATGAACTGCCATGAGGTTATTTGCTCTTGCGCTGTTTAATCGCCGTGTCTGCCACTTTAATCTGAAAACTTCCAAGCAGACGCCATTAACGTTACTGTTACTAAGTTACTTAACTGAACGCAGCGCTGTTCATTTCTGTGTGAATGCCGACCGTAATAGCGAGAGAATATAGAACGAGTTTGTGTTAAATTCCTTTTATAAACAGTACAAATATGCAATTATAATGGCATCAGTTAAGTTAGTAGGGTGGGGCCCGGGGGCAACGTGTAGGTTTGTAGCTAGGTAACGTTATCTGCTAAGTTAGCATTTGTTAGCAAAAATAGTTAAGGTAGGATTAGCTTTTGTCAAGGAGGAGTACGAGTGCTTTGCTGCGGTCATTTGACCAATAGTATCGATTACTTTATTGGGCTAGTTCCGTTAATGGTAGGCTATCTAGTTATTTTTGCAGCGTTTAAGGACATTGTTGGGTGCTACATAACGTTAAGGTGGCTAACGTTAGGCCTATCAGTCGCGAGGCCAACCGAGTTGGCAGGCTCAGTTAAGTAACGCCAGCTGAAGTTGTGACCGGTCGGACGGCCAGCAGGGTAACGTTAGTTGTAAGGGTTGGGCCCGTGTTACGCCGGGGACACACTGGACGCGGAACGGCGACGAAAGGCGCCGAATGCCGACGAAAATTCTTTCGGCGCCCATGTTAACCAATGTGGCCGTGCACACCGGACGCGGAAGGGCGCCGAATGGCGCCGATTGGCCGCGGCCTGCAGCGATCGTTTCGGCGTCAGGTCTAAGATTTTCTCGATTCGTGAGCGAATGTGTCAAGCTGGGCAGGAAGTCAGACACAGGAACAGCATAGAGCATCCGGTCAATTTCCAAAATATAACAAATTTCAAAATAAAACACCCTGATTGATGGTATTTCTGAGTTGTGTCTAAACTTTTACCGTCTGTGTCTAAACAGAGCGAGAGAGACGAGCAGGCACACGCACACAAGCAGAAAGAGAGAGATGTATATGTATTATGCATGTGCATTTTAATAGACACCATACTACTCAAGTATACATAATGCTTAATCATTTTTCATTCATTGCTGTTCTTACTTGTGTTGCCCTGTTACTTGTGGCATGTACTTTCATATTGTTGTAAATGTTCTTTGTCTGTTCATATACGTTTGCTTTGGCAATATAAGCACTGTTCACTTTTCATGTCAATAAAGCTTCAAAGCGAAATTGGAGGGAGAGAGAGAGAGATGAATAGAGAGGGGGAGGAAAAGAGACAGACAGATACACAAAGAGAGAGACAGAGGGAGGAAGACAGAGAGAATGGGAGAGAGACAGGGAAAGGGAGAGGTAAAAAGGGAGAGATGGGGAGAGAAAGCAAGAGATAGAGAGAGACAGATACACTGAGGAGCAGGCACAAGCAGAGAGAGAGAGAGAGAGAGAGACGAGCAGGCACACGCACACAAGCAGAAAGAGAGATGTATATGTATATATATGCATGTGCATTTTAATAGACACCATACTACTCAAGTATACATAATGCTTAATAATTTTTCATTCATTGCTGTTCTTACTTGTGTTGCCCTGTTATTTTAATGTTGTTGCTGCTGCAGGTGTCCATCAGAAGTGCACAGTGCCTCCGCTGTGGCTGACAAGTTCTGTGGTGAGTCTGTATCTTTTCTCAGAATGTGTTTGGTGCTGCAGCTCACCACCAGCCTCACACTCTGAAGGTTTTGTGGAGAGTATAACTGTTATAAATGTACATTGAAGAGAGCAATGGTGTCATTTACATTTCAGATGCAGAAACATATTTGCTATTTGCTGCTCTGCTATAAAAAGATTGGCATCAGCCATCAAACACAATCTGTTGACCTCTAGTATATACTATTTGTGTTTTAGAGAAATACAGCTTTACATTGATTAAGTGTTTTTTCTCTTGCTCTTTGTTGCTGCAGATTGACAAGCAAACTCAGTCTGTGCGTGTCTCCTGGAGTCAGCGCTTTCACTGTGGGCTCAACTTTTTGTGGTGAGAATATATATATATATATATATATTCTCACCACAAAAAGTTGAGAGAGAGAGAGAGAGCCACACCACTCATAGGTTCAAAATAGTTTTTTTTTTTTGTTTTTTTTAACTCAGACCTCATTAAGACATGGTATTTTTTAAGCCACACAGATTTCAACCATAAATTCACAAATGCTTTACTACGAAATGCAGCCGCATCTTTGCGGCTGCATTTCGTATCTATCTATCTATGTATCTATCTATGTTTAGTATCTATGCGGCTGCATTACGAAATGCAGCCGCATCTTTGCGGCTGCATTTCGTAGCCGCAGCCGCAGGACCAGTGTTGTAAAAAATATCCAAAAGTCATACATGAGTAAAAGTAAAGACATCTTGCTAAAATATTACTTTAACATTAACAGAGCAAATTAAAAAAAAAAAAAAAAAAAAAATAATAATAATAATAATAATAATAATAATAATATATATATATATTTTTATTTTTTTATTTTTAATTTGCTAAAAAAAATAATATATATATATATATATTATTATTATTTATTTTTTTAATTTGCTCTGTTAATGTTAAAGTAATATTTTAGCAAGATGTCTTTACTTTTACTCATGTATGACTTTTGGATATTTTTTACAACACTGGTCCTAGCTACAACTCCCATAGACTCAGTGGAAGTCTTAGGATGATGAGGGGGAGAGTCCCATTGGTTTAACTCTGCCCCACTCCATTATTGTGAGTCATAAACAGTTGCGGGAAGCCGCATTGGACTCTGTCAAGTTGTTCTTTGTTCACTACTGTTACTTAGACCTTCCCCTTTTTATTATTGATTGTTTGATATTTCATAATTTTTGACAGCTTGTCATACATTTTTGAATTAGAAAATTTGAATTTGATGATTTTGTCAATGGACATTAATCCTTATTTGTTTCCATTTCTCTTTTGCAGTGAATGGTGCTGCAAGTGTGGAAGATTGTTGCTGTGAATGTGGCTTTGTAAGGCCTGCCCCTCAGTTTTACCAAGTAGGTCCCAAGTATTAAAGTATTATCGAGTGAAACATAGATATTATGGGAATAATAATCGTTTTCCCTGTGTATATGTAAGCTGCCTGTACACTTTTAGAACGTGGAATGCGCTTTTAATTCATTTTAATAGATTTCATGTGACTAAAACTGGTAATTATCAATCAGAGAGCTGTATATTTAGGTGTCAGTTATGTCCTTGTAAGGATCTTGTCTCAAATGATTTCATGTAGTTTCAGATAAACGCAGAGTTCAAGCGTCTCACAACAACGCCTCTACAGTCAAGGTTTCTGTCACAGCTTGACCTACACTCCGCTGATCTGCTGAGGGTGTTTGAGAAGCGACCAGGGCAGCAGGGCAAGAAGCTTAAAGACATGGCTGCCATGATGACAGTAAGAACTTTTTAACTATAAATTGCATTTTTGCCCTTTCAGCATTAGGTCAGTAAAAGATTTATAAGTATCCATTACAATGGTCAATTATCCCAAAATTTGACTACTCCATACCACTCAAGGTGGCAAAATCATGTTAAATTTTGAAAAGATGTCTAGATGACATTTTGGTATGATAACCTTGGCAATCATTTCATGAATATACAACAGGTAATGTCGACTTTTTTGTTTAAAGCAAAATAATTTAATTATTCAATGATCATTTTCCATAGGCGAACATAAGCATCTGTTTATGCAGATGCCAGCCTCACAAGTTAACTGTTACAGAACAGTTTTCAGATTTTTTTGATTTTTTTCTTTGCCCACTTTCATCCCTGCTACTGACAATTTGAGTTAAAATGTCGCTATGTTCTTTGTTTTAATCTTTGAGGAAGATATCGATGCTGGCAGGGAGTGCGTCATAAAAGGACTCTGCATCTATCTCAACGACGATCCTGAGGATCTGGTGCAGGAGTACATGGTGAGTGTGTGCAAAAGTAGCCGTTTACCTGTTTACATGATACAGAGCATAGTCCGATTGAGATGTGCTGCTGTCCATAATTCTATGTCACTTCCCTGAATTCCCCTCCAATATCCAACCTCCACAGATCAATTGTTAAGGTCTCCGCCTCACCCCAAAAATGTTGTCCTTTCTCTTTTCTGCCATTTCCCACCTGTTTTTGCTTAGCTAGCTTTGCCTTTCTTGTTCCTTTCTTGTTTTGCTGCGACATGTGTCGTGACGACAGCCGTTCAGAAATTTGGATGTGTCACAAACACAAAAAAATCTCCAGTGCACAGTCATAATGCGATCAAGGTGTTTACATGGCAAACTAGGCATTTCATAATGCGACTAAAATCAGGGTAATCCACCTAGTATAATGCAATTGTGCTTACTCGCATTATGAGCTTAATCACATTATTAGGGTCCATGTAACCTTACTCGATGATTATCCCGTTATAGGCTTTTCACACTTGAATATGTTAGCCCAGGGTTAACTTTTTAATAGCCCTGTGTTAATTTATCTCACGTTTCACACTAGTTTTCTTTAACCCTGGGCTAACAATTGACCCCGGGTATTCAGTGTTCAGGATTTCACACTGTAAGCTTGTAGACCCCGGGTTAACGTTTAATGCTAATGTTTAACTCGCTGTTACATTCTAACCCCACAACGTTTCACACTATTGTTCTTAGCACCGCGTTTCGGGGATAGCACCACAAAAGCGGTGCTAACCCTGCTTCGTAGCAGGGTTTGTTAACCCAGGGTTAAAAGCGGTGTTAACCCTCTTTCAAAAATGCAAGTGTGAAACGCTGCTTAGCCCGGGGTTAAAAAAGACGTTAGCCCGGGGTTAAGTGTAGTGTGAAAAGCATATTAGATGTTTACAAGCCGAGTGAGAAGATGCGGCTGCATTTCGTAGTAAAGCATTTGTGAATTTATGGTTGAAATCTGTGTGGCTTAAAAAATACCATGTCTTAATGAGGTCTGAGTTAAAAAAAAACAAAAAAAACAAACAATTTTGAACCTATCCTTACAGACATTCTTTTCCTTTCACCAGGACATGACTGAGGCCAATACACTAAGTGCCATAGAGGGAACAACAGTGGGGATCTATGTCGCCGGAGAGACTCCCAGCAGTGACTATTCTGATGTGGTGGTGCCTCACGATCTGGAGAATGTGGCCCTTGCATCTGCCATGCTGTTTGGACTTTTTTTTTTATACCTTTTTTTTTTTTTTTAAATACGAGGTACCCGTCGAAGCTCCATTACACCTTAGAAGTTACTCAAAAGATAATAATGGCGTTACATGCAGCTGAACTATCAAGAAAGGCCTAAAAACTAAAATACACCATAGCTCTACATTTCTGGAGTGGTGTGGCTGGTTCTCTTACCACCAGTCCAGGGTTATTTATGTCGTACAGTTTTTTAAAATGCATTTTTTATTGTAAATATTACATTTGCTGTTTTTACAGTTGTAATTACTGTGCAGTTCTCTGCATATTTGGTCATATGTGATACATTGTTGAAAATATTTGAAATTTTTATGTGACATTTTAACTTGGCACACGTGCTGTACATCCAGATTCTGGAATAAAGGTTTTTTGTTTTTAAAAAAAAAAAAAAACTGTCTCGTTTTCAATGGGGGGGAAAGTGGGTAATGTTAAGAATGATCAAGAAAAAGTTAATTGAAAAGTATTAGACAACAAGAAAATAATTGATTGCTGAAATTTTAATTGTAATTTATTGTATTCATATTTAAAATCTGTTATATTTACATGAATTAAATATATAAATATTAAGTTATACAAGTATTACATTTAATTTTTAAAATTATGAAAACCTGTAATTCACATGGGAATATTAAAGTAACAAATATTGCTAGAGTTAAGTGATCAAATAGTGTTGGGATAAAAGGGATTGAATTGTGTTGGAATAAAGTGATCAAATTGTGTTGGAGTAAAATGATCAGAGTTTAATTTACTTTATTGAAACAAATTTCAATAACTTTGTATCAACACAAAGCATTTGTGTTGATTGAACATAAATAGTTTGTGTTGCCTTAACACAATTCTGTAAATTGCTGCCAAAGCAAACGATCTGTGTGCAACCAATGTCCACTATTGAATTGAGTAAATCCAATGTGTTCTTTTTTTCAGTGTGTAGATGGTTTACCAGGTTATTCCTCTCTAACCAGAATGCGATTTTTTACGGTACAATTAGTTAGCGCAAACAACAATCGCACATGCAATGTCACGTCATGTGGGAAGAACCAGCCAGGAGAGGAACAATTGTACAGCAGAGCTAAGCAGGAGCAAACTGACAAACCCAGTGAGTGGAAAGGGGTGAAAGGAGCACTTTAACCTCTCTGTCGTGTCTTTTGTTCCATTTTCTTTGACTTCTTCCCTTTCCCCTTCTTCTTCCTCCTCTTCTTCTTCTTGTCCTCCTCTGATGTGGACGTGTTAGAGGAGGAGTCAGACATAGTATCAGAGGAAGATACCATTGAGCTGTCAGAAGAGGAATTTGAAGACAAGCTGATTGCCTGGATGGAACCTGTGTCCCCTTTTTTAAGAGCTGTTAAAACAGATACAATTTCAAACATAAGGCTCACAGCACATGGCATGCATACCCTTGTGTCGCACTAGAGTCCAGAGCTAAACTCACAGAATAAGACCCAACTGTACTATAATTTGACTACATACTGTGTGTTGGGACTTACCTGATGCCAACTGGTCTTTCAGATAGTCTCTCTCCTTGGTCAGCTCATCAATCTTCTCCTGTTGCCACTCTGCCCTCAGCTTATACATCTCCAACTCATGGGATCTTCTTTTGTCTGCCAGCTGTGCAGTAGGGGCCATGGACACACCTATAGAAAGTTATTGTCCATTATTGAATGAATATTTGCTATCTAACACTCGCTCTGTTTACTACTGAGGTGACGCGGTTGCGTGCGCCTGTCTCAGGACCTCTGAGTAGACCATCTAGATATCATTACTCTGCTACTATCCCATCAAAACAAGGGAAAATATATTTTTAAGACAAGACTATAGTCGCATAAACTATTCGACTTTTTATAATTTAATGACTATTCGAAAATTCAAAAATCATTACCCGTCCCTAGTGACTAGCTTGCTAATTAGCTAGCTAGTTACCCATCATCCATGATGTGTGCCAGCAAAGAACAAAGAAACATACTCACCACTAGTGCCACTGACGGGCATCTCCTCCAATGTTTCCATCTCCACGCTGGCATTCTTTCTGGCCCGGGTCCGCACGCCTTTTTGATTTTGGTCAGAGTTTGCCATTTTAAACGCACCGCCTGACCAATATCCTTTGTCCCACGTTGATGACGTATTGTATTCCCCCTCTCGAGCGGCAAAACGTTCCTTTGCCCCACGTTGATGACGTATTGAAAGCGCGATTTTGACTTCTTATTTCGCGGATCAGATCATAACCTCATTGGATCAAATATCTTAATAAAACCACCACCGTCTACATCAATTATTTTGCAAACAATGAGCAGATTCATCCAGCTAAAGAAGCTTATTAATGAGGACACATCTAAAAAAAAAAGCCCTGAAGCTGATAAAGTGGCTTCAGAAGGGGAAACTGCTAAAAACAAAAGTCAAATGCAGAATATGCCACTGGGACATGAAACTGAAGAAAAGGACGAACAGTGGAGATCAATATGCTTGGTATGAAATATATCATTAAATAACTAAATGTAAACTAATTTGCAACGTTGGCTGTGTGTGGATGTGTGTTTGGTAGTGGTGGTGGGCGTTGGGGCATATAGAACTGCATGAAGTCTCTTTCTAAAAAACAGTATGTTACTGTTCTTTTTAAATAGGATCTGTCGACAAGCAACACGTGGGAAGGGCAAAACAAATCTCTGTCAGGCATAAGTCAATCTTCAGTTGTTCAAAGGTCTCCTTCAGTAACTGGATGCAATTCATGCACAGGTAGGCAAGTAATAACAATAATAACATAAACACGTATATCATAGGCTCACTAGATTGTCATTCTCTTTGTAATTTGCATAAAAATATGCAATATGCAAAATAATGTATAGAATGTTTTGTCAATGATTTTAGATATACATAAACATTACTTTTTTTATTTGCCTTTTAAGATTTTATCAGGGTCTACAATTACGTCAGATTGACATGATGGATGACAGCATTGCAGCCAGTTCAGCAACTCTTAGTAAAATGGCAAAAAAAATAAGGGAGGTCTGTGTCACAGCAGTTGAAAGGATGAGAAGGCGTACAGGCCAGCAGATTGGTGTGTTATTGTGTTGTATTTTAGTGTCTTGCCGAGACAAGACAATCTTGCCTCGGCCAAATATACAATTCCCAACAGGTGGAAGAAGGGAGTTTGTTGTGATTGATGAGAGCCATTTTCGGCACAAAAGAAAGGTGTGTTATAGTAATAGTCACTTTAAATAATTGTGAAATATAGTCAACCAAGTTATTGTTAATATACTGTATCTGTTTATGTCTGTGTTTGTTGTTTTGTTTTCTGCATCAGTATGGGAGAGGAAGAATGGCCGGTGGGTGGAAGAGAAAGAAGTGGGTCTTTGGGATGCTAAGTGTGAGGCATCAAGGGAAAACTGGAAAGCCTATTCTACGTCTTGTAGAGAGAAGATCTCGAAGACATCTAGTCCCCTTGATTGCCCATCATGTGAGGCTTGGCTCATCAATTATCAGTGACGAGTGGCGTGCCTATCGCATACTCCCTGCACTCGGGTACAACCATCACACTGTCAACCACAGCAGGTGGTATGTAGATCCCCACACTGGTGCCCATACCCAGCATATTGAGAGGGCCTGGAGATCACACAAGGAGCAGATCTGGAGGCTTAGGGGAAATCGCACTGAGAGTTCGCTTTCTGACCACCTTGCAGTGATTGAGTGGAATGAATGGCTCGCAAAGAAACACCATGATGGCGCATTTGGCAGACTGATTCATGACATTGCAAGAAAGTACAAGTAGTCATATTCAGTCACTGTAACCAGTTACTGAGATGGCATGGCTTTGTGTCTTTCTATGGGAGATGGCTGAGAAATAAACTCCAAAGAATCAGTGTACTTTGTTTTTGTAGTGTCATAAAATGTATATTTCCTGTATTACTTTGTGTTGAGTATATTTCTGTTTTCTGTCTCAAATAATTTTGAGACTTTTGTTTGAAAGATAGGATTTTAGTTGTTGAATTTTGACACTGTGAAAGGTAAGATTTTATTTATGGTATTTTGGCACTTCTCCACTGTTGGCGTTGGTACATTTTTATTCAGCCATGTTTACATCCAGCCATGTTCTCCTGAAGGAGAATCTGTGGGTTTTTTTTTGTTTGTTTTTTTAAATGAATGAATGGCTGAGAGGTAAGTTTTTATTTTACATTGTTTGTATCTTTCAATAAATATGTATACTTTTCTATATCACTTTGTGTTGTGTCTGTTTCCTTTTATATTAATATAGTCTTGTATTAAGTCTTGAGGTACTGCTGGAATGGTCCTTCAGGTATTGCCAGCCTTTCAATCTCATTTGTAAATGCTTTGTAAGGCATAGATAGTCCTCACTTTAGATGAGGTCACACAAAATACATAACCAACAACTAGTAAATGCTTTGTAACTACCTGAATTCATCATGAATTGCAGTATTAATAAGTGTTTATAAAACATCTATTAACACACTAACTAACCATTAGTGCATGTCTAAATCATTATATGGATAAATGCATTCATAAATGTACATCTAAATAGTTTGTCAATCATTAACTTACTCTTTCTAAATGATCTTATGAACCATTAACAACTCCTAAATAACTCGTTTGTAATTGATATAATACTTCATTTAGAAATGGTGAATCCATCATTTATAAAGTATGAAAATACAATCATTAAACACATTATATATTAGCTTATTAATCAAGAATAAAACATTTATAACTGTGTTTATGAATTAATTACTAATGTGTATTAATGTAGGAGTAATGCTTTATGAATGATGAATTAAGTATTTACTAATACTTTAATAATGCTTCATAGTGTGTAGTTATTATAAAGTGTTACCAACTGTGGTTCACAGTGGGGCCTCTCTTCAAGAGTCAACTCACCGTTACTTCCTGTTTCAACACTTTCTGGCACCTAAGTGCCACAAGAGCAAGATATAACCTCTGTTCACACTGAGCTAGATCGATCTAACACTTGAGGCGGGGCTAGGTTAGTGTGGTTTTTGTCACTTGAATTTCCGCATATGCTGTATAAACAGTTGCTGCTTGTCTTGTCAGAAGCACAACATGATCAACATTACTCTGAAAGAAAATGGACCAGATTTGGATCGTAGTAACATGGCCTATGCTATTGTCTTCGGCTGCGTTGTGGTGCTGGGTCTGCCTCTCAATGCTGTGTCACTGTGGATGCTAATACGCCGTCACAGCCTCAAGTCCCCCAGTGTCGTCTTCATGATCAACCTGGCACTTTCAGACCTGCTGCTGGTGATCTCCCTGCCCATGAGGGTCTACTTCTATGCCACAGGCAGCTGGGCCCTTGGCATTATGGCATGCATCTGGATCACTATGCTGTACCGCAACAACATCCGCTCCAGTTCCATCTTCATCACCTTCATCGGTGTGGACCGGCTGCTGGCAGTGGTTTACCCTCTGAGATCACGGCATCTGCGGACCATCTCCAATGCCTGGAGAGCCTCTGGCTTCATTTGGCTCCTTGTATTGGCAGTGAACATCCCAGAAAGCTTTGACTTTTCCAGACGTTTGCGCAAATGCAATGTCACTACCTGCTTTGACTTTTCTGGCTGTCAGCTACAGAAACGAGAAATTGCTTATTTTCAGTCTATTTTAGTGTTCATCATGCTGGCGGTCAATGTTGTGTCCACCGCTATGGTGTCTTGGACTCTAAGAAGGCATCTCAGTGACTCTGCAAGGGTCAACAACAAGATGAATGTCATGCTGATTTTTGCAATGAACTTGTTGATGTTTATCATCTTTTTCTTGCCTTTGTCATTGGCCCTAATACTTGATGAGAAACAGAAAGCCCTCTCTCTAACAATATGTCTTGCTAGTGTGAACTGCTGTCTGGATCCACTGTTATATTACTTTTCCTTGGATGCCTTCTGGAAGGAAAAAGAGGCTGTGGACCTTGCAAGAGAACAGTCGGTAGATGACAGAGTTAGGACAGAGTGAGGATAGTTGGCATCTAATGTACTATTTTAACACACTATATTCCTTTTGTGTTGTGGGTGGACATGTGCTTTACAGGGTACAGTGTTTTCATTAGAATGCAAAGGCTTGCTCCAAGGTTGGAAAATATGATGTATTTCATCAATAAAGAGCTCACAGATGCATTTTGATGTTGTGTCTTTATAGTGTTTATCAGGTCAGAGTACAACATTTTAGACCTGATCTTGTAGAATGGTGTGGGGTACCAAAAGTGGGAATAAGTCTTGACCAAATTAAGGCTACGTTCACACTGCAGGTGCAAATTAAATTGGGACACTTTTACCTGATATTTTCTAATCGGTGTGAACGTCAAAAAGCTGTTTATGTGGATATGTGGTACAAAATCGAAGCGTGATGCATGCGACCTACATGCAACTTGTATTGAACGCTGGAAATCGAAACAATGGAAAGAAAGCAAATTAGCCTCAATTTAGTCAAAACTAACTGAGAAGTGGGAGCAGCATAGGTATTGGTATCATATATGGGTAACATCCTAGCATAGTTACGAACGTAGTCTTAGTCACAATTAGGTTGTTCCACATATCATTGGGTGTTCAGAATGAAAATCTTACAGGCTTTCTCTGAATACACTGGCCTTGAAAAGTGTGCTGTACACTTTCATGCCTGTTTAGCTGAATAAATCTCACCTTGTGTATCCCTCCATAGCCATAAAGCTGTGATAGTGAAGCTTCAGTTTCAGTTTGAACGTAGGGATGAGATGTAATCCTCCTTTCAATATCTTTGTTGATTCATCCTTTGATTGCATTAAATGTCATCTGGCTCTCCTAGGTCTCTTACATTAAAATCATGAGCTGTTACAGAGGCTGTTGTGTTATTTGTGAGCTCAGTTGTTGAGCCAGCAGCACTCAAGTCCCAAACCTTGCCAGATGGAGGCGGATCTGTATAAGATTCAAGATTCAAGATTCAAGAAGTTTAATTGTCACATACACACACGAGGTGTGCAGTGAAATGCAAAGTGGCAATGCTCAGCAGAAATGTGCAAAATAACAGGTTCACACTATTTACAATAACCAACACAATATTTACAATGTCACAGTTTTTAAGAGCTCTATATAAAAAACAACACAATATTTACAATAATATTTACAATAAGAGCACTTTATAAAAAATATAAATATAATATAAATAAATATAATAAGGCTATGGCAGACTGATCTAAGAAAGGATCTAGATTTGAAACAATCCAAATATAATGTCTGAAATCAGGCATTGAGGATTTGAAAGGCAAGCGCACTACTTGGTGTGATTGTCTGTGAATCATATTGGCATGAATTAATGCAACACCTCTGTCCCTGTTGCCCTTTTTTTAAACTAGGCCACTGACGGAACAAAACAACCACAGGAAGCATGTGCACTCAGTGTGCACTCAGTGTTCAAGCCCTATCACCAATTAGATACTGAAACTGAGGTTTACATTTCCCCTACTAGGAATCCCCAATCTGATGTGATCTGATCTTGTTAAATATGATGGCATGAGAAAATAAAGCTGCTGTTTGGAAACAGTCATTTGGTGAGCTGAAATATGATACTGCTAAGGATACCGAAGATTATTTTTAATATAAAAAAATGTTGTGGCATATAAATAAAACCAGATGAGATATATCCTTTGGGGTCTGCTCCTGGTCAGATCATGCTTTATCATGACCCTTCATAAATTGGACACCTGTGCAAAGGCAGTTTCCTCCCTCCAGCAGCTCCATATATGTTTAATACGACCTTTAACGGTGCCCTCTACCAGGGGAAAGAGAATGCTGAGAGGCTAAACAGAAAATACACCCAGTTCTTCACATGCACACGCCCCTGTTTTGGTTTTATCTCATGATGCACCATATGTGCACCACTGTGGCAGCTGTCCAGTCTAGTCTTGACCCTTCTGAGGCTACATATAGTCAAATTTATTTTACCTGCTGTTTGACCCCGAACACCAAACAGGCTATACGTATGTATGATGGACTTTATTCAGCGCGGCGAACTTGAACTGGCGTGTTTGTTTTTGTATGCATTTGAAATTGGCTGGATTTGTGTATGCGCACATGTACATGTGCATAATGCTTGTGTGTGTTCAGATTGTCTTTTATATGCCTGCGAATTAGCTTTTATTTATGTGTGTGTGTGTCAAGGTCAGGCCCATGCTTGTTTAGAGCTCTCCGTCTGCTTGTGACTGATATCCCAGATCTAGAGGGATGGTGATGTCTGACTGGTCTGAATGCATCTGCTAAGGCTGGTCACGGTCAGCTAACCCTCTACCCCCAAGGTAAAGGAAGGGAAGACACACTCTCTCTCTCTCTCTCTCTCTCTCATACACTCACACTCACATAAGCGCACTGCAAACCAACCTAAGCAGGTACATGCAGGTTCGCCAGCATCACTGCCAAGACCCCCAAACAAACCTGTTGAACTGCAGCCAAGTCTGTCTTGGACCAGAGGTAGCCTGCTATTCAGACAGTAGCAGCCTGGGTGACTGTGGAGAGTGAGGCAGCACAAAGACCCCAAACAGAGCAAAAACAGAGAGGCAGACACAGACAAATCCTGGGCTACTGAATGAAGAGACACTAGAGGACACACCAAACAGCATAGGGAAAAAAACATCAACATCTAAAGCCTCAAGAGAATCCAGCAAGCATTTCACGCACGGCGACATCAGGAGGTGGCCAAGTTCAACGTCAATGAGCACAAAATGTTCCACAATATTATATCATGGCAAAGTAAAACGGCTTTGAAAACTAGTATGAACTGATATCAGGAGGATGTTGATTTCAAAAAATGATGCAGATGCAGCAGCTATGGGTGACGCCGGGCATCGTTTCAACTCTGATTTTGGTGCTATTTTCACATTTTTCAACGTCCTATCAACATCTGTTCAGCGTCAAGAAAACGTCTGCTGGGAAAGGAGAAGGCGAGAGAGAAAATTCAATTAGGCAAACCGCAAACAATGCATTAAAATGCAAAAGAGTAAATGTGAAATGTAAATTTCATTGTTTGAGAGGAGAGTGAGTGTGGAATACGATTGAGAAATGTGTGAAGTAGCCGCTTTGAATCCGGCACACGGCGACGTCTGGCTCGATTTCTGCCGGCGAGGGGAGGCCAGAACGGGGCCAGAAGGCATTCTCGCGCCTTTAGACCGCATCAAAGCGGCACCACCAACACTTCCAGTAGAAAGAGCCAGTGCAAAAAAGGCCAGGGGATGATGGTCTATCTCTTTGCCTTTCTCTGCCTCCCTCTCATCCCCCCCCTTTCCCCCAGCCCCCCCCCGCCCTCCTCCTCCTCCTCCAGCCCCAGCCAGCTGTCAGTGGGAGTATGCGGAGGCGCTGCACTCTGTCACACACACTAACTGGAGGGGGAGTCGGGGGTCGGGGGTGGTGGGCTGGATAGAGAGATGCGAATGTGGTGACAGTAGACTGATGAGGCAACGCGTAGAGCTGAGGGGAAGACAGAGAGGCGCCCGGGAGAAACAAAAGGAGGGCAAGAGAAGGATACGGGATGAAAAAAACGGGACAAACCCAGAAAGGGAAGGGAGATTGAGATTCGAGACGGAGCGACATCTTGGTTGAGCGGCAGATAAAGAGGAGGAGTGGCGGACTGGTAGATTGCCCAGAGGCGTTAGATGGAAGATGAGGGCTATAGGATCTGTCCCCACCCCCTGTCCTGGGAACTGAGACTAGGCTGGGATGCGTCGGACAGCTTGGAGAATGACAGGAACTACAGTAGCGTGCCATTTAAAGTACTCTGCCATCTCCAGTTGTAGTGCTCAGAACCTGCGATCAATTATGTAACATTCCCTATGTTGCACTTTACATGGTATTGCTGAGACCACGGGCCCAGACCATCCATCCATGAAACACACAGCGGGACATCTGAGATTTGAGCTTGACCTGAATATGAACTGAATATGAAGTTGAACTGATTTACATGCTAATGGTACGGATCAAATGGACCTTGATAAAAATGCTCATATAAAATCCATCTCTTCATATGATATATTCCCTCCATGTGTTCAGCGAGTGATCAGCAGCTTAAAGGGTTCATGGGTTCAGCTCACCTGTGATTCCATTAGGGGAGGCCGCAGATTTGGCAGAAACGAAAACAGATCCATACAGTACACGGCAACTGACACGGCAACTGAGCATAAGAGGTGTGTGTGTGTGTATTGCTATCTATCATACTTACTGTGCAAGGAGTGATCTTCAGGCTGCCATTGGCCACACCTTTGTGTGTGTGCATATGTGCCTGTGTGTGTGCACAATAGCATTCTTGGGTGTCTTTTCTATATGGAATAGGACATAAAACCATCTTCTATTGTATTCCGTGTAACTGCATCTCCATTGTGCACAGCAGTAACTGTTCCAACCCTGTTCATCCAGCCAGTGTTTTAATATTGTGACAGTCTGGATGAGCTGACCTGGATAATTCAATTTGAACCGAATTCAAAAATGGTCTGGTTCTGTCTGCACCCTGCACTTTCAGGAAGACAGAAATGTATTTTTACTCGTTCTCCTGTCTACTCCCTTAACAACTCATATATGAACTTCTTGTTTTCGATCAATTAGGGCGTATTCTGCTGTTGCACTTCTTGTAACTGTGTACGTCTCTGCTAAGTGCCTAAAATGCGACATCGGGTTATTGCCGACTGTACGTCTGCCTGGCGAGAAAAGTCTTCTTTCAGCAATGTGAAATGTCGCCCAGGTACATGAGGGTGAGTCATTTAGTGCAGCGGCGCTCTGCTGAGGCGGTTCGTAAATGTGGAATGAGCCCAGGGCTGCCGTGAGATTTTGCTCCAAAAAAAATAAAAAAAATAAATCAATATGAAACAAAATTATTACATCTACTTCATTACAGTGCAATGACCTTATAATCAAACTTTCTTCTCCAAGTTAATCCGATTTGGGTGCTGCAGGTCATTGAGACTGCTGGTACTATTTTATGAGCGCGCAGGGCTGCGGGTGACATTCTCAAGTTGTCGATAATTTGGACCTACGTGCCTCGGCACCGACGAGGACGAGAGCTGACTGCTCGAAAGGCAGAAGCCCTTTTGAAAAGTCTCAATGAAATCCCTGATGAGGCTTTACTTAAAGTGGGGAGTCATATCGGAAGCGGACAACTCTCATAACACATATTTTCATTGCACTACATTGCGGTCAAAATTTTTGAACCAGAATCCTTGTCCTCTTCTTCTACACTATTATTGTTTTCATCACAGGGAGAATGGCAGTGATGCATGTAACTACATGAAATACTTACATGAGACAAACGTTGCACACCAAATGAACAAAATCAACCAGGTTAAGATTGTTTTAAGATTCCCACACACATCCATTATGAGAGAAACATTTTTTTTTTATATTGCAATTTTCTTTTGGGCAGATGGACACTGTGTGATATCACATTTGTATTATAGCTTGCAATTCAATATGCCCGTGGGGGGTGGGGGGGATATGATAGCCTACTGGGCACAATATGTGTCAATAATGAAAAGCATCAGAACGTAGAGGGCAGAAAACAAATCTTAATGAAATTGGCCGTTTGCAGCACGTTATAATTGATGAGAGAATAGTCTCGCTGGAAAAAGGAAAGTGTGGTCTCTTCACTGATTATAACCTATACCGCGAAGCCCCCAGGTGACTTGCTTTGCTATTAAGACTAGTTTCTTGTACAATGTTTTCATATTTCCCTATTTGCCTTCTCTGATTAATGGCTACATTTTGGGTGAGACTTGTGGCTGTGCTGTAAAGACTAACCTTTTTTTTTTAACCTTTTTTGGCATGTATTGGTCTAGGCCGGGTTCTCAAATGATTTCTTGCTATGCACATCCAAATAGTGATGGCAGTCATTCTTATATATTCTCTAACTGGGATAATTTCTAGGGAATTAAATTATAGCGAAACACACTCCAGGTAGTCCTTTTGTACACGAGCCTAGGGCTTTTGCTAGGCTATACACCACTTATGTCATTTCACAGTGAAAAGAAGACCACATTTAATTCCATCACTGGATGGTGTGGATTTATATGCATTGTCATCTGTATTATGTTTTGAACTAGATAACACTGACAATATGTTTCCTGCCTCCCAGAATAATCCTTAACCAGCAGAGATAGTCCAAGAGAAAAGTTCCTTTTGAGATAGGCTACTCGGGAAAATTGAGGAAAAGTTATTATTAATCTTATTGGCCAGCACTAGCCAAAAAAGATGCACACACCCCATGAATGTGCACACACACACAAAGACACACACACACATTACAGACACAGTGGAAGCACAAAATGAGGTTTGTGCCGACATTTTAAACAATCCGCTTCTCAGGCAAAACGACCCATGCAGTTCAGAGATGTGATGTTTTATTGCATTTTACTGAGTAGTAAAGAGGGAAATGAGAATGTTTGAGGTTCTACAGCAGTTTTATATGCTTGCTGTATGCTAAGATCAAATATTGGAGGAGATGTCATACAGCATGTCGGTTATGTTAAAGTCTGTCTGCCTCTTTTCCATAGCAGGGTCAACTCAAAATCCATAGGGGCGAAACAAATGAAATCCTATAGTCCTGACATATCACTGCTGGCAAGCAGTTGCAAGGAGAAACACAACAAATGTTCTTTTGGGAGAAACTGAAAAGGTCAACTGAAAAATATTACAGGTACAGACGTATGCCCATGGTAGCCTAGATTTGCTTAAATTAGGCTAATAATAATCTATTTCTGTGATGGCCTTCATGACAAAATAAAACAATTCAACAGGGTGCATCTTCAGGCAACCATAACACAAAATCACTATACTATCCTTATAATATTCTTATTTGTTTGTGGTACTCAATGGAGTTCATAGTGAGCTGAATTTATGGTAGTTTATGGAACTCCTATGGATGTTTTGACTTAGTTCATACATAATATTTAGCTTTTAATATAAGGTTTTTATGTTATGTGTACAGTATCCTCCTTATATAATATTGCCATAGAGACTTCAAGCATGTCAGTCTTACTCGATGGTGAGTTTATTTTACTGTATGGTATGTTTTATCTCCTATGGTATCACTATATCCTATAATATACAGAGTGTGTTTGTGGTATAAACTCCTATTACTCCTATTACTATAGGGCTTTAATAATGTTTGGTAACCGCACCTTTTATTTCTTCTGTGGTATTTGTATAAGATCCTCCTAAAATGCGTTTGGTTTTTGTCGTCATTTTAAACCCCTCTATGTATCATTATTAAGGTGGCCTGTGGCCCAAACCGTGCTTATCAAATCATTTTTCATTATGGGAAACATTATCCCACATCAGCCGGGCAGAATCATGGTGAGTGTGAGTGGGCTGGGATGCTCCAGAGATAAGAGATGGGAGGAGGAGAGAGAGAGAGGAGGGCGGGAGAAGAGAGAGAGAAAAAAAAGAGCCTGAATCCATCTCTCCCCTCCCCGTGACGTCGGTCGGTCTGGTCCCGGGGTACGCTGCTCTCCGGTCCCGTCTCAGCAGAAACCACTTTAGTTGGTGCGTCGACTATCCACACGACCTGCGGTGCGAAGCGGACGGAGCGGTGCGGTACGGTGTCCTCCTCTACTCCAGGCTGCCTGCCTTGTCCCACGTATCAGTGAACTGTTTTAACACAGCTTCAAGAGGAGAGAACCTGAGGCGTTGAATAAGAGGGAGAGGGCGGAAAGGAGCAGGAGAGAGAGAGAGCGAGAAAGAGAGGAGAGAAGAGGAAAGAGGTCGTCGTTATCCCTCGCCTTCCTCTGGCTGAATTTCCACCGAAGAGATGCTGAGAATAGCCGGCCTGTTGGCTGTAGTGGCTCTGGGGCTGAGCGCCGCTCACACCGGTAAAGGTACGGTAGGTGAAGGGCAACTTGCGCTCTGCGTGGTGCGCATCTGTGAGTGCGCTATGGGTTTTATTATAAGGTGACTGTGGCCAGATAGGCTTTGTGTGTGTGTGTGTTTGTGCAGGAAAATATCCACGAAGTGGATACTGACACTGATTACAGTCTCTTATTTCCGACGTTCTTCCCTGATGAAAAATCACTAATATTCCTATAATATTTCTACAGGAACTGTGTCAATAGTCATAGTCCTAGTTTATAGCAGACCTAATGGTACTTTTAGGGTATTTTTTTTTTAATCTTCTATGGTTTCACTATAATATTCCTATAGGGACTTACAGTCCTTCTGCTGCACTTAATAGTGGGTTTATTGTGACCTTATGTTCTGGTAAGGGTTGATCTCCTGTGGTATTACTACAATATTCCCATAGAAGGCTTATAGTGATTCTGCTGCACTCAATAGTCAGTTTATTGTGACCTTATGGTAAGGGTTGATCTCCTACTATAATATTCATATAGGGGCTTATTGTTTTGCTGTGATATTCGTATAGTAGGCCTATCCTCTGACATTTATTATGATATTTTCTGTATTCTAAAACATGAGAAAACCCAATATTTGTTATAGGATCACTGTAGGTCTTTTTAGTAAGGTTTAGTGGTTGTGATTGGCAAAGCGGTTGGTAGTTGGGAGGAGGCTGCCACAGTCAGTCCCATGCAGCACATGGATGTATGATGCCGTTGTATTGAGTCCAGCTGTACAAGTAACATGAGAAGACTAGGGTTAAGATAGTGATGATGACAGTGCCATATTGGATGACTGGCCTCTGCAAACAGACTAGCTTATTGTGTATTTAAAGGGGAAATCCATCATATGAGCTGCATGCTCAGACTCTTAGACTGTTAGCAGACTGTTATAGATATCAATTTGTTAGTTATTTTGTGATGAAGTGTTCATTGACTTTTTTGTTCTACCCACGTTTCCCTCAACCTGCCTCATCGACTTCTACTCCAGTTAGTGATTTCCTACGTTTCCCAGAATACCTTTTGACAACCCCCAGAGAATGTGCCTGAACTCACATCCAGCTGTGGGTTTTACAAAAGCGAGAGTCACTCCCCCTTGCTCAAAACACAACGTGTCTTGTGGCTGCATTGCATTGGGGTCTATTGAGGCTGCTGTCAGTGGAGAAATTGGTGTCTCTCCCTGTGTGATTGTTGAACATCAAAAAACGGTGAGTCTAGAAAGAAGCCCCTTGCTCTTAGATTCTGAGGGACTGACACCAAAACCTGACATTCACCGTTGATGTTTTAGACAGCTGAACACTTTTCTCCCATCAAACTCCATTATACTTGTGGAAGATTGTCTGTGAACGTCGTCTACGTTTGGCCAGTTATCCACTGGAATAAGAAACATGACATCACCAAACAACAAAATGGGCCCAGAAATACAAGGTACATCAACCAGTAGCTGTTTTTATGCTGCGTTCAAGTGTTGTAGGGTGATATTTTCCTTTTAAGTCTGTTTATAATGGATTTGTAAGTAAAGGCCAACTTTGTTAAGCTCATTAAAATCCAAGCTGCTTGACAAATGAGCTCAAAAGACTTTGATTTTGATAATAATGATATCCAGATCTTCTAAGTGCGCGTCGTACTGTTCCCCAGGTTTGCTTCCCTGGTGAGCTAATTTTAGGCACACCAGTGTTACCATTGCAGAGGGACCGCTCTATTCTCTAGTGAGCGTGGCATGTGCCGTAGGTAGATCTAGCAACAGGTATGGACTAATCAATTCCCTGTAGACCGGGGCTGGCGCGTAGACAGTGGAATAACAAGGTGACACCTGTCATTTTCGTCTGACAGCCCGAGAGGCACCATAAGTGTCATAAGCTGTTCATCCCCCTGCCTCCTGACGTGGGGGGGGAAAGGCTCCCTGCTGGTTGGCTGGCTGGCTGCAGCAGTAATCTCTGTTCTGTATGGAAGAAAAACATATGGTAATAGGCCCCGCCGCAGGCCATGACCTGGCCCAGAGGTCAAGCTTTTGCTTCACATGCACTTTCATTTGAATAGGATTCGCCTGCTGGCAACGTCGGGGCGACTATCCTGAGCTCCGAGGTCCCGTGCGCTCGCAGTTCCATGTGCACCGATGGTACCTCAACGGTATCGGGGCGTGTTTGTTTATTTGTGTGTGTGTGTGTGATCCAGCCATATACCGTCCAACTTGAAGAGCTCATACTGTAGCGTCGCACGTTGTACGGCCTGGAGATGACATGATAGTTGCACTCACAGGATGGATTTCTTTCCATCCAGCGCTTGGCTGTGAAGTAAACAAATTACTGCCAAGTCAATGGGGGTGGAAAAACCGAGCACAACATGGTTCTAATTGAGTCCCCTGGGCCGGCGTACAGTGCGGTTAAATTTGGGAGAAAAGAAAAGCCTATTGTCTCTCAGATTGGTCTACCTCCTATCTGTCGCCTCGCTGACCTGTGTTGCCTTCCCTGTCTCTCGCTCCCGGGCCGGCAGCGAGCTGCGAGACCACAAGAAACGACCAAGCCGTCGACATTTCCCCTCGTTTCTCCCCCTCCGTATCTGTTTCTCTCTTTTTAATTTTCCAAATGACGAGTGAAATGGCTCATCCGTTTCAAGTGCAGCGACGGAATCCGCCTCCGGAGCGCCAACACGCGGAAGCCTGTTTCTCCGATAACTTTGAAGCACCGCTACTCCTGTCATTTTCTGTTTAGCCACCGTTTCATTCCAGGAAAGCGTGGACGCGCAACTTCCTTTAATCACAGTCACCCTCAAGTCATCCATTCAGACTGTCAGCGTGCGCGTTCTTATAGAGTGTGAGTTGTGAGGTGATCAGGGTTTGAGGCATTCACAGTTGTGTGTGTGTGTGTGTAGGTGTGTGTGTGTGCACGCGGGAGAGAGTGATAGAGTGCAGCCAACATGTTGACAGCCGCCAAGTATGCAAAAATGGGCAAGGAGGCGATGTCGTTTACAAAGGAATTATTGCATTCACAGATACATGCTGAGGCTCAAACGATTTCCCCAGGACCGACCGTGTCTCTGCTCGACGGGGAGAATCTTCTGGCGGCGGAGCAGAAAGCATAGACTTTTCTTTTTTTTTTGAGATTTTTTGCCAGTGCTGCCCGGAGCCCCGCTTTTGTGTAATTCCAAGCAATATGAACTCTGAATTTAGATAGCTCATTACCAGCACAGTGTATTTTAATTCAGCTACCCACTGTGTGACTCTTTGTTGGTGGAACCTTTTGCAGCTTTATTATTTTCCAGATAAACACACTATACGGTTCGTTTTTTTTTTGTTTTTTTTTCAGTAAACATGCAAATAGAATGCAATTTTTCCCGTCCGCGGAGGAGGCCGGGCTCTCGCTCGGTAACAAGCTCTGGAGCATGACTGGTGTTGAAGCCTGCTAGTGAGGCTGTGGCATTAATTGACACAGTCCTTATGAGTTGGGGTATTATATGAGTGTGTGTGTGTGTGTGTGTGTGTGTGTGTGTGAGGGATAAAGAAAGCTGAGAGGATAGTCAATTCAGGATCCCATTAGCAAATAAAATAGGGGGTGACAAAAACAAGAGGCAGATTTATGTCCCCCCCCCGCCTTTGGAGAGAGGAAGTGCATTATGGGAGCGCTCTATAAATCCCCGAATGAGAACGATGACACAGGACGCGGCGCAAATCCTGCTCGGTCTGCCGCGACCGGCGGTAGGCGGGGCACCGACAACACCGCAGATTTTCGACAAACTCCGCTCAGTCCAAAAGCTTTCCGCTCATCTCAGTTACAGTCCCTTCTCCGTGTGAGGAGTATAGGTGGGCTTAGCGGCCGCAGTGATGGAAGAGCGCCAGGCCGCTGATCCCGGCGCAGTTCTACAGCCATCAGAGACAAAAGAGAGAATCAGACTCAGTGTGGATAAGTGCGTGCTATCTTCTTTAAACAAGGAGGAGAGGGAGGGCCTGCTGTGATCCTACTATTACTGATACTAGATTAGAAGGAAGCTCCGCTGTAAGCCTTTACCGAACGTGTGTGTGTGTGTGTGTGTGTTGCTATCAGACCCATGGGCATCACACAGACTCTTTACAGCACATTGACCTGTTTTTAACGAATCAGCGCTGATTTTGTGCTAACAAATATTTGTTCCCTTTCCTTCTGCCTCATTCTGCCAAAATATGTGCATAGTGCAGCAGAGTAGCCAAGAGTGGGAGTTTTTTTTTTTTTTTTCCTCCTCAAACATGCAGATACGGCAGGGCATTATTGGAGAAAACTTTGTCCCGGAAAGCTGTTATCAGATCCTACTACTGTGTGCTTATCTGAGGCATTTGTATTCCACCGTGACCTACACTTACATCTTCCTCCATCTCTCCGCTTACTCCATATATCCGTCTCGTTTTGTTCTACCTCGTGTATTTTTGTCTGCTCCAACCCTCCTTGTCTTTTCAGATGTGAATAGTCAAGGGAGGGGGTGTAGTGTGCAGTCACATTGTGTGAGCATGTAGTTCAGTTGCAGAACCGAGTGCGCCAGATAGTGAGTGGGTGTCTCGTCTTTCTTTCCTCTGTTTTGTTCTCCGAGTGGTCATGGCTGACCATACTTGGCAGCAGATATTCAGACAGCCAAGGCCAATTGATTTGCCCTGCAATGTATAAAGAGAGCGAGAAGGGGAGGGGTGGGAGAAAGAAAGAGAGAGTAGAGATTATTTGATTAGAGGCAAGGCCAGAGTACCTTTAGCAGAATTATGTCTGGATCTCCGGTGTCTGTTTGAGCTGCGGTTGAGGGGAGGAGGGAGGCGGCAGGAAAAAGAGAGGAGAGATTTTCAACCAGGAGTAACCGAAGAGAAAAAGCAGTTGGGGCTAGAAAAGAGAATTCCAGACACCTATGTGCTGCTTACTTTGCACTTAAACTTCCCAGCAGCAACAGAAGACAAAGATTGCAACTCGGAAATCAGCTCGTATTCCCGCCATAGATCGGAGCATGTGTGTGTGTGTGTGTGTGTGTGTGTCTGCATCGCCGCACTTCTTCAGGATAATCCACCCTTTTTTTAGAAGTGTCTCTTGCCGCGTTCCTTTCCACGGCCTCTTGGTGTTTCGCCGTCGCGGCCTACACGGAGTGCACGCCACTTATTCACATCCACCCAAGTGCTCTCGAGGATTGTCAAGGGACCCCCCCCATCTGCCGCCACTTCAGCGCTCCCCTCCTCGACTTTCTCCTCTTTTTCTCCAATCACTTGCCTCCTCTCCAATCTCACCAGCATGCTGCCCCCTCCATTTTTCAACACTGGGAGAGATGCGAGCACACACACACACACACACACACACACACACACACACACACACACAGAGAGATGAGCAGAAAAGGGTTGCACAGATAGATAGTGTATGACCTGTCCCTCTCCACCAGCTGGGTCTGGCTGACCTCAGAGGAAATGATCAGAGGGAGAAGATGGAGAGAATTAGAACGAAGAGAGAGAGGGTGAGAGAGAGAGAGAGAGAGAGAGAGAGAGAGAGAGGGAGAGGTTGCAGATCTTTGCCTCTGTGGCTCACATAAATCTTGACACTTCACCATTGCAGAACACTGAGAGGAATGCAGGATTTAAGAAAATGGACAACCAGACACAGGCAGGCCGGCTAACAGGCAAAGTCGTGTAACACCGGTTTCCTATCATGCTGGGAAGCGAGCGAACGCACCGTGGTATTGTTTTGGGAAATGTCTTGAAGTGATCTGAACAGGTACAAAACAGAACGCAATCAGCCGGTGTGTGTTGGCGTTCACTTCATTTTACACTCTTTTTTTTCTCCCTGTTTTTTCATGGAAATCATTGCGTAGCTATAAATAGGGCTTTTGTTTTTCCCCCTGCCATTCTGCCGTCGGCTCGCTCTTAGCGCCGTACGCGGTGGTAAAGCGTGCATGTTTTCAGGAGCGAGGACAGCTCCCCAACCCAGTTGCCTGTTTCAGCACCACAGACAGCAACAAACGCTCTCAATCGTCAGTCGAGACACGCAGCGCTATGGGAACCAGTTAGCGTTGCATTAGGCTTCGCTAATGGTTTGCCAGGTTGAGCATTATCCACAGGTTCTATTGGGCTGGCGGTACGCTCATATTAGCCGAGCAGTAATTGTTATTTTCTTCATTAGTCTACAGTCTCTCAAAGTCTGACACACACACACACACGTGCACACGGCGTCCCTGTGCGATTTTGCCTTGATGATCGTGTTAAGTGCTCATTACTTGCATGTCTGTTCTCCTATCTGGGCCCAATTTCAATTAATCTTTCCATTTCCCCATGAAGAGACCAGTTGTCATCCCATATGCTGTCTACTTACAGGCTGAACAGGAGCTGGCAGATCTCTTACCTATGTACCCACACACTCCTATATGCACACAAACAAATAAACAAACACACACACACAGCGTTTTTTTTTTCTTCTCACAGACATATAAAAACATAAAGCACATAAAGAGTTGCTAATCCCTGCAGCCGTAGACGCAGACGCTCACGCATCCGGCGCTGCGTGGGAGTTAAAAAATTCACGACATCGGCAGGGGGTCCACCGATGCATCACTCCTGATATAAGGCTTGTTTAGTTCTGGTTGTTTACCAGTTCCATTACCAGTTGCCGGCGTCCCTGCCATTGGGCCCGTCGGCCAGCAGATGTTGCAGAGGCTGTCACCCTACTGAGGTGGTAATGGTGAGTCATTAGGCCGCGGCTATTTCCCTTTCATGTTCCCCATGAAATAGCATAATGCATTTCTAAAGGCGAGGTACCAAACATTGAGTCTAATTGAATGTAATGGATATGTATATGTGTTGATGCATCCTAGATTATTTTGTAAACTGCATTCTTTAAAAGGCTGGGGGTGTTTTTATTTTCAGCCTTTTGGGCTATTGTAGGATGTGTTTGTATGTGCTTGTGCCTCTGTGTGAATCTTTTTCTGATGAAAGAAACTGTTGGATTAAATGTGTGTGTGTGTGTGTGTGCGTGCCTATTTGCATGTACAAGTGTGCGTAAATGTTGGTGGAGTGCAGACGTGTGAGAACACACCAGGGATCTGACAGCCTGTCACCGTTCTGACAGGGCCGGACGCTGATTGATTAGTGACAGATGGACGGCTGGAAACGGCCGGGGAAACGTGTAGCATCTTAATGGGAAATGCCAAACAGTCCCGTTTTACACATGCATTCAGAGCCTTTTTGCGCGGTGAGGCAAGGTGGTGATGCAAGACTGGATGATCCGACTGCCCCCACCCTCCCTCCCCCCTCCCCCACCCCCGATGAGATGAGTGCATTGAGGATGCCAGTGTTAACGATGAAATGGAATGAATCCAAACACGAGGGGTTGAACTGGAAAATCTGAATCTAGATTGAATTCTTGGTAGTTGGCCAAACATTTGTGAGCATGACATGTAAATACATAGGTGTGTGTGTGTGTGTGTGTGTGTGGCTGTGTTTGTCCTCTCTCTAGCATCAGGGCCGCAGAGCCCAGAACTATAAAGCATCTCAAAATGAATGGTGTTCCCACAGTCTGAAGTGTATTGAGTTGTGGCCAGCGACTCTCACATACCGGCTGCTCTGCCATATTTTCAACCTGCTATAGAAATTCTGGCACGAGGATCCATGAATCCTACGGTTTTGTGACGGGTTCCTTGAGCAGTGTGTGTTTGTGTGTGTGTGTGTGTGTGTTATGAGTTATGACAAGGCGGTGGCTCAAACTTAAAATATGTCTGTGTAATAGAGTGTCCTTCATTCCAAGACATCTGTCGCATTCATTTGCGCTCTCTCTCTTTCTCTCTCTCACACACACACACACACACACACACACACATACACACACGTACACACAGGTGGAGCATTTCAAGTGAACAGGTGGGACCAGCCTTGTGTAGAAAGCTTGTCACGGATGCAGCAATTTTATCCTTCCGCTGTAACTGGGCCACTGACACACACACACACACACACACACACACACACACACACACACACACACACACACACACACACACACACACACACAGAGAGAGACTCTCTGAGCTCCTCCTCTCCCCTCTGTCAAGGTGCATCCCAGTTCCCTGTGGTAGTTGCACAGGCCAAGTAATTGCATGCCCAAACACGCGTGTGCATGTGTGTGTGTGTGTGTGCGCGTTCACGTGTCGAGTCCCGAAGGGATGCGAACCCTCTGCTGGGATGCTTCAATTTTTTTAACAGGGCGCTCAGGGCCTCATTTGTCCCTGTGTGTTTTGGGGGAAATCACCAGGCTCCTCCCACCAACTCCCTCCCCAGAAAGAAAGAGAGAGATAAATAAAGAGAGAGAGGGAGAGAGAGCGAGCATTGGAAGTACCTGTCAGTTTTCAATTGCCCAACAGACACTATGGCAGTAGTTAGCAGAAAAGCACAATTTGGCTCTATCCTTTTTGCTTTTCCAACCTGCCGGTTCCCCATATGACACAGTTGTTATTGTGGTTTAGAGTAGCTGTCACTGTAGCTGCTATTGTTCCTCTTCCTCCTGTATCTCTTCATCCCGCGGTCCGTCCGGTCCTACAGCAGACGCTAGCGTGGCTGCAGCATTATTATTGGGAGGATCTGGGTCACTGTGTACCTCCTCCTCCTCCTCATCACTTTGCCTCCTCTCACTCCCCTTGTTCCGTCTTCCGCTGTATCTCGCCTCCATCCCTCTTTTCCCGCACATCTTACCCTCCTCCTCCTCCTCTCTGCCTTTTTTCACGTCTTTGTCTTTGTCTCATCTTATGTCTAATATTATCACAAATTCAATCTCTTCCCCCTCCTTTATGTTTTTCAATCTTTTCGTCCCCGTCTTTTTTTTTCTTCCCGCTCTCCCACCGGGTTTTCCTGGCGTCGCATTAGTGCGAAGGTAATTACCGTCAGCGAGGCTTAGCCAGGTCTTAACGCACTGTTCTCTCTCCTTCCCTCAGGATCTCTCTCTCTCTCTCTCTCTCCCACCTCTCTCTCTCGCTTTCCGCCTCTCCGTGGAGATTCTTCTTTTATTTCGAAAATTTGACTTCTGCTTTAATTCTGCCCTCGGAGTAGCATTTGTTGAGTCTATTCGGCCGGCTGCGCTGCGCCGAGGCTTGGAGTCGGCGTGTGTTTCGTGTGTTTCTCAAACACACGTGCACGCATGCACGCACGTGTCCGGACATCATGGGCTGGGAGCTTAACAACAGGGTGGGGAGTCATTAAGGCGCCATATTTGTTCATTAAGCACACCGAGCTGGTTGGTAGGAGAGGGGAGGACCACCTAATTGGATTTGAGATCAGTGTGCTTCCACCTCTCTCTCTCTCTCTCTCTCTCTATCTCTCTCTCTCTCTCTCTTTCAACCCCTTTTTCTCTGCCCTCCATCCCTCCCTCCCTTCCTCTCCTTGCCCTCTATTTGAATAACATGTCACTGGGATGTCTGTGAACATGTGGGCCAGTGTTTGTGTGTGTGTGTGTGTGTGTGTGTGTGTGTGTGTGTGTGTGTGTGTGTGAAGGTGACTTTTTTTTTTTTTTTCAACCAGCAAACTATTATTAAAGCATGAATACACCACTTGCTCTCCTGTAACAGTATCTCAAACTCTACTCAAGAGCGTTTGGTTCGTCGTGCTCGGCGTTGTGAGTGCAAAAGGCATTGTAGAGGAAATTCAGTTCCGCCAACTTTAACGCTGAACGACAACCTTAATCATCAGAGACTGTAAAGAAGTCAAAAGGTTTAGTTGCGTGCAGCATGGAGAGAAATCAGCACACGGCTCAAACAGCATTCAAGCATCCCTCTGCCCCTGTGAGAGAGAGCGGGGTCTTTATACCCACAAGCCCCTTCAGGTTTACGACAGGTCACAATAAGGTCACCAGGAGAGACAAATCACTTGGAGCCACTCGGTGTCCGGCCCCAGGTCATGTAGATAACTAGGAGACCCTTCAGGTCGTCTTTCAGTTGAACATGAATCCATTGAGGGTCTCTACCTGAACTTTGTATGAGCAGGATGCAGCAGGTACTGCATTCACTACTAATACTACTAATACATAGTACACATTCTATATCATATAGAAGAAGAAGAAGTGAGATAATAGATTCTGCAGCATGAATCTTTTTTTTTTAGTGTATGTGTTCATGCATGTGTGTGTGTGTGTGTGTGTGTGTGTGTGTGTGTGTGTGTGCACCCTGGGGCCCCTAGAGCTCTCATTACGGCGTGAGTGGATGCCCGAGTCCAGCCCTAACATCTGTCTCTGAGAGCAGAGGGGCCCCACACCGAGCTCCCAGCCAGAGCAAGACCCTGGGCTGGAGCCCCGAGAGGAGAGGAGAGGCCTCCTCCCGCTGCATAACAAGTGACACTGTTGAGAGAAAAGCTACCTCACCTTCATGCTTTTTGTTCATCAACAAATCAACAAACCAGACCACCGCGAAGCCTCTACCGGGCCTCTACGCCACATTTTTAAGTTTTACATCGGATTTGGCGGGAAATCTGCCGGATTGTCAGCGTGGTTTGTGGGAAATGTGATCTTACTTTTTGAGCGACACGAAATGCATTAAATGATTCAAATAACTAGAACGCGCTCAAAACGCTGAAGCCTTACAGACACCCTCAGGGTTTGGAATCCAGCCTCTGTCTCTTAGTTTCGTAGTTATGGCTAAAAAAAATGATAATCATCTAATGGTGGAAATCCCAGACCTGGATCGCCACCAACATCTAATAGACTGCTCCTTGGCCCGAGGCCGATCTGTCCACCACGTTTCATACAAATCTGTTCATTTTGAGATGTCCTGTTGACAGACAGACAAACAAATGAAGTAATGGGCGAAACCATAACCTCCTTGGCGGAGAGGGAATAATACAACGAGCTGTCAGATATCTTGGTGTGGGTTTGATCTTGTTCCCTTTTACTTTTTTTGTACCAGGATATGATATTGGAGGCATTTTATTTATTTTTAAATTGTTTTGCTCTTTTCCAGCAGCACTGGGACCTGCCCAGTACAACCACACTTTTCTACTGGTGGCCCCTGAGCAGCTCCACTAGAGCAGTCGGAGTTTCAGCGCCTTGCTCAAGGGCTCCTCAACAGTAGCATCTGAGGGAGTGTTGCTCATTTCCCAGCCAGTCCAGGTGGTTCAAACCAACGTCCCAAATCTACTCTAAAAATCTCACCTACAGACCGGCTAACTACCTTTAAAGTTTAAACTGGTACCATCGCATCAACCCAACACTGTCACTATCCCAATTATCCCGTCGCTATAAGTATAAGGTGTGAAACGAACACCAGCCAACTGTTACATTTTTTGTATAATGGCTGAAAAACGTGTCTAATAGCTCTGCGTCTCGCTCGGATAGGTGACGGAGTTTCATTGTAAGATATGAGCCAATATACATCCTACCTCCCAAATACCCAGGAAATATCACCCAGCTGATCCTCATGACAAAGTCACACTTTTATGTTGCTGGAATACATGCAGCTGCAGCCATTCTCTCACATCCCTCGTGCACACACACACACACACACACACACACTTTAAATATCACCGCTCTGCTGCGGTGCCATGGGCCTCCAAACAAATAGATTATATCCAGCTGTGTGGCATTACCCAGGTGGTGCTTTCAAGCACTCTAGAGCAGGCCACCTGATGCTCAAGAACATATGAAATGGCTCTGGTGTGTGTGTGTGTGTGTGTGTGTGTGTGTGTGAGACCGTGCCCTGCTATTCTCTGCCCTCTTAAGTCATTCTCAGTCCTGGTGAGTCTCTCTCCATCTGTTTGCATAGTGGCAGCCCCCCCCCCTCCTCCCTCACTGCTGACAGCCCAGAGGGTCGACCACCTGTAGCGGGACACACACATACGTATATATAGACACACACACACACACACCTCCAACCTGATTCATTCAATCGCCCCTGAGTCCCCCACACCCCCATCTTTTTCCACTATCCACTTCTTATTTACCTGTTGTTTTTGTGTCTTTATGTTTGCGGCGGCGCTCCACTGTGTAGCAAATGACTTGTCCCCGGCTGGGTGGGTAATTTTCCAGTGCCGTCGGTGCTTTCATCCGCGCAGTCTCTCGGGGCGTGGTGTTTATGAATTGACATCATAATCACGTCTGGGACAATTTCTCTCCTTGGGGGGGCGGCGACGGGGGGGTTCGGGTTCATATGCAGATGCAGAACAATGATGGAAATCTGTGACAGAGCCTGTTGGATGAGGGCAGGAGAAGCCAGCGGTAGGGGATAGGTGAGAGAGAGAGACTGACGGGGTGGAATTGAAATAGGAGGATGAGACCGAGACGGAGAGAGACGGGGGAAAATGGAGGGAGAGAAATAACCCACGGCATTTTCATATAGATTAAAGTCAGTTTTGCTACTGTCTGTAACACACTAGTGAGTCGACCTATAGCCACTTCATGAAAGCTGTTTACATTTGCTGCTGTCAGGTAGGTCTGTCCTGGAAAAACTCCTCTGGTGCACAGGAAGTGATGCGTTTTATGTCTCCGGCAAGCAGCAAACAGCGGTTTGTTTGTAATACATAGAAGAAGAACTGGGTAGTTTAGCGTGAGCAGACAAAGAAAAGAGCGCCACCTGCAGAAACTCAAACTCCATCGACAGAAAGACGTCACAGTGCTGGACGCGCTGATGTCGGATTGGAGAGACAAAGATGGAGACTAAATAAAATATATCTTTAAGATGTAAGAGGGGAAGCACAAATGTGAGATATTAACAATAACCTGTTCCATAAAAGACTTTGGTACAGTTGGAAATACTGCAGGTGAGGCTGTTTCTGTTTGGTAGTGTTAGTTTCCATTACCAGTGTAATGGCAGTGGGATTATTGTTGTTTCCCAAGGCGCCGGGCCCCTCCCCTCCGCTACAGCTGAGCCTCCAGTAACAACCTGGGCTTTGTTAGCTCTTCTTAGATTCAAACTTGTTTTTGTCTGTCCTGTATCCTCCAGAGTCTCCAGAGCCGGGTGATGAAATCCAGAGGTACGGTTAGCAGTGTCGAGACACACAGTGGATGGGGGGGGGGGATTAAAACCAGGACTGCTGCAGATGCCTTTTGATGTGAAACCAAGCGGCTCATACAACGCCATACACCAGGAGGAATGAAGGGAGAATCACTCTTCTAATGTCTGACACACACACACTGTAACGTGTGTGTGCATGTGTTACCATTCACATTTTGAATTGTCATCTTCTCTCTCTCCGTCTGTCTTGTCTTTCTCAGTCTGTTGGGCTGGGTTGTTTCCTTCCGTATCACACCCTGCTGAACACAAAGCTTTAACGTCCGCCGCAGAATTGAAACCTTTTATTGGGTGGATAAAAAAAGTTATTACGATTCTCGCTTTCACTGCGCGGGTCATGAATTTTTTTTTTAAACTTTTTTTTTTAATATTTATTTTTTTATTTTTTCTCTCTCCCTCCTCCTGCGCCACAAGTCACGGCCAACGTGGCAAGGAATCCAAGGTCTCTGAACAAATACAGTTAATGAAATGCCGCGAGGGGAGGGAAAGGGGGGGCATTTAATAGCGGCGAGGATCTGAGCTGCTAGCTTGAGATTAGGCTGCTGGGGGTTTTTACTGGGCCATTCCTCCCAGAGCCATCTCTGGGGTTTATGGACGGAATGGTGTCCTGTAAAGTTACGCGGGTGAAGGGACGGAGGATGGAAGTGTGTGTGTGTGTGTGTGTGTGTGTGTATGTGTGATATATGAGCATGTGCTTGCACTAGAGATCGACCGATACAGGTTTTTCAAGGCTGATGCCAATATTTTTGGAGTTAAGATGCCGATAGCTGACATTTTCATGCCAAAAAAAACCCCTATAATTGGGTTTTTTTTTCCCAGAAGTTTGAAAAAATTGAAAAAAGCCTCTAAAATCCATAATAATAACAATAATCTAAACATTCATGCATGCAGTACATGAATCAACCAGGATCAATTCATGGTAAGGGCCTCCCGTGTTGATCAATTGTACAATAAATATGTAATCAAACTGCATCACATCCACCAAGGCCAAGATCGACCTGATCTATCAGTTTGCCGATGGATTGTGGATCTGAGTAGTTCGTCTCTCAGTGTAAACAAAGTGTCCTGTACAATATGAGGCCCCATCCGTCCGTTGTCGGGGGCCGTTGTTGTTGCATTTACAGCTAATCTCTCATCCTCGCCCCCCAACTGCACTCCAACACAGCCTCGCTCGGTGGATCTGCGGCGGTGTCGCTGGGCCGACCACCGCGCCTCCCTCCTCGCGAGCCAATGCGGTGCCATTACCGGCGCCGGCTGCCAGGGGCAATGGGCCGGCTCCATGGGATTGGAATGCAGCCGTGTGTGTGTGTGTGTGTGTGTGTGTGTGTGTGTGTGTGGGTGGATGGGTGGATGGCAGGCAATCTGTCGCTTGTTTACACTTTATATATCACTCTCTGGGTGCTGTAAATCTCTCTCTGTGCCGGTCTCTCTCCCGGTTGGATTACATCTGCTTCTTCCTCTCATCTTTCCCCCTGCTCTCTCTTGTCTTTCTCTCCGTCTCTTGTTCTGTATCCGTTACTTACTATAAATCAGTCCCGCCGTGGCTTCCTCCTCCTGTGATGTCTTCTTGTCGAGCCAGCCACCGGATCACTCCCCTCCCCTGACATCCTTTTAAAAACTTCGAGAGCCGGGGCGAGAGAGAGAGAGAGAGAGAGCGAAATCGCTATTGATCTGCGTTAATGGAAGGCGTGACGGTCCTGCGGGTGCGGTGATGTCACGGGGATGGAGACGGAGACATCCTGACGGGGCGCAGTCTTCCCTGCGCCGGCCGCCACGGAGACGCTCGCCTATACTATCGATCCATCACTTAGGTGTCACTTTCTTCCACTATTGATCGCTCCGCCCCTTAAATCTGGCCAATGACCAGAAAATGACCTGAAATTAGCGCCGGCGATCCGGAGGGGGCGGGGGAGGGGAGGGCTGCCTCACGAACAAGCCACACTTTTCAGGTCACCGCCCGTTATCATGGAAACCTCACATCGCTTACGGGGAGCGGGCGTCTTGACAAACGACAACGACGGCTCCAACAGAAAAATCAATGCTTTTTTTTCTCCCCCCCCTCCCCCACCCCCTCCCGTTGGGGCGAGTAACTCCGAAAGCGTTTTCTCTGCTGCTTTTCAGCTGCATGTATTAATCTTTCAGCAGCTGACTCCTCTCTCTCCTCTCTCTCTCTCTCTCTCTCTCTCTCTTTCTCTCCCTCTCTCTCTCTCTCTCTCTCTCTCTCTCTCTCTCTCTCTCTATCTTAACATCGGGGGGACGGGGGCTTAAGTGGCCGGGAGCTAGCGAGAGGAGCTCACTAAAAAACTGCATCTCTCGCTTTTTGCAGGAGCAGAAGAAGGGAGAGCTTTTGTTATGGATATGGAGAAACTGTACTCTGCTTGCAAATTGATTCTAATTTTAGTTACTCGGGGAGGACGGGCGGTCGGGGATCGCTGTGTTCTGAGAAATGCTTTTAATATGAAAAGTGTAAACAAATACAGTCCTAGATTTTTTTTTTTTTATATAAATTTGATCTTAGATGTTTTTTTTTTGTTTCCTGCTTGAGTGTCAGCAGAAAAGAGCAAATTTGAATCTTTTTGAAACTTGTCATTATTTTTGAAAGCATCTTCCCCTTTACGCTTCGACATGTGACAGTATACTGTATAGCTGCTGTCTTGCTGGTGGTGACATAAAGAACAAACTAGCTAACAAATTGGCAGATTTCCCACCCCCTCCTCCTCCCTAGTCTCCACTCCTCTTGACAATCAATTGATAGATGCAACTGCATAGGGCTCGGAAATATTGTGTTCAATTTGTCGAGTCTGTTCAGTGGTGAGGGAAGGGAGAGGAGTGTTTAAGACTGGCTCCTGGCCCAGACGGCTGGCTACGGGGGATGTTTGTCTAACTTGTCTGATTCAGCTATTGATGGAGGTATTATTTGCAGTTGGAGTGAGGATGGGTTGCAGCAGATTGTGTGGAATAGGAGGGATTTTCTCAGCTCCTGGCTCACGGATAGGGCTAAGAGACAAAATAATCCCTCTACAAGTGCAATATGAACGAAATCCTCGACGGGGGGAAAATCAAATGTTTACTTGGACATACAATTTCACCCCCTCCATTACTGCCGAGGCTTTTTTGTGGAAAACACACTTTTTTTTTTCTCCCGTCTTTCCCCCAGTGCTGTTTTGATATTGACTGATCTGAGAAGAACACACAAACACACAAACACACACACACACACACACACACACAGAACATCAGAAGAAGTTGAGAGCTGACTAAGCTCTGTTCCCAACAACCCACTGTTGTGTTTTCTTACGGCAGTAGTCCTACACCTCCCACTGTTCGGCTGTTCTATGCTGTTTCATGGCAGCTGTATTCTCCTCTAACATGAAATCTCACGCAAACCCATGTTTCACATTTCACATCTCCATTACAACACCCAAATAGATCACTATACACGTAGCTCTCCTAACCGTAAACCTCCTCCTCACCGACTGACTTCACGAAAAGGTTTGCTTGTTTGGGTTGACGTGGCCTCCTGCACGTTCGCTGTCCGTGCAATGCATGCTGGGTATGCTGACGGACAGCTCTGCAGTTGCTTGAGTACCTTTACTTGAGTACCTCCCTAGCGAAGCCGCTGCTTGTCGTTTAAACGGTACACCCTGCTAGGTCACCCCCGGGTGTTGCTCATTGTGCGGTGGCCTTTTTGTGGCCGTGGCCGCGGCGTCGTGATGGGGATGGCGCGGGCGTCTCGGAGGAGCAGTGGGCCGCGCTCTCTCTTTAAACGCCGCCGAACCCCGGGGACGAAACACTCGCGCTCAAAGTGTCTTTCCGTGTCGGGGCAGGACGGGGCTGTTTTGTTACCGGGTGACTTAAAAATAAAAGCCCCTGACCTTGACTGGGCGACGGTGACAGAAGCAGAAGGGGAGAGGTGAGATGTGAGAGGTAGTGTGGGAGAGGGAGACTTGGGTGAATGGAGGAGAGAATGTAGTTCAGTGATGTGTGGTGTTATATAGCTAGATCATTACATTTTAAGGCAGCGGATCAACTAGGGAGACCAGAGAGCTGGCATCACATCCAGATAAACCCATCATTAATTAGGCCTATAGGTCATCGGGACTGCGCGGTATCTGTTCTTGTTTTCCCGCTGCACTGCACATGAATAGGGGGGGGGGGGCGATGAGAGAAAATATGCAGGTTGAAAACTTGACTGACGGCTCCTGAGGAAACACAGAAAAGGCAGCAAGGGAATAAATGTAAAATACGGTGCGAGGCAAAAAGGTGTAGGCATGACAAGAAAAGGGAGGGGAGGGCACAAGCCATAAAATAAGAGGAGGAAACACAGCAGGAGCTAAAGTGCCCCTTTCACAGTGCTTCTTTCATGTTGCAAACTCTAGCCTATTTTATAGCTCTTTCTTGTCTCCCCCGGCCCATTCTTTGCCAATGCAGCCTTCAAAGTCAAATGGAAGTGGATTACTCAAGAGGGAGTCGGAGGGACTGTAATGATGTCATCCGTCTCCTGTCATCAGCGACAGAACGGGAATTTGCCGCGGCGTTGTTTTTGCGAACGCCGTGCAGATGTTGGTTAAAGTTTCATGGTTCTTGATGAACATCAAAAGGAGCCTGCTGCATCTCTTCTTCGAGTGGCGTTACCGTTCAAGTGTGTGTGTGTGTGCATTCCCCTATGTATGTTTTCATGCGTGCGCCCACGTACTGGAGCTCAACATTGATATATCATAAATTGAACTAACAAGATTCTTGCCATTTCCAATAAAGTACATCGGTGACTGTGCAGCATCGACCCCACGGTAACAATGCAGCGATACGCATCTCGGGGCCTGTCTGACACCGTGACCGAGATAACAATTATCCCCCCCCTCCGCACACAGCCAATCACGCCGCGTTATTACGACACATTGTCAGTAGCCGGTTTCTTTGCCCTCTTCCTGACTCCTCTGGAACATAAGAAGCAGCCCTTTCATGAAAGATGAAACACCTGCCAGAACGGGGAGACGTCTACATCGGTTGTCGAGCGAAATGGGAATTTACTTCGGAAGTCCGGGAACAGTGAGAGCGGCCCGACCTTAAACGACGGCAGGTTAAACGGAGGATTTTTCGCTCGATCGGATGTGTTCTTGCGCAACGTGACGGATACGCGGGACAAAGCGCAGCGCAGACAATGACAGTTTTACATGAGGATAATAACAACAAATCTAAAACCGGTCCATTACGTCGTCTTTATCCTCGGGAAGAAAAGCGAGGATTTCCACCTATAAAAAATGTAATCTGTTTGAGTTGTCCTTGTACTGTAGCGAAGGAGTGGACTCATCAAATACAGTTAAATAAGGGCCCTGTCCTTGCTCTCCGTCATCTCTCGGGAGAGACGTAGCAGCAGGGAACGCTGAAGCCAATGGGCTAGTCTCCGCCGCGCAAACGACCGCTAGGCTAATTGGACGGCTGTAAACGTTAATGTGAAACTGTGCGATTCCAAAGCAGTTCTCCTCCTTTTCCTCATTTCAACTAGCAAAGACAGACCCCCCCCCCCTCCTCCTTTTGTAATGGAATTAATGAAGGAATAGAAAATGACCTGGTTTGAGAATTAAGCGAATGTGATATGTGGTCTACAGTAATTAGGGCCTACACAGTGAAGACTGTGAGCGCTTAGTGGAAGACTATTCCCATGCGGACCAGGACATAATTATGATGGGATTTCTGTCTCTTCTTCCTCTTCGTGATGAAAAGGTTTTTATTGTTCCGCTGACTTTTAAAAGAAAAAAAAAAAAAAAAGAGAAAAGGAGGGATCAGCATCGGTTGATGAAAGGGAGCTTTCAGAAAAGTGCCGCCGCCGCACAAAAAAAAAGTCTCCGGTTTCATCTCAGTGGCGCACCATCACTCTCCCCGTTTTTTTTGTTTTTTTTTTGTCTCGCTGTCCTCGGCCTCTCTGCTTCTTCCCCGCTGCCTTTAACTCCCCGAGACGCGCGGTGGTCGAGCCACATCACCAGCCGTAAAGGAAATTCACGGGAAGGTGTGTAAAGATTTTTTTTGTCAGTGCATTGTGATCTCCTGCGATGCGCTCCACAATGGATGTCAGCGCTCCTTAGAACGAGACAATGGCACGTCGTGTTGTTTTGCTGAGCTTTTAAAAAAATGTGTGTGTGTGTGAGCGCAGGTTCTGCGTTATTGTGCGGCGGGTTTGGCTGACAGCCTGCTGTTTCCTGTGGGATGTGGCATTACCCACCAGTGTCTATTTCAAAGAGAGCATCCCTAATCCAGCCTGTTTTGTTGTCCCGCCGCATAAAGCACCTCCACAAGGAACTTAAGTCGGGGAGAACTTCTCCAAAGCCTGACAATGCTGTTTAGATTCAAAGCCCCAAGTCCACATTGTACTAGACAAAAGCTGCTCCGCAAACTACACTACCCATAACCCTCCTCTTCGGCGTAGGGAAAAGACAGCAGCTGCTGTGCAAGGCGACAAACTGATGCAGTACCGTACAGAATCCATAAGGGAGTCTTTAAACCGGGGGCCCTTATTGGTGGTTGCTCCTCTGACTCCACCGCCGTGCCCTCTCACTGATGCATGCATTTCAAACACATTCATAATGACATATTCTCTGGCTTGCAGCAGGAGCGTTTTGGTGGCCGGATGTATTGAAGGACAGAAACCGACGGCGTTAGATGTCACCGCGACAAAGCGCCCATGAAAGGCGCCGGCCGAGGGCTCTCTGTGGAGCCGCACAGCTCCAGAGGACGGCTTGCATTTCAAATAAAGACCAGAGAGTGCTGGTTACACATGCATGTGCACACACACACACACACACACACACACACACACACACACACACACAGAGCAGGGGCTTTTTGTTATGGAAAGCAGGGTATAAATAAGCCAAATATGATGAGGGAGGTGTTTAACAGAACACAACCAAAAGGGTTCATGGATCCATTTATCCTCCCTCGATAGTAATAACAGGATGGATTCACTGGGAGGCATTTATATTTCTGTGTGTGAGCCAGATTTATAAGTCACAGAAATAATTTGTGTGTGTGTGTGTGTGTGTGTGTGTGTGTGTGTGTTCCTCTGCCTAGTTAGCTTGCCTGTGCCCGTATTATCTGGTTTCATAACTGGTCTGGGGACGCGCTGGGTTTTTTTTCGCCACCGAGGCTGGAAAACGGTTTCCTCCGTTCCCCAATTAAGCACGTCGGCACGCTAGCGTCGGTTGAACATGGCAAACTCATGTCATACTTCTTCTCACACACTGAATCCATGGAAGTTTGGCTGGGGCCTAATTACTCCTTTGAGAAATGTTGCATGCATCCCTGCACACACACACACACACACACACACAAAATGTATTACTTTATATGTATTTTGTACTGTACACCTAGTGGACTTTGACATCAAATTACTCTTAATAGGGCGACTGAGCTGAACAGGTCTATAACGAGCCGGTGCTACTTCACGTTACACACGCCTCATAAACGAGGCGGCGGGTTTTACAAGCCTGTGTCCTTGTATTCCCACTTGACAACGCTTGACATGTTTACAACACTGCTCAGTTATCTGGGTTACACCTTTCCAACAGTTCTGTGATTATTAAAACCGATGAGACACATGCAGCAGGCAGCCTCGTGTGCGCAAACCCTCAGGAAACCTGCACATCTGCCACTAAACACTGAACTGTGATGCTGCCGGAAGCAGAGCTGCTGTGCTGCTTTACTCCATAAGATAGTGACTAGAATGGTGCGTTCTTTTACTCAGGATAGTGTGGTTTTATTAAATACCTTTTCTCTAGTCGGCGGTTGTTCTGCGTTGAAATGATCCATGACGTAACACGTCACTCTGCACATCCTGCACACTATCCGTGCTAAACTCTGTGCTAAGTACTTTAAAAATATACTATAACAGGACTTTAAAAATTCAGCCACAGCAGCCACAGAACTGTACAGTCCTCTACAGCTGCTTAACTTCCCCTTACCTCCCTGCAGCCATTACCCGTGGCCACGGGAGATCAATCTCGGGGATCTGAGCCCTGACTGCTGCGATAAAACCCTGCTCGGGGTCAGAGCAATGACTTTGACCCTCCGGAGTCTGTCGAAACGTTCCGTCTCACTCCTCATCTTTTCATCGCGGCTGAAAAGAAAGGATGACGGGGGTGGTATTTATCTCGTCGGGGGGACAGATGAGAGCTTTTGTTTCCCGGGGTCGGTGACACTGAGGCAGGACGAAGGGACACGCCTTGCCCGGTGCCTTATCAGATCAAAAAACTCACGTCCGTCCTCCAAATTACCTCTCCGGAAGCTCTAAAAGTTTTTTAAAAAATGCCCCCGTCCGGAGCGGTAATTGTTCCCGCCGCTGACGGCCGGTGGGTTGCAGGGAAAGAGGAGAAGATGGACGAGGCCGGTGAGCGTGAGAAAGTGGAAAAATCTGCCCCAATTGCTTTTTTATGTAGACCTCGCCGCCGAGTGCGCGAACAACAGCGGAGGGAGGGTGTTGTGAATGCGGCTCGGATCGATAGAACGTGGTAATGGCGCTTCAAAGGACATCGTCGGCTTTGCTTTATGGGCTTTCTGCTTTGCTGAACAGGCGACGAAAGGGGAGTCAGAGAGAGGGCGCTCAAACGTTCACCACTAGCGTACCGGTATACCCGGTATACCCGGTATTCCATGCGCAGTGCTCACAGAGGAGCAATTTCCCGGCTGGTGTGTTGCCGCTGGAGACAAACATACCTGTAAGCATGTTTAGAAAGCTCACGCATGAACTGGCCTGATTCTGGAGAGCCATTAAAAGGCCCACGCCATTTATTTTTTTCCATTTGGCCTATCATCCCAACACTATTCATCAAAAGCCTTTTTTTTTTTCCCCCTCGGTTTGCGATAAGTGGAGGGAATTGAGTGAAACAGCCGGCCGGCGGGTTTGTTTGTTGTCACCCTCTGCTGCTCACCTGCAGTAACGTTGGGTCTGTCAGGGACTGGATGGCTTTCTGCAGTTCCAGCGCTATTCAACCTGGGAGGCCACTGCTGCACTGCTGCTGTGCAACAATGCATCTCTCGGGTCCATTACGCCCACCCATCTAAGGTACACGCACAAAACACACACACACACACACACACTATTGAGGTGCTTTAAAAGGGCCCCGGCAAATTGGCTGTGATTATTGTGGTTACTGTGATTGCTATCATCGTCCCCCATCACCAGCCATTATCAGCGGAGCATTTCCCCGCGTGCTCCTTTCAGCTCGGCGCTCTGTTTACCCTAATGTGAGCCGGGGGGAACATAGGAGAGAGGCGTCTTCCATAAACACCTTGTTATCTCTCACTCCTTCTCTAATTTTCTGTCTAT
Source organism: Hoplostethus atlanticus (assembly GCA_034670405.1). Classification (NCBI taxonomy): domain Eukaryota; kingdom Metazoa; phylum Chordata; class Actinopteri; order Trachichthyiformes; family Trachichthyidae; genus Hoplostethus; species Hoplostethus atlanticus. The sequence continues at coordinate 2,386,134 of JAXDDX010000025.1, forward strand.
TCTATCACTCGTTCTCGTTTCCCCCCCCCCCGCCACCTCTCGATGGGCTGCGTGGGACCGAGCCGAGCTCCAGCTGTAAAAAAAGGGAGGCAGCGCGGCCTGTGTTAATATATGTTTGTTTTGGCCGTGTTGTTTGTTACCGAGCGCCCCAAAGTGGTACTAATGCGTGCTTTTACAAATACAGGAGTTTAATATTTAAAGGGTAAACTGAGTGTCTGTCTGCCCCCCCCCAGACACGCTCACACACACACACATATAAACACATAAAAAAAACACATAGCTGCAAATAATTTACACCGATGTACACACATTTTTGCTCTTTGCCTCTGTGTTTTTTTTTTGTCTCTCTCTCTCTTTGCTCTCCCTCGCCCCTCTCCTCTCCTCGGCCTCAGCCAAAGCACTCAGTCAATTCTGCCCAAATGGGATTCTTACAGTCCAAATAGAGAAGATTGAAATCGGGGAGGGGGGGGGGCGCGTTTGGAGGGTGGTTAAACGTGTCGGCCAGTTAATGCTTCCTCAAGCAGAGAAAACAGAGAGAGATTCCAAGTCATATTTAAACTTCATTTCCCCCCGCATCCCCACGCCCCCGAGCAACACACAACCGCGGCCCCGGACCAAAGTAAAGCTCGACTTTTTTTCCCCCCCCGCCCTCCTTCTGTTGTGGCGTGTCCTGCGATGCGATAAGCACGAAAGCCTTGAGGATTTCTAACGGATGCTCGCCGACGGGTTCAGAGGAAGAACCAATCGCGCGTCTCGCCGTTATTGGAGGCCCCAATCACAATCCCCCGTTTATTGGTTTGCAATCCTGTCCGCCGCACGATCTCATCTCAAAAAAGGTGGCAATTTTGGCATTTGAGCGGGTGGACACGTTCTACCGCCGTCAAGGTGATTTTGTCTGTGTCTGTGTGTGTGTGTGTATGTGTGTGTGTTTCTGAGTCACACCCTGCAAGTGACATGTCGTCTCTCTCTGTGATCCGCCATCTTATCCAGTCCTTGAGACACAGATGTCAGAAATGAGCCGTGATGTGTGTGAGAGTGTTTGAATGTGTCTGTCTTGCGAGAGGTGTGAATCTGAGGTGCAGCAGATAAAGCCTGGCTTGTGTCATTGTGTCATTGCCTGCTGCCGCCTGAGCACACACACACACACACACACACACACACACACAGACACACACACACGCAGGCACCTCACTTCCCACCAACCTTTCTTGTGCAAAGCTTTTATCAGCAATTCATTTCCCAGTATCTGAGCCATCAATCATTCCAGCTTGTCCTCAGATGCAGCAGAGAGAGGGAGAGATGTATACACAAGGAGACACAGCCTTAGACAGGCAATGAGAGAGGGGGGCTTTTTAATTAAGATCGCAATCGACAGGCACTTTTAAGAGATGAAACTTTGCCTCATTTCTGGAAGTGTTTGATCCTGAGCTGAGTGCGCCACAGCTGGCCCCGGGTCCCGTTCGTCCTCAGAGCGCTGAGTGAGTTGCAGAAAGGGCCCCGCCATTTTGGAAGTTTTGATGACATCTGGTAGGTGTGTCTGAGTTATACAGGTTTTGAGGTTTTTTTTAGTTTGTCTCCATCTTTGTCTCTCAGCATCACTGCGGTGTTTCTTCACTGCTCTTCCCAGAGATCACCTGTCAATCAAACAGTGTGTGTCCAGTACTGTGACGTCTTTCTCCTTGGATTTTTCTGTTGATGGAGTTTGAGTTTCTGTAGGCGGCGCTCTTTTCAACCACGGTGGCTATCGCTCCTCATGCTAACTACCCAGTTCTTCTTCTGTTTATTCCAAACAGAATGCTGCTGCTGCTGCTGGAAACATAAAACGACTGTTGTGTTACTGTTGCGTTACATCAATCGGCGATGGACAGTTGTAAAACTGACATTTATTGATATGAAAATGTCACAGATTATTGCTTTAATATGCCAGACACTTTTGATTTCCCTTGCTGCAGAGTTTAGTTACACAAATGCCTTTTTTTAAACCAGTAAACCATCGCCCTAATGGTGCAGGCAAACCTTGCCTTGAAAAGGAGCAGCAGTCTTTTTCATGAACCCAGTGGCAATGAGCAGTGAGGTAAAACACACAGCACCTGCAAGAAATACAGGGTCCGCTCACAAATTGGCATTCTGCGCGTCAGCGGGCACTCTGGCCTCACTTTTTTTTGGTGTTTTTCTATTTATTCAGAGCATCGCCCGGTCAGAGCACGGCCAAGGGGGGCGGTGCCGCAGACCCGTCTGGCGTTCACAGCGGCAGCAAGCAGTATCCAACTAACTGGTTCAACTCACTGCTAAGCCAGCAGACAATTAACAGTTTAAACAAGTCTGTACATAGTAGACTGCATTTAGTTTAAATATGGAGATGAGGAATTATTGATACTTTTCATCTTCCCCTTGTTAAATGTGTTAGCTGAACTGTGCAGAAATCCCTCTGACATCTTGCCCTCTGTTGCAATAGACCCAGAATGCTCTGTTTTTTTCAAATGGAGCACCAGATAACATCCGTCCTCATCCTCTGCATCACATACAAACACATGCACTGATGCACTGATAGATATAGATAGATGTATAGATAGATAGATAGATAGATAGATAGATAGATAGACAGACAGATGATAGATGTATAGACATGATAGATAGATAGATAGATAGATAGATAGATAGATAGAGAGATAGAGAGATAGAGAGATAGATAGATAGATAGATAGATAGATAGATAGATATATGTATAGATAGATGTATAGATAGATAGATATGTAGATAGATGTATAGGTATAAAGATAGATAGATGTATAGATAGATAGATATGTAGATAGATGTATAGATAGATAGATAGATAGATGTATAGACAGATAGATAGATAGATAGATAGATAGATAGATGTATAGATAGATAGATAGATAGATAGATGTATAGATAGATAGATAGATAGATAGATAGATAGATAGATGTATAGATAGATAGATAGATAGATGTATAGATAGATAGATAGATAGATAGATAGATAGATAGATAGATAGATAGATGTATAGATAGATATAAAGATAGATAGATGTATAGATAGATATAAAGATAGATAGATGTATAGATAGATAGATATGTAGATAGATGTATAGGTATAAAGATAGATAGATGTATAGATAGATAGATAGATATAAAGATAGATAGATGTATAGATAGATAGATAGATATAAAGATAGATAGATGTATAGATAGATAGATAGATATAAAGATAGATAGATGTATAGATAGATAGATAGGTATAAAGATAGATAGATGTATAGATAGATAGATATAAAGATAGATAGATGTATAGATAGATAGATAGATAGATAGATAGATAGATAGAGAGATATATGTATAGATAGATAGATGTATAGATAGATAGATAGATAGATAGATAGATAGATAGATAGATAGATAGATGTATAGATAGATATAAAGATAGATAGATGTATAGATAGATATAAAGATAGATAGATGTATAGATAGATAGATATGTAGATAGATAGATAGATAGATAGATAGATAGATAGATAGATAGATAGATAGATAGATAGATAGATAGATAGATAGATAGATAGATAGATAGATAGATATGTAGATATATGTATAGATAGATGTATAGATAGATAGATATGTAGATATATGTATAGATAGATGTATAGATAGATAGATAGATAGATAGATAGATGTATAGATAGATAGATAGATAGATAGATAGATAGATAGATAGATAGATAGATAGATAGATAGATGTATAGATAGATAGATATGTAGATATATGTATAGATATATGTATAGATAGATAGATATGTAGATAGATGTATAGGTATAAAGATAGATAGATGTATAGATAGATAGATAGATATAAAGATAGATAGATGTATAGATAGATAGATAGATAGATATGTAGATAGATGTATAGGTATAAAGATAGCTAGATGTATAGATAGATAGATAGATAGATATGTAGATAGATGTATAGGTATAAAGATAGCTAGATGTATAGATAGATAGATAGATAGATATAAAGATAGATAGATGTATAGATAGATAGATAGATAGATAGATATGTAGATAGATGTATAGGTATAAAGATAGCTAGATGTATAGATAGATAGATAGATAGATATAAAGATAGATAGATGTATAGAGATGGATGTTGTAGATAGATAGATTCTGACAGCTTTGGGTTCCACTGAGTGTGAATGTTATTATCACTTTTATCCCAGTCGGCGCTGAGAGTGACAGAGAGGCTTTTACAGCTCATCACTGAAGTACGATTATGTTGGGAGAATGAAACGGGGGGGAAAATCAGCCTCTCGCTTCGCACAGAGGTCACATTTCAAAGGGAACACGGACATTTGAATATACCTTTGAGTCTGCACTGTCCTTCAGCTGGCGATAGTGTCTGCCTGCATAATGACAAACACAACCTTCACTACTTTCATCTCCCACCATTTGTTCTCGTTTCCCTTCTTCTTTGCGTTATTACCGCGGCCGCCCCATTGTTCTTATTCATCTTTACTGCATGCTTGATTTGTTTGGTCTTGCAGATCTGTGGAAGTCTTTGTTACAGCTGTTGGGAGAACATTAGGTTTTAATTTGGCTAGACGCCGCGTCTGCGTCGATGCACTCTGCAAAGCAAATGATGCTGAGCGGGACTTTCTCTTGGAGGGAAAGTCAAATTAAAGATGGATGGAAACTTCCAGTCCAGTATTAAAGTGGTAATCTGCAAGGTACTCATTCTTTTGATCTAGTCTCCATCTTTGTCTGTCAGCCTCGTCGCTGTGGTGTTTCTTCACTGCACTTCCCAGAGATCACCTGTCAATCAAACAGTGTGTCCAGTACTGTGACGTCTTTCTCCTTGGATTTTCTGTTGATGGAGTTTGAGTTTCTGTAGGTGGCGCTCTCTTCTCTGTCTGTTCAGCCACGGTGGCTATCACTGCTCATGCTAACCACCCAGTTCTTCTTCTATTCGCTATCCAAACAAACCTCTGTTTGCTGCTGTTGAACGTAAAACGCATCACTTCCTGTGCAATTTTGTAGTTTAGAAAAAGGTTGATTCGTTTTGGTCACACACTTTGTCATACATTTTACTTTTATTTCAGTTTTCATCAGCAAGATCAATGCTATTTTTAGACTAGTTTTCCTCATTTTTCATCGTTTCTCTCAATTGTACCAGGTAATAGCAAACAAGGCAGATCTGCACATATTTCTGTACCTATGTTACCTGTATCAGTAACTCTGGCAATGTGAATACCTTACAATGAATGTACATACACAATATATATGTTTATTTGTTCTTCCATCTGTATACCTGATAATGTGAATTGCTAGCAATGCACACTCAACCTGCAAATCTGTCAATGACCACCCTGTATCTTGATTTATCATCTAGTAACTAGTGGCAACTACAACACGTTGGTTTTACAATACTTTGGATTTCTTTTCGTACAGATCGCGTTGACGTACAGCCAAGCGGTATCAATAAACCCAAGCACAATTGCTCGATTCAAACTGTTCCAGTCAGCAAAAAGCAAAAAAAAACTTCAATACTTCAAAGAAATTTCCACCCTTTTTTTTTTTTCAGGAATCAATCTGGTCAGGGCTAGACAATGCTTGCAGTAGGCACAGGAGCCCATTTCTTTCACCGTGGCAATTAACGAGGCTTGTTAACATCAAAGGCACACTTTCAAACAGAGAGTGTGCTAACCTCACAGGGGGATCGATAAGTTCAAAAAGCCAGGCCTTTAAACACAACCTGATCTCAGACCACCAAATGGCGATGGAACTTCTAAACCGACAATTGACTGAGATTCTGCAGTTTTTTATCAGTGTTGATGAGAGCTGATGGACCCATCTTTACTTATTGTTAGTGTTGTATAATATAAGAAATATAATTATTCCTATTCTTTATATGATTTAACGTAAAAGTGATGCCTATTACCTTTTGATAACTATTCTCTTTGTGGTTTTTGGCAACCAAAACATTGCCCTTCAGTCTAGCCGTCGTTGTTTGAAGCCCCCGTTGCTGCTTTAATCTTGTTAATGTCATTTAAAAAAAAAAAAAGGTTTCTCTGAAATTTGCAATGCATCAAGATCACTGTGTTAAACAAAATACAGTTTGGCGCTCGTTGAGATCATATTTAATGTCATACTTGTGGTTGTTTTGATGTTCCCCATGAGTAAATCTGGCTTCCCTTCAAGTAAATGTGACAGAGACACAGAAAAGCCTCTTTCCCCCGGAAACCCTCAATCACTCATGGATTTGTCAAAAAGTTTCACTCCCAGACACATTTTCATGTAGCTTCAACTTCCTCAGACGAAAGGAAATGGGCAAATGTAATCCCTTTTCTGATGGGCGCACAAGCTAATCTGCTTACTTCTTCCATTGTGGATTGACTAGGCGATGGCAGAGAGGCAGGTGATAAAAGAAAAGTGCAGAAAGAGAGGTTTATTTTACTTTCTCCACTTCACTCTTCCTCGCCCGCCTCCTCCTGGGAGACCGACTATAGCTGCTGCTGGATTATCCTGATGTCTCCCATTCTCTCTCTCTATTTCCCTCTATCTCCTCCTCACCGGGGTCGGCTTTGATCCCCTCGCTCCTGGAAGTTTTTTGTTTTTTTTTGGCGTTTGCCATATGATGTAGTCTTGTTTTGTTTTTCGACGTCTTATCTCTGGCGGGAAGCGCGGCGGCGGAGGGGAATGCGACCTTGCCCGACACGTCGCTGGGGTGGCAGGCAGAGGTGTCGTGTTTTAGACTTGTTGTTTTTTCACGTTTTAGACTTTTTTATTTTTTTTTTCCATTTGCCGATAAAGTCTGTCAAGTGGAGTGGAGGAATATCTGAGGATAACGTGATTGGACGGCGCAGAGGGGTTCTTTCGCTGCATCGCCAGTCGGGGAGATTAGCGTCGACGGGCGAAGATGGTCCACTCCCTGGTCATTTACAGTGTCTATCGTTTTCCTCTGCACCGCACTGGCACTCCTCATTCATTCTAAAGCCCGAGCTGCAATAGTATTAGGTCAGAAAATAGAGAGCCGCTCCATAAACTGCATATCATTTCGCTCTCGCCCCCGAGCGACGGGAGACACCGCGGCGTGAGAGACGGGAGGGCAGGCGGGCCACGAACAGAGCAGCAATGAGTGAGATGAAGATAAAGAGAAGGACCGCAGCCCCCGCCCCCGCCCCCGAACTGCCATCTCCAGCTTAAGCGCGCGTGGCACTTTATTGTGCGAATCGCTCATATTTCTTTATAGGTTTTCATAAAAATCAAATGAAAGCAAGGGGCTGTAATTGTGAGGAATGGAGACGCCTCAGACCGTCGAGATAAATGAGCCGCGGCCGAGCTTATCGGATTTAACAAACCAATCCGTCTGCAGCGGAGAGGAGCTTGAACTGTGTTTTAGAAGTGCGATGCTGAACTTCAGGAAGGTGTGTGTGGTAGTGCTTTACCTGTTTTCAAGCACTCCACAGCACGCCCCCAAACAATCCCAAACATTTTCCATCTCGTCGCCTCCTCCGATGCCGCTCCCAGCAGCCCCTGCTTTTTGTAGACGTGCCCTTCACCGCAGCGGTACAAGTGAGCGGTGAGGTCGCCGGCCCGCGGGGAGGCGTAATACACTCCCCTCTATCGCGAGCTAATGCCAGCGCCACTCCTCGGCTAGCTTATTTATGTATGTATTTATCATTTTATTACGAGGGGTTTCCGCTGTGATGGATGAATATTGCCCCCGTGAGAATTAGTCTCACAGCCATGTGTGGGGAAAGATACCGGCCAACTGAACAGCAACGCCGGTTAGTTTGCTCTGCAACTATTTATTTTTTTATTTTTTTAAATGAAATACTGACTCCACGATGAGAGGCAGAAGGAGCGAAAAAAACAACATTAACAAGATTAAGAGAGGAGACGCCGCGGATCATAACGATGAGTATTAAAAGCAAGTAAAGGGAGGGTCTGGATGTGGTAGTGGGGCTGCCAAGTGGTCAAGTTGTAGTGCAGTGAGATAATGTAATTATTTGTGGAATTATGGCTGTGTGTGTGTGTGTGAGAGAGAGAGAGAGGGAGAGAGGGAGAGAGAGAGAGAGCTTGAACGAATGCCAGAGGCTTTAAACTCTCCACTCAACCAACAGAGGCCTTCCCTGTCACCCAGTTTATATTAGGATGGACATTGACGGACTGACACACACACACACACACACACACACACACACACACACACACACACACACGCGTGGCTGAAGGGGGTGGTTGAGTTAAATATGGGTTCTGTCAGGGGGGAGAATGCATCTAGACAGCCGTAAACAAGCAAGCTAAAAATACCAGCAGCCCTTAAACGGCCAGGAGGGGAGGAAAGTGAGAGGAAAGACTGTCTGCTTTTTAACACCTCTCTCTCTCTCTCTCTCTCTCTCTCTCTCTCTCTCTCTCTCCCCGTCATGTTTCCTTTTCATCTCTAAACATTATGCAGTCGTCTGGAGCTCTGCCAAGCTCACACACACACACACACATTGACTTCAAAAAAATGCTAGGCTCTCCCGCGGCAGTGGAAAGCGTACGTGAACACACCTCGAGCTCAAAGCTGCCGTTTTCACCCGTGGTGCATTCAAGAGCTCTGCGTGCGTTACACGCGAGAGATGGAGGGTAAAAATCCACCAGGGGACAATATGTGCATACACTCATGTCCTCCACATCAATCTGAGGCCAGCACGGCTCTTCCGTAAACACACACGCACAAACACATGCATCCTCCCATGCCAACCCTGCTGAAAAAACCTTGAGGGCCTTTCTGGTTAATGCTGCCCATTACTTTCCCTCGGCGGTGGTGGATGGAATTTCTGTCCGCCTCGCACTCTCTTGTGTGGAGCACTTTGGGCTAAATAGTCCAAATAACACGGGTCTAAAAGCATCAAGAGCAGCTTGAACAGCTTGCCTTTTACCTTTTCAGAAGCCTCTGCTCTCCTGGCCACTTTAGTCTCTGTGTCCTCCCCACTTTCCGCCTTTTAACCGCGTTAGAGGGCCTCTCTCCCAGCATGCATTGCGACGCTATCAAAGTCGCCCACTTGTTAATCATGGGACGACGGAGGTGTGAAATGTGAGTGTTCACACTCGGCAAAGTGCCGCCGCCGCAGCTTTTTTTTTTTTTTTTTTTGGTTAGTTACAAGTCGGCCATTTTGAATAACGCAGGTGACTTTTCCCACGTCTCAAAGACCAATTAGAGTCCGTTAGCTCATCCCTGTGGCGGTTATCCCTCCCGATCGGAAAACTGTATTCTCACCGGTTCATTTGTGTTGTTTTGGGCCTGAGCGAGGTGTCATGCAGCACAAATAGTCTATCTTTGTTCTGCTACTGTATTCAATTATTCAATCTTAACCCCTCCCCCCCCCCCCCACCTACTCGGATGACACGCGCGAGTAACAACCCCCATTTAAATGTTGCAAATGACAAATAAACCGGAGTGTGGCGCCGGCAGCCCCTCGAACTCCAAAAGTTGCGCCCGCAGTGATTCGCCGTGAGCGGGGTAGACGCGCTGTCAATAAGCCTAATTTAACACGCGGCAGGACAGGCTGGCTTCAGAAAAAACGCTGCCGATTGTGCTCGGTTTGGGAAAATAACAAGGCGGTCGATTTGTTTGTACCCCCCCCCCCCCCCCCCCCCCCACCCCCTCCCTCCTGTCTGTACTGCTGTTTATGGCCAGGAGGCCGACAGTGAGCTTTAGCTTGTCAGGTCATCAGTCTAAACGCTAATTAGAATTGTCTCCCCCCTGGTGTTGGTGTGTGTGTGTGTGTGTGTGTGTGTGTGAGAGAGAGAAAAAGAAAGCGAGTAAACCTCCATCTCCTCGTGGCTCTCAATGTGAATGACAGAAACTCTTAATTGTCCATATTTGCAAGTTCAAATAAATTGCCCTCTAATTGGATAGCAGTGAAGTGACCGCGGCCACAGCTGGCCAGGAGTGATAACACTACCAGGGTGCCTCAACTCTCTCTACCAGCCTTTTGTTTTTTTATGGTGAATTCAAGTTTTACCTACCTTATGTCAGTCAGCATCAAACCAATGTAAGTTGCAGAACCTCTTCAAAATAAAACGTAACTAATAACAGTGAAAAACATTTGCCGTTTCATCACCGTTGTCACGTGGGTGGAGAAAAAGTCTATGACCCTTTGGCTTGTTTTTACATGACATTTTGGAGAGGCGGGGTTTCCACCTGACCCAGGAAGTTGAGAGGTTGTTGGGATTACGTAAAGTTATTATCTTGAGTCGGACGTCTTCTCTCACTCTGATCCCGAGCAGGAAGGTTGTGACCTCCAGTCCAATGTGAGCTGTAATTAGGGAGTGATGATCACATTATCACATTATCCGGTCTTTACCCTCTTCACCAACTGTCCCGAACTGGCAAACAGCCATTAGGATCTTAATAGGTGGTATGTGCCGTGCTGCATGGGCCAGAGAGGACGCTGGAGAAAACATGGTGTGTGTGTGTGTGTGTGTGTGTGTGTGTGTTTTGGGAGGAGGTTTGTGTCTGTCAGCACTCGGAAGCAAATCTCCGTTTTTAAAATCTGTGTTATTTTGTTCAGGGGTCTGGACCCAGTCGCGTGACGTCGGTGCCTCTTCCTGCAGAGGCTGCTTGTTGATATTCCCTGTGATTCGGGGAATCATCCAGATAGGTGTCAACCAACCCGGCTAGGTCGAGCCCAGGGTTAGACCTGCCCGTACGCGGGTATGGCTCCATGCCACGGACGCTAATAAAGCCACGATGTACGATAAAGGTCAAACGCTTGATCCCATTACCCTTCGTAAGGAGAACGACGGTGACGGCCTGCCCTCCCCCCCCGGTTGCCTGATGGGGCAACACGGTGAATTGTGACGGCCTCGACTGCTAATAGGATCTTAAATCACTTCATAATCTACATTATTTAACAGGCCTTCATCTCGTGGCGTCGGTCTGTATCGGTTGAGTTTAAGTGACATTGCCGGTTCTTCTTCTTTTGATGTCCTTGACGCGGCGTCGAGGCTAGTCCGCCACTCCCCCCACACACACCGTAGCGGCGTCACACATACAAATGACATTCTCTGCAGCTGATGGGCCGGTCAGGGAGCATTACCGGCGTTTAACGGGCGTCGGTGTGAATCCCAGCCGTCGGTGATTTAAATGTAAACGTCGGCGGTTTCCCTGCAAGGGGCTCTTGAGAACACATTTCCAGCTATCTCTACTTATTCCTCCCCCCCATTGCTCACCGCAGTACGATCACGCAAACATTTCTAATTATCTCTACGGCTCCCCAGCGTCCCACACACACTCACACACACTCACACACACACACCACCGTTTATTATAGGATGTACAGGGAGGAGTGGATGACAACACATTCCTGGAGCACCCGTTTATCTGGCATCTCATCCGCCTTGTTGCAATATTGCTCCAACAAGAAGACTGTGATTGCCTGAGCATGAGGGGAGGGGAGGGAGGGGAGGGGAGGGAGGGAGGAAGGAAGGAGAGAAAGGGGAAAAACAGTAGCTCTAACATGGCGACTGATAAGGGACGTGAGTGAACACAACCCACGTGAACCCCTCAGACGGCGATTCCCTATCTGCTCGCCGCTATCTCCCTTTCCTTTCCTTTTTCTTACATGCCTCCCCCCGCCTCCCCCCCACCTCCCCCCTATTTGGAATTGCAAATGGGCCTGTGTGTTTTCGTACAGGCGAGGAGATAAGGAGCAGGCTGTCGGACATATCGGCTATCTGAGCATGTTGTTTGTCTCGATTTTATTTATTTTATTTATAATTTTTTTTTTGCCACTTATTTATCTCCCTGTCGCCGTTTTTGAGTATTTCTGTTCACACGCTCGCGGAGACATGAAAGGGAGAGGAGTCACGGCGGCTCGTTTGCGATTGCATCCGGCGCTCACATCGTATTGTACTCGAGCGACTGCGAAGGGGCGGATGCAGAACATTTTGGTGCATGTTTTCAAGAATACTTGCACTTGTGTGTGTGTGTGTGTGTGTGTGTGTGTGTGTGTGTGTGTGTGTTGTGTTTGTCTTTCTGAGCGAGTTATTTTTTCCTGCACGTTGCTGCATGACTGTGAATTCAGCAACTCGGGTGCAAGATGGGAGAGAGCACAAGGTTGAGACAATTTTTTTTAAGAAGTGAACTAACTGTTTTGGCTTTAAGGTTGAGTCAGCAGGCAGTGATAGATGAGCCCAGAGCGCTGCCTTGAAGATGGACTCCGGGAGATCACAGAGTCATTCACCCTACGACCGCTAGACACGGAAACGGCTCTTCGATGGCTGGGCACGGGGGGTGGGGAGGAAACGAGATAAGAAACACACACACACACACACACACACACACACACACACTGAGGCTGTCAGTTTGTCGAGCTGAGTTAGGAAAGAAAACCCAAATTAATTTCATAACAAACAGTTAAAAAAAACTGGCTTAGCATCTGAACCAAAAAACACCTATGGGTCGGATTTGCCGAGAAAAGATGTGATATTTTGACGATACTGCGTTCACACAGAGGAACACATACTGGGAAGCGGATGGTGCTGGTTGAGTATCAAATTGTTTTTTTTTTGTTTTTCCCCATCATCAAACTTCTCTTCTCTCAAGACGTGAAATAGCTGCACTGAAATATACAGTAGAGCCAGCCAGCCGTTAGAGGTTATCATGTATCTCAGGAGACTCTACGAGCGCTTCCAACCATCACACACACACACACACACACACACAGCTAAAGCTTTCGCTGGCCGTGCCCCGGGCAATGGCACGTCCACTCCACTGCTCCGGCGCCAGGTCCTGACACAGGGCCAGGGCCGTGCCAGGCCAGTTTACCCCCCTCAGCGGGGTGGTATGGATCTGGGCATCCATATAGATAGCTCTGACTGGCTCATCGTCACCATGGTAACTGCCAAAAGACACCCCGCCCCCGCTCTGCCCGTCCGCCCCCCTCGCGGGGATATAGCAAAAAGGTCACGTGTCGTATCATTGCTCTGTCTGTGACATTTAAGAACCGCAGGAAAAAAAACAACAAACCGGCGACCTAGACGTAGGGTTTTCTTACCTGGTTGTCGTGCCACCTCCTGTCGACACACACCGCCTACACGTGCTGCTTCTCTCCCTTTCTACACACACACACACAGATAGATCACAGGCCCCTGCAGAGATAAGTGTTGAGCATCATCAGTGGTTATTGTTAGCAGAGTGTACCATTCTCTTCGGCAATAACTGTAATCCACACGTTCAGCCCGTCTGAGTACTCGGGTCACTTGCAAGCTGTTAAGCGCTGCTGCAATAACCTCTCTCGGTATCTTCCAATTTCAGCTCCCTCTCAACTTGATGTGCCACTAGTGCATTTTAAGCATCCAGCATCTACTCTCTCTCAGCTTTCGCCTCCTTTCTGCCAAACTTGACAACCCACCCACCCGCCCACCCGCCATGAATCAATTTCTAGACTCAATTAGTCGTTGCATTAGAGTGAGAGAAAAACACGGGCGTGCGCCGTAGCCTGACAAATGCTTGGCTGCCGCCGGTGTTTGTTTGCTGTGCGAGGGGCTATTGATCAGACGGGGGAGGAGAGGACGTGGTGGAGATGAGCGTTTATTGTACAGTGGATGGGATGCACTCTTCTGTTTCAGAGGGGGGAGAGGGGAAGGAAAGGAGAGGAAATGGCAGGCAGGGAGAAAGGTTGGAGGAGGGGAGGGCATCCAGTGAAAGAAGCAAGTGAGAAATGAAGATAACGAAGGGGCGAGGGGCTGAGAGACAGAGATTGGGTATAGGCTGGGAGACAGAGAGAGATGAAGGGTAAGGGGGGAATGGCAGCGAGTGAGCATTATCGCCCGAGGTTGTCAAAGGCAAAAAGAAAATGCGATGCAAGGCCGCGGGGCCCCGCTGACTACCCCATGCCAGTTTCCACAGCCAAGATGGAGAGAGGGGAGAGGGGATGGATGGGGGAGAGAGAAGCTGAGAGAGCGAGGGGAGATTGATTGAGAGGTGGGATTAAGCAAAGAGACTGACGGGGGAGGCGCGGGAATGAGCGAAGATCAAAGGGCCGAGTATTTCTTCCAAATCATCACGAGGTTCCCCGACGTCTATCCAACATCAGGGTGTTTCCTGGGTCGTCCGGCTCGTCTCCAGCTAGTTTGCACCGGGCTCCATTACAACACGGTTGTCCAGGTTAAAAGGCTGTCAGAAGCTTTTCTTTCTGTCTCACTCAGCAGAAGAAGGTCACCCCCCCTCCTCCTCCTCCTCTCTGGTCAACATTGTCTCACATTTTAATCCAAACAGGATTGAAAGTCATTCTCCGCCATGCAGGGCCATTTGTTCTCAGGACACTGAGACTGAATGGAGGTTGATAATGGTCCTTTTCACTGAGTATTCACTCTCCCTCCCTTTTGATTTTAAAAACCCACTTTCTTCATCCCCGCTGTGCCACTTAGTGACAAGCCATCACAACGTGTTTACAATCTGCTCCTCTATTTGCTCCGTCTCTCCAATCTTTTCCATCCATCCCTCAAGATATTTTTACCTGGCGCTCAGGTTGAGTCTTGCTCTCTGCCTCCCCCCCTCCCCCCCCCCCTCTCTCTCTCCATCTATCTTTCACTCTTATTTCTCCCACTTTCCTGCTATACCTTGCTGTCTTGCTTGCACTTTGTCTGTGACCTTACTCTGCGGCTTCTCTCTCTCTCCATCTTACTTCCGTCCTGATCAACTCTCTCTCTCTCTCTCATTCTGTGTGTGTGTGTGTGTGTGTGTGTGTGTGTGTGTGTGTGTGTGTGTCCGTCCGTCTCCCCGTCTCCTCAGGGGCAATAGTGAGTGTTTGTCTTGCATGGCAGATGATCCTGTTGGTGACATTTGAAGAGGCTTTGGCTTATTGTTATGGAGCAACACTGCTATATCCCAGCCCTGCAGCTGCACACACACACACACACACACACACACTTCCATTTTTGCAGGCAAACTGAAACTCCGAGTAATCCAGATTTGTGTTTTTTGCTTCTCTGTGCAGGAGGATTTGATTATTTAGTGCTCCCCCTCTCTCACATTCTCTGTCTTATTGCAAATGAAACATTAATAAATAAAAGCAGTAATGCAAACAAACCAGCTAGCACGGAAGCAATAAGCCTTTTTTTTTCTCCTTTACTTTCATCTCTTTTATTTCTTTTTCCCTTCCCCTCACCTCTAATCTCTTTCCTCCTCTCGTCTCGTCTCGTCTCCGGTCTTGTTTGTGCCTCGGTTTTGCTGCTCTGTGTTGCAATTTCAACATTTCAATATTTCATCTAATATTTCCAGAGCAGAGAGCAGCGCTGGTGAATTATTTAGCAGCACAGGAAATCTGGGTGAGGGGAACTCTTGACACACTAATACACACACACACACACACACACACGGGCACACCGTAGATTTATGGTTCTGGGTGTGGATTTTTTGCCAGGGAAAAGTGTAAAATGGCCATTCTTGACCTGTGACCCAGGAAGGAGAGAGGTAGATCAATCAGGAGAACTGATCCCCTACCCCCCCCCCTGCTATAATCACCATCCACGGCACTGTCCTGGGGCTGATGGATGACCACTCTCTAACCCTCTCTCTCACTCGCTCGCTCTCTCTCGCTCTCTCTCACGCACATGCATACTGTACACACACACACCTACCTGGATAGAAATCAGGACGACAAAGACAGGGCCCCGGGTTCGCCACCTGAGGCCGGGCGGACATGTGACGTTTCATGTGGGTGTATTGAGGAATGCTGCAGGTATTTCATTGGTAGCGTCTCAATAGGCCGCCAGCCGCTCGGGCCGCGCCGTGATGCATTGTCTTGATGCATTGCGTAAATGCAATCACCGCAGCGGTCATATCCGCCCGTACGCGCACGGGTGCCGTCCGTTGCGAATCACCTCTCCCCTCATGCACTCCCCTCATCTCAATTCTCAAACCCGGCTAAAGCAGATGAGACGGACTCTCTTCCACCCGATTGGCCCAGCGATCACTCCTCTCTCCATCACCTCCAAAAGCAGGGCTAGCTTTATTCTATTATTATAGGGATCACTGTATACGCAGAACGCAGGGATGAAAAAAGAGGGGCGGCTATCTCGACCTGCAGCAGGCCGCACAAAAGGGGCTAATTAAAGATAATGCATTTCAACGATTCTGGCTCCTAACAAAGAACAGAGCCGAGCAAGAAAAAGGGGCCTCCGCTAAAGCAAATTGTTCCTTATGGAGACTCAATCATCCAAATTACTGCATTTGCATTTGAAATGCCGAGTGTAAGGATGGAGAGCAATCAGGATTTCTTTACTGATTACATCCCTTCAAACCCGCTGCAATGCGCTGGAGTCGCCACTAGCTGCTCTGACGGAGGTGAGATGAAGAGGAACGTGAAATTGCACTCTAAGAATACCAGGCTTGGGAGGTGGAAATGAGAGAGAGAGAGAGATGCTGTGTGTGTGTGTGTGTGTGTGTGTGTGTGTGTGTGTGTGTGAGGATCGGTGATTTGCTCAGGAACGCATCGCAGCTGCGGGGCTCGAACCTGTGACCTTTCCCGCTAATGGTATGTTACTAAAACCCATTAGGCCTCCCTGCCTAGATTGACAAGCATTGGCAAGTATAGAAAAAGGAAAAAAAGCGGGCGATGGTGAAAATGATGTGTTGTGCGTAGGCGAGTTATAAACTTAGCCCTGTGTGTGTGTGTGTGTGTGTGTGTGTGTGTGTGTCTATTGCTTGAGCAGAGCGAAGAGAAAGGCACATCGGTGGACTGTACTGTAAGATGCACTGCAGGGTCGATTTTGTCCGCGGTGGACATTTGAGACGGTCATCTTCGTTGTTTTTCCAGGCCGAGCCGAGCCGAGCCGAGCCAGAGCTGCAGCAGCACCACCTCTCGTATTAGCACGCTGATTGACACCCCGCTATCGACTCCCCCCGCCGGCTCGCCGTGCACATCAAGCCTTTTTATTTTTCCAAGGCCTCTGATCCACTCTCCAGAGCTGAGCCGATGCACACCGCGATCGATACCTCACCTCGAATACCGTTCCCTCGCACCCTCATCCGTCAGAGGCACGGCCCTCTCTTTCACCCCCCGCCTCCCGCCTCCCGCCTTTTCTCCCGCAGCTTCGTAATAAGCTGCATTATCAGCCAGTTCGCCGGGAATTTGTCAGCAGCCTCTCTCACTCTACCCTTTTATTTCTTTCCTTTTGCTTTCTCTCCCTCCCCTCCCTCCCTCTTTGCCCGTCTTTCCATCCATTACATCTTCCATTCCACCTCTCTCTCTCTCTCTCTCTCTCTGTACCTACGTATTTCTGATGAGTCGATTTCACGACTCAGTGATGCAGAGAGGGTACAGTAGAATATGCTGTGTGTGAGTGTGAATAACAATAGCCGTCCATGCCTCATAAAAGGAGCAATAATTACATGCCCTGCCAACAATATCACATGCCTCATAAAAACACAAATGGCCATTTCAGCCCAAAAAAAAAAGTCACTCTCTCGTGTTGGGGGTTTGATTTTTGTCCGGCTCCGTTCATTTGGTCAGGAGAATCACCACAGGTGCGAGTGTTGATCGGTCAAGCCTTTAATCGTCGAGGCTTTTGATTGGCCGTATTGTTTTATGTTATGTGTGTTTTTTTTAAACCATATGTGTGGGGGTTTGGTTTTTATTGCTGCAATTATCTGTTTTTTTCCACTTTTTTTTGATGCGCCATATTTCACGTAATTAGAAAAAGAAATCTGAACATTTCTGTAAGTCGGTGTTTTCATCTCGTTCCCCGTTCCTCCTGTTTACGGCGCGCGTTCAAGAGCGAGTGGCTTGCATTAGATGTGCATAAGAAAAAAAAAAAAAAAAGAGCAAATCCTCATTAATTATGTTCTTCATTCTTTGGCATAATCAAATCAGAGCATCTTCATAATACCCACATGGATTTATTTTTCCTCATTTGCGCTGAATGAATCAATAATTGGCTCTCTGACTGAAGTGGGAGTGAGAGAACCGGAGACATAGTTTTCACAGTGTACGTTTCTGCACGAACTCACCCATATAGACACACACACACACACACACACACATAGATCACTAGGCTGTTATTACCTGTTGCCATAGAAATGTAAATCGAGGTATAATAACAGTGTAAACAATCCATCTCTCAAACACATTCATTACTCAGAAACATTATCCTTCCGCAACATATCATTCTGTGTGCTTGTTGGAAAATGACACTTTCACACCTCTCTCATTCTCTAAATTCACCCTTTTTTTTTTTTTTTTTTGGTTGAAAATTGTTTGCGCTGGTGATATAGAAATTACAGGGAACAAATAAAACAACAACAGCGGAGCGCTTCTCCCCTGGCGAGCTGTGGACAGATGGCGATGGTGCGGGGGGGTGGCCGAGTTCAACGTCACCCCGAACGAGCAGGAAATGTTCACAGTGTCACGTTATGGCGCAGTAGAAAATATTCACATTGCAGCTATTTCAGCTCTTGATTTCACAAAACGACGCAAGGTTTTGGTGCATGTCGCTGCCAGGCGTCTACCCAACATCAGGGTGTTTTCTGGGTCGTCCGGCTCGTCTCCAGCTAGTTTGCACCGGGCTCCATTACAACACGGTTGTCCAGGTTAAAAGGCTGTCAGAAGCTTTTCTTTCTGTCTCACTCAGCAGAAGAAGGTCACCCCCCCCCCCCCTCCTCCTCTCTGGTCAACATCGTCTCACATTTTATTTTGTGATTCCAAACAGGATTGAAAGTCATTCTCCGCCATGCAGGGCCATTTGTTCTCCGGACACTGAGACTGAATGGAGGTTGATAATGGTCCTTTTCACTGAGTATTCACTCTCCCTCCCTTTTGATTTTAAAAACCCACTTTCTTCATCCCCGCTGTGCCACTTAGTGACAAGCCATCACAACGTGTTTACAATCTGCTCCTCTATTTGCTCCGTCTCTCCAAACTTTTCCATCCATCCCTCAAGATATTTTTACCTGGTGCTCAGGTTGAGTCTTGCTCTCTGGCCCCTCTCCCTCTCGCTCTCTCTCTCTCCTCTCTCTCTCCCTCTCTCTCTCTCTCTCTCTCTCTCTCATACGTATTTCTCTCAGTTTCCTGTTATACCTTGCTGTCTTGCTTGCTTTTTGTCTGTCTGTGACCTTACTCTGCAGCCTCTCTCTCTCATTCTGTGTCTGTCTGTGTCTGTCTCAGGGGCAATAGTGAAATTTGTCTTGCATGGCAGATGATCCTGTTGGTGACATTTGAAGAGGCTTGTATTATGACTTTGGCTTATTATTATGGGGCAATGCTGCTACTGTTGCTATACCCCAGTCCTGCAGCTGCACACACACACACACACACACTTCCATTTTTCCAGGCAAACTGAAACTCCTGATACATAATTCCAAATAATCCAGATTTGTGTTTGATTCTTACAGATATCTTGATTATTTCGTCCTCTCTCTCTCTTTCTCTCTCTCTCTCTCTCTCTCTCTCTCTCTCTCTCTCACACACACACACACACACACACACACACACACACACACACACACTCCCGTCGTGATGTGAGGTATGTGTACTAATGTAAATATAGAGTGTGGAGTATGACCACGCAGGACTCCTGCAGGCCACAGAGGACACAGTTGAATTAACTCAGAGCACTGGAGATGTGAAGATACACACACACACACACACACACACACACACAGAGCAAGGGCGAGAGAGAGAGAGAGAGAGGGAGGAGATAGAGACAGAGGAGGTCGATCTTACTGTAGATTTCACTCCCCGAAGGCCATCAAGCTGTGTTTGTGTTGCAGACCCAGGATGATCATCAAACACTCCCTGTCATGTAATGTCATTAATGGACTTTCCATTACAAGCAGCCCCTGGAAGAAGACCCCCAAAACACTGACTGACACACTGACGTCAGTGTTTTCCTTTTAACGGGCCGACGGAAGACAGATAATTGTTTAGGGGGGAGCCGAGCTCGGTTCCTAATTCAATCTCCTCACAACTCAAATCCCCACTCAAACACACTAACGCACATTAATGAGATTTCATAGCGCTTAATAGGAGACAATGGCTGTGTCTGTGCAGGTTTCTATTGTGTGTGCATGCATGTGTGTTTGAGTGCATTGTGTGTGTGTGTGTGTGTATATGTGTGTGTGTGTCTGGTCTCAATCTGCTTTCGTTAGCTGTTGCATGAGCTCATGTGTACTTATCCATCTGCTGCAGGGGATACAAGCACAGTAAGCAGCACAACACCACCACCACCACCACCACCACCCCCCCTCACACACACACACACACACACACACACACACACACACACACACACACACACACACAGAGCCAGACAAAAACATTAGAGTGCCTTAAGGACTGACTATATCAACTTCTCCTCTGTTCTCTCTCTTTCCTTTTTGCCCTCTTCATTTCCCTCTTCCTCCTCCTACCCCCTCCTCCTCCTCCTCCTCCTCTCTTTCTGTCTTCCTTTTGTTTGGGACAAGCTTCTTACACAGCGTGCCACTTTGCCCTTGGTGGATGATGATCAGTCTAAATAATTGATGGCGTTAATACATATGTATACGGCTGGATGGGAAGGGGTGTCGGGTCCCCTTAAGTTATGGAGTCATTAACACGCCGTTGCTCGTCGCACATGGGATTTACCACGAATTTCGTTGCGCTGCGTTGAGTCAAATCTGGTGAATGTGCCTGAAGGGCGGCAGCGGGGGGTACTTGGTAATAATACATGACCAGGCGTTGTGAGGAGCTTGCTCTCTCAGCTTTTTTGGCATTTGGAAGGAAGGCCTTGGCATCGGCTAGCACTCACACAGCGGGGCGAGGGAGCACTGGGAGCATGTATCACCCCTCTCTCTCTCTCTCTCTCTCTCTCTCTCTCATTGTCTCGCTTCCTTTCGCTGTAGCTCATCGCACACACCTGCCCAGACATGCGGTAAGAAAGCACATTGAGGCCTTAATTGATTGAACCAATTAATACGGGATTTCTGAAAACCTGCGAACGGAGGCGGAGAGCGTCGAAACATTGAGGAACTCATGACGTCACATCTGGTTTGCCGCTTTTTAATTCACCTTTTTTGCACCCGAGCACCTTTTTTTTTTTTTTTTTTTTCAGCACTCATGTCTCATTTTGCATGGATCTCAGCTTACCGTTTGCCCATGGTAGATGCTACGCAGGCCGCTGTGCAAGGCGAGGAACTCTCCGTACCTCGGTCTACGTGAGTTGAAATCAGTTGTTGTAGTTTTCATCATTATGTAGGAGTACTAAAAGATCCAGCACGAGACCCCAGAGATCTATTAGGAAGCCATATGTTTGAAAAAACAACATCGGGGAGCGTTCAGGATGGGTTTTCTCCCCTCAGCTGGGTGTGTTTTGTACGTCTAATTACGTATCACGCTGAAATAATATCTTGTTAGTGATCAGTCAGCGCTCTGGGATGTTGGCGTCTCCAGCAGCATACACTGACCAGAATTACAACAAAACAGTGACTGTGGTTTTATACATTTCCCACTGCACCTTTTGTTTTCGTGAGTCGGCATTCCTTGACTTTTACCAGACAGAAAATATGAATGCTGACTGTGAATGTTGTTACCTGGCGGAAGCGCTGTGTGTTGTTTGTGTATGATGCGCTCTGCTTTCTCTGTTGGCCTTGAAAACTTCCCCTCTGGAATATAAATGCTACTGTATTATCACAAGTACAATATACATTTTAAGGTAACAGAATTGGCCATATAGCTACCAGAATCTAGCCTAGTGAGCTTGTAGCTAACAAGCTAGTAAGCTAGCTAACGTCCTTGCAAAATTCAAGTTGTTCTAGTTGTTGTTCCTGAGATTGCTAGCTAATTTGGGTCTATCTGAAGTCCTCTTGTTGTTGTTCAAAATGGCTACCGTGGGAATGCGGTCAATGGCAGTAAGTTGTACTCAGCTAATGTATATTTTCACGTTGCCTCTTTTTTGTTGTTGGCATTTCAGATGTCTAAGGTGACCAGACATCCCGTTCAAACCGGGACTGTCCTGGTTTCACGAATGTGCATGTTCCGGTTTCGGCTTTTGAAAATCCGGTCGCCCTACAGATGCCAGGGGCCAAACGTATAAAACTATTTAGGTGTAGAAATCTGTGTATGCACAAAACAGGAAACGTGCATACGCAGTCTTTTCGTCAGATGTATAAAACCCCACGTACATCTGTTCCCACGTGGTTTTTCCTCATACATCTCAATCATCCTGAAATTGTGCGCACGTGCACGAGCCTTCTGACCATGCCCACAATTTACTATAAATGGCTTCCAGCATTTAGTTTAGTTTGGAGGCGAAACGGCGGAAGCATTTAAGAAGCAATAGAAGAAGAAGAAGCGCAATTTTACCGACTGTGAACTTGAAATAATGGTTGATCAAATTGACAGAAGAAAACGCGTATTATTTGGAAGCCTAAGCTCTGGCATTACCAACCAAATGAAACAAGTTCAATGGCAGAAAGTAACCGAAGCAGTGAACGCCACCCAAATTCACACTTTTATTATCCTTTTTTGCCAACTCGCAACATCACACTAATCTGACTCAAAAAAACAGGTATGGTACGCATGGTGTGAAGGATGCGTACCGGTTCGCACATTCTCGCCGCCCGTGGATTTTTATACATTCGGAACCTGCGTGGAAAGTGACGTAAGTACACTTTTCATGCGTACGCATGGTTTATACATCTGGCCCCTGATGTTCGGATGAGTAACTTCATGAACTGTCTCTTAGCCGTGGTTAACACTTTCTCCGAGCGCCGTTGGGAGGAGCTGGCCTTGGGTAAAACTGAGACAATCCTCAGCTTCCTCTGACTTCAGAGAACTTACATGTGAAGGACACAGACACACAGTGTGCGTACAGCAAGCATGTATAGATACAGAGAAACACACACACACACAATCCCCCTCGCTCTCCGTCTGATATTCTGAATCAATTTCTCTTTCTTTCTCATCTCTCCCTGAGGTGCTTTGCTGCATCCATCCCTCTGACTTCAGCCCACCTTCCACTTCTGCCTCTCCAATTTTCTCTTTCTCTCTTTGTCTTCTCTCTCTCTCCCCTCTGATGCCTTTTCTTTTCTCTGTGTGTGTGTGTGTGTGTGTGTGTGTGTGTGTGTGTAAAGGGCTTGGATTGATGCTAAGACAGACGAGTGTATGTGCAGTGTTAGCTCCAGCCCTTCAGCCAGGCTAAGTCCAGGTCTAACCCAACGCACTAGCCCTGGGGCTTAGCAAGGCCTTAGCGCCTACGCTTAGGGACACACACACACACACACACACACACACACACACACACACACACAGTGACATGAGTGTACACATAGACACACACAAACACTCAATGAAACACACACCATGCCAATGACTGTTGCTATAACCAAGCTATTAGCCAGTGCCAGTACACCCCAGAACCATTAGACAAGGGGTGTGTGTGTGTGTGTGTGTGTGTGTGTGTGTGTGTGTGTGTGCGTGCGTGTAAAACGTAGGTAATGCTCTTCTGACTCCTTCGCTGAGTCCACAGCTTCATCATCATTAGGCCTCTGTAGTGATGAGAGAGATAAAGGGATGAAGAGAGAGAGATAGAGAGAGAAAGAAAGAGACAGAATAAAGAGAGAGAGAGAAACGAGGAGAGCGGCGGAGAGATGGGGTTCTAAGGCAGAGGTATCAAGGGGATTGCCTTCACAACTCCCACCTACCTAATAGTCTCCACACACACACACACATTTTCATGGGCATACACCTAGAGACTTTAGTTGAGCCTCTCACAATGACAGAAAAGCCACTGTAGGTACTGAATAATGCACAGGACACACACACACACACACACACACACCTTTTTCCTATATCACAGATATCTCCACCTTTCCACTGTCCTTTCCCTTTCCCCCCCATTCTATTCTCTTGTGACTCTTGAAATCTACTCTCCTCTCTCTTTTCTCTCAATGAACTAATCTCTCTCTCTCAGCCTCAGCATCCCCTGCGGTGACGTTTTTTTAACCTCTGATCCTGCTCATCCATCCCTCATCAGTTCTCCACACCAGTTCTCATCATTATAAATGGAAAAAAAACGTACCTTTTATAATCGGTATATTGTAGATTATAGTCACACCAAGGAGGTCAAAATGTTTCTTTCTTGTTTTAACACTTAAAAATCAGGGCTCGTTGATGATTCCCTGCTAAAATGTCATTAAATGATAGCTAGAGTGCAGAATCCTGAAACCAAATCTTAAAATTTGCCTTTCCATTCAGCATCGGAATCGACATTCAGCAATATCTGCATCCATCCTTCATTGCCATTGATGCCCCCCGCCCCCCCTTGACTCTTCCCTTTTAATCTTCCCCCTTCGTTCCTCTTATCTGCTCTGCCTTCATTAACGCAGCAGGTTCGTTAGGGTTTCCTCCGACGTTAATCTCGTTAAAGAACAATCAGAGCGGTCCAGCTCCACGCCGCCCTCCGCGACGGCAGAGATCAAGACTAGATTACACTGGGAAAGTTGTTCCTTTTCGTCTTTTCATCTCATGCCTTTGTGCGTCTTTTTTTGGTTTCACACGTTGCATCTGTAGTCATTTAGCTGGCGCTTTCCTCCAGAGGGAGCCGGTTGTCGGGGGATCGGCGTCTTGCTCGAGAACGCGTGGCAGTTGCGGGGTGACCTTTCTCGCTGTTGGACTGTCACTAAAACCCGCTAGTACTGACGGGCGATACCACTAATTTTGGTCTCGATCTGATACCAAGTAATACCAGGGCAGGAATCGCTAATACCAATACTTTTTACTATTAAAAACTGTGAATGTTCTTTCATGGAAGGAGGATTTAAGAGCAGCCGAACATACTGTTTCATTGCTACTGAAAGATCAATCGATAATAAACATAGGACACAGTCTGCAAACTTTTATTTAGACTATTCTTTCAATAAAATGAAATAACTGTTTGTCATAGAGGCTTGCTTGTGACAACAGTTGACACATTTGAACAAATAATAGTGCACATAAAGTATGACACCTTTCAGCCTCTGAGTCAAGTTGAGAACAACTGCAAAGAGTGCCCTTTTACCCAAGGCATGCCCTGGTCACGGTGTCAGGGGGATGCGGTCTAAACGTTTGTGGCCGTGTGTGTGTGTGTGTGTGTGTGTGTGTGTGTGTGTGTGTGTGTGTGCCGCCACCAGGGAAGGCCACTGCAGGCGGAGTGAAGATGACGTACACACAACACTGTCCTAAGCTCAATAGTGCAGCGATGTTTCCATACCTTACAAAAGACAGGGAATCGAACCGCCCATCACTATGCTAGGCCACCCTGCCTCAGATAGACACCTTGGCAAGTAGGTGGTGAAAAGTTAATGGTGTACTTTTTGCATAGGCAAGTTTTAAACTTAGCCGCGTGTGTGTGTGTGTGTGTGTGCGTGTGTGTGTGTGTGCGTACTTGCTCGTGTTCATTATACCATATTCATCAAGGTTGCTTTTTGCCTTGATTCCTATCTTCTGTCATTAGGCTGACTGCATTTTACCAGTCCTTGGGAGTGACCTCTCTCTCTCTCTCTCTCTCTCTCTCTCTCTCTCTCTCGCTCTCCTTTCCCTCACCCTCCATGTTTTTTTATCTCTATAGAAACAGGCAGAGACACTGTGCTGATGTATAGAACTTTCATCATAAAGCCCATTGGTTACGGCGCTCAACAATGATTGGATATTAATTGATTAGTTACAACCTGATTGTCTCAGCTTAATGAGAATGAGCAGCAGGAAGACTTGAAGGCAACTTGCCGTCAGCGGAGGAAACATCACGGATCCATTCATCCTCTCTGGGCAGGAGTGTGGGTCTTTATCCACTGAACATATTGATAGGAAATGGGGGCAATACTGTGAATGCAGCTTTCTTTTCCTTTGCAAAGTTTGCAGTTGGCAGGAATTTGGCAGGATGTATTTGTGACGGTGCTGATGAGGAGGTGGATGAAGATGATGATGAGGAGCAGTTCTTTAAATAAATACATTTTTAAAAAGTCATTGGTGATTTTCCGTGGCGATTAGAGTGGGCCTATACGCAGCTCTCTGTCTGAGGTTTCCATAACAACTTCAACGGGCTCATGTCAATGTGATGGGCCTCTAATTAAATTTCAGACATTCAACACACACACACACACACAGATCAATGCCAAAGGAATTCATCCAAGAAGACCATAAAGTATCTGTGTATCAGGGATTGTTGTTTGCGGACCGCTGCCAAAACCTGAACATGAAAAATGATTGCAGCCTTTCCTTCAAGATCGTGCGTTACCAGCAGATTTCATCTCCCCCTTCTGTTGTCCTGATAGTCCGGAAAAGTTTGCTGATGGATTTGCCTCTGATATTGTGCATTTACTCAGCCGCGAAGGCGCTTGCCAGGAACATTTACATTTCCAGTCGGCAAATGAAACGCTTATCGGCAGATTCTCTGGGTAAATGTGAAGAACGTCAGGGCTCTCATCGATCCTAGTGTTCGGGCTAACTGAAGCTGTGTATACCACTACCTTCGCACCGCCCGCCTCCCAACAGGAGCGAGATTAAAGGAGATTTAAGTGTCTGACAGAATGCAGAAATCTCTGTCATCATGCATGAGTTGGAGATCTGATCCTCCATCAGTTCAGTGGAGACGGTTGTTAGATCCATGCAGTCTGTCTGATAAATAAACATCTGATCTCGGTAGTCATTAAAGAGATCACTGTGTGAGCAGAGAGGGAGGGAAAAGAGCATTGGTCTCTATGTAGCACAGCAGGGGGGCATACAGCAAAAGGGCACATACTGCTCACAGCATGCACTGGTCTGTGTGTGTGTGTGTGTGTGTGTGTGTGGTAGTGCATGCATGTATGTTGTGCATGCATGCTTCTATGATCTTGACTTCACCAGAGGTTGTGTGCAAACCCTTTGGTAAACCCTGGGGTGGCACCGCAGCACAGAGGAGGCAAAATCAGAGTTGCGGTTCAAACAGAAAGATGAATCTCTTTCAAGGTTTAGGGGGACAGGGTGTGTTGGCAGGATTGGGTGGGGATGGGTGTGTGTGTGTGTATGTAAACTCAAACTAATCTCAGTTTCTCTTCTGACTTTGGAAGATTTGTGCGTCTCTTTTTTTGCTTCACTTTCGTCCTCTGGGAGGAGAGAGTGAGAGCAATAGAGACCCCCAACTTCCTATCCCCCCGAGGCTAGCCGATGTACCACCCACCCCTCCCACTCTGACTGAGTGGGTCCACTGTATGTCTGTGTGCATATTTGTGTGTGTGTGTGTGTTAGAGAGAGAGAGAGAGTCTGGCTGCATGTGTGCTCTCATACTCACACTGTGTCTACGTCTGCTACAGTGTAGTGCCTGTGCCAGTAGTTAAATATGGTTCCACCGTGTTCATTTTTTCCCACATCCCATCCTCACCCCCTCCTCCATCCTCTTTCTAGGGTAGCTCCCTTTCTTCTCCCAAAGGAGATTAGAGTCTCCGCCGAGAAGTACAACTTGACCTTAACCCTCCCTCATTCTCTCCCTCCCTGACTTCATCACCATTTGATGTAAATGCAAAGGCTTCATCTCACTCTCACTGATACAGCATCAGCACCGTACTGACTGGGGGGGGGGGCGTTGTGTGGAGTGTCTCTCCTTCCTGCCGAGTCAAGTGCCTCACACCTTCTGTCTGACTGTCTCTTTAACATTATTTATAGGGGTTATTATAACGATAATAGTAATAATATTAAATACATCATCTTAGTATTAGTCTTGGCTCAGGACAGATCTACACCCTGCTTGGCAAATTCCCGGCTTTATAGAGATTTGATTATACAGTAAAGAATTTTTTGGTCTTGTTTTCTCTATGGACTTTAATGAGGAGCGAATAGCAGCCAGTTGGCTGGCGGTTTTGAAACTCTGCCCATATCACCAGCACAGAAGTTGATGCACACAAGTACACTCACTTTTCTATGTTAATGTAATGGCTTTGTGCCTGTGTTTTCATGTGGTGGTTTGCACACACACACACACACACACACACACACACACACACACACACACACACACACACACACACACACACACACACACACACACACACAAACCTGACTACACATGGGTAGCAACCAGAACTCAGATGGTGTGTCATTATTTTTCCTTCTTTTCATTTTTAATCAAACACCTTTTTTTTCGTGCTTTCTTTGGCTTAACAGCCTCCCGCCAACAACCGCCGTACTGTTCACTGTGGTTTTTCTCAGTCTGTCACTCTCTTGTCTCCCCTGTCATCTCTCTGCACCTTTTATTTCACTCCACTACTTCCTCCTCTGGTCACCTCCTCTCTGCTTTTTCTCTCTCTGTTTCGCCCTGTCTCTCTCTCTCTCTACTTCTACTTTCCACCCCCTGTTCTCTCCCCGTCTTCCTCTCTCTCTCTCTCTCTCTCTCCTTCTGGACAGCCGGCATTCAGGCTCTTATCAGTGGAATCAGCCAAGCACAGCCACTTTTGGCTGTGGATAGGCAGAAATTGGCTGACAGTGTGGAACAGCCACTGAGAGAGATATTAAAGCGAGATGGGGGGGGGGGGCAAGATGGAGTGAGAGAAATGACTAATCGAGAAAAAAAGATGAGGTGTTTGTTTTCTAGAGAAATACCTGAAGATAAGATGGGACTTTTTTTTTTTACAATCACAACATACGTAGTTTATCTTTTGTGCAGCATAATTTATCTTGCACCATCTTCAAAACCTGGCAAGCCAGCGTTTTGGCCTGACTTTCAGAAATCATTGAAGGCTTCAGGCTAACTTTCTCCCCAGCCAAAATCAAATAAAATGAGAACAGATTCTGTACAGTCCTGGCGATGGGACCTAATAAACTATCACTTTATTTGAATGGGATCTCAGCTCTCTGTCTCCCTATTGATCAGCTGCCTTCGTCTCGTCTATGGAGAATACAGTAACATTAGGCTACTTGGCTAGTTAGTGTTAGCAACTGAACCGTGAGCAAACATAGCTGATAGCATATTAGAAGCCCTGCTTATACAACAGTGTGTTTGTTGTAAAATGCTAGTATGTATGCTAGTATACAATGCTAATGAACATATTCAGCTACATAGTATAATGTATATAAATCACTATATGGCAGCTGTCAAACTAATAGACGAAGAGCAGAGAAGTTCAATTCTCCAATCGTGTGATGTCGTCGAAAAGGATTGTGGGAGATTAAAATCACAGTTAAACTGTGAGGATTTATAGTTAATATTACATTTGCACAACAACACTTTTTTTTTCTTTATTTTCTTAATTTTATACTGCTCAATACAGAACAGAGTTGATCTGTACCAAATGATATTTACAACACATGACAAAGCACCCATAGTGACACTAGCACATGACAATAGCACCCAGGTACAGAGGAATGAAGTGTCTCTTTTCCAGTTGCCCCGGCTGAATTTGGCTCTAGAAGATGATGGTGTTGTTGTAAAAATGTAAGCAATAATTAGCAGAGTTTTTTTTAAGTCTCTAATCAAGTCCAAGTCAAGTCACAAGTAATTTGTGACAAGTCCAAATCAAGTCACAAGCCTTTCAGGTTTCTCTGAATGCCAGTAAAATCTTGTAGGCTACAATCAAGCTTTAATATTAGTAATAGCCTATTATAGATATATTTTTCTTTCTGTATTTATAAAAGCATTTTTTACCTATCTCTGAGTTGTGCACTTTGAAATTGCGAAGCCGCACCTCATTCAGGGAGCAGTCAGACCAGAAGAATGAGGTTAGACCTTAAATCCTTGAAGCTAGTCTGCTCTTGAGTATAATAATAAGCTTTGGGAGCCAGTAATCACATCAACCATCTTCTCAGAATAAAGACAAGCACACATTGAAAATATTGATTTCTTTTTTTGTTGTATGAAATGAAAAGTTGCAGCTGAGTAAAATGATAAATTGTTTGAATGTTCACAGAATACAGCTCATTACTTGTGTTGTTGTGTGGCTCATCTTTACTACATATACATACGAGGAGACTTAGTAACAATGTTAAATATGTATAGAAACGAAAAACAACTCTTATATAACTTATATATTATATAACTCTTAATAATGAAAAGGCCGATCCACCTAAAGAATTTAGGAGCATCGGGGGGGAAAGTGGTGCGCTATCGTCCCAACTTTCTGGAGGCTGAGCGTCAGAGAATAGGAATGAGTTCATGGAAGAAAATGAGTGGATAAACAGTTTTTCTTTAGCTTTTATTGTTCAACGTGTTTGAGGAGGTTATTTGCGCCGCAGCAGCGTAGCGGGTAGCGGGTAGCGGCTTGGTTAGCCGGAGGAAACTCATATATGCCAGAGTTATTTATTGATTGTTTCCATCAGAGATAGGGCAGCTCATCGTTACCCATCCTCATTATCCATTAGGCGTATCCACACACACACCAGTCCGGCCTTGCGCAGCCCGTTACCATGGTTACCTTCCAAACAAACACTGCAGCAAGGCAGAGCGGTGAACTTGTGATTGTGAATAACCTATTTGACAGTGACTACTACATTGTTTTCTGAATAAAAAGCTATTGCGGGGGTTGCGCCGGGGCAAGTCTGGTCAAGTCACTGCTGTCGAGTCTCAAGTCAAGTCTTTAGCATTCCAGTCACAAGTAAGTCGAGTCTCGCGGCAGACGAGTCGAGTCTGACTCAAATCAAAGTCTCCAGCTCTGATAATCAGACTACACAAACTACCAATTATACTGTTCATCCAGCCTCCACACAAAAACAGCAATAACTAGCATTTACTTATACATACATACATACATACACATATATACACACTAGCGATAACTTGGACTAGCAATTAACTGGTAGTCAGTGTCCTTGGGCGGTTGTATGTAGCGTACTGTGGGTATTACAGGCGGGATGCCATCAGAATATGAAGTGGAGGATGCATGGCTGGTAACACGCAGGCAGCGAACACGTCCGTAATGACTGAGAATGCAGAGGAAGCGAGACGTGAGGGGGTCAGGTCTACCCCTTTTAATGCATCTCATTAATAAGGAACAAGAGGCCTTGTGATATGGAAAGCAAGGGGAAGAGGAGGCGAAAGAAAGGAGAGGGGGAAGAGAGAGGGAGGGGAAGGACCAGAGGAGGATGTTGGGGTGTAATCAGACTCTAATTACACTACTCTGGTCCACGTGGCGGGGGTTGTGCGTTCGTACACAGATACGACGGCTTACGTGGTTACGCGTGAGCACACTGTACAAGACACACACAGGAAAAGGCTACGGAGGTACGTCTGCTTACATGTGCACGCACATCGCACATACAACAACAAGCTCTCTCTCTCTCTCTCTCTCTCTCTCTCTCTCTCTCTCTCTCTCTCTCTCTTGTCTGTACCTCGCTTTCTCTCAGTTCTCTTTCTCATTCGCTGGGAGTAGCTCAAATGTTGCATTAGCATAATCTAGTACAGGAAATGTATGAGTCATGGGGGAGAAGATTATCATCTGAAAGGTTATCTGGAATTCCTCTCAGCGGTTCAGGCCCATCATGCACACACACCCACACCCACACCCACACACACACACACACACACACACACACACAGACAGTGCACCTAATGAGAATCAGCCAATGATAATAAAAGAGTAGGTCTATGACTAATGCATAGGATTCTATCATATTCTACCATACTGGAGGTCCCGTGGCCCCACAGTTGTAATCCCATTAGTTTGACTGACGAATCGGCAACCGTTATTATCGAGGAAACGATTGGATATTAGATCACCTCTTGTGTTTCTGAATGGCCGCCGACCTTGCTGATCTGTTCCAACGCACCCCTCGGGGTGGCTGGCCGAGCGTGATTGACAGCGCACTCAACAGACTGAATAATGCATGCGTAAAATGCATGCATGCTGACACTGTGAGCAACATATACACACACACACATGCTACATGGCGGCGCATGGCGTCGCACATCAATGGGTGAAGTGAAGTATCAATATCTCATTTTTTTGGGATCTTTTCGGATCAATGCTTGCTCCACTGAATCACAAGCTGTCAGATGTACCAGAGGTGTGTGTGTTTGGGAGACACTTGATTTGATCAATTTCCAACAACCTTGAAGAAGGAGTTGAAGCGGGCATCATTTACTAAAACCTTGGCCCTGGCCTTCCCAGGGAAGTTAGTAAACACACGAGGACACCAAAGAGGCAGAAGGGAAGATTAGGTTGTATAGTGGAGAAATTCTCTCTCCTCTTCTCCTCCTATTTGCCTCTCACGTCTCCCCCTCTTTCTCTCCTCCCTCCCTCTCTCTCTCTCCCCCTCTTTCTCTCCGGTCTGGTGGGCTCAGCTGCGGCGAGGAGCCATGAAAAATGGATGAGTGTGTTGCTCTCTCCTTCGCTCATCCCCTCTTCTCTTCCTCCCTCTCTGCAGTCTGATCATGCGCCGCTGTAATATGTTTATTTTGCCAGTAACGAGAACGAAGGACAGAGTTTCTTTCCTTTTCTTTTTTTTTTCTTTCTTTTTTTCCCCCCACACAGGGGATAGACAGATAGACTGAGGAGCAACAAAACAGACAGTCATCACGGCTGCCCACAACACCGTTGCAAAGGGGAGCGCGGGGGTAGAGGGAGGGTCAAAGACGGTTTAGGCGTTATCTTTTTTCACGCCTGGAGCCCCCACACACACACACACGCACACACGCACGCACACACACACACACACAGATAGACCCACTTTCCTCAGCAGATACATCAGCCACCTGTGTCGCTTCGCAATCTCACACACCTTTGTGCTCCTGGACGCTATTATATCGTGTGAGTATTTTGGTTTGTGAGTGAATTTATTCTTCTCCCAGCCCATATATCCCAGAGAGAGAGAGAGAGAGAGAGAGAGAGAGAGAGAGAGATGACTAATACAAAGTCTGAACCAAGCAGTATGAGCAGCAGGGGAGACAGAAGGAAAATTGACCTCTCTCACTCCTAATCAACTCTGTGTGTGTGTGTGTGTGTGTGTGTGTGTGTGTGTGTGTGTGTGCATGCGTGTGCGTGTGTGTGCGTTAGGATAAGAGTAGTCTGTAGATACACCACTTCAGCCTGATGGCGTCATGCAGCTAGCCTCTAACCATCGGCACACATTATCTCATATTTATCCGGTTCCACGGGATCCGGAGAGCCGGGGCTGGAATCACCGGCTGCCTCGCCTTTGATCATCTTATTCACATTAACCTGAATGACCCTGAACTGACTGCAGATCAGCGCTCCCCAAGTCGGAAGATGATTGATGAGTATCGACCGCCATCGACCGCGAGCTCAGAAAACGACTCGTGCCGACTTTGGCTGGAGCTTGATTAGCTGCCAATAAAATATTTTTCCCCCCTTGGCCGTTTTCATCTGGTCCAGATCTAGCGTCTTGATGGTGGCTCAGTGCAAGGATCGCACGACGCAGCAAAACAAGAGTCCATTATCACTTCCATTCTAAAGTCCCCGTAGCCTCTTCCTCCACCTTAACCCCTCTGCTACCTGCCGTTGCACCTCCCCTCCTCTCTCTATCCCCCACCCTCTCTCTCTCTCTCTCTCTCTAAACTGAAATTGCTGCAGCCCCGCAGTCCTTTTGAAGCTAAGAGGCCTTTGAACTGAAGCCGGTATCTTTACGCTGCGCTCACCGGCTAGTCTGCCAGCAGCTCAAATATTCATGGCGACCAGACCTCACCTGGAATACAGATGGACGCCGTTCTGCTCTCTGTGGGATGGGAGCCGTGCTGGGCCGTGCCAGGCCAGCGTTACGCTAGGTGAACTGTGTTACGGCGCTGACTGTAGAAATGAGCTGGCAGTAGAATTGGTTAGTTTATTACAGGGATGTGATGGAGGTACAAGGACTCTTATTGCCCACAAAGGTCACCACCGTGGGTTATGCTATTGGCTCTGGTTTCTAGCGGTGTAACTGTAAAGATTGTTATGGGCTCACAGTGAGGTTCGTGTCGAGTTCACGGTTAGGTGACAGTGGGGACAACGAGGCTTGCGGTAGGTGGCCAGTAGGAGCTTTTTTCCCCTCATGTTGGCTAGTATAAAGGGCCTAGTGGGAGTGGGCTGATGGCGGTGAAGTGCATTATGGCCCATTACAGATCTGACATCCAGCCTGTTGTGGTGATGACTCAGGGGGTACAGGCATGGGAACCTAGCCCATGAGCTGACAACAGCAATCTACAATTTGGCTGCATGAAGAAGCCTAAACATTTCAGTAAGTAAGGTTGATGCTAGCCTGACGCATGGCTGTGCTCCTTTCTGCAGCCAAGCCATTTTTCATAACCAAATGTAATTTTTTTGGGGGGGGGGGATCATGCAATAGGATTATTTTCCCTCAACCTGTCTCACACTTGAAAGAAAGACCCATCGCTGTGATCAAAATTCTTCTTTTGTTTCTTTCTGATTTCTCCCTTTTTTTCACACACACACACACACACACACACACACACACACACACACACACATACTGTACATACACGTTTTTTTTTACCTAAATGATATTTGCAGTCATTCCTGTCTTTTGTGTGACACTGAGCAGGTCTAGGCATTCAATGTTTCACGCCTATGAATGGAAGTTGTCAAGTTATAAATCATTTAAGCGGTTCAAGCCAAGAGCAACGAACACTTCAGCAATCATCGGTTCTTCAAATTAAAGCACTGTTTCTGTGTGGTCCCTTGAAGCCCTCGGGCTATTTGTCTTTGTTGACCTGTCATCTGTCACCACCTTTTAATTGAATTCCATTTATTGCAAATGAATTGGACCCGCGTTGTGAGCGCCCATCGACTGAGTCACTGGACAGGTGTAATGTGTGGGGTTTTGCGTGGCATTCTTTGTGTGTAATCTGAAGAAGACTGAACCAGCGCTTGCACAGAATGAAAGCGTGCAGAGACGTAGTGAAGAAACAACTTGGGCTGAAGGGGCTTCTGAATGTGGTTGGATTATATATATCCGAGTGCCTTTTTTTTTTTTGCGTTATTGTTGTATCGCGTCTTACTCGCGTCTGTCCAGCCGCCTTATACCAGAGTGGGCCAGAAGTGATTGGCCTCTGATCTGGCCAACCGGTCGCGTGGGATAATGTGCCACGGGCCATGTGCGGGGCTCTTCAGAGGGTGATCTAAGTAGCATTAAGCGCTCTCACTCACTAAGCCCTTCACAGCCACAACATTGTGGGTGGGGGGGGTGTAGGAGCAGTAGGTTCTAAGGAGGAGGAGAGAGTCCATATTAGTGAGTGTGTAGAGAGCCTCAGCTGTGTAGGGCTTTATACAAGTAAAGCGGCTGGACCCCAGACGTTGTTAAAGGTCTGCAGATTTGGATGCATGCCTGTGTGCATGCATTGGTCTTTAACAATGTTAGCGCTTTATAGAGCCTAAAATAGCTGATTGCTTAAATGTCAGCTATGATTTTAGTATATGTCACCTTTTGCAAATGGCGGAGCGCTGATGTCGGAGCAACATTATTTGTACGCTTGTGTATGAGAATGAGAAATTGTGTGTAATTCGTATGGATGCACACTGTACGCACACGCCCGGCCTCACGCACCTCCCCAGGGAAGCACCGTTCCCCCGGAGAGATGGCGGCCAGGCACGCCATTGAACGTGCCCCCAGCCAGGGTTGTCTCCAGTTCATCTCTGCATTTGAAGCCTCCGCCGCTTCTTTCATCTTGACGGACGGAGGGGACGGCTGGTGGCAAATCCCAAAAAAACAGCCTGTTATACGTATCCGTGTCTGTGTGGATCTGCGTCGCTCGCGCCTGCGCCGCGGTTTTCAAGTGTTGTTTGCTCTGCCGGCTGCTGATGAGGTGTCTTTGTCAAGGCTGTAGCAACGCGGTGCAGAGCAACAATAACAGCCCCACATCACTTCCCTCATACACGCCGGCCCTGGCTGCCATCCGTCCGTTCGTTGCTATTGGGAATTTGTTTTTTTTTACCAGCTCCATCAGTGGGAAAGTCAGATTAAACACGCTTTTGCTTCAATGCTGTGGAAATAGTGGAAGCTTGTTTTACAGGGTATTACATGGCAGGTGCTTTTTTTTTCTCTCACAGTGCCTACAGTACAATACACCACAAACAAGGTGCTGGGCCTAATCCTGTTGAACCCCTACGTGTTTTTCCACCTGAATGGATTTCCTGTACAAAACCCAGCAACAAAGAATGAGGCACTTAAACTTTGATTGGGTTAAAAGAGAGAGTGAGAGCATATTGTAATTCTCTAGCACTTCTACTAGGGGAGCGCAACATGCAGCGGGGTTGGACCGAGGCTGTACACAATGAGCTATGACGTGTGGGACGGTGCTGGACGGCTGGGAGGCGTGGCGCAATAGCAATGTTTTACCACTTTTGTGTGCAGACTTTAATTGTAGCGTACAGTTCAGGACTGGAGCTGGCGGGGATGTGGTGAATGTCTGCTGTTTTTCCACCAGCGCTACGATCGGCTAATGACACGGCAATACATTATTGAGTGTCGAATCACATATTGGCCTCGCTCTATCTTGAAATCTGAGGCGTAGCGCCGGCGGTTTGCTGGAGAAAGATGCACGCATTGGAGCAAGAAGAGATACACACACACACACACACACACACATACACACACATCCTGGGCCTTCATGTCTATCTCCTTGATCAGTCTTCTGGGAAGTGATGATTCTCCTCCTCCCTTCATCTCCTTCAGAAAGGGAAGGAGCTGTCAGTGTGTCAGACACGTCAGGAGCAAAGCCAACCGCCAAGCCTGATTGGCTACTGCTCCTCTGCTTGTGTGTGTGTGTGTGTGCAAGAGTGTTCATTGGTGTGTTTATGTGTGTGATTGAAGCCCATTTGTGCCAGATATGGTGGAGACTGAAGTGTGTTTAAAGCACTTTTTCCCTTTCATCTTCGGT
Source organism: Hoplostethus atlanticus (assembly GCA_034670405.1). Lineage (NCBI taxonomy): Eukaryota > Metazoa > Chordata > Actinopteri > Trachichthyiformes > Trachichthyidae > Hoplostethus > Hoplostethus atlanticus. The sequence goes on from JAXDDX010000025.1 coordinate 2,422,947, forward strand.
GTACAGCGCTAGGCTTCGGCCCTCTCTGTACTCACGGTTCACACCCTCGGCTTCGTGTTCATGCACTACAGCTCAGCCAGCAAAACGGCCGCACTGGACCTTTGAAGTGTATACCTCTATTAAAAGAAATAGACCACGTTTTTTTGGTGAGGTCGGTCTGTTGGTCCAGCCCGTGATGTAATGAGAGCGTAGACGCCAGAATCAGGCATGTGTCGTCGGGTTCATCATCATGGCACGTCATCGCTTATTTCCCTCCTCTCCTTCACCTCTCCTCCTCAGAGTTCCCACTGGTAGGAGATGAGCGGTCCTCAGGGAGGAGAGGAAAGGAGGAGTAATGAAAAGTTTTAGTTTGCAGCGTCTGCCTCTTTCCTTTCCTCCATCCCTCCCGGGTTAGGTGAAATGAACTAACTGTGTGTGTGTGTGTGTGTGTGTGTGTGTGGCGGGGGTCCAGAGAGAGTCTCGGGAGGAATCCTCTAACTCTCTCCTTCTCATCACATCTCCCTGCCCACTTGCCTTCGATTTTTAGAGTGATATGAGAAAGATAGAGAGAGGCAAAATGAGATGGACTACCAGGAGAAATCACACACACACACACTCAGCAGCACCAAGGGGCTCGGTGTGTGTGTGTGTGTGTGTGTGTGTGTGCGTGCCTATGTGTGTTTTTTTCCCCCCCACTCATTCTATAGAGGCAGCTTAGATGAAAAGAAGTACGGCTAACAAGGTGAAAGTTGCTTTTCGTTTGGATGTATGTGAGTGATGAAAGGGGGATGGATCAGGGATTGAAAATCTAAAGAAGAATACAAAGAGAGAGAAAATGTCTGTTCTGTACGAAGAGACGAGTAAAGAGGACAAATTGTTCCCAAGGTCGTGCTGCTGTAGGTCCAAAGTGTTACGTCTGGAACACACACACACATCCTTAACCAGATCACGGTGCGTAGTGCCACCTCTCGATCCGTGAGGCGGCTTCAGAAGCTCAGCCGTTCTGAAAGGATTACACCGCCGACACTTTTATGCACTCAATGTGTTTTCAACCCCCCGTGTCGTAGCTGGCACATAAACCGGGCCGGGATAATATTCTCAGAGGGTAAAAAAAAAAAACGACTTGAGAAGTTGTCTCACACACACACACACACACACACACACTTTATGCCATCTCCACGTAACAGGCTCTTAATAATCAGCAAGGGAGCGTTGAAGTGGTCTGTGTCGGTGTTTGACTGCCGCCGTTCTCTCTATCCTTCAGGTTTTTCTTACTCTTTACTTGAATTTATAATTATAGGAGTGGGTGGATCATCAAGGTCAACTGGATGACCTTGGCCTGACTAGATGTAGCCTGTTCTAACTTTTGTGAGTTTCATAACGGTCGGTGTGTCACGGTATTCCGAGCGCCAGCGGCATTTATCTTTGTGGCATTTGACGTCGCAGCGCAATACCCGCCGCCGTGGACTCGCGCGACGATCGACAGCTATCCATACGCTTGTTGTTGTGTGGGCGCATCTGTGTTGACGTGCTCCGAGCGAATGTGTTGGCGAACGGCGGGACGGCGTAAATGCCATATCTCAAATAGCGCGTGCGGTAATGGGCCGAGATAATGGCTCTCTGACGACGCGCAGTGGGAACATTTTCGCGGCTGTGAAGCTATTTAATAGAGAGGGGTCGCGATCGCTTGGGGTAATGGCATCAAAAATGTACTGTACTTTCAGCTCCTATACTTCCACTTCCTGGTCATTTGGACCGATGCTTTTAGTTTGCTTTGTACCTTTATACATAGCACTCTTCACTCGCTCTCTCTCTCTCTCTCTCTCTCTCGTCTCCAGGGGGTAGGGGAGGTAACAGAGTGGCAGAGTGACTCTGTGTGCGGTCAGCCTTTCCCTATCTCCGCAGGTTAATAACTCCCCATCTCTGAGAGTGGAGCACAACACAACAACACACAAAACAGCCACACAGTCACTTAAGGCGGGAGGGAGGCAAACTCAAGGCAATTTGTATAGCGCCGTTCCGTTCTCCTCTCGGTTTCGGACCCCTCTCGCTCTTGTTCAGGGTTGGCGCCGTAGGGGGTTTTACACTCAAGCCAGGGCGGATTGAAAAACAAGAGCATGATAAAAGCCTGACCTTTTGGCTGGCTCTATCATATTACTGCCAGGACAATGTGGGGGCTAGGAAGAAAAAAAATAAAAACAGCACAGAAAAATGTTTGGCATTGTTCACTGAGGTACAAAAGAGCACTCTGACTGTACGCCGTGTGTGTGTGTGTGTGTTCACAAGGTTTTTTTTCTGTATGCACTCGACCATTTCATGTGTTTGCCTGCGACCGATTCAGCTTGTGCTTTTGTGTGTGTCTGTGTTGTTTTTGTACCGTGGGGTCGGAGCTCTCGCTGTGCGGGGTTTTTGCAGGGCGGCGTCTGCTCTTCGCTTCTTGGATTTTGTTTTGGCTGCAGGTGCTGCGGGGTCCCTGCCGAACCTCTCCCGCTGCCCCCGCGGAGAGCTGCCGAGGCCGAGGCCACACACAGAGACCAGGCGCTGGGACCGCGGCCAGAATGCACAACCCGCCTTAGGCTAAAAAGCAGCAGACACACACACATGCACGTTTACACCCACACACACACCTTGGGAAATTCTGGGCAGCCTCCGAATTGTTAGGTTATTCGGCTCTCGACAACAACTCCATAACGGCTGTGTGATCCTGCTTTATCTCACCCCGCCTAAGGCTACAAAGAGCTCACAACCTCAAGAAAGTAAATCCAAACACGGCGGCAACAAAAGGGCCAGACAAGGTGTGAAGTCCAAGCGGCGAATCGTTTCCAGGGCAAAGGGTCCTGTATTTTTCAATTGCGTCCCAGAGGACAAGAGATGATTCTGAGACGGCCTGGTTAAGTGTGGGATTCAGAGAAGAACCAAAATGTCCTCCAAATACTGTCCCGAGATGAGCGGCGAGCGGCGCCCGTACTCTTCAGAGGTTAGGGTGTCATTGTCTGAGAAGCGGCGCCGGGTGGGCAGGTGGGGGGGGGCCTCGGTGCGACCCGTGTGTGTTTTGGCAGGTACACGGTGTCCTTTGCCGTGTGATGTGACTGAGTAATGAACCAGCTTGTCTTCCGCCCCAAACACAAACAACTGTTTTGGCTCCCCTGATGCCTTCTCCTACAGGAGGCACACCAAAAAAAACGAGACCAATGACCCCCAAAACCGGCGTCAGGCGTCGTCAACCGCGGAGGGAATCGACGACAGCGTTGCGTTGCCACTGGGCTACTATTCCTGGTAGCTGACTCACATCCTCATAAACCGCATTGAAACGATGTAAAATAAAGTTAATATTGGCTGTTTTCTTCTTCATATCTTCATATAAAGATATAATATGAATCTCAATCCTCATTGGCTGCGACTTTCAACTAAAAGAGACCTATACATGTTTTATCTGGCTCTGGTTTGTGGCTGTATTGTAGCTTGTAATCGATGTGCACATAGCAAAAAAAACAAAAAAAAAACAAAGCTAGACACTGCAGAGTTTGTCGGTAAGGCAGCAGACAAAACCCCCACCCCCGACCACCCTGCAAAACACAGGCAAATAAAGACACTAGAAAACAAATGACCCATACTCCTCTCTCAGTTGAAGCATGAAGAAATTACTTGAGAACCAAACGAATAACCTACATGACCAAATCCATGACGCAAAACACGACAGACGTCAAAAGCGTTCATGTATAAACTCTGAGACGACGTGGGTTACCTGTTGAGATGAACTAGAGGGAGAGGAACCTGAGGACTGAACGCCTCTATATTTAATAAAGCCCTCTCCCTGTCAGCTCGCTCTCGGCACGCCGAGCGCAGGGATTAAGGTTTGCAAAGATCTTCAAGGTTCAAAGGAGACAGCCATCCTCCTCAACCACTCTATCGTTGAGGAGGAGGAGGAGAGAAAAAAAAAAGAAAAAGGGGAGCTGTTTTGCGGGTGGATGTTTCCCGATAATTTACCGCGACCCGTTGATGGACATCCCCCGAGTCTCTCGGCGGCGGCGTGGGCTCTCAGCATGCAGCGCGGCTGTAATTGCCTGTTGGTCGCCGTAATGGCGGCACGTTTACTTTTCATTACGCTGATGTATTCATCACAGCCCCCTTTTGTTGACCTTATCTATCAGAGTTTAATTTCCTACAGATTTATTTTTAATTACAACTGTTTCTCTTCCTCCCCCCCCTCTGTCCCCCCAGGGCCTGTTCAGATTGCCCCGCCTGCCTGTTAAGCGGTGGCACCCGCCAACCACGGTTACCGCGGCACAGCGTCGCCCAGCCCCGGTCAGAGATTAATCAGCTGTTATAGTGCCTCAGCCGCGCTCGGAGCGTCAAGTCAAATCCACGACGCTTAATTGGCGGTGAAATGGCTGAGGGGGAGATAGTCACGCTGACCGGCAGCCAGCGGTAAAAGGGCACCGCGCACCTTTTCAGCTGTCACAGAACCCGATTGTATTAGCCTGTAGCGCTGCGATAACGGTAGCGCTCACCTGCAGCAAATTGAATTGATTTGGAGAACAATGATTCAGTGGCCTTTAACTCTCCTCATTTGTGAAAAGATAAAATTACACAAGGAAGTGGCTATTATTGAAATATATGAGCAATTTCTCACGTGTGATTGAATTAATTGTGTTACAACTCATCGAGTTACGCCCAGGAGTAGCGAAGGGGAGAACCTGAAGGAAGTGATGTTTCTGTGAGTCTTTTGATCAGTATAGCATTTGGTACATTAAGAGATTTTCATTACATTACAGTCATTTAGCAGACGCTTTTATCCAAAGGGACTTACAGTATGTGCATTCAATGTAGAGCATAACCAGAAGTGCAAAATACTAAAATGACTGTGAGGCTGGTTTTGTAGACAAAGCAAAGCTAGACAAAGCCTTTTCTTTGCGAAGACAATTGCTGCAAATGTCACTTGCTGCGGGCTTGTGTGAAGACAACCATTTCAAAATAAGGTTCCAGGATTTCTGACAGACTTTTGCACAAAGCGGAGGGCTTTTCGGGTAGTCCGTCTTGAAGAGAGTTCACAGAATTCACCCCTCATCTTAAGTCTTTTCTTCTTTTTTTCTCCTTTGGGCCAATCTGTTTTGAGCTGTTCCTTTTTGTCTCGCCGCTCAGCTCGTCTCTTTGCTGTTTCTCTCCTGTGTGACATAGTGGCGAAAGGTCACGGTATTTGAGTCCCAGCTCGGCTGTAAATAAGCAAATATAACAAGCCGGGATCAAACAAGCAGCCGGAACGGGGAATGGCACGATTGATTCCTGCAACGTCCTCAAGATGTTAAAAAGCCCTTTCATCTTAGCTGATCGTGTTTTTAGCCGAGCAGCCACAAGGTTTAGAGAGACACCGGCTGAATCGACCTCCCTCCCTTCACAAACAGAGGTTATCACAGTCCCATTTACTGAGTGCTTTTAGTACCCAATGAAGATGTTTGCTTTGAACAATTGGGGTCGCATTGGAGTGCAGCACCGGATGTTTGTCTCGTGTCTCGTTTTTTTTTAAACACACATCCCATTAGAGGCTGTCCAGGGCCTGAAGACCATTGCACAGTTCAAACAAAACGTCGAAAAACAAATCTCGCAGAGGCCTTTTCATGGACGAAGACGTCGGTAAAGAGAGCGAGCGAGCAAGCTGTCTGACTCCTCTACCTGCAGAGTGAAATGCCGTGGACACCTTTTGGCTGCGCTGTTGTCGTGTTCCCCTCACATCGATTAGGGGATTAAGGGTGTTTAGTTTTGATTCAAGTCACCGCGGAGGAGTATGCGGCTAATCACTTAGCGTCGGAGGCATTAGCGCTCGCAGCCGCGGCTTCGATCGCGGTAAGCGGCAGGAAATGCTTCCCTCGGGAATCCTCTGCCAACCGATGGCCCGGCTCGTTCGTTCCTCTACCTCTCCCGCCCCACCCCCAACCTTTCCGTTTAGCTTGCGTTCTTTGCAAGAAGCGAGGAGCGTATCCATCTGTCTTGCGGTCCTGTGAAGGGAATGCCTCAGGGGCATGTCTCGGGCTGTCAACACATGGGACCCCATTCCATTAAGAAGGGGTCAGTGTTGTATTTCTTATCAGTGAGAGGATTGGGGGTGGGTGGGGGAGGGGGTGATGATGACATGTAGGTGGCACCTCATCGAGACACTGCAGCAATTACGGCAGGCAGACGCTCCTCAAACACCCTCATCGCTCCCCGGCGGAAAAAAAAAAACCCATCCCATCCCACACACAGAGAGCGGCGAAGGTTTGAGATGTCATTAACCCCACAACAGTGGTGCAAGACCAGGGTGACTGACGGGAAGATGCACTCTATCTTGTGTTGCGTGCCAGGTCACCAGCATGGAGACATCAGACAAAAAAAAACGTCAGCGTGCACAGTTGTCCTCGAAAACAACAGCGCCCGCCGGTACTGTCGGTGCTGCGTATGTCACTGAGAAGAGAAAGCCTCCGGTTTGTCAGTGCTGCACGTACAGAGCGGGCTCAACGTTCTACACGATTAAAAACGACGTTACCGTTATCAGAACATTTAGGTCAGCGCGAAACCCTGTGAGCGGCTCAGGCTGCAAGTGTCTCGGATTTAAAGGTCAGCGGCGTTCCTCACCGTGGCATAGCGGAGTATGTAGGTGAGGACGAGCCCCTTCGATTCTCCAGGCTCCTCATTAGCTGTCATCCGTTGGGCTCAAATAGCTTTACACAGTACATTACACATTTATTAAGCTTATACACTGGTCCCAAGTCAGAGCAGGAAACCGGCTCTTTTTTTTATTCGCTGCGTGCGGGTAAACTTCCACTTCTCGTTTTAACTTGAAGTGGTTGGATGGTTCCTAAAGAAGAGTTTTGTAAATGTTATTCCTACGATTTGAGGCAATTTATTCCCGATTTACTGGATGATTTGGTCACGAAAGAGTCTCTTCCAAAGCTTCACCTAGAGACAAGGGAGACAACCCTATTTAGTCAGCTGTATTCCACCATGCTTACAGTTCTGAAATATACCTTTCTATCCAGGAAAATCACATCAGGTTGTGCCACAATGTCCACACAAATCCTGTTTATTGCCAGTGGAGAAGCTCCAGAAAGCTCAGTCTCAGTGGCATTACAGGAGTTGTGTCTGTCTTGGCTGCGGCTCCGGGGGGGGGGGACGGGATTGACATACACAAATTACGTTTCACAGACGATTTTTCCATTTAATATCCCGCGCAGCAACACCGGAAAGCCGCCGCGTTCCAAAATGACACGGCATGGCATTTAAAGTTGAAATTGGACCGACGCTGTGGTAGCCGACAGCGCGCTCCTACCCCGGCTCATGTGTATTTATCACGTCCTAACAGACGATCTCTGGCCCCCCTGTAAACGTTCTCCTCCGAGTGCACGGGGGTCGTCGCCGTGCATTCTGGGTCGGCAACGCTCATGACTATACATCGCCGTAGTGCTGCGTGTTTTTTCCCCCCTGGGTCTCCTCGGCGTCTCGCTGTCATGCAGAGCCCTCCTAAAAAATATTTTAGTTAATGCCCAAAATTAGACGCTCGTGACATTGTACTCGTCCTTACCGCGCATTAACATCATGATAATACATCGCTGCTGTCAGACAAAAATAATAATAATTATGTTCCATTCAAGGAAGGAAAAGAGAAAACATATTTTTCTTGTCACAGTTGTTTGCAAAGTACAAAGTAGCTTTTACCACCGTTCAGCCAACAATTGCGGCCGTCTGTGGCTACGATTTCTCGATTATAACAGAAAAGGTCCTTAGTTTTCTTTCTCCGAACTAATTATTGGTTATGCACTTCCCATTAAACATGTTATGTTTTCAGAGAATTTCTTTTCTGAGCGCATCACACTGGTGCTAATGACCTTGTTTGGGTGTAATTTGGGCCTGGTTGCAAAGTAACAAGTTGAGGAGCAGAGGCCTTCAGTTGTTCCTCAGGGCCGCTGAGAGATGGTAACAAAGCGAGCGGGCCAGCAAAGTGACGCACACAGCCCAGGGGGCTTTTACTCAATTATGCCCCTTAATCAGCCCCTCAGCTCGTGAACTTTGTTTTGGCTGGGCCCGAGACACAATCCTGCGCTGGCAGCTCAGCGGTAGTCATTGATCAAGCCTGGCACGGCGCTTTGAAACCCGCAGGGAGCGTTTTGAACGCAGAAAAGGAACGAAAGAAAAAAGGAGGTAGAGGGGGGATTAGCAAAATGAGCATGTCTCGTAGAAAAGGAGGAGGGAGCGCCTCTGCCAAGAAGAGGATGAATTGTGTGTGTGTGTGTGTGTGTGTGTGTTGTGTCTGGGTTCAATTGCTTTTCCCGTCGACAGGTTTTTCAGGTGAAGTGAAATTGAACTTCGGCGAGCGTGTTTTTTTTTTTCTCCCAGCACATTCAGATTGACTGTTCTGTTACACCCTGTACAACATTTGTAGAATCATTTCACCGACATATCTCTCTCTCCGTCTTCCCTCTCTCTCTCTCTCTCTCTCCGCAGTGAATAAACACAAGCCGTGGATTGAGACGTCGTACCACGGGGTGATCACTGAAAACACCGACATCGTTCTGCTGGACCCTCCCCTGGTGGCCCTGGACAAAGACGCCCCCGTCCCCTATGCAGGTATGGTAGATTACCACCGTACCGGCTGCTAATTGGGAGAGGGTCGTAGCGAAAGGGATTAAGAGAGGACTAACTCAGACCAAGTGGGGGAAGTCAGCGATGACTCCGGAGCTAATCCGCACAAGGAAGCGCAGCGCAGGATATACTCACACTAAGGATATAAACCTCATAAAGCTGTCATATGATGTCACTCTGCGTAGGAGCTTAAATTGGCTTCATGGGCTGTAACTGCTGCATCACAGGTTTTTGTTTTTTTCTTAACACCGAGTGTTTAACCCTGCTCTCGACTCGAACCATTTAATCCAATAAGAATTCCCAGTGAGCACTGAACCAATACAGCATTCACATTTCATTTTGAGTGGAGAGTGTCCCGAATAAACCCCATGGTGTCTGAGGACATCACAAACCCCCCCCCGAGTCAAACCGGATTAGATTCTTCCCACTTTGTGGCCATTCCAGCTCCTCTGACGGGTGCCAGTTCTTGTGGGACGACTAAAGCTGGAGGCTTGTTGGCAGGCCCAGCCACAATGTCTCCCACCAGGCTGCTAATGTGGCCAAGGCCCCAGCGTGGGGCTGCGGTGTGGGGCTGGAGCCCACTCGCTGAGACCCTCGAGCAGGACTGGATGGAGTCTGGCTCTCTGGGGCCAGGGTGTGTGTGTGTGTGTGTGTGTGTGTACGCATGCATGTGTGTGTGTATCTTTAGTAAAAGCAAACATGTTTTGTGGTGCGTGTGTGTGTGTGTGTGTGTGTGTGTGTGTGTGTGTGGATGGTGGCATGGCCTGAGGGGGCTTACTGTAATGGCCACCCTACAGGGAGAGAGAAAATGATGAGACAGTAGGGGAGGCAGCTGGATGACCAGCATATGTCCTCTGGCCCACAATAGACTGACAGCCACACACTGGGAACACACACACACACACACACACACACACACACACACACACACACACACACACACATTAAACAGCCAGCAGAGCACGGGGGCATTCCTGGATTTCATAGGTGAGAATTCTTGAGGAGACGGGAGAGGTTTCTCACTAAATTATTAATACACTGAAACATAAACACCACCAAGCTCTCTGGTTGCCCTCCCCTTCTCCCTCTCTCTCTCTCTCTCTCTCTCTCTCTCTCTCTCTCTCTCTCTCTCTACACCTCTTTTCCCCTGCCATCTCTATCACCTCTCATTTCTCTCCTGCCACTTGTTTCCACTTCCTTCCCCTCTATTTGTCTGACTATCTCGCCTCCTTCTCTCCACGTCTTTCAACCACCCCACCCCACCGCACACACACACACACACACACACACACACACACACACACACAAACACACACACACACACACTGTCTTTCCTCTGTCTCCTGAAGCAGTGGTCTAACCAGGCAGACACAGTTCAGGGCAGAGACAGTCGGTAATTAGCTGAAGAGAATCCTCCTTCCTCCACCAAATCGCCTGGGTGGAGAGTGGCAGGGCGGTGCACAGGTATCGGCTAAGCCTCGTTAGGTAGGTTTCAATTACCTCCGAGAGACGGACAGCGGTCAAGAACTGCAGTACGTACGTTCATGACACCGACCACCCGCATTCAACATTGCTCACATTCACATTGTCTGAAATCGGGGGCCTAAATATCTCTCTGGTATTTGTGCACCGTCCGTCAAATGCATGCTGGGTGAATTTGAGCTTGAAAACATGTCGGTGGGAGCCCTGCGCAATTATTCAGAGCCAATCAGAGAAGCCACATGTTTCAAGGTAGACCGGATTAGAGAGGCCAGGACCCACCTCAATGTCCCCCTGGTAGTTTTTACATCACGCCTAAAACCTGTCCAGTAATCCTCCCTGATAGCAGAGGAGCGTGCACCAGTCGCTACACACACTCGCTGTTCTGGAACAACAGGGATTGTGTGCGGCTGAAACCTGGCTAAGAATGACATCAGCCATCGCTCGAGTGCTCGAACGCAACTCAAAAATCACTCAAAATCACAGAGACGACGCGTCGGAAGGAATGCCACCGGTTTGAATAGATTTGTTGTTTATGCTTGTCTGCATCCGAACAATGTGCAGGCGCTTTGTTCTGAGAAGCGAAGACAATAAAGCGACAAAAAGGCAATACAAACAAAGCGTTACTCATATGCTTGTGTTTTATACATGAACTGGTGGTGAACCAAAGTTGCCTTGAGGATGTTCTTGGCCATTTTTTTTTTTTTCAACGCGTACGTTCACACATTACCGTCGTCAGAGTCAGAAAAGAATCATCGACTCGAGTAGCACCGATGGCAGCGAAGAAAACTCGCGGGTCGTGCGACTGCTGGAAAATGAAACGTACCGGAAGGAAACGATACTTTAACTCCACCAGCGCTCGCTGCTGCGCGTGCTCATCGGCAGCCGCTCCGGGTCAAGAGCGTCAACTGAATAGGTGCGGCGCGCTGAACGAGCCCAACTTAAAAAAAAGCGGCCGTTTTCAAGTGGCACTGTGAACTCTGAACCCGTGGCGGTGGATAATAAGTCAGTCACACCGGCTCAATAGTCCATTAGGCTATTACGGTGAAGTGGCTGTTTTTAGGAGACTGCTACTTTGCAGTCAGTGGGCTTTTTAAGTGCTGGGTTAGCAAGGTTAATGGGCAAAAGCTGTGCCGTGCAGCATTATTTGATACAGGTTAGGGAGCTGTCAGTCACTGATGGTTTTCTATTGCAAGCGTAGACACACGCACACACACACACACACACACACACACACATTTTCCTATGTTCTAACACACTATTCATGTGTCAATCTTTCACTTTCACTGGTCTCCAGGGTCCTGTGGCTTTTGCTTACATGCCACTCTAACGTCCCACCAGCACTACATGTATGCTGCTCAATCAATACCACTGCCACTGTGGACAGGTTCATAAGTCCCTTGTGTAACCCTGACCCCCCCCCCCCCCCCCCCCCCCCCCCCACACACACACACACTCTCTCTCTCTCTCTCTCTCTCTCTCTCTCTTCTCCACACACACACACACACTCTCACTCTCTCTCTCTCTCTCCCTCCCTCTCTCTCTCTCTTCTCCACACACACACACAGATCTTCACTCCACATGAGTGATCTGTCACATCCTTTATGCTGGCGCTGATGTGTCACGGTGCAGTTTCTGTTTGCCTGATCTCACTCTGGGGGAGGAAGGGAGGAGTGGAGCTGCCTTGGTTACTTTTTTTAATTTTTTTTATTCCCGACTGTCTTTTGTAATCATCCACAGTGAATACGTAGGCGTACTGTTGTGACTTTCACCTATCCGTTTTGAAGTTCATCCCCGCTGTCTCAGCTGAACAAACAATGTGTTTCTAAATTAGAACCATTTTACTGTGTTACCAAACTGTACCTGTCAAAACTCTGAGAAACCCGTTGGTTTTGACCTTGGCTTTCTTCCTAGGCAATCTCATAGCGTGATGCTCATTCTTTCGGTAAATAGATATGAGGTGATGATGATATATACAGCCTGGTTAATGTGCTGTGGTTAAATAGCCTCTCACTGTCTGTTTCATTGGGAAACAGATCTCAAAATGATTACAAAAAGTCTGTAGGCGGATAACCGGCAATGTGTTCATGAACAAGAAATGAAGGAAAAGTGTTTGCTTGAAAGGTGAAAAATGCTGTGTGATTCAGATTCAGGGATATAATGACATTTTAAATGTGTGGCATTTAGTTAGACAGCATGATAACCTGAGAAAGATAGATAATAATAGTAGATGATAGCGTATTAAAGGTGAAGCTTGCCTTAAAACATGCAGCCATGTTGTCAGTGAAGATCTGAAATGATGTAATGATGGGTTTTCTATAGTGGGATGAAGTGATTAATCAACAGTAGTTGTCTGTATCAAATCTAACCATTAATAATAATAATAATGAGAATAATCTTTATTTATACAGCACTTTTCAAAACAAGGTTACAAAGTGCTTCACAACCAAAATGATATACAACAGTGATATGAAGGGATTGAAGGGAAACAAATAATAAATCCATACATATAAATCAAGGAAATAAGGATAAAATAAGTAAAAGCCAAAGACCTCATGATAAAAGTAAGTTTTAAGAAGTGATTTAAAGGATGATACTGACAGGCTAAAGACAGCAACAGAAGATCTCAGGCTGCAGACTCATAAGGGATCCAAAGATCAGAGGGATAACTGGGGGCCAGGCCAGGACAGATAACCAGTGAAGTTTCGAGATCCGTGATCCCGTCTCTTAGTTTTAGTTGAAGCCTTGCTGCAGCATTTTGAACACACTGGAGCGAACAGTACGCTTTTAGTTCGCGACAGCTCGAAAAGCAGATTGAAACGCAATTCATCGGTGATCAGAGGCACAGAAATCTTCCAGAACCAGAGAGCTTGTATTCCATCCAAGAGTAAAAACTAAATCTAAGGTATGGAGTAATATTTGAAAAATCAGTAGCAAGGCCTTTTGATGAATCGTCAATGTGGATGTTAAAATGACCAGCAACAATGATTTTGTCCTGACGCTGCACAACAGAGCATACAAATTCAGAGAATTCAGGCAAGAAATTGGTGGGCAAAAGAACAACCACACAAAGAACAAGTGTCTACAACCGACCTTGAGCAAAAGCACCTCGAAGCTAGCTTATTAAAACCAACAGCTAGCTGTCCAAAGCTATAACACAGCTTTATTTAATATTTGCAAATGGAGTTAAAACCACACACACCAGGGTGTATGCACAATGAACTCCCGACAACATTTCAGACATTTACACACCCCAAGGCACCAAGTTCCTGTTTCCACTTTTCTCAGACACCTTGCCTTTTCCTCATACTGTCCCTGTTCTCTGCACAACATGATCCCGAGTGTTGTTCCTCTTTGTGGTTCAGCCTGCTTTCACACATACAACGGTTTCACTTGTTGTCTACCCGCATGATCTTTGTCTGGCAACAGACAAGCAGCAGTTTTCCGCTGTGACCTCTACTTGACCTAAGCATAGGCATAAACATACATATTGTTAAAATTCCCATCACACTGTGCTCACCAGGTTTCAAGTCTGATTATTCTGAAAGCAATACAATCATTCAAAATAAAAGTCTTATTGTTGGGTGATTTTCACATTAACAAGAGCCGGCTTCACATCGACAGTCTGAGCCACAGTAACAGTTGTGCAATAGGCCGGAGGTTGTAAACACCCCACGGAGGTTGTAGGAGGGGGAGAGGACCTGTGTGGAGGGAAGGTTAAGAGAGGAGAAAGTCTGCAACCCCTGGAACCTGTTATCCAGCCATAGATGCACCTGAGGAGGGAGAGGAACCCCCCCGGGTCATCGGACCGTGGCCCAGGGCGAGCAGTGTTAAGTACGCTGGGGTCTTTAGCCTGGCTCCAAGGCCGGGGGTCCTCCGAGGCCACCGGTGCTGCAGCATGTAGAGGAAGGATCAGTCCATGGGACAGTAGTCTCCATGCCAACAATCTCCTTCTTTTGAAGGGCAGCGACGGTAAATGGTGGACATTAAAAGGTGAATCCTCATAATTCTTTGCAGCTACTTGAGTCGGCTTCCTGGTCTGGCTATGCTGTCACTCTATCCTCTATTTCCTACGACTTCATCATATTCATGAAGGGAAATGTCAAGCACTAAAGAGCCCCGTAGTGACGTTGAGTCTAAAATCAACGTATCTTCTTTCAAATGGTATCTACAACTCATTTCCATCCAAGCCAATCATGATTCAAATATAAAGAGGAAAGGTTAAAGACGGGGATTTTTGATGGGAGACCTTTTGTACCGTGAACTAATTTCATGAACTGAATGAAAAATTGGAGGGGCCAGAGGGCTGCTTTAAATAAGGCAACAGATTTTTTTTTTTTTCAAACAGGTACCGCTGTGTCAATTCCCTCAGAATCACAAGTTCAAAGCGGTTGCCTAAAAACATGATTAAAAAAGTAACAGATTGAATTTTTGGGACGAGATAGCCTGTCTAGAAAGTCTTTTTCCACCGCAAGCCTTTCAGACGCCTTTCATCCGTCTGTGCATCCTGTTTCCTCTCACCGTAATTCAACTCCACCCTCTTGTTTTCTGCTCTTTTGCCAAGGCTTGCACTTTAAGGCGCTCCGTTGCTTTCCTCGTTGCTTCGTTGTACTACTCTACAAGTTTCCTCCAGCTGCAGTACATTTTTGGAGTTGCGTCTATTACCGTCAGAGACAACACCGTCTACAGCGGAGGAATCATTTCTGCACAGGTGAAGGCGCTTTCATTGCAGTCCAATCTAATAAGACCTATTTTTGACGGCGTTTACGTGCGGCTAACCGGAGACAGATGTGACAGCGTAAGGTTTTGCCCACGAAAAGGACTTTTAACTACCAACACAGCAAACCTGTGAAGTCAAACTCAAGCAGTGTTTTTCACCGATACCGCTCACACAACCTGAAAAAAGTAGGCAACGTAATGACTGTCTCGCTTCCGGCATTCAGAGTGCCTTCGACTCGGTGGCCACAAGACAATGGAGCCATCACTTCACCCATTGTTCACGTACTCATTTATTAATGAAGTACTGAAATGCAATCTGCTCCCTCACTGAACCACACAGTTGAGGGAAATAGTCTTTTGTAATGAGATTTTTTTTTTTTTTCTGCCCAGCCTTTTAGCTTTTTTTTTTTGTCTCTTTATGAGTTACAGAACTGGCAGAGATGGGCGAGTGAAGTTAGAGCCACGATGACTTGCGCCTTTTGTTCTTTCGAAAGGAAGCGGACAGGACCACGTTCGAGTTTTTTTTTTTTTTTTAACACCATAAAAAAAGCAGACAACTACTTTTACGTTTTTTGAAGTGGGCGTATTTGTTCTGTCTGACTTTGTTCCCGCTGAATGTCTGCCTACGTCGTGGTTCTGTTGACGCTGCAAACGCCCGTGGATAGAACGGATCTAAACTTTGTGCTTGCAGATAGTGTGCGAAGTTAGAAGTCGAAGTGAAGTTATTCCACTTTAAGCCCTAGTGTGTCATGACATGAAGCAGCGTCAGACTGCATCTAAGGACGAGGGAACTGAACACAGATATGGCTACAAATGTCATCATTGTATTGCATCTGCAGGACGCAACTCTATACTGTGAACTAAGACATTTTCTTGCAAGTGGGACCGCTAATGCTGCTAAAAGCATGCTATCAAATCATGCCACACCCACACATTATACTTTAGTTACGGCAACATATGGAACCAGGTACCAGACATAGGAGGACATAGTGTCACCACATTGCTGCATTTTTATGAATAATACATAGAAGCCATGCATCATGTGCCATTAAGGAGTGTGAGTAGCGCAATGCGCAACAGAGCACAATTGATGAAACTGATGAAACAGTTGCAGGTGCATACCTATGTGTGTGTGTGTGTGTGTGCGTGCACTTATTTGCTGTTGGTTTATTTGCTGACGATTATTATTCAAGCCTCAAGGCTGCCAATTAATGTGTCACCAAACTGTCACGAGCGCTTCTCTTGGGAGAAACACACACACACACACACACACACGAGGAAGAGAAAAGGAATTTACCCAGGCACCAAAAAAAAGTCTGCAACTCAGATGGTGTTAAATAAGAGGAGTTTCTTTCAAAGACTTCCCACCGAGGCTCAACTCTTGAAGCAGCATTCTGTGAGAGCAATCCATATTTTTTAATTGTTTGCCAATAACAACGTTCCTCACTTGCCAGGACATCGTGGCTGTACCGCTAAGAGGCTTTTGATGTACAGCTTGGAAACCATCCTGTCTACCTTTTAAGTACTATTGTTTTCCATTGCACCATCTCTGATCTTACTCCCAGACCTGTCCCGACATCCCATCCAACTTCAAGGTCCTCTTTTTTGAAAGAGGACCTCCCTTTCTCTCTTTGAAATCTGACCGCTTCCTCTTCCTCAGCTTGATCCCTCTTTTCCTCCCGTCGGTATTCCATCACCTACTTTTCCGCCGCTTCCTCAATATCCACTGGACACACACACACACACACCTTAAGCCACGATGCGTGCATGTGAGTGTGTGTGGGTTAGACGCAGCAGTGAGAGGAAACGAGAAGAGGCGCTATTGTTTTAGCTGCTACAAGAACCCACAGAGGGATCTGTTCAGATGCTGCATGTGCACATTCTCACTTGGGAACTACTTTCACAGTGTTGTTCACGTGCAAAAAACCATATCGTCACACGTGCACACCCACACGCATGCACACACACATTGCCTCAGAAGTGCTAATGCACTGTCACATACATGATCATGATTGTATGCACAACCCAACACAGAGCTATTTATTTTCCAAACCGCTCTTTGATTGACCTTGGTACTCACTTACTGTAATCACTCATTTAATCACTCCCTCTCTGACTCTCACACACACACACACACACGCTCTCTATGAAAATCCACCTGAACGCGCCGAGTCCTCACACAAGGGCAAGAAATTGTCTGTCACACTGAATAAAAAAGCATTGAGCTGCCTTTATTAAATATCACCCAGGAGAGCATCGGAGAAATGAACATGTGAATCAAAGGAAAATCTCCCTTTGATAGAAACATAAGAGACAGACAGAGCTTTACATTTAATACAACTCACCCCCACGCCTTTAAGTCTCCGACGGCCCGAGCCTCCCGGCTTTGTGTTTGAGAGGTTATTTCAATATCGTTCCGCCGACCTCCAGCTGACTTAGCACAGTCACCTGACGGCATAATCGCCGCGGAAATCGTCTGTTCTCTTTTCTACTTTTCTGAATGGAAATTTTCAAAGTGAGCCGAGGAACTGACAGATTTGTCCGATTCGTCCGACCCCGGCCTCCGACGGGGTCTCTCGCTTTAGCCCCGCCCACTGCAGCCAACCCATCTCTGTTCGGTTTTCATCTTCTCTTCTTTCGCAAATGTCATTTCCACATGCTCACCGGCATATAAATCAAAGGCTCAATTAACTGAGAGACAATCTGGTGGGGGGGGGGGGGGGAGATAAGGGGAAGGAGACAATTGCTGAAGAGGAAGACTATGATGGAAAACCTTCAGGAAAGGATGATAAATTGCAAAACATCTGGAAACGTCATCTACTAGTACATGGGATCTGATGAAACTGATTGGTTTTGGATTGCCGTGTGTGTGTGTGTGTGTGTGTGTGTGTGTCATTCCTGCATTGTAATGAAATGGATACACTGAATTGTGATTGTAATTGATAGACATGAAAATGCATGAAATCAAGTAACACATAACAGGAAAGCATCAGGCTGTTTAGCTAAAAGGAGAATCAATTAAATGCATTCGGTTCATATGAGCAGTTTCTTTATATCTGTTTCTCATCTCACACACACACACACACACACACACACACACACACACACAAGTAAGTAAGCTCCCAATCCCTTAAAACAAAGCCATTCGATTTGAGCCGTGGGAGGGAAACAAAGTGCACTTCTAAACATGGTCACATATGAGGTCTGTGTGTAGGACTAAGTCTTGTTATCTGACAGAATGGGAACAGCGGGGGCCTCTGGGGGGAAAAACAACCCATTGTCATATAAGGTTTTAAAAGGTACAAACAGGATGAGTCACATGAGCACTGAAGGGTCTGGAGGAGATGGGAGTAATTGGAGAGCGAGAGGAGATGAGAGAGAAACACTAGACTGGGCTCGTCTGTTTTTTACCTCCTGAACCCGGATAGTCTTGTGAGCGGTGATGTCGTATATAGGACCCCGAAAGTGATTCGCTTACAAAAATTACCTGAAAATTAAGCACACAAGATTGGCCCCGCCGAAATCCAATCTGCTCCCAGCCTCTTGTCATTTTGTAAGGCTGACGATGCTTGGAGAAACTTGTGACAGTCCAATTAAGGCCCTTTGCATATCTGGAGGCTTAAATTATTGTCAGCCGCTGGAGCGTAAAATGGAGGTACAACTCAGGAGGAAGATAGTGGTGATCCGGACGCATGGACCATGGAGCAGTGTGTGTGTGTGTGTGTGTGTGTGTGTGTGTGTGTGTGCGTGTGTGTGTGCGTGTGTGTGTGTGTGGTGAAAAAGAGAGAGCCAGCTTTTCAGTCTGCTTACATATGATTTTACACATTCTCTCTAACAGCTTCCTTCCCCTCCTTCCTCTGCTTTCTGTCTCATGAGCAGTGAACTACTTCCTTTCTGCAGTATGAAATTCCCCTTTATACCTCTTTTCTTCTTTTTTTCTTCCCCACCCAACCTTTTTACTCACTTCCCTTCCCCCTCAGTTTGATCTCCGCTTTCCCATGCCTTCTCTTGCCTTCCACCCTTTCCTTCCCTCTTCTCATCCCTCTTCTTCTTTGCCTGAGGCGTGTGCATGGTTCAGCCCCTTGATCACCCTGGTTACAACTCAGTCCCTCAAAAATCGTCTGTGTTCCACCTGCTCTCAACGCTGCTACCATTCTCCCCCTTCTTCAAGAGCCCCAGCCTGCACCCAGAAGCTCTAGCCAACTACATGCCCGTCTCAAATCTTCCCTTCCTGTCAGAGGTGCTGGAAAAGGTAGTTGCTGCCCAACTCCAAGACCATCTCAGATTGAACAACCTCTTTGAGACGTTCTAGTCTGATGACCCCTTCCTCCTGATTCTCTCGATTGGAGTGCTGCATTTGACACCATAGATCATGACATCCTCCTCCAAAAGTACCATCAGACCATCAGTGTTGCCCTGGAATGGTTAAGGTCCTACCTTTGTGGTAGAACTGAATTTGTCTCAGTAGGGGGGTCACAGGTCCCGCACTCACCTTGTAACCTGTGATGTCCCGCAAGGGTCAGTCCTGGGCCCCATCGTGTTCACCCTCTACTGAGGCAAGGCCTTCAATTGGCTGCAGGCTGTACATATTGGTCGTATAAGACATCTGTCTCTCTTTCTTTTTGCATCAGCCCCAGCTGAGCCCGGCCCCGGGCTGTTGTTGAAATCACCTTTCAGCAACACTTTCCCTGCACGACTTCTGACTGAGTGCAGTAGCATGAGCTCTAGATTCAGTGCATGCTATTTTCGTGTGATGATGGCGATGTGAAACCAGTAATTAGCTTGGGAAGTGGACCCTGTTCTGTACAGCGTGTCCAGCAGCTTATAGGACATGGACTCCTGAAGGGAGGAAAATGTTCACTTGCTTTAAGACATGAAGCACCCATAATCACGCTGTTGCTATTTAATAGAAAAAAGGTAACTTCAGTAATACATTAATGGAGTAGCAGCGTGGGGTCTCCTCGACGCGTTAAGTTAGTCATGACCAAAGTGACTCACAGGTTGTTGATGTTTGACTGCATCAGCAGGCATTGGGTGATTGAGGCAATTAGGTTAAAGGAAAAATCCTAAACACTTTAACACTGTTAGAAAACAGCTATTGGTGATGCACTTTGCATTTCTGGGTCATTTATGTTGTTTGGTAGTGTATATTTTTAATTCCCCCAGATAACTGGCCAAACACAGACAACATTGCATCATGTTGAGATATTCCCAGTGGCTAGAACGGAGTTTGATAGCAGAAAGATGTTCAGCTGTTTTAGGGTTTTAGTGCCAATGCCTCAGTATCAAAGAACAAAGGCTACTCAGACCCACTATTTTGCGCCAATGTTCACCAATCAAACAGGGAGGAATCCATCGAGAGGAAAATATACCAATTTCTTCACCAGCAGGAACTGCATGCATTGCAGCCACAGCTTGCATCTTGTTGCTGGTAGCGTGTTAAATATAACACCCTCTTTAACAGATTATTTTCCGTTTGAACACCAAGGCACAGCACCACGGCATTGTTATCTCTGCACTCTCACTTTTTCTTGATTAGAAAAAAACCTTATCTCTATTGTTCTTATCACCTAGTTCTCCGAAGTCATTCTGGCAAATGTCGGAAATCTGAAGTAGAAGTAGGTTGAGGGAAAATGGGTACAACAAAAAGGTAAATTACAACACTTCATCACAAAATAACTCATTGAACATCGTAGGCCGATCGTATAGAAGAGTATCTGAGGGGTGGAAGTTTCCTTTAAAGCATCGTTTATTAGACGTGGAGCCAACTGGGTGGTCAGTAGAGACACAAACATTAATCCAGTGATTGCTCTGACCCTTTTATGCAGGCAAAGCCACCGTCACTGTAAAACTACACCCTCATTAATGTTATCACTGCCGGGTCGGGTCTTCGGTGATATCCTACCATGCTCTGCCCCAAAGTGCCCGCTGTTAAAAGCTTTACCTGGCACCGAGATGACACGGAGCTTCTTTAGTGTTATGGAAGGATGTCTGAGTGTGTGCCAGAACGACTTGCATTAACATATGAAAGCAAAAGCACTCACACCAAAGAAGGGGAGTGGGGGGGGGGGCGGGGGGGGATTCACCTTAAGGTCTCCATGTCTAGCTTCTAAAAAAGCCTGCTGCAAAAAAAAGAAGCGAGTCTATCGTCACAGCGCAGCCTCTGTCGTCTAAGCAGGCTCATTTATAGGGGTGGCCAACTCTTGATAAGTAATCATCAAGTGTCTGAGGGCTTTATCTGGTGTGTTTAATCACAGTCTGGGGCTTTACAAGCCGGAGCCTCCTCTCAGCACTCCCCAAATAAAAAGGACGGCTCATTTTCAAGGAGCGCCTTGTGCCTTATCAGAGGTGATATGCTGTCTAAGCTTCGCCCTCAGGGCTGTAAACTGGATGCATTAGTAATGAATCACTCTGCAACCGTACCCAAGTGGACAACAATTTGTGCCCGTGCCTATCTGCTTACTCGGCCTCTTGCAGTGTCCTTATGTGAGACCTAAGGGATTACTGGGACAAACCGACTCACTGCTGGAAATAGTGGGAGCCTGTCAGTGGGGATGAGAGTCTTGCAGGAGCTGTCTTAATGTCATTTGTGTGTCAGACATGGAATAACCCTTCCCTTCAACATTATTGCAGCTTATTAGTGTGGCACAGTCGCTGACAGGTGAACAATTGAGTTTTAACTTATCCCCGTTGCCCGTCATCTCCGCGCTCCCAGCTCATCCCTGTCATTTTCCCCTTGCCTGATCCCTTTTGAGATGGTTGCACACAGACCAAGAAATATTGAAAAAGGAGTCTTTGCAGTGCACTCCTTCATTGGAGCTGTCATACTTCATTCAAATGGAAAGCCGGCAGGGGAAGCACAAGAAGGGGGTAAAAATGTACAAGTCAGAGCGAAAACGAGTTTGGGCATTTATCATCATCCACTTGACACATGGGAGAGGCGACGAGCGGCGGTGATAAAAGAGACACGGAAAGTGATAGATGTGGCTGGGGTGTAAACTTTAATGGCCCAACCTTGGATGGGAGCAATTTGCCGATATTTAATTAACTGTAATGCGATCAATCAGCATGTTAAAGGATGAAGCCGTACCGATGGGGGCACGCTGCCAGCCAGACTCATCCTATAGCTCATTTAGCCTTGAGAAAACTCCAAGGAAAAGCAGCAATCAACAAAAGCAGCGAGGGCCTGTGTCTAAAGAATCCCATTGTCACTGTGCCGGGGAAAGAGTTGTGTACAATCTTGGACGTTCAATCATCTGCAGTTTGGTCTAAGGCCTGTGTCACACACACACAGCTTTCTTCTTTTTTTTTTCCGACAAAATGGTCAGGATTTGTGCGTTTGTGAGATTAATGGTGCATGTTTGTGAGATAAACCCTGGAGATTATGTTGCGTTTTTGCATATGTTTCCCTCCAATTTAGATTTTAAATGGATACCATAGATGAGTGGATTTTCCTGGCAAAATTATAGTGCACAAAAAGACCCTTCATCAGTTATTCTGGAGGCCAGAGAACATCCCTTTTAGTGTGTTGGTGTAATGTCTTTGGGAAGCCCAGAATGACTAATGTTCATGAAAAGTCTAGATGGCCTGTGCTTCACCCCTGAAAGTACATCTCGTATGTCTTTAGACTCACAGTACAGTGAACTCATACCTGAATACAGGGGCGGACATAGTTATTTTGGGACCTTAGGCAACGGTAAGCATGGGGGCCCCCCCCCCCCCGACTCTGAATCCATCCTTTCTATGAATTACCTTCAAGCTGGGGCAGAGCAAAGTCTACATGTAAGGCTGGAGCTCACTGGAGCTTGGAGGCAGTGGTAATATTGCTCTGAACTAGCAGCAGTTGATTCTTTGATGAAAAAAAGTTGTCAACAAAGCTCTTTTTTTTATTTTGTTTGTCTGCATCGCTTTTACATCAGCTTTGCCTCGTTTTTTACTTTCAAGAAAAGGAGCTTAAAGTCAAGTGGCATTAGTTGATTTTATCCTCGCTGAGAAGGGGGTCGGCCGTGGCTCAAGATTGAATTTAAATTCCTCCTCTTGTTGTAACAAGAGGGCTGTTGTTAACTCAGTAAATCTCTTTTAAACTGATGAAAAATAAACACGTAGTACTTGATATTCTTGTCTTTTTCTCTGGCCCTGTGACTACCGGGGTTTAAGGCAATCGCTTACTTTTGCCTAATGGTAAGACCGCCCCCGCCTGTATACCATCTGTCCATTCATTGGGTCCACCTCCACTGTTAGCCATTACAGAAGAGAGGAGCATCCTTATATTGAGGCTCCACCGATACTGATATTTTTGCGTTAAAGCTGCCAATGGGTAATATTTTCTGCCAATTTTGAAGATCTTGCCAAAACATTACAAATATTCAGTGTTTCCCCAAGGATTTTATTCTTGGTGGGGTGGAAAAGCCTCTGGAAAAGCATTGAAACCCATACTAACTAAAGTCTTGTACAGTTAGTAGGTCTTCAAGACAGGGTGACCCACCTCACTTATTCAATGGTAGGGGAAATTGTCGGATATGTTAGACCGTTTTATGTAGCTGTGTTCACTGTGGTGCACAGAACAAATATAGATAAACTAAACTTGTCTGCTCTATGTTCTTGTTAGTGCCTCTGGCAAATTATGCTATAACCCATGCATCTATACAAGAGAAAAACGATGGTTTATTTATATCAGAAAAAAAAATTACAATGGTAAAACACAAGGTCACCCCTTGGTCACAGCAGAGCTGGGCTTGACAAAGATGCCATTTCTTTGGCCCTGCAGTGGGACCTCTTGAATAAACGTCAGACAGCTCCTACTTCTCAGATAACACCTCGACGTGTTTTCAGATAACACCTATTTTACAGTCACAGCGCCGAGACCTTTTTCTTTCCCTAACCTTCCAAGGTCAATCGGACATCGCCAGGCACGTGTCCTTATTGTGATTCAGAGCACTTCCTTTTGGTTGTGCAACAAAAGCTGACAAATGGATAAATTAATAAATAAATTCAAATCCCAAACACAGCCATTATTCATTTGGACCTTGGGCGTAGTTCCCGGCGTTCAGCTGTCTGTCAAAAATATATTCCATCAATAGAATGGCACCTAAAACTGTCTAGGAAGATAGACAACGGCCTGGGTAAGTGAAAATGAAGTGCAAATTGATGGCATATATTATCCTAACCTCAATTTTCTACTTGACCTTTATAACTCACCACCAAAAAATAAGCCTCCTCCCTTTCTTTTCGGTTCAGCTCCCCATCTGTCAGAGGCGGGTGAGGTTAAAAACTTACGACAAAAAATATATGAATTGGCTAATAAACGCTTGGCTGATTAAATTAAGCAGGTAATTGGATTCCTGCACGTGCGGTAAAATAAAGTTGGATTGGGCGTAATGAAATAGTCTAGTCAAGATTTAGTTTCTCCGCTGTTCTTTTCCCCACTGTCAGGGTTTGAAAGAGGCTGACAGGCAGAATTAGAGATTGGAAATCAGCATATTGTTTAGGTGTTGATCCATCATGTGTATTTATAAGTTAGGTTTTCTTTGGTCCGATCTATAGCGGAAAAGTTGACTTTGTTGCATTTTTGTATTTGGCTCATTGAGGTTCACACCCGCCCAACTACAAGCCAACAAGTCACATGGACTCTCAAGTAGCTTGTTTATTGGACAGAGTTTTGGTGACCCGTCGTCCCACCAGGTTAGAGATTTTGGTGGCGGGGGTCAAACAAATCTGATTCCAGTCCCTGTAGCTTCAGCTAAGCGTGATGGACTTGTCTGTGCTCTTTGCTGTAATTGCAGCTTGATTTCATTTTCTTCACTGCTGGCTATCTGATGTCAACATCCATCTCCTTGTACCCATAAACCCTTGCACTGCACCGCAGGGTTTGTTGGCACTGGAACCCTTTGAAGTACCTTGGAACACATTCGGTGTGGACAGGCACAATGCGACGATTGGCCACCCAGTTTTGTGGATGTCAACTCAATATCTGCAGCCCATCAGTGAACAATATGAGTCAATATGTGTGAAAGTAAAGACTAAATCTAATTTTATCATTATAAAAGTCCAATAGATTCATTAGGAAAGTATCTCATGATTCATTGTCACGTTACTAATTCACTTACCTTCACTGACAGTCTTGATGACATTAAGAAAGTGAACTGTATCTCAGTTATTTCCATCATTTTCAGTGGTGATTTTTGACATTAAATTTCCCAATTGGGCCATTAGGACAGATTTACAAGACAAATATATCACTCGTCTGTGCCCGTCTGCCAGCTGCTCTGCTCAAAAAAAAAGAGGATTTCCTCAGACCACGCTTCCCAATATTGGATTGAACCTACACTACCTACACTACCACTACAGTTGGAAATAGGAATTTGGGAAAACCTGGTGCCTATTATTGTACCTAGGGTTTGTGCATCCTAAAATTAAACGAAGCAGCCCAATTACCTGGGTCACCAAGTATTGACCAAATAATTCATTTTCAATTTAGTGTAAAGGCAAAACGTTGTAACTTAGTGTATCGGGAAAACCGTGATATTTTCCTTGAAGCGGTCTACATTGGTAGCTGTTGCTCCATACCTGCCACTCTCATTCACCAGTGGAGGCCTCAGGTTGTATGAGTTCATCCTAATGCAGCGGTTTTATATTGTCGACCAAGGCACATTTAGTTCAGCTCTCCCCCCGGGGGCATGACAAACACTCCTTAATGACCCGATAACCAATACACACACAGGCACTCACATACACAGGTACACACACACCTACTACCATCACCACCACCGCTGCCATCAACCACCATAAGTGATTCATCAGCACTGATATATTCCCTGTAGGAGTGTGTGTTAATTACAGCGGGCTAATCGATAACGTCCACTAAATGATGGCCCGAAGGGATGTTGTGTGTGTGTGTGTGTGTGTGTGTGTGTGTCTTCCAGTGTGTGCAGGCACGCGTCTCTCCGAAGCCCCTTTGGGATAAGTACAGTCGTTGCACCTGCATGATGGATGGTGTGAGTGTTTTAGCCATCAGCAGTGTTTTACAGGCTGTGAGTCCATGTCTCTCCCGGCCGACCCGTGACAGGCAGCCTGGAGCCGAGCCAGCGCCCGGGCCCGGACAGAGCCGGACGCACTAATGGGAAAGAAGTCAGGACAGTGTTAACGATACAGTATGAGATTTAGTGGTAGAGGAGGCATAGTAGCTAGTATGTGTTGAAGGATTTGGGAAAAAAAGCTCAGTTTCAGGAAGCAACTAATGCAGAATTGAATTCATTATCTTTAACTTCTTTGACCATTTTCATGTCAAAAAACTGCAAAAATAGCAAAGTACTCAGTGCTTTCCCTAAAATGTTAGGAAGCTGGTTGAGTAGCACGCCTACACAACACTCCAATGGTTTCTCCGGTGGGGGTCAGGGGGGTCAGGGAGGACCCGCCATCATGTCAGAGGTGGGCGATGCTGACTGGGACAACATCTGATTTCCAATAAAAATCAATCTCGGCCCGATATAGCGGGCTCACCCCAGCGGAGGCTCACGCTGCAGGTCAGTATTGGAGTTTACTCAGCAGCCCACATGCTTCAGTCCACAGTGGAACTAGATGGTCTTTGGTCAAGAGACCTTACGACATGGGAGATGCTGTAGCCTTCCTGTGTGTGTGCACGTGTGCCTACGTACAACGTGTGCGTGTGTGAAGTGGCATGCACGGATGTACGCTGTTGTAATTCCCTCTCTGCTTTGAGCCTTTGCCGGATTTCCACCGTTCAATTCAGCGGTTATCACAGAGAAACTCAATCTTTCATAACATAAAGTCTGAGTGCTACGTCGCGCTACACAGCCGCCCTTCATAATGGGAAGGAAATGGGTTTTTTTGGGGGGGGGTTTTTCCTCTCTTATTTGGGGGTGTTTGAAATGCACATGCTTAATGACTTGTGCTTTTAACGAAGATTGGAAAAATCACCAACTGTGCACCATGGCTGATATGGATGGAGGGAGCGCGTAAATGCGCCAGAGGGGGAGGGGGGTAGGAACAAAGAGCACGGGGGAACGGTGGCTCGCCCGGGGAGGGGGGGTGTTAAAGCACTAATAACACTGTGAGGAGTTTTGGTAATTTTGTGGATGAAAAGCGTCATTTAGCTGCAAACAAATTTGCGCAAGCCTCCGTAGTAATTAGAAATCCGCGGCTATGATTATAGGAGGGTTGTCGGAGGGAGCAAGCGAGAGGCTTTGCATCCTGCAAGACAGACGCGAGGAGGCGAAGAACTGCAATAACAATGAAGACAAAAGGGAAAGATGACTGTAAACACATCAGCGGAGTACTATCATAATAGTCCACGCTCATTGGGAAATTCTAATTATTAATCAAAGTGGTCGGTCTGTTATTACTGAATGACTTTTCAATCAACTTTTGTGCCGATTTATGAAGAAAAAGAGGGGGGGTTGGGAGCTTAGTTTGCAGTGAAGGAAAGATGGATGTGAGAGATGATGCTGGGTGTTATTAGATGTGAGTCAGGGAAACTGTTACAGCATCAGCCCACAGCAGATTAAAAAATCCTCCTCGTGGCCCTGGCCCTCGCTAAGCGTTTGCCACTGCGGCACTCGGAAAACTTTTGACAGATTTTGTTTTAAGACTTAGTCGAGGTGCAAGCAGGCCTTGGTGAGAGAACAGAGAGGTAAGGGGAAAGTGCAGAGCAGGAAGTGGTACCAACGGGGATTTCAAGCAGCGAGATTCTGCAAGAGAGCGTTATCCCTTTGTGCTCTTGAAGGAATGTGTGTGTGTGCGTGCATGTACTGCAGGTGGGTGTGAAAATGCGCTTGTGCCGAGTGTGAGACGAAAAAAAGGAATGGCTTTTAGGAACTTAAAGTCCCTCTGTCCCCCCTTGGCACCTCACCTGTCTCCCTTCATCGAAGCCCTTCGCCGATTGAACCGAGCAACTTTTCTCAGGGTGAGTTGCGTCGCAGCGGACTGCCAATCACAAAAAAACCCTGTACCATCACTCACAACAGGCATTTAGCGACTCACTCTAGTCAGTTTGTCAATCCCCCACCCCCCACCCCTAAGCCTTGTGTCTGAGGGCCACTTAGCACTCTGTGCCCCTTGTGATAGAAATCCAATTTAGCCTGATAGATCTACAGTCCACCAAATGCCCGCACAGTTCGCTCACAGTCTCGCTTTGTGTGTGTGTGTGTGTGTGTGTGTGTGTGTGTGTGTGTCTGGGCGCAACACAGTCTCGCAGAATTCCAGGGAATTAACTCTGAAAGGCAGATTATGGGTTGCGGACATGAGCAATGTGAAGATTACATTCCTTCACCACAAAAGGATTATGTGACCTGTAGCATGGACTGGACATTTCCACTTGTTCCTCACATGAAACAGTTAGCTAAGCGGTTTTGCGACTAAAAACAACGCGGTCAAGGTTTGCTACCAATGAACATTCACGGTAGAAACCTTCGCCGCATGAGTTGGGAATCGAATCCAGGTCGCCGAAGTCGGTCGATCGAACGCATACGCCCGATACACCGCCGCTCCGACCTCCACACCCTCCATTAAACTGCTGCCTGGTTGTAGTCGTGTCTCACCCACGTAATCTTCACATTTCATTGTACATCAGTGTCGCTACTGCACATCCGGGTGTTTGGGCAGGGTATGTGTGTTCACTGAAGGCTCTGTCTTCATATAGATACATGTGAGATATATGTCTGTTGTCTATGGCAAGTACCTATAAGCTCAGCCCCCTCCAATGGGAGAATACTCCCTTTCCCTCAAGGTCCCGCTGCCTTTCATTCACACCGGCTGCGTGAACAATACAGGCACAAATGAAATGCCTGAACTGAGTAATGGCTGTAACATTTCACAAAACCACAGCCCCGATAACTTTTAATGCAAAGCCGAGTCGTAAAAATAAGTCAAGGTCGCGCCAGTGTATGAAATTGCATAACAAGCATGATGTGTGTGTTGGGAATACACTTCCCCCGTCTATGAGCGCTGCCCTTTTTTTTTTTTTGTCGGTGCATTTGAATGCATTTTCATCCCGCTGCCTCCCCATGCAAGTTGGCATTTAGGATGGAATGAATCACGGCTGAACACAATTGCGTTATTCATCTCCAGAGAGGAGCAGAGAGAGGGGGATGTTGTATGGAAGGGCGTGTGTGTGTGTGTGTGTGTGTGCATGCGTGTTCATAAGTATATAGTATGTGTGACAGAGAGAGGGTCAGAAGAAGATCAACTCATCATTCACAACGTCGCACCTCTCCTCGCGGGTGTCTCGGTGGCCCGCGCGTGAAATCGGGAGGCCTCCGATCGGGATGTTTTATTAGTTGTTGGATATCGCAAAGGTGGTTAAGAGAGGCTATTTGATTTGCGCTGCTCCTCTCATTTACCCGCTTTGATTTGCGATAAGTGACTTTTCGTCGGGAAGGAATCAGTATTAATTTCACAGTTTGCGCTCTCTCTCTCTCTCTCTCTCTCTCTCTCTCTCTCTCTCTCTCTCTCTCTCTCTCTCTCTCTCTCTCTCTCTCTGTCTGTCTTCGCTCTCGCTAGATGCATGAAATGTGCCGAGCCTTATGGACTCCACTCATACACTCACAGGGAGTCCCACGTGCACCCTCAAGGCATGATTGCAGCGAACGACACAAATGAATTGATTCTAATACAAATGAACTCATGATGGTAATCCCAATGCTAAGTGGCTGCTGGTTAATTTCATATTGATGAATGAACTGCCTCAGCCGGTGCTCAGAACAATGGTTTCCAATTAGAGCGACACTAATTGCGGACGCATTGATTGGCTGGCTAGAGCGATCGAGTGGAGATCCTATTGGATCAGTGGAAGAGCCGTTCCGGGAGAATAGACTTGAGGGTTCTTGTTGGTGTGAGTTTTTGGGATGTTTGTTTGTTTGTTTGTTTTTCTCCCAATCAAGAACTAGTGCTATTTCAGGCAACACTTCAAAAGCTTACTGTTAGTCTCCTAAAACTCCACACTTAATATAATAAGGCAGCGCCAGGGGGTTTTTGAATTGTGAGGAAAGAGAGTGCATCGGGGGCGTTAGCTGGCAGCCGGGATATGAAGCAGTAGGAAAAACCCAGACGAACCCAGAATAACTTTCAAATGCACGCATCGCACATTTGCCACCACAACTCTATTGACCCTTGTGAGGCAGGCGTACCATTCAGGCTGCGCAACCGTTGAAAGCAGCAGTGAGAGTGTGAGCACGTACCGCCCTTTCACTGTGAACCCTACATTTTAAAATTGCGGTAAACATATTAAATAGATAAAACTAAAAATATCATAACGTTGGATGTGCAGTGAAAAGGAAGTGTGGCAAAATGGGTTCAAGGCATGCTAATGGCTTATTCTCATCAGAACATAATATAGTCTACATTTCTGCTATTAATGTTTCATATTTTCATCATTTCTCTGTTCCTTCACCTTTTCAAGGCCTTTTCATTTCAACAGTAAATCATCACCACATTCATTTGAGACATTAGTATAATTACTGTAAACAAACGGGACCATTACTGAGAAGATTGGCTGCCTGTACGCCGCATTGTACATTGTGTGCCACCAGGTCAGATTTTGGTGGGAAATATGCTGGACTGCTTTATGGCACAAAGGGAGATCGTTTTACAGAACAAAACAGGAAGGGGGCGCTGTTCTTCCAGCGCAAATGGAGTTTGCTTGTGTGGAGTTCACCGTCCGTTTTCCTCCCGCAGTCCAAAAACATGCAAGGCAGGTGGATTGGATACTCTAACTTGCTCGTTGGTGTGAGTGTGTTTGTCCATGTGTTGTCGTGACTTGGCAACCTGTCCAGGGTGTTTCCCTGCCTTCTGTCCAATGCATGCTGGGATAGGGTATGGAGAATGAATGAGGAAAGCTGGAGAGGCGGGACAAGTAGCAACATCTTCTTTGCAACAGGGTTTATGGGAATTGCAGTTTGGGAGAGAGAATTAGTCCATGCTGCCTTCTTCAGAGGTTCAATTATCTGAGGAGAGTTATTTCTCATTTGCTAAAACCTATTTATGTGTATTCTATTTTTACTGAGTTGGATACCTCATGCAACAGCGTCCTATCCTGCATCTGCCTCCCACCGCCCTCTGATTTCCATGTGATGTTTCGTTGGTACTGAACGGCGGCCACTTGTACAGTAGCGTGCGTTTCCTCCCACAGGGCAACGCGGCTCAGATCAAATCATTTGGTCTGATCCAGTAGAATGAAATGGAGTTAGAGAAGGTCAGCCTGTGGCGCTGTGTTTCTCACTCTACTCTAATATAATAAGAGCACACTGAGAGAGGCATGGATTAGACCCTAATCCACCTGCATCTCTCTCTCTCTTTCTCTCTCTGTCTCTCTGATTTGCTTGCACCATCCCTTTCTCTCTGACTTATCTGGTCACCCTCTTCGCGCTCCCAAACGCAATCAATTTATTCCAATCTCCCCTTCTGCCTTTTCAAACTCAGCCTCCCTTGGTTATGGAGCTTCTGCTTTACTCACTCTCTCCCCGTCACTCTCTTTGACTCGTCTGTGCACTCGTTTTATGAACAGTCAGTCAGGTTTTTGATCAATTTCAGCCCCAGTTCTGTTGCCCCCCATGCAAAATCACAGCTTAAAGTTGTTTTTTGGGCTCGTAGAAAATGTACAGAATTTGGCTGGAACTATACTATATATACTATACTATACTGTACTTACACTATAGGGTTTGACCAATATGGGTTTTTGAAGGCCGATATGTTTGGGTTGAAACCACTGAGAGCTGAAATGTTGTGACAATCAAAAAAAAAAAAAAAAAAAAAAAAATTAAATGATTAAATGTTTTTCCCAGAATCTTTTGCTTGGAAGGGTGGAAAAGCCTCTGAACAGCATTTAGACCACGAGACACACTCACCATTGAAACCCAGGATATCAGCTCAATATATCAGTCTAACTGAATAAGTTGAGAAAATCCTTGAGAAATGTGTGAGAGTTTAACACAGCGCTGTCTGTTTCCCCTCCACTTTTCTCAGTCATCGTCTCTCCCTGGAGGGGGGCGAGGGTGACGATGACAGCGTCCCACTCCTAACCTCCCTCCTGCTGAATCTCCTCTCCTCCTTCACCAGGAGCATGTCCACCATCTTTCCTATACCGCTCTAGCCCTCCTCACGTCGAGGCAGAGACAACTGTTATTGTGTTCCATCAACGGTATCAAGGCTGAGCACACTGAACAGAGAGCAAATTTCACTCTTTAAACAGTCATCAGGGAGGGTTAGGCAGGAGTGTGATATATTATTTATGGTTGCGACTGCAGTGAGCGGTGGGGATGCTGGTGTGTGTGTGTGTGTGTGTGTGTAGATAAATACACAGAGAGAGAACGTTGGTTTCAGACAGACAATACCTCCATTTAGTGAAAGATGCTGATGCAGGATGTGGTCTGCCATAGAGTCTACAGGTCATGGCCCTTATTCCCATGGCGACCATTTTTAACTAATGTCACACTCGGGGTGACAGCCCAGCTGTGTCATACTGTCGTGTACCAAGATACACATCATATAAAACATCGGGAATCGGACAAACATTTATCATTTATCAGAGATTCCCCACTAAAAAACGTATTAGAAACAAATGGAGCTCAAGAATACAATATAATTGGCCCACTATAGCTACTGGAATCCAGCCCAGGTAGGTAGCTAGTAGCTAGCTAGCTTGTTAGCGGGCTAGATCGCTGCTAAATTCTAAGCAGTCGTCGTTGTTGTTGCTCCTGACGTTGCTAGCTAATTTGATAACTGTTGGTCTATCCTCACTTATGTGTTGAAGTAATGTTAGTTTTATATATATGTTACGGTAAATGTCAACCACCTCCCACTTTTTACCTTTTACCTACATTTACTAATCTTCTAGGTAGAGTTTCCCAGTCCAAGTTGGGGAGTTCAAAATGGCCGTTGTGGAAATAAGCTTGATTAGCTAAGCTTAGGAACTCATTAGTTGATTGTTAATGCATGCCTGGCCTTGTCTAATAGCTTTTTTTTTTGGCTTAATGCTCCTGACGATTTTGACTAAAAAGTATTTGTTTGGTTTGCAACGGAGTTAGCTGAAGTGAGCCTATGTAAACCATATTTCTCAGTCAGCAACTGCTCAAATTTGTATTCCTGAATTGCTGTGTGCGGTTAATGTTTTGCATGCGGGGGCGAGAGCGGGTGAGAGAGAAAATCTGTGTTTGTGCAGCTTTAATTTTCGCCGTCTCTGTTTTCTGCAATAAGGGCACAAAGCTGTTCGGTGAATGCCTTGCGATGTTGACAGACAAACACTTACTCCTTTACCCGTGTGTATATGCATGCGAGGGAAAGAGAGAGTGAAGGGAATGAAGACTCTTGTGTTTGTGCTTGTGTTTGTATGTGTAACCACCTGGTATACGTATGCATGCCTACTTCTTCCTTTGCACACACACACACCTGTCACACACTTGCTCAGAACACACACTCAAACTGTGAAGCTGAAATACAGCTTCCTCTGACAGGCACAGCTGATTCACTGTAAAGACACCACAGCATTACCACCAACCCCATGTTTATACATCTCTGTTGGTGTCTATATATGTGTGTGTGCTTGTTTGTGCCAGTGTGTGTGTGTGTGTGTGTGTGTGTGTGTGTCAGTGCGTATCCCGTGTATGAGGAGAGATTATTCTTGTTCCTGCGAGCTTGGCCTTGTCATGTGTGTGCCGGGTCGAGGCGGACAGCCCCCTCGTGCCAACCTCGGATATTCAGTGTCACTCCTCGCTGACATGCTGACATTTGCCGCGCCGCCGCCGTCTTTGTGCCGCTCTCATCACCGTGACAGCGGACTTACAGATCGACAAAAATCCCAGCGCCGCATCAATTTGTTCAGGCAGCTCGCGGTGGATGGGGGATAAGACGTACACGCAAAGTGTACACACACACACACTGACTCTCAGACAGATGCTGTAGAGTGTAGAGGCAATACCGACATACATAGAAGTACACACACACAAACAGATACTTTGAAGTGTATACTGGAGGGCTGTGAATCTGAACCCTAAATTGGCCGGCTTGATAATACCCTCAGAGGAAAATGAAATCCCTGAGAGTGACATTTGCGCTGACTGGCCCCATGATTCACATCACTATTATCATGTTATCTCCTCCGAAAATGATCCAGTCCTCCGGTGGACGATGGATTTACACGGCCTGTAAACATGGCAACATGGCCGGTGTGAAGGTGCATTGACATGCATGAAGCCTCCCTCATCATCTTTTTCAATATTGATCAGCCATCAAAAGAACATCCAACAGGCATGCAGCTCGTCTCAGGCAGAAGGCAGGGAATAATGGATTATTAATATCCTCGTGACACATTGGCTGGTGTTGTCATGCATAGTTTATAGAGCCGCCGTGAATCAATGTTCAAATTGTAGTTATTAATATTTACCTGTCGGGTACCATAAAATCACTGGAGACCGGAGAGTTATGTACTTTCTCACGGAATGCACAAAGGTACAAATGTGAGGCGCTTTTACTTTCTCGATTCCGCAGTACTTTTAACTTACTTTGATAGTATTTCAACGTCGTTTATCTCACACCTGCAGTCGCTCTGTATTTATGTATGTATTTATTTGTGAGGTTGTGCGAGCCAACTGCAAGAGGAAGCGCTCACCGCTTTCATAGCAGGACCTCTGACCCCTTCACCGTAGCTCATAGAGGTGAGCGCATTCAATATGAAATGGCTCCAGGCGCTGAAACTCGAGCTCGTATATTGACGTTATATTGACTTTTTGACAATATTATTGAGATTATATTCCAGTTTTACCAAGCTATTTCTAAATTACAGAGGAAATGTACAGTATGTCATAAATATCTCTACTAGAGATCCACAAGTATGTTCTGAAATATGAGCTTATCTCAGGGTACAATATTCACAAATTGTTGTGTTGTGTTGACGTTCAACTTTTCCAACATGTGCATTGAATCATAGCAGCAAGAGATACGGAAGAATAGCGCTGGGCTAGTATTTGTTGCTAGCTGTCTCTGCCCACCAAATTTCAGGTCAGGGTGAGATCGCTACTGAAAAACGTTAGCTAACTAGCTAAGGAAAGATATAATCTGACACAGAGTATATCGTTACCTTTTTTACATTGGTACCACGGTGTGTTGTGTCGTAAAGACATCAGTATGTATGACACGCTGCTGCATAAAAGTTCACACAGCAGAGCGCGATACTGTAATCGGTGCGATCAGGACGTTATATCAGCGGCGAGCACTCGACTTCGTCTCATTGGATAATGCTTTATTTGGCATTATCTCCGTCTTTTAGTTACATCGACTGGTACAGGCCCCGTGGCTCAGGTTTAACTACAGCTGTTTCCAGAAGAGCTGACAGCATCTATTCTGTAGTTAATGTGGCGTACTGAGGAGCTGCAGTAAAGATAATGTAAGGGTTGTAAAAGTGCTAAAGCTAATTAGCTCGCTGGCAGGACGGCACCAGGTTGAATGGAGCCGGCTGAAATGGAGGACGTGCAGGGAGAGAGCGATGGAGGAGATTTCCAAATAGGGGGTAAAAAGCGCACTGAGCTGTGGTCATAACGAGAGAGACCGGCAAGGTTAAAAGTGTCACGTAACCCGGTGCCAAGTATCACAAGGGTGGAGGAAAAGAAAAAAAAAAAAAAGTGCATCTTGTACTTCAAAAATATTGATTAGCCTCTGATCCAGCATGACACTGTCAAGGAGAAATGCCAAGCCCTGCCTGGCACAACAACATCCAACTCTGTGCTCCGTGACACTTTGTAATACAATCTGTGCCAGAGGGCATTGCCTGAGTGGCTTTGCTTACAAAAGTTGTGTGCGAAAGAAATATTTAGCGGTGATTGGAAATAAATACAAATGCAAACCTCGCCTCGTACCTCATACTTGGCACCTACAGCCGGCTGCTTGTTCATCCAGCATGCTTTTTACTATTGAGAAAATCCTTTTCACCTTTTGACAAACGGTGAAACGATTCCCATCTAAACATGCTTCATCCTCCACTATCATGTCATGTCAGGTGTCGGGCATTATCCCATTTTTCTCCACGTATGGCTTCCTGCTTCAGTATAAAAAAAAAAAAGCAAAATAAGTCATAAAATGCAATCTGACCCATTGTTCCCCTGCTTTTCCTCCGTCTACAAAGGGAAGTCTTTGTTTGAGAGCCGTCTCGTTCTCAACGATCCGATGCCATTATGTGGATTTTTACTATTGAAGTAGCACAAAAGGCGAGGCTGGCTTTCTCCTGGCTTCCTCTCAAACCACAGTTGGTCATTGAAACAGCGGATTTTCACTACAAAAGAACACAGTAGTAATTGGGGTACTTTTGTAGGAGCTATAGCTTTTATTATGGGACTGAAGGGCACAGTGTGGAAAATGGCCCAGTCAATCGGGCCAATCGGCATCTAGTTTGTTTTTCACAGTTCACTGTGTTGGGAGTTGATTTGTGGTAATTGTTGCATTATGGGAACAAAATCGATCCCAGGACGCTATACTGTATTACAGGGATTTAATGTCTCGCTGGAGGAGAATGCTCTTCTTTGTCAGTGCAGCTTAACATAGCATGACAATGAAACTACAGTATGAGCAGCAACAGCTACATGCTACATGTCACACACGTCAAGTAAGTCACTCATTGTTGAATTATATATGTTCTAATTGTGTTATATAATAATCCTGAAGGCAACACAATAGGCAAGCCGAATGCTGTACATTGCAAATCCAATTCCAAGCCCACTACGCTTAATAGCATTAGCGAATCTGTCAACGCCACACCGCTGTGATGTATAGGGACTCGCTTGATTATTTCATTCTTTTCGGTTAGACAAATTGTGTGTGTCTGGATGGAACAAAATCTTGCGTGCCAACGAAAGCACCATTCCAGACCCAACTTTGACTGGGCTACAAAACTAATTAGCTTTCCTTGTAAAGTGGATGACTAGCATGAGAAGTGACATCGTGGAAAATGTGACCCCCCTCCCGATCTATCAAGAGAAAGCTTTTTAATCACAAACCAGTACAAAGCTGTAAAGGAGGGAAAAAAAGCCCTCTTTGCTGTTGCCGACTTTAATCACCCTTCAGTCAGTGTTGTGCCTCCACCCTCAGCGGCTGTGCTTTGAATAGCAGTGGAGTATAATGCGGGGAAGAGGGGAGACTGGCGTCCAGGTCCCGCGGGTGTTCAGCGATCCAACTCTGTTCTTCTGCCAAGGATCAGAGGAGAGGTAGCAGAAGACAGGGGGGACAAAGTGAGAGAGTGATGGACGACTACTTTGTGAGCGAAATAGAAAGGATAGCAAAAGACTGTGCAAGAGCTGGTGCAAGGCATTCTGGGAATAGCTTTGTGTGCATCGTCAACCCCAAAGGAGCTGGAGATTTTTACGGCGTGGTGAAAATTGACATGAAAACAGCTTGGAAACTGTTTTGAGCTGATATCCAAAACACATTTAGGTCCCGATTTGACGAAAACGATACAGGCGACAGTTGCAGACGACTACGGAAGTCACACTCGCACCTTGGGTTTTCGACATCACAGCAACACCTACTCAGTTTGGTGGGAAATGAGAAGGTAGAGCAGCAGCCTGGGGGGTAGGAGAAGCAGGCGTGTGATCCGGAGGTTGCTGGTTTGAATCCCTACAATTAAAAGTGCCACTGAACCCCCAAATGCTCCGGGGTTTATTTTTTTCGATTTGCGAAAGTGTGACACCTTGCCTCCCTTGGCAACGTCTCTCCCAGGTAGCTGCTGTTAATACGAATGTGCTCTTTGTCAATTTACCTGGTTTAGTGAGGCTGGAAATACAATGGCAGGGGAGAAATATATGAGTATTTCTCCGGCAAGGTGAAATGAAAGGAAGAAGGAAAGAATGGTATGAAGGACGACTGAATGAATGGAGAAATGCAGAGCTGTGGCTGAATGGCACAGATGACAGACACTTAATAAGAAGCTGCATTTGAGAAATGGCGAGGGGTGAACGAGAGGAATAAATGAAAGGGGGGTGAACGAGAGGAATAAGGGGAGGGAGGGATGTGGAGGGATAGAGTTGTTTCCCCCCCTCTTGTTGGAGTCGGCCAATCACTGTGTGTTTTCAGTCTGTTCTGGTTGTCAGGGGTGGAAGGCAGTGATGACGACACACACTGCAGAGTATAGAGGCCAGGCACACACACACACACACACACACACACACACACACACACACACACACACAGGAGAGGAGACAGGTGTAGAAACAGCAAGAGGCCAAGTTACCCTAGGTGTTATCCCCTCTCTTTCTCTCTCTCTTTCTCTCTCTCTCTCTCTCTCTCTCTCTCTCTCTCTCTCACACACACACACACACACACACGCACACAGTTGAAAAGAAAGGTGTAGCACAGAATCAGGTCTATAGGGTATGTGTGATGTGTTTTTGCTTCCACAATCGCCTACCTTTCATTCTCTCTTCTCTCACTTTCTCCATCACACACACACCTGCACCTACACACACCACACACACACACACACACACACACACACACACGCACTTACACCTACACCTTCACATACACACGCACACACACTTACACCTTCACACACACCACACATACACACACACATTTGGCACAGGCTGCCCTAGCTTCGCTCTCCCAGGTCCCTGGCCCAATTTAAACAGTATCAATGAGCGATGGTGGCCCACTGGTGCCAAAAGACCTGGGTGGAAGAAGTCGAATCATTTTTCACGACTTTCTCCAATGAGAGTCTGGAGAACATTTTGCCTCTAAGCATTTTAGCTTGCTTTACATGGACCGTATGTAGGAGCGCAGTCACACTGGCCTCTCCTCGAGGCTTGCAGATCTTGCAGGCTTGCAGAGGCCGTGGACCCTACCGGATAAACCCTCTGAATGAATGTGTCAGTCACATACGCACGTGTCCAGGCCGTCATCGTAAATAAGAATCTGTCCTTCATCGACTTGCCTGGTTAAATAAAGGTTAAAGAAAAAAAGAAAATGTTGCTTGCACACACAGACAAGTCTTGAGACCCCCTGTGGTTTTCTACATTGTACATGGTAACACTTTTGTCAGTGGAGTGCACTAGGCCTTCGTACAGCTCCAGGCTCTCAGCGGTTGGGGGGGGGGGGGTGACTCCATGCTGGTTAAAGTGGGTGTAAGCTTCTAAGTACTGATTGGAGGGGGGCGACACGTGCATCCTGATTGGTGGGAAGGTTTGGAAGTTTCCGCTACTTCCTGATGTGAAGCTGGACGGCCAGTGACATAGGAGTAAAAAGGGCAAGACGACTGCACTGTGGTATTCCTACCGACACCATTTCTACCAATCACCCTCAACACTGAGAATTTTCACAGCACCTCCTTCTTGCCTCCTCGTCTGACTCCCGTGATGTCAGCGATGTCTTCTCCTTCCGCACCTCTCCCAGGACTAAAGAAGAAGTAATCTTTCGCGAACGCTCTCCAGGGACACCCTACAGACACGGGAACACAATTTCCTCCGCGGCTATTCTCAGACATACATATGCCCTAAGTCACTGTGTTCTTTCCCTCCCTCCTTCTCCACTTCTTTCCTCTCCTCCATCCGCAAATTCTCCCCTCCTTCCCTTCCCCCTGAAGGTAAACACTGCCAGCAGCGGTGGTAGAAGTGTCACCCGAGGCCGTTGTCTTTCACAGTCTGCACCGACTGCCACACAGCGGAGCTCATCCATCTCGCGCTCGCGTTCGCGCCATCATCACACTGCACCCATTACCGCTGCTTCAGTACACTGGTTCCTGTCTGTGTATGTGGGGGTGATGTCACTGACAGTTACAAATAGGTCCAGTAACAAACAGGAATTGGATATGTGCGCAAAGCTGGGGGGAAAAAGATGGCTGCTGACGTGCGTTTTCATTTTTTCCCCCCCGACAGCTTATGTTATATCTGGCGATGGAAAAGGTTGTAGCAGAAAATGATGGTATACTTTATAGGGGGTCATTAGAGAGAGGAAGAGAAGGCATCATATAGCACTCGCCCAGAAAAAACACAAAATATATGCACTGCTTGTATATACTATTAAGGGATTTGAGGGGGGGAAACGATAAAATGTCGATGCTGCCACAAACGGCTCCCGGCATCCCTGATGTATTTTATATGGACTGGACAAAGCCTTACATCTTGATTTGGGGCCTCGCCCGGGTTTTGTTGAATCATGAGCAGACTAAGTCGGGCTGAGCGGAGCCATATCCGCGTGTGGTTTATGTTGTCTTGGAGCCGAGCCGGCAGCACTCAGTGGCGATGATGGTGAACAGCTGGACCGGGGACTGCCGGAGCCGACGCCGGCGCCGCGCGATGGGGATGATCGATAGCTTAATGGCATGCTTTCAGCCTGTGTTTGGGCAGCGTGGCACTAAAGTGGAGGGAGGATAATTATTTCGTAACGGGGACCTGGAACTTGGACTTTTTAATTGGGCATCGGTGTCTGTCGAGGTCACTAGGTAATGTGTTGCAGTGAGGATGGCAGAGATGTGATTTACTGCTATCAAATCAGTGATCCCTGTTGTAGCTGTTCCTATCAATGACTGCTTTTAACATGTACAGAGTAACCCGGCTAAGGCCACACTCTTGAGTAACTTGAGTATCCCTACTGCCATGAACAAGCCAGATGACTTGATTGATGACATGATTACTCCTGTCTACCTGTGGTGTCCCGCCCATGGATAGAACGGTCCACCAGCGTAAAAGGTTAATGGTGCTAATAAGAAGAGAAAGAAAAGAGAG
Source organism: Hoplostethus atlanticus (assembly GCA_034670405.1). Taxonomy (NCBI): domain Eukaryota; kingdom Metazoa; phylum Chordata; class Actinopteri; order Trachichthyiformes; family Trachichthyidae; genus Hoplostethus; species Hoplostethus atlanticus. The sequence continues at coordinate 2,463,452 of JAXDDX010000025.1, forward strand.
AAAAAAAAGAAAAAAAGAGAAAGAAAATAAAAGAGAAAAAAAAATTAAAAAGTGACATATTCTTTCCATGTTTTGTGACATTGCTTTGACTGAGCAATAGTAGGTTACTCCTAATACAGGCAAAGAAATGATGATCCCAATAGTAATAGTAAGTACACATTTTTGTTGGTATCAAAATGTACCCATAATGCTGTGCGAGTCCGAGTCAAAGACGGCACAATCTGTCAAAAACCAAAAGTGAAAGCAGTCAGATGTTTCCATGCCAGGCGTCTTAACCGGGTTACGTGGGTTAACGTGTTAACAACGAGACTCAGAGCCAGTTTTCTTGCCTCACGCAGAACTAAAGAGAATGGACCAGCTTGAGTGTTTTCTTACACCAAAGCCTGGCTCTCAATTAAATTCACATTCATGCTGTATGTTCTAATGTGCGGCCGGTGTTATATTTCCTCGGGAGAAATCCAATAGTTTAATGTTCTGCTTTGTTGGCCTTACATCTAATAGACCATATCCATGGCCAAAGGAAGTGCCAGTTAGGCGATAGTCTTTGTTTCATCATGTGGGCTCATCTGTAACGTCCCCGGGGGCATTAGTGGGGGTCATAAACTCTGATACGGATATTTGAACACATTGAACTCTAACTGGCCTTGCTCAGACAAGGACACATGGTTTCCCCCTGAGGCCATTTCCATGGACAGAAGTGGAAAATAGAAACTATCGATTTCTCTCTGTGTTTAATGTGATTGCTTTGGCTGTGTTTTGCTAACGGTTAGCAGTTTGTTTTGTCGCCCCCCCCCCTCTTGGTTTCTTTCTTTGCCGCGGAAGTCAAAAGATTTGAGTCGCCATATTTGCATCTGACTTACAATGCAAAGAGGACAGATTCTGGGTCAGTAGTTTGTCATCCAATGAGGCCACAACTGACAATTGTGTGTTTTTAAGGGCCACGAGGAGTCGGTAGCATGCCTTGGAGTGGGATCATGATTCTACAGAGAATGAAAGCAATCCGGCAACAATGCGCATTTAAAGATGCGGCAGGAGAGCGAAGAATAAGTCATCTGGGGGAAAGATTTGAAAAAGCCTAAAGGGGTCATACGCGATGCTGTCTCAGAGGTCAAGAAGGCTTTGAAGCAACCTTTTTGAAAGCCAGACATACCAGATGCCATTGGCAGTCACACAGATGGCAACTCCAAACAAAAAAAAAAAAAGGTTAGCCGGGGTGGCCGTGACACTCGCCGGCATTAAAACGGTAGCGCAATTCATTTTAATTGCAAATTGTACCTCAGCTCACATCCTGCGAAGAAGGATTTATAAGTACAATTTCAAACGGGAGCCTTGTACTACTCCCTCTGACGCGAACCAGAAGGAATGAATCATTCTACCTGTAGTCCTTTCTGCTGCGAGATTTTGATTACTCCTGGCCCTCCGACTCATCGGCTGAAAGGTTGAGTGGATTGTTGCCGGGTAAAGGTAGCCATCACATCGCTGATTGATTAATACGGGGGTGTTTGTGTTGTGCTGTAATGCTTTAGCCGGTGCCGCATAGGATGCCGCTCCGTTATTGATAGTTTGATGGTCGCGCGGCAGTGTTTTGGCCCCGTTCCTGGGCTGGGGCTGGAAGGTAATTGACACGTTGCCCGCTGGGGTTTGTGATTAACTTTATTGACATAGGGGAGGTGGGTGTATGGCATCGCACGCGAGGGTTGGCAGAGCTAATAGACCTTTCAAGTTGCTGAGATGAAATAGCATTGATGTTTTCAGGACCTGTCCGGTGGAAACGCCTGTAGAGGGGAGATTAAGAGGCCCTGGACACGACATGTCACCGGAGCCGCTCCACGTTCCACTTACTCTGTACACAGCAATGTCACAAAACATCGAAAGAACGTCACTTTTTTTTTTTTTTTCTCTCTTTTTAAATGTTTTTTTTTCTCTTTTTTTCCTCTTTTTCTTTTTTCTTCTCTCTCTCTTCTCTCTCTTTCCCTCTATCATTACTTATTAAGTATTTATTAATTAACTTAAATATTTGTTGTTTTTGTTGTATTTGTTTTGTCATTACTATCATTATTAGTAGCATTATTGTTACTGTTATTAAATAAAGCAAAAAAAAGAAAAAAAAGAAAGAGTATGTCACGTGAAGAGGCCCTACACTGCAGAGAGGCCCTACCACTGAATCTTAACATCTTATTTTTCAAAAAACAAGTTAAAAAAAAAGTTGAAAACTGATATAAAGGCAAGTTAGATTTTGAAACTCCTTGCTAGAGTAGTAGTGGCTTGTTTAAAGGATATTTTTTACAATGTACTGCAATCATTTTCACACACAATCTCAAACAAGAAATCCTGTCAGTCACTCCTTCCCTTCAAGAAGGGTAGCTGTCAGACGGCTGCCACAATGGACAGCTTAAGGGAATAGACAAAGGAAGTGCAGGTCTGGAACACCAATAGCCTTGATGTGAAGGTTTGATTGACAGGCGCAGTCCTCCACCCTCCACCCTTCACGGTGACACCGGCTACCCATCTCTCTCACACACACACACACATACACACATTCACTCTGTCAGAAAGACAGTGGGATGTCATTAACTCTGAGATGAGCCTTTAATGTAATTAACGGTGAGGAGACCAGGGGAGGGAGGGAGGGGGTGAGGGTGAGGGCGAGGGAGGGGAGGGGTCGCCCGACAAGCAAGCGTGAGGTCGAGCAAATCATGTGCGAATGCCCCACCGCCCCTCAACCCCCCCCCACCCCACCCACACTGTTGAGGAAGTGTGCCTTTAATTAAAAATTTCCCCATCACACACTTCACACACACACACACACACCCGCATACTTGTACACACACACACCACTCCAGGTTTCATGGGCTTCAGTCAGAACACACAGGCTTGATTAGTATTAATGCTTATCTCCAGAATGGACAGCTTCTCAATTGTGGGTTTTTTTTTTTCTCGGCTGGCTAATTTCATGAAGAGCGTAATTACAGCATTTTCAATTTCAGCCCACTGCAGAGTTAGAAGGCTGACAGTCTATCTCTGCACTGCAGCTGAGAGGGCTCTGGCTCGTGTGTGTGTGTGTGTGTGTGTGTGTGTGTGTGTGTTTGCAACTACATTGAGAAGTAATAACGGGCTATGCAGGTGAGTAATACAACAGAGAATCTCATGCAAACTCTGAAATTGGAGGAGCGGCGACGAGCAGGCCGATACCAACGATTTACTGCTAATGCTAGGTTCTAATGCTAACGTAACGTAAGCACAAACGCTGTCCGTTTCAGCGCTGGCAAGCTGACGTCTGGTCCCCCGAATCTGTTGAATAACAGTGTGATATCCAGTAATCTGATTTACTTGCTGTCTATCCAGTGTGTGTTCCAACAGTAGGAGGATGAAAGGCATGTCAGCTCTGATTAGGGCTGCCAAACTGGCATGGTTGGAGTGTGAGTGTGTGTGTGTGTGTGTGTGTGTGTGAGTGTGTGTGTGTGTGTGTGTGGATGTGCAGGCTTTGGTCACTCTCCAGTAGGGGAGATCAGAGCTGGCCTAAGGCAGTGGCCGCGTTCCCGTCCTTCCCTGAGTCCTTCTTTCATCTCCCCCTCCGCTATCTTCCTCTTCCTCCTCTGCTCTCCACTCTCATCACGGCGACTGTTTCCTGGCTGATATCTCCGCCGCCGCTCACTCTCACTCTAAGGCTCGGTAAACCGTGGCTGCTCAAATGGGATGCACTTACGTGGGAGCATCCTTTCATGAAATAGCAGTGTATGTGTGCATGCCTGTGTGTGTGTGTGTGTGTGTGTGTGTATTCATCAGCGATGCTCTGTCAGCTTTGATAATGACTTGGTGGCCCCCCGGGGGGCACCGTGGCCCCTCCATACTTTGTCACAGTCCTCCGGCTCTGCAAACACGGAGCGCTAATGCCAGTAAAGCAGCTCTGCCACCGCTGATAATGAGCACCGTGTCCTCAAAGATACAGTCTGGCGTGGACGGGCGCCAAGATGCCCTCGAGGTTGCCGGATGCTGCGCGACTCCTGACACCGATAGGAGCGGCGGTGTTTTCCATCCTCTAATAGCCGGCCACTTTGTTTAGATTAGATTACGTGAAACTTTTATGACTTGGTCGAAACAAACAACAAAAAACAAAGTGACACGGCGAGTCAGCGTCTACACTGGTACATCCCTAACCCGTTCACGTTCGTTATTTCTCAACGGCCCTCCCTCAAGAAGACGGGGGGGTTTTCTTCTGACCATAAATCTACCCCCATAAAAGGCTAATGTGACACGGAGACACATATTTAGCTAACAGTTTAGCGCGGCAATTAGCGCTTTGCGAGCTCTATACGCCTCTGCCAAGTGCCAGCCGCCCAACATCTGTTCCTCCACCGCCGCCGGGGGCCCGGTGCTTTCGAACCTCATCCCCCTCCGTGAGCGATCCCCCCCCTTCCGCTCGGCGGGCGGCGGAGCGGTTATCAAGACCTGGACTTAAGTGATAGGGGTTTAAAAAAAAGACCTCCCGGTGCTGTTTGTTTGTTCATTTGACTCTGGAAAAATGGGAGGTCCTCCTCTTGGATCAGCGCGGCTCACCTTGACCCTCCCCCAACCTCCTCCCCCTCCCTCCCCCTTCCTCCAGCTGGAATTAAATCACCAAAATGTCGGGCCATTAGCGTACCCTCAGCACATTCACCCTGATGGGAAGCCTCTGCGCTTGCCGGTGTATATTGGGTTTATTTCCCGCTCCAGCAGTGATGGATTTTCCATTTGCCTGTTTTTTTGGCTCTTGAGAGAAACCTCACGTGGAGACTGTTGCATCTTATCTCTCTCCCTCCCCCCTCCCCTGTCACACGCCGTTTGCTCGATGCCATTTTCGTGATTTTTCTCTCGCCCGCCACGCCACGCTCCTCCGTATTGCCAGGGGGCTCATTTAACTCTGATAAGTCATTGTTCAGCCAACACCAAGGGGGAAGTCTTTTACGGCGCACAGACTGTGTTCTCTCATTTCTGCATTTTCTCCCTCCATCCTCTCTTTCTTTATTGTTTCCTCTACAGCTCCTCTGTGGACAAATTGTCATTTCAATGCTGCCACCCAAGAGGGGCGGAGGTAAGGTGGGAGGGGGGGTGGGGGGGGGGGGGGATTATGACAGAACAGGATGAAAAAGAAGCGAAAGGGGAAGGTGGGAGAAAATAAAGTTGCTCTTATCAGAACTCGCCAGGAGCAATGCGCACACAAAGCTCCTCGGGAATCCAATTTAGTCTTTCCTGTTAGTTTAAGTGATATCGGCGCAATTAGCCGTCACAGGTCAGAGTGTGAGCCTGCCGCGCTAAGTGATTTCCTCAAATCCCGCTGGTGAAAAGCGTCAGGGAGCGTCGAGCCTCTACAAAAAAAAGAAAAACTGCCCTCGCCAACTCCCAAAATGGTCCGCTTCTTTATACGACCCGCTAATAAATGTCAGCCGCCTCTTTGCTCTTTTGTTTTGGTCCTGTCAGCCGCTCGCCCCTGGATTTAAATGGATTTTCTCTCTCTCTCTTTCTCTCTCTCTACCTCTCTCTCTCTGCACGAGGGTGACTTTGAGCCGTTGGAGGTTTATTTCTAGTCTCGTGTAACTCAATTGTCGGTTGATTCCAGTGAGCCACAGTGGACATCAGCATGTTGCTTTTGGTTTTTTTTGGGTTGTTTTTTTCCCAGCAGCGGTAGAAGGTGGGCAGACGAACATCCTTGGGTTTTTCACAAGAGCAATTAGACAGTGAATGAGTGACGCATGAGTGTGGGGAACAAATGGGACCTTGACCTTACGAAGCTCCGCTGTGAGTTGCTCTCCATCTCCGTCTGTTTCCAGGCCCGACTGGGACAATAGGAATCACACAGAGGGAAAACTCAGTGAAAACTTAGTGTCTCTCTAGCGTAATTCCCCTTATCTAACAGGTACTCTTCATTATCTAGCCTAGAGGTTAGAGAAGCCAGCTTGTGACCAGAAGGTTTCTCACCTCCCTCACCTCAACTGCCACTCAATTGCCCTTGAGCAAGGCATTGAACCCCCAACTGCAGCAGTGCAGCTGACCAGCAGGTCAAGAGTGTGGTGGATAAAGGGTAAAAGTGGATAAAGGTTGAGTGCACTTTTATTCAATACACTTTGTCAATTTCATATATGGTCATAGGCACACACACACACACACACTTGTCCTCCACCTGGATTCCTCTGGCTGACTGCCATTAACTAACACTGACACCCGCCTTGTCTTTCCTCTGTCCCCTCCCTCCCTTCTGTTCGGTTCCCAGGGGAGATCTGTGCGTTCAACATCCACGGGCTGGAGGCTCCGTTCGAGGCGGTGGTGCTGAACGGTACATCTGGCGAGGGCCAGCTGAGGGCCCGCGGCCTGGTGGACTGCGAGCTGCAGAAGGAGTACACCTTCATCATCCAGGCCCACGACTGTGGGTCCGGCCCCAGGGGCACCGAGGGCAAGAAGTCCCACAAGTGAGTAAGACAGAGGCCAGACTGTGGATGCGTACGTACTAGGGTTTGACTACTACTACTACTACTACTAGGGCCATCAGGATGTTTTGATAGGAATTGCAGAGTGAATATTTTGTGACGATATGAAGTATTTTTAAATTTGACCATTTTCAGGTGTTTTGTCCAGAATTTGACTCGTCAGGGTGGAAAAGAATCTGAAACAACTTTCAGACCATGGGACACTAAAACACTCCTTTGAAACCAGGATACTACTACTACTACTACTACTACTACTACTACTACTACTACTATGACTACTATCACTACTACCAGTGCTACTACTACTACTGTTGCTGCTGCTGCTGCTACTACTACTACTACTACTGCTACTGCTACTACTACAAATAATAGTAATAATAATAATACATGAATGCATACTGTGAAATCAGTCATTAGAATCAGTTAAAGGTTAAAGTCTTCCCATTGACTTAGTGTAGTATGTGTGGACACCCAGGAACTCATATTTTGTATTTTTTCAGGCAGTCTCTCAATCTAGCAGAAGCTAATGGCATTGCAACATTAGCTGACTATTATACTTCCTCTGACTCCTGAGGCTACAAACTGTCCCTCCATTTGTTTTTTTGTCGGCACTACATCGTCAGAATCACCAGCTTCATGCAGCACATGAAACCGGAAGACATCTTTTCCACTTTTCCAAGTCATCGTCTGAGCTGTCAGTATGTGGCAGCCAAATGTGGTTTTAAATACAGTTTGAGCCTGTACAACTTTACATTGCAGTACACGTGCTAGTATTTGAAACCCCTGGAGTAAGACAGGCCTTTATTTTCGGTGAGTAAAGAGAGCTCTGAAAATCCTATTTGTCTCCTTCAAACTCTCGTCTATGTGAATCTAGTTGAAATTCATTGAAACGATTCAAATAAATTCCGATATCTGTCTTCCAATGCTCCTCTGTCCCTCCATCCAGTAGTACTGTATAAGGACCCATTCACACCAGCGCAAATACAGTACGGCAACCCCCCCCCCCCCCCACCACCACCACCTCCACCACCACCTCCACCAGCGGGCTCCTTTTAAAGAGGTCAAACAATCCGTCACACTCGTCGTGTCCCGAGAGCAGCTCCTGTCTCAAATTGCTCTCCTCACAGCCCTTCAGACTACCGCTTTGTCGTTACTGCTCGCTGTGTACAGTTCATCTCCACCTCACTGTCTTATGGCTCAACCCCCTCGCCTCAGCCCGGCGCCGGGATCAAGCATAAAGATATATCATCTTCTCCAGCTTCTAGACGCGCACACACACACACACACACACACACACACACACACACACACACACACACACACACACACGTACGCACAGCAAACCTGGAATTATAGCAGCAGGAGTTTTCAAGAGTGGATGTAACTGTAGCTTGTATTTATGTTGTTTGCTGTGTGTGTGTGTGTGTGTGTGTGTGTGTGTGTGTGTAAGGTAAAGGATGTGTGCTACTATTTCCATTCTGTTGCTGATATTTTACACCCCTTGTACACACTCAGGCATGCTATGCCACACTATTACTTTATAGACCCAGTTTGGTTTGTATAGACAGACAGTTGAGTGGGGGGGGGGGGGGGGGGAGGTGTATTTGGGGACACTTTAAACGGCCTGTCCTTTAGCTGACAACTCTCAGAGGATGGGGCTGGCCTTTCGGCACGCCGCTCGCTCGCTCGCTCCGCTTTAGAAAAGAAGGGAACGGGGAGGAGGAATCTCTGCCTGCGGCTGTGCCCAAATTACTCATGACACGTCAACGGCAGAGAAGAAAAGCAGTCAAGAAAATTAGCGGCTAAAGAGGACAGGGGAGAGGATCAGGACTGACATGGGACACGTTTCAAATTCCCTCTCCCCTCCATTCTGCTCCGCTCACCGCTGGCTGCTGCCCTACTTCTGTTTTTTGTGTTATTTTTCCCCTGGCTGGCTATAGCTCCGCCGGCTCCCGCTGTCTCTCTGTCCCCCTTTTTTTCCCCTTCACTCTCTTTATCTGTGTCACTGACTCCCAGTGTTTTGAATAGTTTGTGAAATACCGGACGCCCAAACGAAAACGTCTCTTCTCGCAAAACAAATCTCGTTTCCTCTTGAAAATGCCACGTCTATCTCCGGAGGCGCGTTGCACTGCGACGTCGTTCGAAAAAAAACGTTAAAAGAGCGAGTTACGCTCTCGTGTGCGTTTCTCAAAACAATCGCCATGGCAACAGAAGGACTTGAAAACTTTTGACATTTATAATTGCCTTTTTCTGAGTCAGAGCGCTGACAGAACAATGTACGGATCTCTAGCATGTCTGAATCACCACCCGGTTCATTCTGCCCTCCGCACTGTGATGCTAGGATGTTTTATATAACTGCCCGTGGAAGCTTCAGTCCCTTGTAGCAGTCGGTGCAAAGCTCTCAAATACCGCGGCTCCGCTCAAGGTTGCTTTAAAGTAAGCAAATTAATCAATGCTCGGCCTAGCGTATCATACTGTAAACGCTAAGCTGCAAAGACGGAGGCGCAGGCTAGGTGAGCACTTGAGGCTGAGACACTCAAAGGCATACAATTTATTGATAGCGTGAAAATGTCATGCGATGTTTTGAAAATGTCTTACACGGCTTGAACCGCCGTCACAATCTGTGACATTTTCCTAGAAATGAATGTCTGTTTTGCTGCTCTCCGTCACGGATTGATAGAACACAACGGTGATTCAAGCTCTAGCCAGTTCATGGAAACTTTTACATTTGCTGTGCTGAACACCATGGTGTCAGGGTGGGAGAAAAAAAAAAACCCCTCTGGTGCACAGGAAGTGATGCGTCTTACATTTCTGGTTTGTTTGGAATGAATAGGAGAAGAACCGGGTAGTTAGCGTGAGCAGTGCCTGGATCTCCGGGAAGTGCGGTGCAGAAACAAACTGCACCGTAGCGAGTTAAATACGATGTGTTTGCCCAATCTGAAGGCTCGCTCCACGGCACAACGGTGGGGGAAACGGTTAAACAACACCTATATAATTTCACTAATTGGCACTGAAAAGAAGAAGAAGAAGTCTGTGTTGTTTTTCGTGCCTATCCGTTCCCCCGCGCCACCGCCACCGGAGCAAGGTGCCGCCATTGCTATGGAGTAATTAGGCATGAGGGACATCTCACTCCCTGACAAAGCATGTCAGGGAGTGCATAAATCCTCCCCAGCACTCTCACCTACCCATGATGCATTTATTTAACACAGGCCCGGGGGTTAAGTACTAGGAGGCTGTCAGGGTGGAATGCATGCACATCAGGGGTTGGGTTACCCCCAAGGCTGTCTGTGTGTGTGTGTGTGTGTGTGTGTGTGAGTGAGTGAGATACAATAGCGAATGTAGATGTGATATAAACACACAGACACAGGTGTTTCCTCATGTGTGAAAGAGAGACACACACTCACACACCCGCACTCACACACACACACACACACACATGCAACCCTGCCTGCGCTTGGCAGTGCAGTCGTCATCAGTGATTCTTAGAGGGCCGCGTGCCTCACCTCTCTGCAGTTTGGAGAGGCTAATGATCTCACCGCGCACACACACACACACACACACACACACATCCTAAATGCTGAGTCAAACTCACACTGATATACCTGCATTAACATATAAATAAGACACACGCTGTAGTTGGGCATATAGGCCGATTTGTGCATCTCAAAAGCCGTCACTCGCACACAAACGCATCCAGACGGACCCGCACGCACATACACACACACACACACACACTCAACATCAACAAAAAAAAAAAAGTAATTTTCTTATGAGGGAGGAAGTGGGCCAGGAGCTGTGGCTTGTTAGCATAAGCTGTCATCATAGATTTCTCCGTAGAGGAGACCAGGGGACTCCACAGACAGCGCAGGAATGCTAAGCCCGTCAATGTGACTGCGCTTCATTCTAGCGAGCATCTGAACTTCATGCCTGTCACATTTGATGTTAATGTGAGTGAAACCTCATTCTGTCAAAACACGTTAGCCGACGTGATTATAATCCGGGGGAGAGAAAAAAAAAAATGTTCAAGCGTAAGAATAAGTTGTTTATCTGCAGATAACATAGTGTAATGGGAGAATATAGTCTCAATGTTTCAATTATGAATATGTGCTGCCAGGAACCGCACCATCTGTGCTTGTCTGCTTGAGTTACCAGACAAAGGAAAGTGACACCCAGTCCCATCCCGAATTCAAACCACGAACACGCTTTGCCACATGCCAGCAGACTCTAGGAGGTCTGGCGAACGGACATTTGATCACACACGTTATCAAAGGTAAAAAACCCATAGATTACAGACTGCTTCCTCTACATCACTTCCTCGATATCACCCTCTCTTTCTGAGTTCTTCGTTGATCTCTGGTGTGATAGCTCGAGCTTTCACTCCATCGGTCAATGATGGTGGGATCCATACTATCTGATACATGGCCCGTGGTGGAGCGAGGGGGGACGTCCAAGGTAAAGATTGAACGGGATTTACCCTGCGTTATAACGATCTTGTTTTGAGATCACGCCGCTCCCCCATGTAGCTTGTGCGGTAGCGCCTCGGGGAGGGGGGTTCGCCGGCGCGGGTGTGGGGTTTCCTCACATATTGATGAGGTTGGCATCCTGTCCCGCACGGCGCATTTCGATCCCACGGGTATAGTTAGGGTTATTTATTTGCGTTCTAGTCTTACATGAGGAAATTGGTGATTCGAGCTCTCGGCTAATTCTTGACAAAGATTAATTGAGTCCTTCGCGCGCACTGCTGGGTGTTGAGGTGCGCGGGGAGGAAGTGTTCGATAATGGCAATGTGTTTGAGTGTGTAGTTGAGTGTAGATGAATAATGGGTGTAGGTGAATATGAGGAAAATAAGCTGAGAACAATACTAACCTGGCATCAGCATGCGACTCTCTGCGAATTTAGCTGGATTACATAAAAATAGGACAGTGAACACCTCATCTCAACTTGTCCCCCCCCCGTCCTCAAATATCCCGACAATCCACTTCTGTTCACATGGTTGCTATACTGCATTTTACATTGTGTACCATCCGGTCGGGTTTCGCGGGAAATTGCGCTGGATTGTTTTACGGCACAAAGGGAGATCGCTTTACGACATGCAACAGGAACCGGGTTAAACTTTGCAAGTAATACACAACTTTATTCCAGTTCCACTATTCTGTCCGCACAGTTTCAACTTCCAACCTCGCCAGAATGCTTATTGGCCACAAAACAGAAATGCACTGTTATTCCAGCATAAACACAGTTGAAGCTTTCAGAGGTTCTGGCAGAGGCAGATGGTGGCAGGAGTGAACCTCCAACATGTTGATGCTCTCTAATACAACAAAAGACCAACGATTTCTTTCAACCAAAGAAACAAAGATCCTCTCTGTGACAGTGATGTATTCAATGATGTAATCGCTGCTGTTTCGGAGCTTGTGTGCGTTCGGCTTGTAAGTTTTTTTGATTCGTCCCTTCCTGTGCTTGGAGAAAACTTTCCTTCCAGTGTACCTACCGACTCCAACTTGGTTGCATTTCCACGTGGATTTGATGCATTTTTGCACTCTTGTTATTATGATTCAGTCACCGTGGGATGCTTGTAAATGTCAAGGGGAGTCTCAGATTTAGGTCCCTGTTTGATGGCGTTGTTGTAATGCCATGTCTTTTATCCAGATATTGTGTGTATCTGGCTCTTGTCTTTATCCGCTTTGTTTAGTGGTGTTGTGATAATTCCTGCACCCCCCGGGTCATTTAGCCCCCCGCTGTCTTTCTGTGTCACCCTGGCTCATTGTGGACCCCCTGCTGATGAGCTGAGGCGTGTCACGGGGAAGTATGATGGCCGTGGGCTTAGCTTGGCACTGTGCTGGCTACATGGACACACACACACACACACACACACACACACATGCATCCTGGCCCTTAGAGAGCCTGGCGTCTGTTTCAGCCAGATGTGAACCATCAGCAGAGAAACACACACACACTCACACATTGCACTCACAAACGGACATATTCACAATTATTGCATTCAGTCGTATGTCGTAAATGTGTGTGCATGGGTATCCACGCACACACACACACCAACACAACAATCCCTCCATACAACATCGAGAGGAGTGGAACATATGTTTGCCCCTCCGCTGTCGGGGAGTGTGGCGAAGCAGGGGGGTAATGTTTATGAGCGAGCGTCATTAATATGACAAAACAAGGCTGGCTGAGGGATTTACCGTACACACTGGTGCTGCCACCGTCTGCCAGGGCTTCTTATCTCTGTCTTCTACCGCTGTTAGCATCACCGCCAGTCATAACCCCCGATGGATTTATGGCCGATCCTGACATCTGGGCGTGTGTGTGTGTGTGTGTGTGTGTGCATTTCTATGCATTTGTGTCCACGTCCTCTGTATATGTGTCCCTTTCCTATGTTTGCATTTGTCTTGTCTTGTCTTGTCTGTGTTTGCACATACAGATGTGTGTGTGCATGTGTTATATCCATGTTTGTGTGTAGAGGCTCAAAGACAAATGGCGTGTGTTTGCATTCGTGACAGGGGGAGATAAGACCGCGTGGAAATCCATTCTGGCTCGGGTCTGTCCGTGACTCTCTGTTGTCCAGCCACATGCTACAGAAACATTTACAGCTCGTTTCAATAGGATAACATCACTGCCATTACAGCTCCACCAACTAATCCTATAAGTGTGTCCCCCCCCCCATTGTTCTCTTTAGTACAACATTACCTTTGGGTTTACCTTTTAGCTTAACATGTTTTATTCTGGCCCGTCCTCATCCATCACCGGTCATCAGCCGATGAATTGAAGGATTGATTATGCAATCTGTACCCACTGGCCATTGGAGAGTATTGATAAAGATGTTTTAAAGTGATGAATTGCGGGGGTTTGTTTCATTACGTGTGAATTTAACACAAATTACTGTTGATGGATCACTTATAGAATGATTAATTGCGACAGTTCGGCGGGTAGATGGATGGGTTAACGTAGCTAAGGGCTTATTTTGCCCTAGCCAATCAAAGCAATCCATTGGGTCAGGTCAGAGAGTGTATTACACATAGCCCATATGTAACTCCTTCTTACCAGCCTAATTCATCACTGGTAGTGGATTCTGCTCTCAGTCACCCTAAATCAACTGAGGAGCTGCTGTAATTAGATGCCATTGAGCAAAGCACTACAAATTTATTTCGAGGGAAACGTAAGTGTTTGACTCCTTATTGGCGCTGTGAGCCTACCTGTGTCTGTGTTTATGTGTGTGTGTGTGTCTCTTATCTTACTACCCATTTTGTTGTTTGTTCCGGGCACCTATTGCGTGCTCAGCCGTCCTGGTGGCGGATCCCTCTCTGAACTGCCCCTCTCTCAATGTGGCTCAGCCAATAAGAGCTGAACACCGGTGCTATCGGTTTTGTAACTGCCATTCTGAAGCATTTTCACACCTAGTTTGTTTATAGCAGTAATTTTGAATCTTGGAGTACCCTCTTTGTTTGATTGATTTGAATATATGAGAACAGAGCAATCACACTTGGGCGAGGAACAAAACAATCAAACTGAAACCTTGTTGAGAGGTTTCCTTGTTTTCCTTTCCTTGAGTGAGGTTTGTTTCCAAACCAGCCCCAGAGGCTTTGCTTGGAGTGAGCATGTGATTGGACTGTGATCAGACCCAACTACAGGAAGCACTGTGCATGAGTTGGGTTGATCAGATCGCCTTCTCCCTCCAAACACAGCTGATGCTGATGGCCCTTGTTTGTTTACCCAGGAAGAAATTGGTTTCCCAGACCAAATTTCTGACCAGTGAAGGAAATGACTGCTGCCATGTGGATTTTGATCATAGTATAGTAGTGTGGTTCACCTGAAATTTTGCTGTAGGAAATGTGACCAAACCGATGTATAAATGTAGCAAATTAACATCTCCCTTGATTCAGACCAAAACAAACAGACCACAGCTTTGAAAATTATCACTCTATGCAGATGACTAACCTCCATATACTTCCCTCCTCTCCATCGCCTACTGTCTGCAGGGCAGGTGGTGCACATCCAGGTCAATGATGTGAATGAGTTTGCCCCGGTGTTTCGGGAGCCCCAGTACCACGCTGCGGTGACGGAGGGGAAGATCTACGACAGCATTCTGCAAGTGGAGGCCACCGACCAGGACTGCTCGCCACAGTACAGCCAGATCTGTAACTACCAGATCACTACCACCAAGACACCTTTTGCCATAGATCGCAATGGTGAGTAGCAAAAGGGAAAAATGGGTTGGGTGTGTAAACAGGATACACTGTTTGGAGGAAATAGCTAGGAAATAAATAATAAGGATGCAGAATTTTGTGATCTAAAACGGGAGCGTCAAATTCAGTTATCCGCGAGTCAGTTATCCACAGGAATAAGAAAAATACACCACCAAACAACAAAATGGGCCCAGAAACACAAGGTGTTCAAGTGTTTTAGGGTGGATTTTTCCTTCAAGGGACTAATCGGTATAATGATTGATGTTCTGTCTCTCCTACTATTGGCACTCACATACGTATTCTGGCGCCCCCTTTTAGCACAGTTCATGTGCAGTGTCCTGACTTAATAAAGTTTTTTAGTTTGAATCTTCCGTTCCGTTTTTGCTAAGCATTAGATGTGAGAGAACGCAGCTTCTTTACTCACTCATCCACCTCTTTCCACTTTGTTTACACCCTTGTAAAAGCATAATCTGTGAGTATATTTGTTCAGACACACATTATACATTTTATCCTAGCTCTATTTAGAGAGGATGTCAACTTTGAGATGTTTATTTACAGTCGTTTGTCATGATGGTTATGTTACGTCTTTCAAGCTACCGTGTTCGCGGTTATGCTACAGTAGACTTCAGTAAGCTATGACATGCTACTCTAATCACATTTTTAAGCCATGGTATTACACTTACTTTAAATACTTACCTGTTTAGATTTTCCTTGATTGATTATGAAGTAAAGCATTTGTGTATCTGCCATTGTGTATCATACATACAGTACCTGTTACAGTATTCTCTTACTTACTACCTGTTCATGTATCCTTCTTTGAGTGCTGATTTAAGCATATAGCTACAGCATAATTTAGTATCTCATAGCTCATTGGTTTGAGTATAGCATTGTGTAATGCTTTCGGCAGTAATTCATATTCTTCCATTCGTATCTTTTATGTGTTTATTTAATCTTCATAGAGATCTATTGTTATTATGTGGAACTTACTCATGTCTTTGTACTGTTTTTAGTTTCACACCGCTTCCATTTCCATTAAAACACCTGAAGTCAGCTTCCGTCTTGGGTACTGTTTGGAAGAGTGTTTAACTCACTGCATAGTTACGTACGCAAATGCGTAGCGAGGGCAGAAGAACTGATGACTGATGTTATTATTTGGTCAATGTAATCAATTTGTGGACTTGTAACCACACAGCTTAGAGGAACATTTATCCTGAATGCTCCTCTGATCTGATTCTAAACAATATAGTACATATCAAGGTATTTTTGGTTGATCTTTGCTCTGTTATAATGATAAAAACTAATAACTAACAAAATTGAATTTGGGCTCACCGTGGTCACAGTATAGTAGTAAGTGGTATTACGGTGTGTCACAACTTTGTCATGTCACCAAATTGATGCCCAATATCTAAAAATGCCACCCACGCAATGTGTTCACACCCACAGTGGGAGCACACACACACACACATACACACACACACACTCTCTCTCTCTCTGGCAGGGAAAGTTAATGCTCTGACAGATGTCTTTCCCTAGGGTAAAATGTGCTCTTTGCTCTTACCAAGGACAAAGTCAAGCTTTGCCCAAAGAACCATCAGTCTCCACAAATCAGATCACAGAAGTCTGTAAACATAGACACACACATACACACACACACACACACACACACACACAGAAATCAAGATTAAAAAACATACATGTACACACCTCAAATACACACACACACACACACACACACACACACACACACACACACACACGTCTGATCCTCCACGTCCTCCACTGACCCTTCTCTCCTTTGTCATTCTGATCCATGATGGAGGGCAGACTGAGCTCTGGTTTCACCATTAACTTTCATACTGGAAAGCTCTCATCCGCATCTGTTATATTTCCACTAGCATTATTACATTTGTGGTTCTATATATTTCATATAATTCAGTTTTTTCATTTAAACACACACTGGCCGGGTAGCTAGGAAAAAAATCAAGTAGGAGTTTTATATATTCCTCATGTGAGTGGACACTTTTATTCTAGACTGGCTACTTCAATACAACTGACAAACTAGTGCCTCTTCTAAAACTTAAAAATGCTCTTGCATCTCTTTTTTGTTTCATAGAACTGGAGAAAGGAGCATTATTTTTTCAAGCCCTTCTTACTGTTGAGTGCTATTGTTACAATAAAAGGGCTGACCTGGTGAGGTTAGGGCCAAACTGTAGAGTAAATGATACAGGGGGCCCCAGCCAGAGTGCTCTCTCTCTCTCTCTCTCTCTCTCTCTCTTTCTCTCTCTCCATGTGAAGGGGGCTCCTCAGCCACTGACCGCTGAGTAAAGGCTTCGAGAGCTCTTCAGCTCAAGAGCACCTGAGAGAGAGAGAGAGAGAGAGAGAGAGAGAGAGGACGAAGATGGAGGGAGGAAAGGAGGGTGGGCTGCAGAAAAGTGCGAGAAAGCGCAAAGAGAGAGGATCAGAGTGAAAAAACACAACTGAAGAGAAGCGGCGGGGATAAACATGAACAAAGAGCGGTGTGGCTTGAGCAGCCCGCGGGCAAGAAATGCTGAATGTTAAAAGTGGATAGTAATTATAGGAGGGGTGATAGAGGAAATTCACAAAGACGCAGATGCAGAGATAGCCCGCTATGTGTGTGTCTGTCTGTATGTGTGTGTGATAGAGAGAGAGGGAAATAAAGAGGAAGACATGGAGGGTAAAGCAGTCATTTACTAGCTCTGGCCACCCTTGCCAGCAGTCACAGCACGCACAGCCTGCTGACACGGATAAGTTGATGTAGTAATTGAAGGAGGGGGAATAGGAACCTCCGCCATGCAGAAAGGTGTGTAGTGTGTGTATGTGTGTGTGTGTGTGTGTGTGTGTGAGATAGAAAAGAGAGAGAATGCCACAACAGATGAGGCAGCAAACAGTGAAATGGGATGAGGCTGCAAAACACTGAGACAATGATGTGCATTGAGAGGGAAGGTGGGAGACGGAGGGAGTGCGGGAGGGAAGGGAATTATAAACAACCTGAGAGGGAGACGGAGGAGGAGCGACGGAGGAGGAGGAGGGCGCCGGGAGAGTGAACAATGGTGTCCTCGTATGAATTGCATCTAATCCTCCCACTCGCAGGCTTGTATTCAAAATAGAGCGCATTATCAACATTCAGCTCCGTCTGCACATCTCTCTGCCCAAAACACGACCGACCGCGGTGAGCATCCGATCCGCAAACAGGCATCGCAACGAGCCGCTCCGACGACGTTTCAACTCTCTCAGCCATTATAACAGGGCGATGGTGTCTCCTTTCAAAATACTCTCCCACCTCCCCCTCCAATGTAGAGCACTGTCATCCATCTGTAGTCATAGACTCATCAAATATTAACAGACGCATTAGGACTACAAGAGCTCCCTTCATGCACTCTGCTCAGCATGAGGAAAGACGTCGGTTTAGTAAATGGGTCGCGGTCGCCGGCGGCGCGGGAGGCTCTTCATCACCGGATGTAGTGCGGATGCTGCGGAGACTGTAGGGAAGAGTAGGGGTATTTATTTTCATTAAAGGCGGCTGTGTGTAGCATATTAACACCAATAAATGATGACCACATTCATTTTGAGACGGTGGTGTAAGTACCGTAAAGAAGCGCCACCGGGTTGGAGTTACTTTTGCGGGATTACTTTTACGGGAACAAAACAGGAAGATGGCACACTGAAAGGGCCGATGGGGAAAAGGCGCTTCCATCATGTTTTCCTCTTCGGTAAAGGTGGGGAGGTGGGACAGGAAGCAACAGGGTTTATGGGGAATGTGGTGTTAATTCTGAGACATTAGCACTAACAATACCACTGATAGGGGCCATATAAGCCTACTTAAAGGGGAATGCCGCTAAATGTACCCGCTCCCTAACAGTTAAAACTTCATTGTTAACGTTCACCGCTAACCCCGACAGTCAGAAACCAGAGGGGAGTGTGTCATGGCTCTTGCTTCTTTGCCGTCACACCCTCGCACGGCTCCATTAACAATGAATTTGAAAAAAAAGTTACTGCGAGAGCAGCCAGAGCAGCTGGAGGTACGGAAACATATCTGCTTCACATTGGTTATGACCACTATAAAATAAAAGTCATTTAGCTGTGAAAGCTCATACAACCATTTTACGAGTCCATAAAGTCAGTCTCCCAATCACTGACAATTGAGCAGCTCCAGATTGTGTTTCTCTCTCATCACGGAGATTTGGGTTAGTGGTTTCTAGCTGTAATGTTCACCAATACTGAACTGTCCTATGAGCTAGAATATCAGCACATGTGACTTGTCAAAAAAACAAAAAAACAAGGCTATTTTTATTGGAATGCATTTCATTAAACTATAATGTGCATTTGGAAAAGTATTTTTATATATTCTAGTAGTTGGATTGCTTTGATATCAAGAACAAAGGGGTTCAAGATTAATACTTTGTTGCCTTACCAACCCCAGGCATGTGTTTCATCACATCACACAGTCTTAACACATGTGAAAACTGCCAAAGGGATAACCTCACCTATTTCCTATTTCCAAGGCGAATGAACTCGTCTGATGAATTGTCTTAAAACCGAGTGACTTTGACGTGACACTAACGACGTGATCTGCCTAAATCTAGACACTTCCCAGTTAGACTGCATTGGACACAAGTGAAATGATTTCACCTCAGGGCCAGATGCTCTGGTTTTAAGACAGTCACGACTAGATTAAATGACACGTTAAAGCTGCACCAACAACAGTCACGTCTCACTACTATTTGGAGCAAAATGCAGCTTTAAGGTGGTGATTCTTGCAGTGCATGTGAGACCCATTAAAAAAGGCTAACTAGACGGGGCTGAACAATCACAATTTGACCTGGTGTAACTCCCCCCCCCCACCCTTCCCCCTCTCCTCTCCTCTCCAGGTAACATCCGTAACACAGAGAAGCTGAGCTACGACCGGCAGCAGCAGTATGAGATCCAGGTCACGGCCTGGGACTGCGGCCAGAAGAGGGCCTTGCACAGCGTTCCTGTCCGCATTGACGTCAAGCCTGTCTGCAAGCCTGGCTGGCAAGGTGGGGCTTCTGTGTGTGTGTGTGTGTGTGTGTGTGTGTGTGTGTGGGGGGGGGGGGGGAAGAGCTGGCTGTATACTGTTTATGCACACAGAAAAGCAGATGTGATTACTTGTGTGTGTGTGTGTGTGTGTGTGTGTGTGTGGAGTGGCTGTGGGCACACATAAATTCAGATGTGTGTGTGTGTATATGTGTGTTTGTGTCTGTATACCCTTGCTTACCTGTGAATGTGTGGTACGTCGCATCCAGACTTGCTGAAGTGTGCATCCTTCATTTTACTCTATTTGTGCTTATCATACTGTCTGGGTGCCTCTCTCTCTCTCTCTCTGTCTGTCTCTCACCCTCTCTCTCTCCCTCCCTCTCCCTCCCTGGGGAATTGGCCTGTCAAGTCTAGCTGGTGTGATCAACAGCACTTTACTAAGAACACCATGACACAGCCAACGTGGCTCTTAGCACATCAGAAAGCAGTCAAGGCAGTCTTAACAAGGCCGGGAGTAATCCCACAAAGACAAGTGTCTGCAGTCATCGCTACATCAGCAACACAAACACCGCGCGAGATAACCAATTTACACTTGTCAGAGAGGGCGGGGAGCACGCACGTTGAAAGAGGAACACACGCTGCTTTTTCCACGTGCATTCTCGTGGGAGGACGATGTTATTGGGCCGCGGTGACGAGCGGCTTTAAATGAGGAAGCCACACAGCGACGGGGTACTGAACCCGGGAGGGCGCGCGCCGCAAAACGTGTCCTTAAAATCGTGTTTTTCTTACAAAAATTGACGCGTTCTGCCAGTGGGGTGAGGTTAACCCCAGCTTGTTTTTGATGCAGTTTCAGGAATCGTGGTAGAAACGAGCGTCATTAACTTGAAACACGGCAGAATAAGGCTTCACTAGCTTGGAGAAAAATGGCGCAAAGTTGACAAAACTGGTTTTCTCACAAGATTGTAAGATTCAATACTAAATGACTTGCTAAGATGGAACAGCTCCTGCAGACCTGCTGCTGGTGTCCACATTCAAAAGAACGCGGATGACAAGGACACTCTTGATTCAGGAAATAGTAAATAAATACTATAAAGTCACTGTGGTGGTGCTGTACGTAGAGAGAAAACAGAGAGAAAACATAGCCACACACACACACACATAAGTGCATGTACAAGCACATTTACATACTACACACACACACACACACACACACACATACGTTCGATCCAACATTTCTCTCATCAAAAAAAACATTCAAACAAACTTTTCACATAGAAATACACATATGCTAAAACACCAAATGAACATGTTGGTACTGTGGGCGTATGTACAAGTTGAACATGCACAACACGCACACACACGCACACACGCACACACGCACACACGCACACACACACACAGCAGCAACAGTCGTGGGTGTACAGAATGACATTAACACTCTCCCAAGGCTCTCAGCAAATCCTGTCTTTGAAGCCTGTTTGCACTTTTATTTCTGTGAGCATTTTGCAAATGAGGATTTTTGACACACCATTACGACGCACGCACACACACACACACACACACACACACACACACATACACGCACATACCCTCTCCCTCAAAGAAAGGACAGTCGTCCCTGAGAGCGTTGTTGGGAAGCA
Organism: Hoplostethus atlanticus; assembly: GCA_034670405.1. NCBI lineage: Eukaryota > Metazoa > Chordata > Actinopteri > Trachichthyiformes > Trachichthyidae > Hoplostethus > Hoplostethus atlanticus. The sequence goes on from JAXDDX010000025.1 coordinate 2,484,767, forward strand.
GGGATGAAGGGAGGGATGGAGGGGGAGAAGTAAATGCCATGGCCACAGATCAGGGAATATTTAATAGAGCTAGCGGTTACTATATCGGACACATGTTACTGGAGGAATGTCAAAGGCTTGCACACACACACACACACACACACACACACACACACACACACACAAATGGTGTGTTCTTCTCCAGTCCAAACCAGTGATCTGTCTGATCAAATCAGCCACGGGGCTTTGGCTCTGGACGCCTCGACTCAGCTGCGTGTCTCTCTTGAATCCAATCACATGTCCTCGTTGGCCTTGTGGAGACCCCTCGATCGACAGATGCTCGATCGGGCTTGTCTACACACACACACACACACACACACACACACACACATGCAGTGACATACTCACATATTGAGCTTTTTCTTTTCAGTCTCCCTAACAAAAACAAACTGTGTCTGTGGGCTGAGTGAGTTTATAGTGACATGATGTAGTTTGATGATACATTTATTGTATGATTGATCAATACTACACTGGTTGTATATAGGAATGCCTCAAGAATATGACATTTTGTGTGTCTTATTATATGTTATATGTTGCTATCATCATTCTTATTACTATACTGGGTTTCAATAGAGAGTTTTACTGTCCTATCGTCTAAATACTGTTTTAGAGGCGAGAATAAAATCCTCCAGATACCAATGAATACTTCATAATAACTTGAAATGAAAACGATCCAATTTAAAGATAGCGAATATCAGCTAGCAGCAGCTTCCAACCACAAATTGCAAAGTTGTAACCAAAAGTTGTAGACCTCCGGTTCAATTTAGTGAGGCTCCGATGTTATTGTCTTAGAAATGGCCAGAAGAGATGGAAACCACAGCGCGGCCTTGGGATGGTCGCAAGATAAGGGAGGACAGACGATGACAAGAAACAATATTTTCACAAAAAGTTTTTGGCTGCCGGTCCAAAACAATTTCAAACAATTTCAAACTATTATAGACTCCCTCCTATCTTCTGTCTCCATCTACCTCCCTCCCACTGTCCACACACACACACACACACTTGGAATGAGTGTTTGGACAGCATCTTTCAATTTCATCTGGTTTAATGCCGTTTGTTTCTAACACCACAATAGGCATGTTGACAGACAGTTACAGATCAGAACCTACAGCCTACAGGCCTGGGACTGTGTGTGACAGTGCAAGATACAGGAGTTTTTGTGATACTCTACTACTCTATTTATAGAGTATCTAGAGTATAAATAAGGAGACAGTTATCCAAAACCATCTTTAATTGGGCATGAAGTGATCTATGACCTAGTGGCAACCAGTAGGACTTCCAACAACATCGATAGAACCTGTCTCCTCCTACATTAGTCCCCCACTCTGGTCCCCTTGAGCTACGGTGGCCTGTAATGGACACAAACAATAAAATGACCTTTTTCAAAAATAGAGATGAGTAAGCTAGTGAAGAGGTGATCTATCACCATGCTGAATACTGAAACGATGACACTGCTTTGTCATTTTTGGTGACATGTCGGTAACTGAGATGCGACACCAGGTGCTTACTAGTAGCACCGTTCCTCCATTGTTGAGCAATTGGAAATAGCGAAGCATTTTTTTTTTGTTCCAAAACAGAGTGCAGGCCAGAAAGTGAGTGTAGAAAGACAGAAGAAGTCTCAGCACCTGAAGAAGAAATCATCATTGTCATTGTCGTCATGGTCATTTTGTGTCACGGGGCAGTAAGACTCTGACTTATCGCGCCCCCAAGCCTGACGGTGCTGTTCTCTCTTCTGAAGTACAGACACACACAGCTCAGCACACAAGCCTTGAGTGACAGATTGTCTGCATACTCATATCCATCCTTTGTGTTGTGATTATGGCTCTGAGCTGGGTGTGTGTGTGTGTGTGTGTGTGTGCCGTTTTGCTACTAAACAGCCCCAATTAAAATTGACCCCATGGGTGTTGTCAGTCAAGGCAGTTAGAGTGAACGTTTCATCTCACACTGCAGTTCAGGTTAAGTTTGGCTCTCCCAACAACAGGGGGATAACTACAGCTCTCTTGACAGTATAGTTTCCACTAAATACAACATGTGTGTTTTTATGCTTTTGGATGGTGATGTCCTGCTGTCAGCTGCTTTCCCTTCCATGCATCATGGTGGGCAGCTTGACGTACAACACCAGAGAGACCCGTGAAAGCGCTCACATTAGGGTTTGACTGATATGGGGTCTCGAGGCCGATACCAATACCAATATTTTTGCGTTGAATGTTTTTTTTAAATTCAACAATTATTGATGCACACATAAAAATGATTCAGTGTTTCCACCATAATTGTATTCTTGTGATGGTGTAAAAGCCTCTGAAACAACATTTAGACCATCACAGGGCACTAAAACTCTCCATCGAAACCCAAACTAAGTAAATCCTTTTAGGTGGGTTAGCACACACACACACTTTTTTTTTTTCAAAGTGAATAAACAAAAGAAAAATGCAAAGAAAATAAAATTGCAGACAGGCACCCCTGAAGCTATATGCCCGCACCGCACCGGAATGATTTCTCTGTCCAGCCATCTGAAATACAAATAATAATAACAAGGCAACAACAGTAAAAACACGTCAATTTTCAAGAAACTCAAAAAAGATGGAAAATCCAATTTGGTGTTGCGGTACGCTGATGGTACCGGAGGCAATAAAAGCTGGTGCACCAAATTCCCGTGTCATTGGAGATTACAGTGCAGGAAATATGATTGGTTATTAATTCTTTGAGATTACCTGGAATTGTCGCGACCCCTTAACCAATCAGTGTCAGGCGAGGTCACAGATTTCATTGTGGAGGGAAATCCACCTGAACTCATAGTACACGTCATAGTAAGCAGTATCAAACTGATATGAATTATATGAAAAACTATAATTGATTTTATTTACCACTACATCACCGTGGGAAAGGGTGAGGGAGGTGGATCGCAGTGACTTTTAATAAAAGGCCAATACCGGCAAACCGGTTTAACCCTTTTCTCAAATGAGAATTAGCCACGTCTTAAAGCTCTGGTACCATTTCGCCGGCTGAGAGTTGGAGTGACTCGAGAGTAAAAGTGGCCCCCTGTTCATGATAAGGGTTAGTGGAAAGTAAAGAGCCGAGCTCAGGTTGGAGTATCTGGGATCAACAGAGGTCCCTGGGCAGTTCCTCTCTCTCTCCGAGGAAGGGAACTGCATTGTCTGGCAGACTATCCGGCAAACCACTTAGAGACACTCGGATTGGTGTGCTTGTGCTTGTGTGTGTGTGTGTGTGAGTGTGTGTGTGTGTGTGTGTGTGTGCCCGGCAGCCAATGGCCCTGATCTCAGATAAGAGCAGGAAGAGGATGAATTAAAGAGGGGAAAAGGAAAAATAAATGGCTCGGCGTCTCCCTTTCCTCTCTCCACCAGCCTCCTCCTGTCTCTGATCTTAGAGGTCTTGCCTTTCTGCTGTGAGTCTGTTTTCCTTTCTTTCCTCTTCTGTGTTTCGGTGCTTCTTTACTGCTTTGAATCCTTGCTATCTTTCTTCCTGCCTCCATTTGATTTTCTCTTTTTTTTCTTTCTTTCTTTCTTTCTTTCTTTCTCACATCCATTCATCATTGTCATCGTGTCACTTTCAATTGCTCCTCTCCATCACCCTTCCTCTCTGATGCTGTAGTGTGATGTAGGACTCCGTCTTCCACTTTTATCGCACCCCCCCCCCCCCCCTCCACTCCTCAACACACACACACACACACACACACTGTCACTCCGTGTCCTGCCAGTGTGTGTGACATGCCCCCCCCCCAATATGTGTGTGTGTGTGTGTGTGTGTATAAAGAGATAGAAGAGGGCTTGACACCCTGGGTTCACCCTATTCTGTCATGGAGAGCAATGGCTGGATGAAAAGAAAGTGTGTGTGTGTGTGTGTGTGTGTGTGTGTGCGTACGTGCGCGCGCGTGTGTGTGTGTGTGTGTGCATGTGTGTGTAGGAGAGAGAGAGGGAGGGAGACAGATTAGAATTTTGTCCGCACACTCACACAAACACCTGCACACATAGATACACTTGTTCTGTTGTAGAAAGATGCACACACACACACACACACTCACACGGAGACACAGATGCAGAAACACACACTTACATGCGTACACAAAGACACACACACATACAAACACACAGATACACACACACACACCTACCTGAGTATGATTACACTCCCTCAGCCTAGATTGAAGCTCTCTTCTCGCCATCCCTCCCTCTTTCCCTCCCTCTCTCTCTCTCTCTCTCTCTCTCTCTCTCTCTCTCTCTCTCTCTTTCTCTCTCTCTGCCTGTTGATTCCTCTGTAGTGCCTCTCCAGGGTCAAGAGAAAGAGGTGGAGATTGTCAGGCAGTACTGGGACACAAACACTCCTGATATCATGTTTTAGCGACTGCACTTCACAAACACTCCAAAAAAATCAACCTGGGGTTCAATTCACATTTTCACTCAATCCTCTTCTGACTCAGGAAGGGGGGAAAGGAATTGGAGTTCACACTCGACTTGAAGTGCTGGTCCTTGAGGAGGTTTTCCCCCCAGTAAATTCAGCAGTAGTTTAATTTCAGCGTAATCGAATTCACTTGGAATTGTCCCCGTTGTATTGATAAGTGTCACTTTCATCACTTTTATCTCATACAGTGTAGACCGGCGGGAGGGGGGGGGTGTTCAACAGGGGGGGTTCTGCAAAAGTACTTAAACGATGCTGTATCATTTCACCAAAAAAATAAAGCAATTACACGCAAAACCAGGGGGGGCCCGGGGGCCACTGGGTGAGAATGAGTGGAAACCTCCCGAGGTAGACAGTTATACCCTTCAACACTAAATCAACAACAGTGAAAATCCTCCTACTATCCATCCTCCTGGGAAGGAATCAAACGGCAGTCTGGGCCACCCTGATATGTGCCTACATGGCGGGTTGTAGATATGAAAACTGTTCCCAGTGCTGTGAAGAAAGAAGAAACGAAAGCGTTAAAGCGTCTGATCTCTCCATTTCACCCCAGACAGCCCAACCCTGCAGGAGGTGACCTTCCTGTAAGAATCATCTCTCAAAGGCCGAAACACTCTCGTCGCCATCGTCATCTTTCATTGGCTGGCAGGAACATTCCATCCTCTTCCATTTTCCTCTTTTCCATTTAAGCGGTCTGTCTCCTTTTCACTTTTCCCTCGAACCGGCCTCGAAAGGCCTCAGCAGCCAGCCTTGCACTACCGCGCCAACGACTAAGAGCTCTCCACGTGCTCAAGAACAAAAAAAAAAAAAAAAAACAAGAAAAAAGAAAATCTCTCGTGTGGTGCATGAAAGCATTAAAATTGATGCTTTGGTGGGGAAAGAGAGACAGAGGGAACGGGCAGACGAGGCAGGGAAGAGATCTGAGAGATGGCACTCGCTGAAGTGGGGGAGAGATGGAGGGAGAGTGGCTGGGAGGACGGAGGTGGAGAGGGAAGGGAAAAGAGACGAGTAGAGTGCTCTTTTAAATGGAAATTGGCTCTCCCACTGATGGCTGGAACGAGTAATGACGACCCCCTGACTACCGGAACGTGGTGTCAGCTTTTTTACATGCACACACACACACACACACACACACACACACACAGAATATACACATAACCACCCTCCTACACATTCACACTTATACGTACAAATATGAAAGCATGCAAGAACTTACTGAAGACACACACGCACACGTACACACATGCACACGTACACACACACACATACACACAGTGCAAGGACAGGGAGCAGTGTGAAAGTGTGATGATGCATCATTTTCTTAAGCACCCCTATCCATCTTTTCGCCCCTCACCATCTCTCACTCTTCACACCCGTTCATTTGAAGGGAGACGTTGGAAACTTTTTCTCATTGCTGCATGTCTGCATGTGTATATAACGGTGGGTATGTCTAGACCGTGTGTGTGTGTGTGGGGGGGGGGGGGACACCTATGTGTCGATATCACCTCTATATTTGCTGTTGAGTGTCTTTCTTCTACACTCAGGAAGGAGGAGCACAAAAAGCAGGAAACAGAATTTAGTCAGGTCTGCTTGGAAATGAATGAGAGGTGTGTGTCCAAAACACACACACACACACACAACCCTGGGGATACACATAACTCTGACGCACATGCATTACACCCTGACAGCCTCCTGGTACTTACCCCTGGGCGTGTGTGTGTGTGTGTGTGTGTGTGTGTGTGTGTGTGTATGTGTGTGTGTGTGTGTGTGTGTGTGTGTGTTTGTGTGACAGATTTCATTTTTGAGGTTTTTACAGAATTTCAGTGTTTTGGTGTCGTCAGCTCCCATGCTTTTCTAGCGGGGCCATACTATTTTCTTGCTTTTACTTTTGTTGCCATGTGTTACCCAGGCACAGGAGGGTTGAAATCGTAATTGCAAGTTACTATTTTTTTAATTTTTTTAATTTTGGTGACATCTTCGGTGCTCAGCCTCATCTCTGTGGTGTTTCTTCACTCTACTCCCCAGAGATCAACTGTCAATCAAACTGTGTGACGTCTTTTTCCTTGGATTTTCTGTTACGTTTTTATTTTCCTGTAGGTGGCGCTCTTTTTTTTTTGTCTGTTCAGCCACAGTGGCCCTTTATCAGGAAAAGCAGATTCTTACTTTAAAGTGAACATTTGTATTTTTACCTTTCCTGACAGAGAGCATAATCCCATAGACACCAACACTGACACATTTTCCTCCTTTCACATACAAGTAAAAAAGTTACAATCACACACACACACACACACACACACACACACACACACACACACCCTCACACACGCTCCCCTCCAAGTCTCTTTCTTTTATGATCACAGCCCCTGCAGAGGTGTTTGTACATCTGTGCCAGTGTGTTAGCGCCACATGGCCGTTTTAACGTCTGTCTTCCTTCCTCTCATATTCACAAAGAGAGGAACTCCTGGGCCCCGCTGTGTGTGTTCTGCCTGGTACACTGCAGGCAAGCATACAACTCAATAGAGACCAAGTAGCTTCCTATTACCACCTAGCCACACTGCTGTTAAGACAGCTGGGCTAGTGCCTGCGTGCGTGTGTGTGTGTGTGTGTGTGTCTTTCTTTTTTGTAGTTTTGTCTGTACCAATCTTTTCTCTGCAATGTACTTCACATTGTGTGTCTCTATGTACGTGTTCCTTTCTTTTGGTGTTTTTGTGCTGGTGTGTGTTTCTCATTGTATTGTGTGTGTGTGTGTGTGTGTGTGTGTCTTTTTGTAGTGTTGTATTTACAGTTTTTACAGTCATGTACCTTTTTGTGTTTTTGTCTATCTGTGTATGTGCGTGCGTGCATGTGTGTGTGTGTGCATGTCTTCACCCTGTTTGTATCATCAGTGCTGTACTGCCAGAGTATTCGGGAGCTCATGCCGCACCATCGCGTCAGCAGCAGTAATGTCCTACCGAGCCACATAAATAGGACTAAATTATTTAGCAGGGACACAAATGGAAAAAAGCTCAGCTGCTCGGCGGTGGGGCCTGCAGGACTACAGGAACCGTCTCTCCGCACGTGAGGATATCAGCACGGAGACGGACTCTTATTGTGTAGAGCGTGCATGTAGCCCTAAATGTCTGTATGAATCAGATGACTCATCATTGCAGTTTAAAGATACAATCCCCGTAACGTGGAGATGTATACTAAGCTAACACTCCTGCAGCAATGAAAAGTAGTTTTGGTAGCGGTTTCATTCACTACCTATGAGAGGGGAGTGGGTCCGTGCATAAAAAACGGCGTGGTTGACAACAAGGTGATCTTGGGCGGGCGGGGAGATGGATGGCGATAAAGGTTTGGCTTTGTTTTTTTTTATCTTCGCAAAAATCACAACAAAAAAGAAAAAGGGTGTCATTCTGAAAATATGAAGAAAAAAAACCAAGGCCCCAGCCGCTTCAGATTCAACACACTGAATAAATGTGTTTTTGCAAAAGCAACATTTCAGTGCAGTCCGTGTTTTTTTTTGGCAATGGGCTTTTCCTGTTTCATTTTTTTTGCTGTGGTTTCCACATTTTAAAGATAAACGCTATTGTCAAATCTTTATCACTAATATGAGGCTATTTGTATGAGCCTTATCTAAACGGTGAGATATGAAATGAAGAGTTACACCTGATTCATGAAGTGTTTGTTTCCCTGGTGGTGGCGTTCATTTTACCATTCATACTTTTTTTCTTAACAACACATTTTTCTCCCTCCGTGTTTTCCACACTTGTTTTGGGCCCTGACGTGTCGTAGCATGGTATTGATGTTCCAAACAGAGACATCATTTGGTGTTGAATCTCACCTCAGAGTCAGTACCGTTCACTATCCTTCACTCTCTGACCCGTACACCCTCACCCATCTAAATTCCCCCCCCCCCCTTTCCTCTTAACATCTTTTTGCACACTTCCACCAAAAATCCATCGCCCCTCATCTCTCCTTCCACACTAACTCGCTCCCTTCCTTGCATCCTTAACCATGCTACACCCTAAACCCCCCCCTGCCCCCCTCTCTCTCTTGGATGCTGCGCCAGCTCGGCAGCGTTGGAAGCCAAGTCCTCGACAGGTCATTTGACTCCCGGTTGTCAGTGGAGTATGCTATTACCACAGCACCCGCTTCGCCCTCTCTCCAACCTGAAACTGAAATGTGCAGCGTCATTCCCCCCCACCCAGCAGGGCCAAAACCTGCAGAGGGCAGGGATGGACAAAACAGAGGGCAGGAAACAGAATAGAAACTCATTTGAGTTAAAGGTGCCACTTGCAACATTTGAACATAAATCATTACCACATTCATTTTAAGACATTAGTAAATAAATCTGAGACGAAAATCTGTACAACAGGAAGAGGGCGCTGTTCTTCCGGAGCTCAAGATTTCAGACTCAGCGGCAGATGGTGGAAGGAGAGAAAGGCAGATGGAAAAAATCATTTCCAACATGTTGATCCTCTTCAGTAAAGCAAGAGGCATAATCCTTTAAAAGCAACATCATCTGTGCGCCAGGAAGCTGATAGAGGCTACCCACCCGTCTCCACCACGATCTCGTTTGTTTACTGTGATTATAACAAGGTGTCCCAATTAATGTGACAGTGATATATTGAGGTTTAAAACGCTACACATGGCACGTTGAAAGCTACGTAAAACAAACAGGCGATCCCTAACGTCGAACTCTGTAAAGGACCACGGAATAAAAGGTGTTCTGTGAGGCAGCGATCAGCAGGTGGAAGGACGCAGACATGCAAACATAACGGTGTCTGAAAGAGTGAAAGGGAAAAAGAGAAACAGATTAGCCGAGCCCGTCGTGTTTGTGTGTTTTCCTGCGCCTGTGCATGTGTTTTCCTTCCTCGTTTAGCATGCACCATTGTCTCTGCCTGTTCTCATCACCGCTACCCGCAGTCCCACAGTAACAGCGCCGCCACAGCCCGCAGCAATTGCGGCCTGGAAGGAGGTACATTGCGGCTACGAAACAGATGCGGCCCGTGTTGTGCGTGTGCGGCGTAGTGTGTGTGTGTGTGTGAGGAAGTGAACATGGCAGATGTAACAGGCCGGTGAGCACCAGAGAAGCTGTTCCCCTTCTTAGCCAGTCAGTTTGCCTTCAGCTCGGCTTAACGCTCAGGCTTGCAGAACCACAGCCAGCCGAGCACAATGCAACAACCACAAGGCTGAGAGGAGACGTACAGACTGGAGATGGATGAAAAGATGGATGGATGGATGGATGCAGAGGGTTGGATGGATGGATGGATGGATAGATGGATGGATGGATGGATGGATGGATAGATGGATGAATAGATTAATGATAGATGGATGGATGAATGGATAGATGGATAGATAGATGGATGGATAGATGATAGATGAATGGATAGATGGATGGATGGATAGATGATAGCTAGATGGATGGATAGATGGATGGATAGATGAATGATAGATGGATAGATGAATGGATAGATGGATGGATGAATGGATAGATGGATGGATAGATGGATGGATAGATGAATGGATAGATGGATGGATAGGTGAATGATGGATAGATGGATAGATAGATGGATGGATGAATGGATAGATGGATAGATAGATGAATGGATAGATGATAGATGAATGGACAAATAGATAGATAGCAATATGGATGGATAGATGGATAGATGATAGATGAATGGATAGATGGATGGATGGATGGATGGATAGATGGATAGATGGATGGATGGATAGATGGATAGATAGATGGATAGATAGATGGATGGATAGATGGATGGATAGATGGATAGATGGATAGATAGATGGATGGATGATGGATAGATAGATGGATAGATGGATAGATGGATGGATAGATGGATAGATGATGGATAGATGGATGAATGGATGGATGGTCCAGTAATGTTGCTGTATGATAGGAGAGACTAGGGGCTACACAGAAACTGAGGTAAGCAGGCGGCGAGCCGCACACACACTCATATGAACACACTCCAACACAGTAGAATTACAAAGCTCGTTCTCTCATTAGGAGCAGTGCACCTCACAATAACCCACATTCACACCGCAAAGTCTCGGGGAAATGAAGGGAAACAGTGAGACCATCTCCATAGCACAAACACACTGTAATAGCCCGCCTGGACAGAAAACACAATTCACCGTTGAAGAGGCAGACAGTGACAGCCTAATGAGTCCTGCTGCAGCTCCTGCACACCAATTCCCCTCCAACAGCAACACAGTCATTTAGTAAGCTAAACACAATCCGCTACAGTGAGAGAGCTATTGAGATATTTCACCGGCATGGGAAAATCTGGCAATGGAGTCGTGTTTTTGTTTTCACCGTAGCCTTAACGGGCAAAATAAGGGGAGGGAGAGAGGACATGCATTCTGAAAATTACAAGTGCAATAAGTAGGTTTATGAAAATAAAGCCATATTTCAGATAATAATGGGTAACCAGTGGCAGTTTCCTCTCAGGAAAACACTCCGAGCCGCGATTTCTTTATTGGTAATCATCCCTAACGCTACTGCTTCAATTTCCCTCTTTCCCAGGTTGGAACAAGCGGGCGGACTACGAACCGGGAACAGGCAGCAAGCAGCTGTTTCCCAAGATGCACCTGGAGACGTGCGGCGGGCCGCTGTCGTCGGTGAGGACCACGGTGGAGCTGCAGACCAGCCACATCGGGAAGGGCTGCGACCGCGAGACCTACTCCGAGAAATCCTTGCAGAAACTCTGCGGTTGGTTTCCGCTTTCTGAGTTAACTCCGGTAGACAAACCCGTTGAAATCGGTGCAGAAACAAGTCGTTGATGTTATGTTTCGAATGCCGTTACTGCTCCCTGCGTGACCAGAATGACGAGTAGCTCAGATTGAGTGTGCGTTTCTGGACTGTAGCACTAAATCAAATGCGAGCGTTGGGCCTGTGGCTATTATGATGGTGGATATCTAGAGTATATAGAGGATGGCTGATCAAAGACCATGTCTGACTGAGGCGCAAAGTCAAAGTCAGTGCGGTGAATTAGAAGTTAGCTGTTGCTAAAAGCATCAGTGAGACCCCGCGCTACGAGTGCCGGGGTCAGACGGTGCCCCCTTTTAAAGCAACATCTAAAAGCCCCCGGCCCGTGTTGCTCTCTTATCTCGGCTTGTGTCCCCGGTAAACCCCTATGCTAAATGAAGGCAGCAGAATGGCAACTTAAAGCCGTGTCGCTAATGATGTGACAGAGAGGGGGCATTAGCTGCCCCAGATGCAGCCGAGCTCTCTCCTCGGTGACTGATGAGCCGCCGAGCCACCGTGTCGGTGCCCAGAGCGCCAACAAAGCGGCCGAGCCCAGCCCAGCCCCCTTCCCACCACCACCACCACCACCCCCTGCCTGCACAGCGCTGCCAGCAGGCGGGATGGAGTCATCGTCTCTGACTAACGGCCCTCACAACCACCATTTCAGCTTATCTGAATGCGTAGCGTCCCTTTCCTTCCCCCCTTGCCTCCCCTGGCTCCCCCGTCCATGCATGGTTTACCACTAAAGAGTCCTTTTCAGGGACCTCATAATCGTTTTCTGATAGCGAATAGAATAAATTGTAATTGCTTTTTTAAAGCACAATCAATTTGAGATAATGTACAAAGACATCGGGCAAACAGAACGCTGCAGCTGGGCGCCGGGAAAAGTCGATGCGTATTTATTTACTGAGGGAATCTAATTACTGGGAGTCAGAACGTCGACACTGGCATGAATACAGGCAGAGGCAAACAGAGCCTTACAGACGGGGGGAAACATTCATTAATGTGCTAATGCTGTGTTATTAGCAGAATTGAACAGACACATGTTTTGATTGTTTGCCTGGATAAAGGAGACACGGTAAAAAAAAAATGTTACCGTTTCCCATTTTTGTCTCATAGCAGCATGATAATGCTCTGATGTATTACCCTGTGTTTGCTGTTATACCTGACTTAGAAATGTGGTTCATATGTGTGAAATGCATTTTTCATCGTCCGAGCGGGCGAAGATTGGTAAGGGCATGTCAAATGCATCGAGCGGCAAGGTGAGCGACGCGGCGAAAATAGTGTTTGTCAAGGTGACTAACGTCAAAACAAAAGGTCTTTCATGACCCAACGTGTTGAGGTAATTGAGACTCGCCAATGATAGATAAAGAGAGAGAGGGAGAGAGAGAGAGAGAGAGAGAGAGAGAGAGAGAGAGAGAGAGAGAGAGAGAGAGAGAGAGAGAGGGGAGAGGGATGCAATGCAATGGAGTGATGATTAGTTTGTTGTGTCAGGAGGTGCAGGCATCATATAGCAAAACTCTGTCAGCTGTAAACAACACCTGCGAGCCGCTGCCCTCTCCACCCAGAATCCTTTGCTGTCTCTCTTCTCTTTATGTCGGAATAGTCCTCTGTCAATATGACCTCTCCGTTTCCGTAGAGGGAGGTTTTAGCCGCGAGCTACGCCGTACCTTTGTGAACGATGACTCGCATCCATTCCGTTTGAAAGTCAGTTTCATTTGCTATGAATCAATACCCACATCCTCTATCCATCCCGGCCCATTGATTGCATATTAAGCCCTGCCATCTGCCTTACTCATAAGTAATCATAGCCAAGGTTAGGCCAATATACAGTGTATATCTGCCTTGATTGTTATTGACATGTCTTTCGTCACACCTCTCATCCGTTCCCACGGCGACTTCCCCCAGGGGCCTCCTCGGGCAGCACTGACCTTCTCCCCGCCCCCAGCGCCTCCACCAACTGGACCGCCTCCCTGGTGACGGACAGCGGGCGGGATAGCGACTTGATCTTCCGATTCGACGGTCGCCAGGCGGCTAAGATCCCGGACCAGGTCGTGCCCCAGAACCTGACGGACCAGTTCACCATAGCGACCTGGATGAAGCACGGGCCCAGTCCCGGGCTCAGAGCCGAAAAGGAAACCCTGCTCTGTAACTCCGACAAGACCGGTGAGTGTGAGCCTGGCTGGCGATTGGCTGCCGCTGGGGAACAGAGAGCTTACTTTCCTTAAAGCAACCACTGAAGATTCCTGGGTTGAAGTTCACTTTTTTCAAACAGTTGAGCCGCCTCGTGCAGCTTTAAACGCACCCTAACACTAAGATAAGGATGGAGGTTAGTCTTTGGTCATTCCCTGAGGCTCCTGGGTTCAAACCTCCGTGTGCCAATACCTGCCCAAATATCTTTTGCTTACACTTTAGCGTACATGACCCAAAGATGCATTTAGGGAACTGTTCAAATATAGCTCCACTGAAAGAAAGCACTTTAAAGATATACCTTGAACGCTAGCCCGGCAGGCTACGGACCATGAGGTTTCATAAAGCTCGCTGGGACGAGACGTCAAGCTGAGTTTACCCGACAGCCAGCGGTCTTGGCTCTCCGGTCCCGTGGGTCTATTACTCTTTTTTTTCTCCTCCCTCCCGCAGAGATGAACCGTCACCACTACTCTCTGTACGTCCATAACTGTCGCCTGGTGTTCCTGCTGAGGAGAGACTTCACCCAGGTGGATACCTTCAGACCCGCTGAGTTCCACTGGAAACTGGAGCAGGTAGGAACGCTCTGCTGCAAGGTGCATGGTGGGAAGAAAGTGTGCAGATGTGGGGAACTTGTGTGACATGTATTACAGGTGACTTCTACCTCAAGGTCTCAGTCTTACAGACACAGGTTGAAGCCACTAGGCTGGATTAAATATCCATTGGGACTGGTCTAGGCTTGATCCATGCCAGTCTGTGTGCCTTTCATTGAACTGAACTGGGACTTCACTAAGAGTCAAACTGGTTGCACTCTAAAATGCTTCATGCATTGCCTTCGATCTGTGTGTGTGTGTGTGTGTGTGCGCGCTTGCATTTCTGTTTGGTACTTGGGTGTGCTCAAGAGTCTCTAAAGAGTCTCTTAAAATCCACAAAAAACCCATCTCACCTCTCATTAACCTCAATTCATTTGGAGAACAACGATCACACCACTCTATTTAATAGCCACGCAAAGCACTTTTTAAATCAAGCCACTCTCCAATACACATTTTCCATGGACACGAGCACTTTCTTGTTGGCAGACAGCTGTGTAGAGGGCCGTGTTTCGTTCCCTAACACATGTTTTTACGTCTGGAGATGAAAGGCTTTGCACCCTACCTGACGTGGCATCGGAAGAGGAAATAACCGATGTTTGGTGACTTTTTTTGGCACGGGAATTTCCAGTTTAAGTGGGGCATGGCTGAAAAAAGTTTTAGAAACTCAGCCTTAAAGGAATGTACCACTTGAATCCAGTGATGGCTTACAATATGAAAATTTCCAATAATGCTTGGAAGATTCTCGTTGAACTTCTTATTGGGTTATATGAGTTAAACCACGTGAGTCAGAACTTCTTATGAAACCATATGAGGTGAATGAAGTTCACATAGAAAACACCATCTGCCCTCATGGTCTCTTCACCAATGTCACCCACTGAAACAGACTAACATAAGGATACTTGAGTACAGGCATGCTTGGTCCAAGGACACTGCTGTGTGTGTGTGTGTGTGCTGAAGGTGAGTGACCTTACTGAGGGTGTGCTAATGCTGGGAAAGCACATCTGGCCAGACTGGCCACAGAGTCAGCACCCCAAGGCTCAGGGTTATGGAGTGTGTGTGTGTGTGTGTGTGTGTGTGTGTGTGTTCTGTCATTCTGACCTGAGGTTTATCCATGTATCTGAACATTTAGAGTGTGTATGGGTCTGTAAGGACAAATGATGTGTGTGTTCACGTGTGTGTGTGATAGCCTGCATGAATGTATGTTTGTAGAAATATATTGTGCATGTGTATGTTTTGCCTCAGTGTGTATCTTGCACTCCATCGAGTGTGTATTTATGTCTGTCTGATACACACTCAGTGTGTGTATACGTCCGTAAGAACGAATTGTATGTGAGTACATGCGGATGTGTGTGTTGGTATAATAAGTGCTAAAGTAAACCAGGTTTCTATTTCTTGTGCCTACATTTGAGTGGCAGTGTATGAGGGTGTAGACAGCCGCCGTCTGTCAGTCCTGGAGTCAGTCTTAAAGTCAGGCAGGTCACCCCGACTCCAAGACCCCGCGCTCAACCAGCGAGGACATCTGATTGGTCAGGAGAGAGACACACAGCTGAGCCCGGGCAGCCAGAGGCAGCGCCCGGAGCTAATTTGATCAGACAGATCACTGGTCCTTATTGGAGGAGGCCATGAAGGAGGTCATACCTCAACCTCCTGACCGCGCAGCGTGCATGACTCACTGTCTAGAGGAATTCGGGGAGATTTCCAACAGAGTCGGAGCTGCTCTGGTTTCTCTCCAACAGACTCCAACTTTCTTCTCTGGTGTCTTTTAAAGGTGCTACATGTCGCATTTTTAAGATGATTGATATCCTCTATCTCACTCCAGAGGTATTGGTAGTGCTAGTGTTTCTCAAAATTAATACTACATTTCCCATAAACCCTGTTGCTTCCTCTTCATCATCTTTGCTTCTTTGGTCCAGGGTTTTTCCTCTTTGGCTTTACTGAAAAGGATAAACCTGTTGGAAGTGATTTTTACTCACTCCTTCCACCACCTGCCATTGTGAGAAAAGAAGAAAGAAATCTCAGTTTGCACTGGAAGAACAGCGCCCTCTTCCTGTGTTTGTGCCGTAAAGCAACCTCCCTTCATGCTGTAAAACAATACAGCAGATCTCCTGCAAAATCCAACATGGCCAGTCTATCACAGCGATGCTCTCATTTGTTGGTGGTAATCATATGTGTGGTAAAATGTTCAAATGCTACATGTAGCATCTTTTAAAGCTCTCCTACCCCACGTTTGGGTTAAATTCAACAGCAGTCAAGTTGGTAGAGTGCCCTGTATTTTTTGGCACATCTTTGGGCGCTTCAAGAAAGGATGAGGGCGCTTCGTAAATACTGTGGTCTAGTCTGCATGGATCTCAGCTTGGTGCTTTTTTTTTCCTTTCTTATTTTAGCTCGGGGGGTGATAAGAAAAAGTTTCTGCCAACCACATTGGCACCGCATACATCTTTGTAACAGGCTGCACATTAGCTGCGAGAAAGCAGAGTTAGCTGAACAGTGTTGAATCTCTCTCATCTTCCCCTCTCTTGTTAATAGTTGTCTCTGAAAACCCCAGGGCAAGGAAGGAAACTTTCATTAAGTCGCTATCTCCTCACGCCTCACGCCACTCTCTCATCCTCTGCTAATGTCTTTAAAACAAAATGAACTTCTGAATACCTCCAACCTGAAAAGCCGCAGAAGAATCTTCTCCTCTCCACGCGTCGGTTTATCACAGACGTCCAATTAATTCCCAATAAAATCCAATCAGGCGTTGTGAGCCCGCTACAGAACGGCTGAAATTGGGGGTGGGGGGTGCAAACATGATTGTAGATATTAGTTTTACCTGCTGAAAATGAATGAGTGTGCTATCTGTTAATGACAGGGTATTTTGAGGCTTTGTGCGTAGGCTTACGGCGCCGTTCGGTATTTTTGAGCTTTGCCCATGGTGCGTGCATTGTTGAGAGAGACGGCCCGAGGTAGGGTATTTTTTTGAGCCTGTCTTTTGTGTCGGGTCTCTTATTCTTTAAATGCAGTCACGCAGACTCAAAGAACAAGGGCTTCTTTCCAGACTCATTATTTTTGCACCGACGCTCAACAATCGTACGGGAGAGAAATCCTCCGTTGAAGAGCAGCAGACACCGATTACTCCAGTAGTCCACAATGCACGAGAGATAATGAGAGATTCCGTAAAAAAACATTCACGTCAACCTCCTAGTGGTATTTCCAAATAGGAAATATTGGAACGTTTTGAAGGCTCCCACCTGACGGTACAAATAACAGTAGTGTGTCAAACATGGCTGCCATGAAGCCACAGTCCAAGGCCCAGACAGCTCAGTCGGTAGAGCATGAGACTCTCAATCCCCTCATAGTGTCAAGTACCTTTCTAAGTCGCTTTGGATAAAAGCGTCTGCTAAATGACTGTAATGTAATAAAAATGATAATATTTGTTATAGTCACACTAGTACGACTCTGGTTATGATTAAATACCTGCTGCAATTTGTTTGGGTGACACAGTAACTTGTTAACTTGTCGTTGCTATCGAGCTAGCTAGCAACAGCCAAGGGCTTCCTAACGAGTTGAATGTGTTGAACGCTTCCAAAACGTCACCACAAATAACCGGAATGCATTGAACGTCAGATCGGTGATGTATAACGGTGTTAGAGTATCTGAGGGTGGGATTTTCCTTCAAGTGCAATTGAAAGGTTTTATTCTTAAATGAGATATGGCCATTTGAAAAGTCCTACAGAGTGGATCATCGATATCTTAGTGGTATAAAAAGATGGACTGTTAGGTAACAGTTATATACCATTTTGGAAATGATCTCTTCATTTCTTCACGTCGTTGAGATCCCTCCTATTTTAAAGCAGGGCTCTTTGAACCTTTTCAGCCCAGGGACACAAATTTAGTGAATTTGTTCTGTTCCATGAAAGCATATCAGCAAACACCCCAAAAAAACAACCAGCTGACATGTCACACAAACAATCATTTTTTGGGTCGTGTCACTCCGTCTGGGCCACTGTGCCATGTGAAACGCTGGCGGGGTTCATTTCTGCCCCATTATGAGCATAAAAGGTAGAGCTCCAGTCTGAAGTTGCTTATTATGAGCTGCCGGTGGCGCCTCGGTGCTTCCATATCTCCGAAGAGTTTCAGAGTACGTCCCACGTAGAGAGATAAATTGAAACGCTCAGTGTACAGTAGAACAAAGCCTTTCGTCGTATCCTCCTCTGATGGAGTGGAAGGACTACTGGCAAGAGGAGAAAATCAATAAGTCACCTCGAGCGTTCCAAAAAAAAACAAAAAACCCTGAGAAACACGGACGGGGATAATTGAGATCTAAATGATGTTTCAACCAGGGGTCTGATTTGAACATGGAAGTGACATCATGTCCCGGGGCTACTCCGGGAAAGCAATCAAGCAAACACCCAAGGGTGGGAGGGGGGCTTTCTCTTGATTTCACTGGTGGACAGGCAGGAGAGCAGGGACAAAATGAAATCAGAGACCGCCCATATAGTGTACATATGATAGCTTTCTGAATGGAGGTGGAAGGAAGGTAAATCAAGTGAGATGTGTGTGTGTGTGTGTGTGTGTGTGTGTGTGTGTGTGTGTGTGTGTGTGTGTGTGTGTGTCTCTAAAGTCACAATCATGACCACCGCCTGCAGGGTTCACAAAGTTTCACACACATGATCGTGTGTGTGCAAAAGAAAGTGTGTTACTCTCAAGCTTTGCCTGAATGTATGAAAGATGAAGAACAGAATTTTTTTTTTTTTTTTTTTTTGCCAACGACGTGACGTTCTTCGCAGTTGCCTTCAAAATACTGTGGGCTTATTGTCAAAACAAACATCTCCTGAGCGCAATTTGAACGTCGAGCATCTGGCATTTTTCAAATTGCTGATGCACCGCTGTTGATTGCTGTCATCAGAAACTCCTTGTTAGCAAACCGTGAGATGTTCAGGGACCGCTCTACCTGGCGCGGCTGCGGAAACGACGAGGGTTTTCATTCAGCGAAGTTGGAAATGGGGTGCTGTTTGCGAGGAATGGTGGAAGTGCTGTTTTGTTCAGAGAGCAAAGGGGGGTTGCGGTGCAGGCAAGCGTACAGTACTCACTCACACACACACACACACACACTGGCTGTCTCACAGGCCCCCGACCAACTAGGAGGAGCACAAACCATTCGAAGCGCTATAACAATAGCACAAGCAGCTGTCTCCAATTTTGCACTAAATTAACCAGTGCCTGTCATGAAAATGAGGGCGGTGCAATTGCAGTGCTCTCTGGGATTTGGATTACACTTGAACCACGGCATCAGGAGGATATAGAGGCACGGCGTGATGCATTTTCGCTTCTTATTTAGCTGATGATCTTTTGCGGAGTGACTTACGGTGATTTACGACGAGCGCAGCGGAAGAATACGATTCAATCCCTGGATCGTAGTTAGAATGAAAAGCAGTTTAAGTGAGTTAAAAAAAAAACATGTATTGTCGATGCATTTCTGGGTCCGTTTTGTTGTTTGGGGGTGTATTTTTCGTAGATGATGCGGCGTCACATTGAGATATTTCCATTACAGCTATAATGGAGTTTGATAGCAGGAAATGTTTCGGCAGTCTTTAACATCAACGTCGGTTTTTGGTGTTCTTTTGTTATTTTTAAATTTTTGAATCAAAAGAGCAATGTCTTCTTCTTTCTCACCATTTTGCAATCATACAGGAAGAAGGATGGAATTTTCCTCTAAATACGGCACACAAAATAGTGCTTTCCTGCTCAGTAGATCACATGGAAAAGAGTTACCTGGTTACTTCCCTCCTCTATTCTTAGCTCCATAACTGAGACGCCTTCAAATGCATGTACACTTGGTTGGAGGCACCGACTCCCTGCTCCCTTCCGCAGTTTAGATGGATAAAAATGTTGTGTCTCGTTAGTAGATCAGAGTGCAAAAAGCCTTAGAGCCCATGCAAACGCTTAGTAGGTCTGTGCCTCTCTGTCTTACCTTATCTCTCCGACTATTTTACCTTATCTCTCTGACACACACACACACACACACACACACACAGCTTTTACATCCTCATGGGAGGAGTCATGTTGAATGATAGATGACTCCGACTAAAGAGCCTGCTAAATTTAGAGCTCCACTGCACCAACTGGCCCCAAATAGCATGGTGCACACACACACGCACACACACACACACACGCTTTTGAAGGGCTGTCTTTTTGAAAGGCAGTCTTAGTCTCAGAGACCAATTTCAACTTCCGTCTACTCTCTTCTTGTTTGTCCACCTGAGCCCCTGTACGCACACACACATACACACACACACACACACACACACACACACACAACTTACACAGGAAAGAAGATCTGAAAGCTTGAAGAATCTCTGTTGCTACCTTTCCTTCTCTCTACCCCATTCTTTTTCAGAAATGAATCTCCCCTTTAGCTGTAAGAGCTCATGTCCAGTGCCTCAAGAGTCCATTAGCGTGTGTGTGTGTGTGTGTGTGTGTGTGTTTGCAACTAGCTCTGGCCCAGGACTAAGATCTCTCTGTTTACGTGCCTCGGGGCTAAAATCTCCTCAGCTTTACTCTCACAAATAGCACTAATGCTGCTGGCCAGCCGCAACACAGCCGTGCCCACAGTGAAGACGGAGGTGTATCGGTCTGGATCCACGATCCACGATCGCACCGAGTGAAGTGTACAAATCCCTCTGAAATGAGGATATCGCATTTGTGGCCATCTCCCATCGGACACACACACACACACACACACAGTGGAGTAGCCGTCACTGGATTTTCCTATCGATCGGCCGTCATGCAGATGGTCTTGTTTGTATTCAGGTGGAGGAGCTTATTGACAGCGGCAATCAATAACCCAGAGAAGATGGAAGGATAGACGCAGAGGAAGAGGAGGTGAGGGGAAAGTAGAGAGAGAGGGAAAAAAAATGTAGGCGAAGGAGAGAAAGCGCGGGGGAGGGCGATTGAAAGAAGAAGAAGAAGAATAGGTAAGTAGGGGAGAGAGAGAGGCAGATGAGGCAAAAACAAGAGGAGAGATACAGGAGAGAGGGGAGGAGTAGACAATGCACAATAGACTTCCTACTTCCTACTGCTGAGATCACACACACACACACACACACACCGGTTGATAGACAGGCGTGAGATTGACAGTCACGCAGGCAACCAGGGAGGAGTACAAGGATACGCAAAAACAAGCGTCGAGGCAGCGGGCGGACTCCGCGGTCGCATCCCTCTCGGCGTGCTATCGCTCATTCATCACAGACGGCGGCGTCTCTTATCGCGTCCTGTCGGAGGCGTGCTCGCCCTCCGCCGTCGCAGACCGCCTTCGCAAATGAAATCAAGCCTTTATGACACACTTTCCCAAAACCCTCTCCCGTGCAGTTTTCCATCACTTTTATTTCGTTCGCATCCCTCCATCCCCGGGATGATAATACCTCCCCTTTATGAGGCTGGCAGGTAGGTCTTACATATGTGGAAACGGTGCTGGAGAGGCCACTAAATGACAGGGTGGAGGAGCAATGGCTTTTATTACCTCCCTCTGGCTAGGTGTGTGTGTGTGTGTGCATGTGTGTGTGTCCATGTGTCAGCGAGTTGTATAGATATTTGTGTGTGTGTGTGTGTTTGTGTGTGCTGTGAAAGTGGAGACGTTTGTTATCGCTTTGTGGCGAAAGGCAGCGCAAAAGCCAAATAAAAGAAAAGAAGAGCGCAGTAAAAAGATGCCGCTTGGCGCCATTCATCATCTTAATCTGGGCCAAATGGGTTCGCTGGATCCCTCCTCCTTCCAACCAATCCTCTTCCTTTATCCTTCGCCCCTCCGTCCGTCCCTCCCTCTTTCTGCTTGCTTTTCCCACCTATTTGTCTCACTTTCTGGCCGAATAACACTCTCCCACTCTCCGCCCAGACTTTCTGCCTACCCAAATAGTTTCTTAAGAGGGAAAAGTCCCGGCCTCCCGACCTCCCGACTGGCCGAAACGCTTCCCCCGGATTGAGGGCGGCCGTCGGAATCCGCAGTGATTTACTACACTGAAGTGCGGTGGAGAGGCGGATTAGAGGGATGGAGACAGAGAGGCGGAGGGACGGCGAGCTTGGTGAAGGGGTGGTAAATTTGGCGTAGGAGGTATTGGAGGTCCGGGTATCGTCGGGGGTTTAGGTAATCGAGAGGAGCCGCGTGATGGATGCGGTGTGGCAGCGGGGGCGAGATGGCCCGGTGCTTCCTCCCCCAGTCCCTTAATGTCCCGTCCGCCGCTCTGAGGTGCCGCTCCGCCATTGTTCGGCTTGTACAGATAGCTTGAACCTGTGGGACCTTGTTTCTCCCTCGTTCGTTTTTTTTTTTGTCCGTCTAGCGCTTTCTTCTTTTCTCTCTCTCTCTCGTTGCCCTCTCTCACTTTCCTACCTCTCTCTCTGTGTATCTCCCATCCCGTAACCGACACCTATCTCTGCGTTTAAGTCAAACCAACATCATGTATGAAGTTGGGTTGCTGCCACTACCCTAGAGAAGCAGTACCTGCAGCGCCTGAGCTACACTTGACGTACGTTCAGACGCCTGCACATCCCGACTTTAGAAACGTCTGACACCTGCACATGTAAACGCCTGCCGATGAGATTCAGCAAGCTCGGTGAGCGATCCTCAAGTGCACAAACGTGTACAAAGCATAAAAATACATACAACAGCGCCTGCAGGTGATTACTGATTTGAAAAGAAGCTTGAAATATTGAAGCCTGTTTGCATTTTTATAGCCGGCAGTCGAGAGAGAGAGAGGACACGGAAAAGAGGAGGCGGTGAAACATGGAGCTAATACTACTGGGAGACTGAGACTGACTTTAGTCACGTCATCCACCTCCGATCTGGAGACTCCTCCCTGTACCGCAGCTTCTGCACAAAAATATCAGTAGAGGTCCTCAAAAAAATGATCTTCTCCCCCCTCTAAACGCCATAATGCACGGGGCCACATTTTGACCCCACATGGGAAAGCACAGGGCTGCAGAATCAGCTTGTTGGTTCACCCAAAGTGAGTGTTTTTAGGGGGGATGCGGGGTGAGTCCAGCAAAAGGACAACTCGCTCCGTTTGCCAGCGAGACTATAAACAACTTAGAAATTCCATAAATCAACATGTAGTTAACAGCCGGGCTGCCCTGCACGCCGTCTCTTGCAGCTCCGCCTTAAAGCCCAAGGTCCCCAGGAGCGCTGTGCTGTGGCTGCAGCGGGGATTAGATCAGCTGAGGTCACATAAAGTAAACACAATTTTCTGCGGGTGAACATTCACTATTTACTGTTTACTCACAGAAGCTGCAAAGCAAAAAAATTGTTTGGAGGAATACATTGTGGCCCCCGAAAATCAATTCTGGACCGATGTATTCCCCCCCAAAAAAAAACACCACCGCTATCTCCAGGCTCGCCAATCGTCCGAGAATCACAAGGAAGGAAAATGTGTTTGTGTGAGTGGTTGGGTTGTTTTCTTTAGACAGCTGGACAGTCAGGAGAAAGGACTGGATGTGCCGCTGACAGACCGGCTGACGGAGTAGAGTTCAGCCTGTCAGACAGTCGGCAACTTCACAAGGGACCCATGGAAATAAGGAACATCCAACTTCAAAGTAGCAGAGAGGAGAGGAGAAGATTTTTCTTTATTGTGCATTGCAAGTTTTTTTTTTTTTTTGCAATGCTTGACCTGAACTTTTAATGTTGCGGTATTAATAAAAAGTCGGCGGGCGATTAGGAATGACACCCACACACCATTTCCTTTAGTTGTGCAACGCGTTGAGGAGGCCTTGCACATAAAAAACAATATTTCAGCATGACAAAGAGCACAATTCAAAATCCGACGGGGGACGGTTTTTTTTTTTCCCACACAGGTGGCACAATGACAGATTCAGAATAAAGTTAAGCATAGAGAGAGTCTCCTTGTGCATGTAACCTAAGCTGAAAGCGGAGCAGATTAAAAGTGGCCTTGTCTCAAAATAGGTAAACATTTCCCGCCCAGAGCGGTGCTGCTGAAAAGATGTGCACCACAATGGGGAGAGGAAGACATTGTGGCCGTCCATGGCCTCGCTGCAGACATTAAAGTGACTCTGTGTTCTATTTCTTCTTCTTTTTCATGAAACCGCGTGACGGCTGTGGCGTGGAAACGACCACGCCGCAGTCGGGGTTTGCCTCGTGTTTTCAGATCTTGCTCTCTGCGTAGGGATTTGGTAAAGGGTAATCAGGAGCGCTTCTGATACGCAATTAACTCCAATCCTACAAATCAACATCTCTCTTGAAAACACTACAAACCTGCTGACTGGATGTATGTTCACCGTGTGTGTGTGTGTGTGTACGTTAAACACCTATACACTCTCAATATTGCTACACAACATTTTTTTTTACCAGTTTATCAATTTTCAAAAATAAAAATAAAATCCCCCAAATGACCATTATTACACTCCGCTGATTGGCCCATTGCACTGCGCTTTAGAAACCCAACAGGGCGACAGAGTCAACGTGATCAGTCACAGTAAAATGGCCAAGCAGCCTAAAAACCCTATGGTGATTAGTGAGAGAGTGTGTGTGTGTGTGTGTGTGTGTGTGGGGCCCATTATGAGCTGGTGGAGAGGTCATTGGGCTGTTGACTCCCAGTCTCTGCCGGGAGCTGCTGTATAATTGCTACTCTAATTAGTCACTTTTGCCAGCCGGTAATTCATAGTCACCTTCAAGAACATCCCCCATACACACACACACACACACAATCACATGAATGCATGTGCGCCCACACACACACAAATTCATCAGGAAGTGCCTCTCTGCTATCACTCTCTTTTAATTGTTTCTTCTATTTTTGCAATTATAGACTTTCAGACACCCGATTGTGTGTACGCTCAAAACAATTGGCACTATTTCTCTGAATGGCTTTCCTCGTTGACACCGTGTTGACCATGATTTATTCCAATTATCTGTTTACAAGCACTTTTTCTAATGAACGTGGAGGCTGAGTATGACTAGGGCTGCGCAAATGGGATTGGATGAGAGGCTCGACGCGGCACAGCTACCGCACATATCGTCAACGTGGCTGGAATCTGAAAGATGGGATGGATGGAGAGAGAGAGAGAGAGAGAGAGAGAGAGAGAGAGAGAGAGAGAGAGAGAGAGAGAGAGAGAGAGAGAGAGAGAGAGAGAGATGGATGTTTTTTTAATGTCCAACATGTATACTGCTTTGTCAATATGATTTCTAATAAACAGCCAGTAGAAAGGTAAAGAAACGGTTGTGATGTCCCTCTCATCTGCCACTCCTTTTTCTCAATGCAATTGTTTCCAGGTTAATTTGCTTGCCCCCCCCCCCAAATCCCTCCCCATTCCCCCACCCCCTCATTTTACTTTCTTTTTACCTCTCCCCTACTCTTTCCTTTCCCGGGTCCTCCTCCCCACCCCTCCTTAAAGTCACCTTGTTCCCAACGCTCATCAATCTCTGTTGTGGATCCTTCCTCCAGCACGCCTCCCCCCTTCTCTCTCTCTCTCTCTCTCTCTCTCCCCCATCCTCCCCCAGTCCTTTTCTCCCCCCTTCTACATTACAAGCTAAGAATAGCCTCATGTTTAGGCCTCTTTCCTTTCTGTCTAGTCATTCCTGCGTTGCTCACTTTGAAGCTACAATGTGCAACTTTTCACCTTCAGGTAGCCAAATGGATCGTTTGGATCGTTAGTCCCGCCCTCCTCCCCCTCAGTTGGTTCACACGGCAACACTTGTCACTCATCTTGATGAACTGTCTGATGAACTAATGTAGCACTGCTAGCTTGCTATATAGACACCTAGTAAACTGGTTAGCATCCTACCTGACTAGCAGGTCTTGTCTGCAGCACGTTTAGCTTCGCTGTTCTTTCTTTTCTTCCTGTTTGACTTCCCTGCTCCTGTGGCCGCTAGCCTCACCTTGATAGCCATACCCCAGCTCATCAATGGCCAGGCCCACAGCAAATGGTGCACGCCCCCAAAACGTCTTAAACGTCACTGAAAAGCTCATTTCAGGAAAACGGGGGGATTTAGGGTCACAGACAGACAAGATAAATCCTATTTATTGTTCTTTCAATGTGAAAAAAGTTGCATCTTGCAAAGTTGCAGCTTTAAGTCACTTTTTCTTTCCCTCTTCCTGCCACTCCCCCTCTCACTTTCCTCTCAAAGCTTGTTTGTTCTTATGTCATTTCCCTTCTCTATCCCCCCTTTTCATCCTCTCTTTCCCTCCCTTTCTTCCCTCCCATCTTTCATCTCCACCCTTACTCTTTTCTCTCCCGTCGTCTCTTCTCCCCCCCGCCACCCCCGGGTCTGAAATCATCTCATCTCTCTTCATTCTTCTTCTCCTTATCTTCCATCTCTCTCTGTTTGAAGTGAGAGGGTTGGGCGGGGGGGAAGAGAAGGACAGGTCTCTTTAAGATTTTCAACTCCAAAGGACTTGAGGCAACAACCCCAATAGTCAGGTTCTAATAGAGAGAGAGAGAGAGAGAGAGAGAGAGAGAGAGAGAGAGAGAGAGAGAGAGAGAGAGAGAGAGAGAGAGAGAGAGAGAGAGAGAGAGAGAGAGAGAGAGAGAGAGAGAGAGAGAGAGAGAGAGGCAGATCGCGATTTTGTTTTCTTCTCAGTGTCGAGTGCCCAAGAGATGATGAGGGGGTCTTTGATGTGCAATGTTTCCGTTCCTCTACCTCTCCCTCTCTTTCTGTTCTCCATCCTCTGGTTGTTTCATGTCCTCCCTCTCCTCTGTTTTTGTGGTTATTTATTTCATTCGTTCCTTCCGTTTGTCAATTTGCATGCGGCGGAGAGAGAGAGAGAGAGAGAGAGAGAGAGAGAGAGAGGAAGGGAGAGAGATCGGGGAATAGGAAACCTTTTTTTTTTCTTCGCTTTCATGAGCGGGGGGTGAGCCGCCGCCAAACTTTAACTTAAAGTTTTGAAGTTGACATTTAATGGCGGTGGGATTGACTTGTGTTTGTTTGTGTGTGTGTGTGTGTTTCTCATACACACACACACACACACACACACACACACATACATACACACTCAAAACACCCTGTGGCGTACCTCAGTAGCCTATATCTTTGAGCTTGTGCCATAGCAGATAGTTGGTCCCTGAGCTATTTCCAGTCCTAAGGCCTGGCACCACTGGGCACGAATTCCACCCCCTACACACACACACACACACACACACACACACACACACACAAAGTATCTCCATCTGTGTCCAGCCGGCGGCTTCCCAAGCAGAGCAGTGCACCTGGTCTTTCAAGCTCTAATCATTTTTTTCTGACAAGGAGTCTGGATTCATTAGCTGCTTACCGCGCTCTAAAAGTTAACCGTCTTCATCGGCGCCGCGACCGTCGTCTCGGTAATTGCGACTGTGGGCCGATCCCGCGTTTTTTTTCCGCTGCACCGGCGAAACTTCGTTGGAAACCGACAGCTGCTTGGTTGGAAACGTGAGCGAGAGGAAGGGGACGGAAAAGGAAACGCGCCATTAGAAAAATCTAATTAATCCAACTCCGCGGTCGCTCTTTCTCTTCGCTTTCCTCCTCCTCTTCTTCTGAACACCGTGGCTTTCGGCCAGTCAACGTCGTCCACCGCTAATATGATGGCGATCCCTTTTTTTTTTTAAGACAAACGGCTTAAGGGGCAACCCGTCTGTTAAACCTTCGATGAAACCTGCCTCGCTTTGCCTTAAGGAGCTGCTAACCCACCTGAGAATTTCATTAGTTTGGGTTTTAGCGGAGAGTATTAGTCTTTAGTGAGGTTTTAGTTCATGAGTCTAAATGCTGTTTCAGAGGCTTTTTTCCAGCCGGATAAAATAAAAATCGGAGGGAAACGCCGAATCCTTTTAATTTGGGG
The DNA here is from genome assembly GCA_034670405.1 of Hoplostethus atlanticus. NCBI lineage: Eukaryota > Metazoa > Chordata > Actinopteri > Trachichthyiformes > Trachichthyidae > Hoplostethus > Hoplostethus atlanticus. The sequence continues at coordinate 2,512,543 of JAXDDX010000025.1, forward strand.
AGGATTTGTGGTCGTGAAAATGGTGATATTTAAAGATAATTAATATTGGCACAAAATATCAGCTCCCAAGATCATCAGTACCAGCCTTCAAACGTCACAAGGACCTCCTGTACTAGTTGTATCGGCGTGTGATGATCCAGGGAGTGAGCTACAACTGGTCCTTACATTGTTTATTTCCTCCCATCCCCGGGCGTGTTGGGGAGGGGGGTGTCTCCAACTGCCATCCTCACCCAGCAGAGTCACTCCGCTCTGGGGTAAGAGCGCTTGTCATCTCCCCTTTGAACCCTGGAGGATGAAGTCACCCACCAGGCACTTGGCTCCCATATGGGCTCCCAAGCTCTCTTCGAAATACTGATCAGCAAAAACTGGGAAGAGGTGGTGGTGGGGGTGGTGGGTCATACGTGCATAAGGAGGAAGTGACATTTCTGGCCATCTCCAGGTTTTAGTGAGGGGGAAGAGAAATCCGATTTGACTGTGTGTACTGGAGATGCACGTTGACGTCAGGTGTAAATGCAATCCCGCTAAATCATATCATATAATCATGTTCATCCCAGGTGTGCAGGCCCTCCCGTGTGTCCGCGCGCGTTTATGTCCTAACATCCTAACAAGCAAATCGAAGTCGATCTCATCAATATCAATCGCATCAGACGCGCCGTCTGAACCAACAATGAGATTATCCCCCCCTGTCGATGCGGGGCGCCCGCTCGGCAGCTCGATCGGTCCGCGTATGTGTTCGGCAGCCGTGCGGAGCGATCGCCGGCGGGCCAGATGTTGTACCTTGCACCCCGGTAGCGGTGGAAATGAACTTGATTAGAGCTCCCATCTGCTGCGCTAGCTAGCACCGTGTTAAGAAGCAGGCCGGGGGGGAGAGACTCTCGGTTAGAGAGGGAGACGTTGCCCCGGGGGATAAATGGTCAAAAGGGCCGGCCCGGGCTAGGAGAGCTGAGAGGGAGAGGTGAGGTGAGGCCCGATGAGCGGCCGTAGCGGTGAAGCTTAGCCTAGCAGGGAGAGTCAGGTAAAGACAGGTATACATAGAGGGAGAGGTCAGGCGTGCCGTAGCGTTAGCATCTTTCAGAACAGGTTAAACAGCTAATGTTCAGCATGCCAGTCAGCCTAAAGTGGGGCTGCGACAGAGACGAGCCCCATCTGCATCAGCGGAGACGCCAGAGATTCACCCTCCGTTTCCCAAAGTCGTGTCAGGTTTTGGGTACAGTCACCGGTGGGGAATCGTTTTGAACCTCTTCGCCACCTTTCAACCCCCGCCACACACCGAGAGGAAGACATCAAGGTCTGAGGAGTGTGCAGATGTCACCTGACATGATTTCTGAGTCCGTCAAACTTTCCAAAAAATTCAAACTCTCTCTCTCTCCGTGAATGTCCAGAGTGGGAAGTTGCCTTGTGCAGCTTTAAACTTTTTAAATAAGAGAGAGGCAGGAGAAGGGTGAGAGAGGAAGATGAGGGGAAGGAAGGAGAGCATGGCAGGAGAGAGTGAGAGAGCTCGGTGGAGCCTGGCACTCAGGACAGGAGATATGACTTGTCAGTCTGCTGGGCTAGAGTGTTTGTGTCCATCCATCTGTCAAGCTTCTCACCCATTTGTCTGTTTTGAGTGTGTGTGTGTGTGTGTGTGTGTGTGTGTGTGTGAGAATGCATCTTCCTGCCTGAATGGAGGAGAAAATGCTGGTTGTCAGTTCAGTCAGTGACTGCAGGCTGGAGGCTGCAGAGGACAGAGACAAACAGATAGCCTGGCTGGGTTACACACACACACACACACACACCTACACACACACCGTTGCCCTCAAGGATGCTCTGGACAACACTGATTGCATAGTGTTGTGCATGTAGTTCACAGTTCATATTTTAAAGCGCCGGCTGGCTACAAGCCTCAACACTTAGTTGATTGGCCGTCAAAACCAGCGCTTGAACAGTCGGTGAGCTAATACCGAGTGGATTTCTTTGAGCAAAGCCGCTCAAGGCCGCGGTTTGCAATGATTTTAGAACAGCTAAGAGGCGTTGGTAGGCATGAGTATCATAAAATGGTGAGCAATATAATAAAACACCCACAAATGTTCAAATAATAATAATAAATGTCCTTCATTTTTTTTTAAATTTAATAATTAAATGTTATTTTCTTGCACTGTAATATAGTGCTTGAACAGTAGCTAAAGAAAGTGGCTGCTAAATGACACATACAGTAAGTACTGGTATGAGTGGTGATATTAATATCTGAACTAACTGCTGTCTGATCACAGACATGACTCATATTTTCAGTTTTATAAAGGAGGGTTATATACAACATATGTAACAGACTGTCTCTCGCTCTCTCTCTCCATCAGATCTGTGACAAGAGTGGCACTACTACGTCATCAATGTGGAGTTTCCCGTGGTGACGCTCTACGTGGACGGAGTGACCTACGACCCCTATCTGGTGACGGACGATTGGCCCATCCACCCCTCCCAGATCGACGTGCAGCTGACAGTCGGCGCCTGCTGGCAAGGTGGGAGGGAGGAGCTTAATGAGAGTGATGATGATGATAACGATGGTGATGGTGACAGTGATGATGATCTGAAGATGAGGGTGGAGTTATGATCATGATATAATAAGGATGAGTATTAGTTAACATGTTAGAGAAAAAAAGAAAAGTTGATTTTTCCTGTACCCATGGTGCTTGAATGCCGCTTCCACGTGCAAGGAAATAAGAGCCGTAAGTATTTTCAAAATAAAACAAAATTACGAGTAGGCATCAGCGCCACTGAGCACAAAATGTGTTTTTTGGTGTTGAGTGAACAATGTGAGCACTTTAGAGGAGCACTTTAGTCTGACACCCCATGGATCCAGCCTGAATGAAGACACACAATTAACCTGTCCTCTAAACTGATGGCTGCCACTAATTGTACTGGAACAGAAGAAGGACCGCTATTCCATACGGCGCACAACACCGTCGCTCTGATCGCCCAAATGAACTACGCTCAATGACGCTTAGCCTCGGATAAGGAGTCGAGATATATCTCTTTCTGCAGGGTCAGGAGCGGGTCATCTCAAGTCCCTTTCATCTGCTGCAGCGACCCCATCCCCTCCATCCCCTCCATCCCCTCCCCACCATTTATTTCATTGAATGCTGCAAGTCCCTAGGAGGATTAAAAGGGCCTTGAATAGAAAAGGGAGTTCAGAGACTATTGCTGCTTTTCTAGTGGGGGGTTAAGCCTCAGTAAAGAGCTATAAAGACGATACTGATATCTAACAGAAGCCATTAGCCACAGCAGATTGCCTTTTCAGAGCACAGGGCTTGAAGTGGCTAGCGCCTTGATTGCAGGCATGTTGCAAAGATGAGCTCCCTCCTCATCATCGTCGGGGCTAGACCTCTGGAGCCTCAGTCCTTGGATTTTTTTTTTGTTGCTTTTCAGAGTTCAGAGTGGGCAACAGGGACAAGAAGACAGTAGAGGAAATAAAAATAAAATTCAAAATAATAGGCGTGCACTCAACAGCGGTGCTATTTTGCAGTGTTTAATCCCCTCAGCCTCACATGAAGCTTCCACTTCTATCTTAAAGAGGACGCTTGTCCATCACAGGTGGATCCATTTATCCAATCGGATTATTCTCACATTAAATAGGTTTGCATTGATCACACACCAAAAAGATCAATAGATACACACAACCTGGTGGTTGGGAGCACTTGGATACCAGAGGCCTTGTATTAAAACTGTATTAACAATTGGACGTGAGCCAATCAAGGTCGTCCACTGACAGCTAGTGAATATGATGTGTATATTTTATTACTAAAATGCAGGTTTAAATGCAGTTTCAGAGGCTGAGGGAAACAAAATATCAGATCACCATCTTCAATCCAAAAATATCGGTATCCCCCTTGAAAAGCCTGTATCAGTCTAATCCTGCTATTGAATTTGATAATAAAGAGTTAAGGGATGAGCCGGTCCTAAAACGGCCAGCACACTAGCCAAAAATAACCTGCTGGAGGACGTCTGATTGTGGACAAAACTCAATTTTCACAATAAAAGTAAACCACTAGACTGCGTTGCTCACAGGGGGGATTTTTTTTCAGTGCCCCGTACGACCTAACGACTCGTTCGTGTTGCTCCCAACAACGTCAAAAAACACTGAATGTTTGAAGAGCGGGTGTTTGTTCCTACTTCGCTCTCTCTCCTCAGAGCGTAAGTGCTCGCCGTGCAGTCATATATATGTATTTACCCTCCGACCCGTAGGAGTGTTTCGGTGCGGAGAAGGAGCGTAACACTCCTCTTTCCCTCCCTCCTCAATCACTAAATCACACACTGCACTGCTCCGCCTCTCTGATCTCCCTCATCACAGCAGCAGCAGCACATGCAAACATGCAGGCGGAAGGGCAGCGAGTGGTTGAACACACACACACACACACACACACACACGGCAAAATAATGATCCTATTTTCCAGCTCACCCCGTGCCTCTCCAGTCTCTTCTGCTGCTCTTTCGGCGACGTGCGGGAGTAAAAGCGAGTGAAGAAAAGAGCGGACAGACGGCGATCAAAGAGGGCAAGAGAGAGCTGACACCATGTGAAACCCGGCCTCCGTAAAGTGGAGCGATCAGCGGTTTTATCGGCCGTATCAGTCCCGCTCCAAAGCGTCTCAATAATCCCCTCTCCTCAGCTTTTCCTCCCCCACCCCCTCCCCCCTTTAATGGTTTCTCTGGCCACGGCCTAAATTGATAACATCTGTCAGAGCGGGGACAGAGTGGACATCTTGAGAGAGGGCAGGAAAAAAGGGGAGGAAAGGGAGCAAGGACAGGAAGGGGGGAGCAGGTGAAGCAAAGAGATACCAGAAGGCGCGGGAAGTCAATTAGGTTTGGCAAGGTGGGGACGTAGCTTAGTCTGAGTGATGCTGTGGTTTCTGTCGTTGTAATGGAGACCTGAGATCAGTTGGAAGCGATTTCATTCATTTATGCTTCATTGGACAGTAGAGAGAGACAAAAAAAATCAGAGGCTTCCCAGACATATTTGTCAGTGTGTGTTAGTTTTTTGGCGGCAAATGATGTTAGATGCAGGGACTTAGTTGTTCAGTGGATTAGCGGCAGCAGAGCAGTGAAGGGAGGGAGGAGGAGGAAGGGAGGGAACAGATGAGAGAGGAAAAAAAAAGGAGAGAAAGGAACGGAAAGTTTTGATACCCAGAGCCGGTAACCTTTCAGCTAATGAGTCGTTTTTGAGGTTCCTCTCGCTGGAATTGGCCTTTATGGGGTTCAGAGGACGTTCTTCAAATGTGTTGACTTTTCTTTACCTTTATTTAGCCGGGGTGGGCCGGCTACGCAACGCTCTCTCTTTCACAGCAGAGGGCCCCTGCCGCACAACTCACACTTGGCGAGGCCGGGGACACACACACACACACACACACAACATGACTTTTAGGCCAATTATAGCCAGGATTTGGCCGCCGCTAGTTTGGGGCACTCGCAAAGGCACGGTCAGCACAGATGATCTTGTGGTGTGTGTGAGAGGGACTCGCTTTCCAGTCCAATTCATGATTACTTTAGATTTTTAGGACTGAAATCTGGACTTGTTGACGTCCTCCTGTAGTGTGAGCTGGTCAACGACTCAAATCTGAACGGAGACCGGCGATATCCGAGGACAGTTGATTGTGAGAGAAGGAAAAAAAATACAGGGAGGAAAGAAAAATGCTTCATGTCTCTTTTGGACTTAAATCCATTTAAACCTTCAACACTTTAACACTGTTAAAAGCAGCTACTGGTGATGTACCTCACATTCCTGGGTCTAAAACATCAACAGTAAACATCATGTTTTGGTGTCAGGCCCTCAGAGTCAAAGCGAATTCTTTGTAGACTCACCATTTTGCACCGAAATCCATCGTAGACGAGGCAGAGATACCGATTTCTCCAAAAAGTTGTGTGAAAAGTTGTGTTTTGAGTGAGGTTTGCAACCAGCTGAACAACCACAGGCACCAGCGTTGCCAACTTGTTTTCCAAGGAAGGTAGCGATTGGCTGCTCGAAAAGCCGCTTGAAGTAGCCAGATGACATCATGCGCTGCTGCAGCCCAGGGGCGTTGCTACGAGTCAGAACACCCGGGGCAGTTAGGGGACCATAGTGAGGGGGTCTGGACAGGACTAGATATTATAGTGGGCTCTTCTCTCTTTTTCAGTTCAGGTTGTCTTTTAAAGGTTGTATTAGATATACAACGTGTGCTCATCACTCACTCCCCACCTCCTTATCTCCTGCTCTCCTCCTGTCCTCATTGCGCCTCTCCTCTTTCTCTCTCGTTGCTCCTGCTCACTCCTGGTTGTACAAATGGTAATTATAAATGTGAACAAACACAGATTCGGATGCCCAGAGATAATGGCATCTTTGGAGCAGCATGTACCCCTTCCTGGCCAAGGATCAGTTCTGCCAGAGCTTCCCCTACGCCTTATTGCCATCTCAATAAAGCAAAGAAATTAGGTACAAAAGGTACAAAATTAAATTGAGGTTCATTTTTTAAACACATTTTCTGATATTTTAGAGAAATAAAATATATATATATAATATAGATGTTTCATGTGGAGGGAAATAGTTTTTATACATTTTAATGTTCATCCGCCCAAACAAATAGAGCTGAATGGGAGGATGAAGCCGACAAGGCTGGACTTCACTGAGTGACTAGCTTGTTTACAATAAATCCAATATTACATTGACTCTATCAAAGACATTGTGCTCCGTTTGGATAGAAATGTTGTGTTTGGAAAATTAAATTGATTTTCGTATTTGGATACTCAGTCGCTCGTTTAACCAAACCTAGCACACATCCTACCGCTCTGCTTCATTTGAAAATAATGAAGACGATCCATAAATCTAGCGCTCCGTTTGCCTGCCGTTATGTTTTGATTCTACCTATTACAATCATGCATGATGTATTCCTAGAGTTCTACTCAAATTACACCATATTGATTGGCAGAGCTCACCGCAAAAACACACACACACACACACACACAGACATATCAAGCGTGTAGTCAGGCGAGCTTGATTTGCGTCCTGGTGTGAACCTCGACACACCCAAAACTGCATTATAAAGCTGGCTCAGCTAAAACTACTGGTCCGCTCTGACCTGTAAATCAAACCCCACACTCTTGTGCAGGGCAGATCTCTGTAGACGGCGCTGATGATGGAGGATGGTGTGAGGTGACAGACAATTTGAACTACGTAAAACTTGACTTGTATATTCCTGATCAAAAAAATACTTGGGGCTGCAACCTTGACTATGCAACTATCCAACACCAAAACGTCATCGGGGTGAATGGAGCGAATCTACAGCGCCTCAATGGAGGAGGAGGGTGGCTGGGTTTCTCTGTCACAGCCCCCACCTCATGAACTAGGCTGATATGGTGCTTGTATTTTTACATAGAAATGTTAGACAAAGTTGGCAATTCTCTGGGGGGTTGTCGAAAGTCACCCAGGGAAATGTAGTAAATCACTGACTGAAGTGGAAGTGGACGAGTTAGACCGAGGGAAAGTGGGTACAAGTTAATTACAACACGTCATCACAAAATAAATGCGCTGTCATGTATCATCACAGATTGACGATACACAACAGCTTAAGAGTATCCGAGGGTGGATTAATTTAGTGTCTCCGGCCTTACACACATTTTACACACACCATTTTACTCTCTCTGTGTGTGTGTATTTGTGTGTGTGTGTGTGTCTAGGTGGTGAAGTGACCAAGCCGCGGTTCACCCAGTACTTCCGGGGCAGCCTGTCTGGCCTGACCATCCGACCAGGGAAGATCGAGAGCCAGAAAGTCATTTCCTGTCTGCAGGCCTGCAAGGAGGGACTGGACATCAACTCCCTGGAGAGCCTGGATAAGAGCATTAAAGTACACACACACACACACATGCACCTGCACATGCAGATACACACGGACACACACATATACAAAAATTGACTTAGATACACACGTGGATGTAGACGTGCCTGCACATAGACACACAAACACACAAACACGAGGACAGATACACACTCACAGATACACACGGATGCACAACACACATATTAACCTGTGCAAGCATGCATGCGCACACACACAATCACATGCTTGTAGACACACAGATACACATGCACGCATGCATTCATACACACACAGACAAGTGCGGACACATGCACACCCAAACACATACAACCCTGTAGACACACAGATTACACACGGACATGTGACACTCTCACACACAGATTCATGCACACAAACACACATGGTAGAAAATATATATAAAAACTCAAAAATCATAATACAAATAACGAAAGTTAAGTATCTCAATTTAAGGCCTTGCACATTTTTTAAAAAAATCTTAAAATGTCAATATTAAAAAGTTATTAGAGGTCTTATTTTTTCACCATGAAGAACAGGTTACTATGTGCTGCATGTCCACTTTTTCCCCCATTGTATCTTCTTAAACTAAAAAACAAAAACTAAACACAATTTAGCTTCACAATGAATCTCCTGTTGTGTTTGTACTTGTACTCCTACCCATTTATAATTCCATAACTTTGATTAGTTCTGTCAATGGGAAATGGGCTGGTTTTGTTTATTTATAAATGTAAGCTTTTAAATTAAACTCCAGGTAGCGTTAAAAGGGTCTTAAAAGCTCTGAATATATCCGCACACACACACACTTTTTGATCCATATTGACAGAAAGGATAGATTCCCTTTTCTTAGCATCACCCATTACTAATTCACCAATCAGCTTCCTCCAAACTCTCCTACCTTCTCCTCTCCTTTTCCCTCTTTCCCTGGCTCAGCTAATCCATCTCCCTGCACTGAAGAGAAGATGGATGGGGGGTGTGTGAAGACCACACCTTTAACTCTTTCTCTCCTGCTGCTCTTGTCGTATAACTCCTTGCATTATATTGCACCAGTTAGATCCTTGCCAGCCTTTTGAAAAGTGGAGGAGGTGGGATGCACTGGGGAGGAGGCAAAAGAAAGACTTAGGTGGAGGGGGAGGAAAACCTCCTTAGGGCCAGTCCAGTTTATCTTTTGAGAGCTATTTCATTTTCTTCTTAGCCGCCCGTTCATCTGGCTCCCATAATTCCGCGGGAGGCTTAAGGACAGCGTTTAGCCGAGCAGGTGGAGGGCTGGCACAGCGCAATCAGAGGAGAATAACAGGGAGGGAGAGATGGAGGGAGGGAGAGATGGAGGGAGAGAGGGAGGGAGGGAGCGATAGAAAGACAGCAAATATAGTGCCGCAAAGAGGAAAATGACAGAGAGTGGATAGCACCATGCAGTGCTGAAGTAGAGTCGCCCTGCTGCTGAGAGAGAGAGAGAGAGAGAGAGAGAGAGAGAGAGAGAGAGAGAGAGAGAGAGAGAGAGAGAGAGAGAGAGAGAGAGAGAGAGAGAGAGAGAGGAGAGAGAGAGAGAGAGAGAGGCAGAAACAAGGAGAAACTTAGTGCAGGAGACCCCCTACACCCTCTCAGAATGAGGTCCTCCAATCCCTACCATCAAACTCTGCAGGAGAACACACACACACACACACACAAAACAGCAGTATTGCATTACATGTATGTGCACACTCCATAAGCACATACAAACTATACCTGAAATTCTCTGCACTTCTAAAGGCAGTTAGTGATTTTGTACATTTCCCATAATGCCCTTTGGCAACCCTCAGAGAATGGAGGTGAACTTGCTGCATTCCTGCTGCGGGTTTTACATGCAGCTGGGCAGGGCCACGGCGATAGCGATAGCATAGCAAGAGATTGATAGTAGTGGCTGCAATGCATTCTGGTCTTTTGAGGATGCTGTCGGTGGACCCAGTGTTTTAGGGTGGACTTTCCCTTTAAGGTCAATCTTGCCTCCCTGGCAACAAGACTGCATATATTGAGAAGGACAGGAAGAGTTAGAATATTATTGAGTCTGAAATGTTTACTGTCTGTCTACCTGCAACCTCCTCACTCTTCCTCCTTCCTCCCCCACCCCCCCCTTTCCACCCCGTCAGTTCCACTTTAACCCAGCTCAGTCCATCCTGGTGATGGAGGGAGAGGACCTGGAGAACATGAACGCTGCTGTGAGGAAAGTTTCCTACATCAACTCTCGCCAGTTTCCTACGCCAGGCATCCGACGCCTGCACATCTCCACTGCCGTCCAGTACGTACAACATCTACTCTTCTTTTCCTTTATATTTCATCCTTTACATTTCCTTCTTTTTCTTTTATTGTCTATGGGTTTCCCTCTCTCTGCTTTGCCCTTTTCCCATCTACCTTCATACGCTTATATTCTCCTCATCGTCACGCTCTCTTTCTCCCTCTCCACTGTCTTTCCATTTCTCCACTGCTGATCTGAGGAGTGTTAACCTGTCTCGACACTTTTCTAAGTGTTAACCAAACCTCCTAACCTAAATCCTGCTGGGAAAATGTTCTGTGGACCAACGAAACCAAATTAGAGCTCTTTGGTAACGCAGGGAAAAAAAGTGTTAAGACACAACACAGGAGATCACAGCCTGGCTGATATGGGCAATGCTTCATTCTCCCTCCAGGAAAATGATCCAAAGCATTTTTTTTTCATGTCACTACCAAAACACTGATTTTAGTCCAGCTCTTCATCACTCAGTAACTGTGAAATCGGTATATTCACATTTGCAGATTTTAGAAAGACAGATTGCATTCAGAATTTGATCACTCTTTTAAAAAAAAATCCCCAAATCGCAAAAAAAAAAAGTTACATTTTTAATAAAATTCTTTAAAGGGGGGAAACACTAAATCTGAATAGGTCTGTATCCTGTCTTTATTTAAAATGATCCACCACGTCTCAGTAGTGACACATTTTGGAAAGCAATTCCAGAAAATGGTGTGCCTTAGATAGAGTGGAAAATGCTTCTAGTCAAAGTTTAGGGAAAATAGAATACAAATTTGAACCATTTCGGTAGAATCACCCATATATAACTCCCTTCTCTCAAACTCTGACTCTCTCTCCCTCCCTTTTCCTCTGCTGTCACTTTCCCTTTTCTTTAATCCACCGTTTTCTGTTCCCTGTCGCCACCGGGGGCCAGTTTTTACATTTTCATGTCGTGTATTAATAATTCTGCCTGGATTTTGCCAGAGGACTCAGAGAGAGAGAGAGAAGAGCGAGACAAAGAGAGAGGGGGGAGGGAGGGAGAGAGAGAGAGAGACAGAGAGAGAGAGAGAGCGAGAGAGAGATGCAGAAACAGGGAGAAACTTAGTGCAGGGAGAGAGAGAGAAGAGAGAGACAGAGAGAAGAGAGAGACAGAGAGAGAGAGACAGAGAAAGAGAGAGAGACAGAGAGAGAGATAGACAGAGAGAGAGAGAGAGCGAGAGATAGACAGAGAGAGCGAGAGAGACAGAGAGAGAGAGAGAGCGAGAGATAGACAGAGAGAGAGAGAGAGAGAGAGAGAGAGAGAGAGAGATAGACAGAGAGAGCGAGAGAGAGAGAGAGACAGAGACAGAGACAGAGAGAGAGAGAGAGGTATTATACGCCTCCCTTGCCGGGTTCCATTAATAGTCATGATAGTTTTAACTATGTGTAGACCCCTGCAGCACAGCCCGGGGGGGTCGCCCCCCCCGTTGGGATCGATGCACGGCCACGGGCCCAATAGCACAGCAGTAGTGTGTGTGTGTGTGTGTGTGTGTGTGTGTGTGGTGGGGCTCCAGTCAGCTTGAGGCACAGCGATTATCAATCAATACATAATGCATTATGATGGCTGAACTGAACTTATGTCATCGCTAAATGTTGTTTCAATAAAGTTTTTCTCCCAGACTGCTGACTGGTCTGCCAGTTGGCGTGTGTGTGTGTGTGTGTGTGTGTGTGTGTGTGCGGGAGAGAGAGAGAGAGAGAGAGAGATAAACACTATACGGCTGGTGTGTAACTCCTGCTTACAGGACCTTGGTGTCCATCCAAAACCTCTTGTAGGTTCTCGTTGCTTGCCCCCCCCCACGTGTTGGTTCAGAGCTCCGTGCAGCAGAAAAGATCATCAGCCACTAAATTAGTTGCACTCTGAGATTTCATCCCGCGTCAGCAACCGTTGCCCTCTCCGCCGGGGTCAGTATCACTCCCCACAAATAAATAGAGACGTTAATTAATTCCCTGAAACACAAATTAAAAGCGTTCGGTGCCGACGCCTAATAAGTGCAATTACTGCAGGCACCGGAAAAATAAAAGTAACCCACGCTAATCTCTCTGCCAGCCCTTTCGGGCTCCCTTGTCATATTTCTTTGTAATTAAGTTGGACGGGCTCCAGGTTGGTTTTTTTTTGGTTCTTTTGCCCGGCCCACGCAGCAGCCGTCTCCCTGCATCACTGGCTTCGTATCTCCCACCGCTCACAACAATGGCTTAGTGCCCGAACAGCCAACAGACACACACCACTGGCCATCGCTGCTGGAGAGAAAAAAGAGAGATTACACGACGCCCTGAAACCTGTTTGTCTCAAAACATGGCTGCTATTTCTGCCTGTTCTATTTCTGCACCATTTCAAAAGTTCACTTAAAAATTGCTTGACGGGATTTTTAAGTGAACTTTGAAGGGCAAAGAATAAATAGGGGTTTTGAATGTGGAGGCACATCAAAAAACACATTCAAGGGGAAAGTGGGCGAGGTGTTGTTGCTCTTTGGTGCTAATATTGGCCATATTTCATGCTTTTCTCTGACAAAAACAATGCACTTGACAATATTCACCAATTCACCAACTAATGGCCATAGCAGTTAGACCTTATACCGTACATGGAAGTGACATGCAACATTTCAAAACCACTTTTTTACCTTTTTACAAAAATGAGGAAATTTTTCAGAAATTTGCTGTTTCTTTCCAGCTACTGCCAATTCTATAGATACAATTCTCAAATTTGGATGGAAACTCGGCTAAGTGGTGAGGTGCAGAGAGATTTCTGCAGGGCGCCGTGGTTTGAATCGAGAGCGTAAGGCACGAGAACACCAATGTAACGTCCGTGATCTGATTCAGTGATGATTGCAGTCCAGGTTTTTCAACAGGAAGCTTAGTTATTAGTTCCTTCCTCTTGCTCTGTACCGGGCGACGTTAGAGAGAGAAGCCGTTGTTGTTCCTCCCACTGACGGATGTTTGTGTGCTTGAAAGGCCTTTAGTGAAACGGAAAACCCCCAACTGGTCGCTCGGCTTTCACGGCTCCATCACTGCCTGACGCCGTTCTCCTTCTCAACCCCCCCCCCCCCCCTCTCTCTCTCTCTCTCTCTCTCTCTCATTGCGTCATTCTGAGTGTGTGTGCGTGCACGTGGCAGATCTGCGTGTGTGTGTGAGCCCACTGTTTGAGGCTGTTGTGCTCTGCGTGGTTGTTGTGCGTGCTCACAGCTAGCTAGCCCGGGTCCTACAGAGCAGACAGATGCGTCCGCCCATTCAAGGTTGCCAGTCGACGCTGTGCATTTGAACACACGCAGTCATGCGCTGACACTCACGCGGGCAGACAGGGAGGCGCGTGTGTGCACGTACTCTGAACACACAACGGGAACGGGCGACGGAGGTCTCTCTTCTGCTGATAACTGGCGCTGCATGCACGGTGTTGTCGTGGTTTACGTTGTAAAGCCCTCTTAGCCTCGAGTGGCTTCCTGCTTCCATTGTAATGACAAAATGTAATGACAAAAGAGTGCAAATGTTCTATAAAGCTTTTTTATTATTTTTTTTAATCAATAATCCACCAGGCAGTGCAGCTCTTGAAGAGTAGTGGAAGTGGTTGCTAAGCCACGTAAAGCAGTGGTGGTATTGTGCATTCATATTTAAGGGAACTGCATTTAACACACGTGCCTCAGCCAATCAGAGCTGAGCTTTCCAGTTGTTTTCAAGGGTGAGTTACTGACTGTTCAAGTGCCTTTTCCTCTTTTACTACACGGCATGTAGGTCGTTTATTCGAAGGACAATTTTTGTGTATTGGAGAAAGGTTTTGCACCGCGTTGATTCTTCATAATTGTGTGTCAAGGTTCTCTACCTCGAGCTGAAATTCAAGTTCAGGCTTGGAGATGTTAACTCTTAGCTTAACTGCTAACTCTGCAGGCTAGTCAATGGAGAGGCACACCAAACCACACCAGGGCCGGATGTCTCAGTCTCTCCTCCTCCTTCCCCCTCCTGCTCTGTGCATCCAGGTGTTTCGGGGAGGACACGTGCATCACCATCCCCGACATCGATGCGGTGGTGATGGTGCTGCAGCCCAGCGAGCCCAGGATCACCATCGCCGGGGCGGAGAGGGTGAGCCGGCCAGCCTCCGACCTCAGAGCGCCAGGAGGCTTGGATCTGTTCCAGGACGTCCACATCATCAGCACCGTCACCAGAGCCGACGCCACCGCACATCACACAGGTAGGGAGTGTGTGTGTGTGTGTGTCCTGTGTCGGGTCCTGTGAGGAATCTGCCAGTGGAATGAGATAGTTTCACTTGTTTCAGGATTTTCTGATAGTGAAGTGACCTACCTTGCCTTGTTTCGAAGACATCGGCAAAATGTCTTAGTCAAGCGAGACTACATTGGAAACACCTGGAATGATCTCACCCTGTTGACAGAATTTTCCACTTAGTTTAAGAAAAAGCTAAAGCCAAATAGACGGATTAGCGTGGAGCGCAACTGGTTTTACTGGTTTCTATTTCTAACACTTTGAGGCACAATGCAGCAAAATTACTTTAAATGTCTACGCAGGCAAATCATTCGGTGAACTCGCCAGCAGCTGTGACTGAACACACCAGAAACGTGAAAGTATTTGGTTTCCCCGTGTCGATTTTTTGCCCCGCTTCGAGACGCTCTAATCTTTTTAAACCAAAACGACCTGTCATGTTGACTTCGCCGACCTCGCGCGTACCACAAACCGGGCCAGCTCTCCTCCTCCCCGGTGAGAAGAGCGCCTCCCTGAATGTCGGAGCAGCTTTTTCATATTGATAATGTGCTCAGTCATTCATGAAGTCCCGTAGCCGATGCCGCGCCACCTGCCCCCGCGATCAAAACAAGCCTTCGGAGAATGCTTAACATTTCATCGTCAGCCTCGTGAGACGGCGAATCAGCCGCGTTGAATTGCTCAGTGCCTGTTGTGCACTTGTTTTCCTTGTGTTTGCGGGTTTGACTGTCATGCTATATGTCTAGAGAGTTCATGGCGAGCCCACCTTTTCCCCAGCGCTAGCCCTCGCCAATATGTTGCATCCATCCCCATCCTCTACTGCCATGTATCTATCCCTGCAACTGCACACCGCCCTGCTGAGTAAGGCCCTCTTCCTACCAGGCAGGTCACCCCTCCGCTTGCGGGCCAATTAGGAAGGAGATAAGCAGAGCGGGGGGAAGGATTTGGCCCTCCATTGTGCATAATGCGGCGGGGGAGGAAGAGGAAGAAGAAGAAGAGAAAGTGGCATCGCTTTCAGAACTGGGCGAAGCTCTTTCTGCTGGTGAAATGGAGACTGCAGCTGTGGGGAAGAGATTAAGCTGGAAGCCAGAGTAAGAGAAAGGCAGAGAAAGAGACTGTGTGTGGGAGAAGGGAGGCGCCGATGAAGTTCCGTAATGAGCAGATTTCGTGTTCGTCTCGAGTCTCCGAGGCTTAAAGGAGCCGAGATGAATGAATCGCGTACTTCTTCTGCAGGCCGTGCAGTAAGTTTCTATCGGGGCTTGTTAATCACCCCTCACCCTCTTCCATGCTTTGTCTCCCTCTGTCATCCATTTGTCTCTTCATTCAGCACTGCCCCATCCCCAATACCAGCTAACCTCCCTCTCTCTCTCTCTCTCTCATGTCCTCTCTTTTATTGAGTCTTATTCTCCTAACATTAGTTTTTTTGCATCCACTCTCTTTCTTTCAGTTGTCATCTTAACGCTGAGCTCTTCAGCATTTCTGACCTATTTTTTTTCATCTGTTCTAATGTTCATCTGTTCTTAGCTTCCATCCATGGACTTATTTCCTCTTCACTCCTAGTCCTTTGGTACTCACTTGCCCTCCCAGTCTCCCTCCACCTCCTTCTACCCCTTTCCAGGCAACCAAGCTCCAGAAGGGTTGCTCATGCTTCAGCCTCATGTGTCACACAAACTGTTCCTGTTCCAGCCCTGCAGGCCTATGTAGTTGTGCATGTGTGTGTGTATGTCTGTGCTGTTTTCAATTCAAAAGTAGCGAGGCAAAAGCAGCAAATAAACAGATTTAGTAAGCAACCAGAACATTACCAACAACAAAAGGTTCAATATTAATCCATTTTTTCTTGTTGTATCCCTCCTGTCTGACATGTCACCTCGACGATTTCATGGGGATCAGGTTTTCAAGAAATACTGCACATTTGAGTTTAGGAGCACAACTTACTCCGAATGAAAAAGGAGACTCTCTCAAAGCTGATGAAGGCCACAGCCAAACCATATCGGAGCTGGTTTTATTGTCTTCTTCTAAACAAGCCATTCAATAAAGGCTTGAAGAATACCTTGGCGCTCCTGTTCCACCGACATCAACAACCCCAAACCAAATGCCTCCACACACACAAACCCAGTACAAGCACCTTATCCTCTCCTCTGGAACACTTCTTTTCAGTTTCTCTTACTTCTCTTTCACCCTCCCTCCGTGGGGAGGCTGTTAAGTGGGCACGGCAGGTTCCTTCCCGGGGGAGTCCACAGCGAGGGAGAAATCTGGGTAGCAGTGAGCAGTGGAGGCTATAGTGTTTAGCAGACAGCGCTGCCGTGATGGGAGCTGTCTGAAGGGGGGCCTGTAACCACAGAGGCTTCATAGTGTCTCGTGTTGAGGAATGATTGGAGTCTGCAAGGGAAGAGTAGGTGGCGCATGCTGTTTGAATCAGGGTTGGACCGAGATGAGAGGTTTTTTTGAAAGCCGATGTTTTTGGATTGAAGGGGGCCCGTTCACATCATTTGTTGTTTGAACTCTGGAGCGTTTGCTCCTTTGGGCAGGTGAGAACGATGCCGTTGACGCCTGAAAATTGCAGGTCACGGCCCTCTTCCAAGAGAACTGCGGTGTTTGTGAGAAGTGAGAAGGTAACCTCTACAGTAAACTACGGTACATGCCTCTAAAAACACAAGGCTTTATGGGTGTACAGAGACGGATGTTGACATCTGCCTGAAAATGTGTCTCAGTCTTCTTCCAAGAGAACCTTGGTGCAGTTTGTGTTTTTTTGAGAAGGCAAACTACATGGAACAACCCCAAACGCAAGGGTTTATGGGTAAAGGCAGACAGATGCTTGAAAAGCTTAGCCAATATCCAATTTTTTATAAAAGGCCTCCTGAGTTTCAATGTGTGTGTGTGTGTGTGTGTGTGTGCAGCGCGGCGGCCTGGAGTCCTCGAAGAGATTATCCATAACCTGGACTACTGTGATATCCTGGTGCTGGGGGAGGAGCTGAGGCCGGAGCAGGAGTCTCTCCAACTGCACCGCAGTGCTCTGATGGGAAAACACCTCGATGCCACCAACTCCACCTCTGGCATGTCCATATACGGTAAGTTACTATAGCAACAACTCTATCTTGTTATATCTAGTAGAAATGACCCATTTATAGCAAAACATGTTGAGTACTGCAATTCTGTCATGTCCACAGGTTGGCAGTTGTAGCAACACCACCTGTGCAATGTACAGTTGTAAGAAAAAGTTTGTGAACCCTTTTGAATTACCTGCATTCCTGTATGAATGGGCCCTAAAATATGGTCCGATGTTTATCTAAGTCATAACAATAGATAAATACAGCAAGAGCACACTGCACAATGGTAGCAGCTCAGGATCTTCAGGCATCTCTTGAACTTCCTACCATCTGTGTCCACGAGTCCGCAATAATGGAGGATACCAAGGAGGAAACCACTGCTCTCCACTAAGAACATTGATGCCCGTCTCAAGTTTGACAAAGAACCTGGATGTTCCACAAAGCTACTGGAACAATGTTCTGTGGACAGATGAGACAAAAACTGATCATTTTGGCTAAATATATAAATGCTATGTTTGGAGGAGAAAACCGTGAAGGGCTGGACGGATCATCGAGGGAACGATGAACAGAGGTTGGGTCATGCAGCATGACAATGACCCCAAACACAAAAGCAAATCTACAACAGAATTGCTGAATCAGATGAAAGAGTCAGAGTCCTGACCTTAACCCTACTGAAATGTTGTGGTAGGACTTGAAGCAAGCCGTTCATGCAAGACATCCCAAAAATATCAATGAACTGAACCAGTTCTGTAAGGAGGACCGGTCCGGAAATACCTCCTAACCGTCTGCAGGTCTGATCAGCAACTACAGGAAACGTTTGGTTGGTTATTTATGTAGCCCTTTATCACAGACAAGCCTCAAAGGACTTTGCAGGCCTAACTAGGACAAGCTGATAGACAATGAGATTTATGACAGCATCAGTTATCAATTATCAGTCAAATGATGACAGTTTTAGGTTAGAATATGATCAGAACTAAAGCACATAGAAACAGTAGCAGGTTGAAGAGGACTGAAAGGATTTCACAGAGAGGAGGACATAGCGAGCCAACATAATCTGCCTAAGGCCTCTATGGAGACAAGGAAAAACTCTATAGGAGAAAAAATGGAAGAAACCTAGAGGCTCCTCCCACCAGGACGGCTGGACGTGCATTATATCACAGGACAAAACACAGTACCGACCATACAGTTCTGTGTGTGTAATGTCCTCAGTCGACCAGGGGCTGAACAGACCGGTGCAGATTGAGCCGGTGATAAACGTCACCCTACACCACATTCCACTTGATGCCTGGCCGGCATCAGCGATCCATCTCGCCAGGGTCCAGCGCCCACGTCCCCGTGCCCCTCCAGGCAGGGTCACTGTTCGCATCAAGTGCCTGAATGGAGGAAGGATGACACGCAGCCAGCACACATACACAGCCACACTTAGTGGGCTCAGACAAACAGACCCCGATGCGGTCGGGGGTCAAGAGGTTGCCCTAGGCTGGTATCGATCTAGTATCGAGTCGATCCCACAGCCAACAAGATCAAAGGCGTCTTAAAATGATGAGTATAGAATCACATGACATTTTTTAAACTAAGGTTGGTCATATGATTGCAAGAATGCGGTTGGTTTTGAGTTTAATTTTCCCTGATGGAGAGAGGGAGTTGGTTCCCGAGATGGGGAGCTCAATAGATTAGGAGCCATTTATACAGGAATGAAGGTAATTCAAAAAGGATTCGCAAACTGTTTTTTTCTCAGAACTGTATGTGCAACTCACTATTATACTAGTCACTATTCAGGTCTTTCTCTCTGTTTCCACCACACCTCTTTGTATTAGCAAGCAGCACACACAGCAGATGCTTGGGAAAGGTGTTTCGCTTTGTGCCTGCTGCTGCTAACGGTGTGACTAATAAATATGCTAGAAGTGTGGCAGACTTGAAAAAAACAATATATATATTTCTAGCTTTCAGCTCCCGGAGTGCGAGTGACCGTTAGCGCCGTTGAGAATATGCTGCAGCGTGTCCTTTTCCATTGTGTCTGATGAGAAAAAAGACAAGCGTGGTAAAAGATAGGTCTGTGCTGGACAAGTTGGTGAAAAACCTACAAGCTAAAATCATCTGAACGTCATCCTCCATGCAGACTCACGAGGAGTCCTGTCTGTCCTTGTTGGTCTCTAGTTACCAGACTTCAGAGATATCCTTCAGCCTCTTCCCTTAGCGTTATCTACATCTAGTAACTATAACAACCCCCGTGCTGTCCCTCCCCCCCCTCCTCTCTCTCCATAGGTGTGGACTCCATGTCCAACTATGAGCAGGTGATCCGACAGGTACGCTACCACAACTGGCGCCCGGGCCAGCTCGCCGAGAGACGGTTTCGCCTCACCTGCTCCGAGCTCAACGGACGCTACACCAGCAACGCGTTCAACCTGGAGGTCAGACTGCACTGACAGATATGGGCTTTTAAAAAGGCCAGTAGTGCTAGATGTTTTATAGACTGTAGCTTTCAGCCTTAGGATTAGATCCATTTAGACCACGGGGCACTAAAACTCTCAAGTGAAACCAATCTGTTGGTTGAACAACGTTTGGCCAATAGGGACACATCATTTAATACACGCCCCACCTCTTTTTTGAGGGTGTTGAGGTGAAATATTTGACCTTTCACCTGCGGGGGGAGCAGGGTGTCGAGGCAGGTGATGCTCTACTTCTGAAGTTTCAGCAATCGCCTCACCGCTCAGTGTTTGACCTGGCCCCTTGGCCCCCCCCCCGGAAGGACCAGATAGATCCACATTCACATTTCTCCTGCCCTTTCCTTTAACACCTCGCTTTCTTCTTTGTGTGTGTGAGACAAAGCCAGGTCCAAGTGCACGAGTGTAAAAAGCGATACTTTATCGATCACTTCTGTGTTTCTCGTTTCGCCACCCAGGTCAACGTGCTCCACAGCGCAGAGGCCGGGGAACATGTCAATCACATGGTGGCCCCGCCTCAGTACATGCAAGTGGTCCATCATCCGTCCATGATACACAACCTGTACCCCAGCCACAGCTCAGGTAAGACTACAGACAGGAGGTCAACTGTTTACACCACAAAACACTTGTATTTCTGGGCCCTTTTTGATGTTTGGTGCTGTATTTGTCTTATTCCTGCGGATAACTGGTCAAATATTGACAACGGCACGTCAGCTATAACAGAGTTGGATAGCGGAACACTTTTCAGCGACCTAGTATCAACGGTAAATGTCAGGTTTTAGTGTCAGCCCGTCAGAATCAAAGAGCAAGGGCTTCTTTCCAGACTTTTTACACCGACGTTCAACAATCACACATCATATCCATTCAATTTCTCCATCGACTGTCTCCTCAAATAGCCCAGAATGCAATGCAGCCACGAGACATGTTAGTGTTTTGAGTAAAGGGGCCTGACTCTCTCGCTTTCTCTCAACTGGAAAAACTCTCTCTCCCACCTACACTCTCTCACTGTTGAAAAAGGCATTCTGGGAAATGTAGGAAATCACTGAAGTAAACTGAAGTAGACGAGGCAGGTTGAGGGAAATTGGGTCTACTAAAAAAGCAAATTATAACACTTCATCAGAAAATGCGTTGAACATCACAGATTGATGATATCTAACAGTGTAGGAGGAACCAGGGAGAGAATTGCATTCACATTCCTTCAGAAAATTCAAAAAAGTGAAACACAAAAAAAAATCCACTAGAGAAAGTGTTCCTCGCTGGTCCCGGGGAACCTCCCGTCCTCTTCTCCAGTAGGAACCAGAAGAAATCCCTGTGAAGAGTACTGGCGTCAGCTCTCCGTCCCGGGGGGGGGAGGGACTCACGGCGAGACCCTCTAGTTTACCATGCTCTTCATTACGCTGCTGCCACGCGCCGGTCCTCAGAGCCCTCTCAGATGTTGCACCAGGCTTATTCCCTTCCTCCCCCCCAGTGCAGGGGAGTGATCTGACATGAAGAGAGACCACTGGTCTCAATCTAGCACGCGGGATTTAATTATTTATCGGACTCTAATGGGTTCTACTTAGAGTCCCGGAGAGTTCAGCGGTTAACAGCCTCGAGAGTGGGAGAAGAGGGGTTGTGGGGGGGGGGGGGGGGTGAAAAGGAGGACAGGGGAGAGGAGAGGGTGGGGGTTGTTGGATGCCAGGGAGCCACGTATGGCACACACAGTGAAAGAACCAGTTCAAGATGTCTGATGTAGTCCGTTTCTAGTATAGCGTCGTCGTTTCTGTGGTGGATAGCCACAGAAAACGGTGTCATACTGTATGTAGAGTACAACAGAGAAAGCAAGGGAAAGGCAGTGTGTGTGAGTGTGTGTGTGTGTGTGTGTGTGTGAGTGTGTGTGTGTGTGTGTGTGTGTGTACACACTTGCACAGCTTACTCAGGGGGGCCGCATGGAGCTTCTTCTCTCTGAAGAAGATCAAAGGCCATGGATTTGGTGTGAAACTCTAGGGAACTAGAGTGAATCAAATGATCAATTAAAGAGTCCTCTGTAAGTCTCTCACACACACACACACACACACTAGAGGCTAGGGGAGAGAGGGCGGGCACAGAGCAGTCATGTTATTTTAGTAGGCTGAGATCAGAGCATAAGAAATAAACATTTTAGAGCTCAAGAGGAATCCCTCAGAGTGTGCTGTGCTTTTAGTAGCAAATAGGGCTTGTGATGTATCTCTGCAGCTATGTACACATAGTGGCACCCAAGTGATAAATGTTGAGATTTTTTTTCAGGAGGTGCATTCAAACACATTCTGTAGTTTCTACATGGTTATTAGTTGAATTCCTCAAAACAGTGCTAAGAAAACTAAAAAAAAACCTCCTGGATTGCAGCATCACAGAAAACAGTATAAGAGCATCAAGGGTGGATTTTTCCTTTAAGACAATTTTTTTGCACCGATGTCTGAATACAGTTTAAATCAAGTTTTGTAAAAATATCTATCATTCTAGTTCATATTTCCTCTTCATCTTCTGTTTTCGTCTCGTCGTCCCCCAGGCGTGCCCAGCGCCGCCACGGTGGTGATCGTGATGTGCATCGCCGCCCTGGTGGTGGTGGTGGTGCTCGGCATCTACCGCATCCACCTGACCCACCAGCAGGAGGTCAAGCTGGCGGAGACGGCCAAGGAGACGGACGTGGCCTGGGACGACTCGGCTCTCACCATCACCGTCAACCCCATGGAGGTAGGAGAGGGAGGAGGGAGGGGGGAGACGAGGGGAGGAACAAACGCAGAGGTGAATGAGAGATTGGAGGAAAGAGTGTAGGAAGAAAGAGGGATGGGAGGGAGGGGCGGCGGACGTGATGGACCGAGAGCAGTGATTCATCTTGTGTGGGACGAGAGGGAGGCCCGATAAAACAGGAGGTGAGGAGCAGAGATAAAAAGAGGGAGGCGCAGAGAGAAGGTGGGATGAGGATGGGGCTGGATAAGGAACGAATTGTCAGGAGACGCTGAGGGAGGGGGAAAAAAGATTAGGGACTGAAAGAAAGGATGGAAGGAGGAATAGGAGCTAAAACAATACGGCAGTGAAATGAGATCAGATCAGAGATGCACGCGTGGTCTGGTTTCCGTGGGGGTTTAAATTGGCAGTGAAATCGATGTGTAGGGTTCGACCAAATGGGATTTGCAGGCTGATACTGATATTTTGTGCCGATATTTAACATCTTTTTTTTTTTTTTACGTTTTCATGCCAAAAATTGTGCCAAAAAGTGGAAAAGCCCCCAAGGCAACATCTAGACCATTGAAACTAATGAAATTATTTTAAAAATTAGCAGCTCCTTACAGCAGGGTGACCCATCTGCCTTTAAGTGAAGAATGAATTTCCGAAAACATGAATGGATACATAAAATGTGCAAAGAAAATAAAATGTCTGTGCACATTTTACAGACTTTTTTTTGTAGCTGTGGTTACATCAGCGATGGGTCCCACAAGTGGCTGTTTTCAATGCCAAAGTGTGAACTCGGTTCGTGAAACTCAAGTCTCTCTCCTGATCTCACCACAGAACTTTAAGGAGCCCCAGGCCGCAGGGGAGGAGGCTAGTGAGGAGGAGGAGGAGGAGGAGGAGGAGGAGGAGGAAGAAGAAGAAGAGGAGGAAGATGACGAGGAGGAGGACGACATCACCAGCGCTGAATCAGACGACAGCGACGAGGATGTGGATGTCCAGCTACCCAGGATGCAACACCCTAGCAAGAAGGGCCAACAATGGGACAAAACAACAATATCTTACTAAGACACACATTCACACACACACATACAACACACACACATCGACACTCAATGACATACGTCCATACAGAAACCTCACATCAGATGGTTGAAACAAAAAGACTCTCTCTATAATGCCATGTTGAGGCTCTAAAAATGAGGTAATGTCTCCCTCTACTGGTGGTTGAGGGAGGTGCTCTACCCAGATTTAGAAATACACACACACAGCAATGATTTAACCTTAGCCTTGTCAGAAAACCTCCAGAGTTTTATACTGAGCCTGTAATGAAAACATACCGCTGTTAGGAACTAGTATGACACTAAAACTGCTCGTCAATCAAATAAACGTTCACCCTTCTTATTTTGATTCTTAAAAAGGGATAGTCCACCAAATCTAGGTGGCCCCCCCCCATCGGAGTTGTTTTTTCCTTGAAAATGGTGTAATCTCCCATTACAGTCTACGGTGAAAAAAAAAATATATATATATGTTTGTCAATCAAAACCTGTACCATACATTCAGTTTGATGTATTCAGTTCACACAATGAGATGTCTGATGTCCCCATGGAAATGCAAAACTGTCTTTATTAGAGAGAAAAGAGAGAATACTGAGTTGAAGACTTGAGAAACTATTTTTGGTTTGTATATTTTCTGTTATTTATGAGCATCTATTCCAGCCTGAATGGCAAATCCAGGTGATTTTACAGATATGGCATATTTTCAATGGCACTCAAAAACAAAAAAGCGTTTAGACCAGTGTGCTATTGCAGATGTCATGTAGAACTAGTGAAGGGATTTGAGTTCTGTTTTTTTTTGGAAAGACAGAGGAGAATCCTTGTACATTTTTATACGCTCCTCTCATGTAAATACTGAGTATAGTACGTGACCCCCCCTCCCCTCCTCCCCCACACCACCAACACAACACCACCCCAGCACCCCTCCTCTCCACCTGTACACAACATAGATGCCACCCCTCCATATGTATGTACACACCCCTAAGACCTTAGCCTCTAAGAAACTCGCTTCGACCCCCGAGTCCTCTGTGTGTGTTTCTAGCGCTCGGTGTTCAGACCATTCCAGTTGACTGCAGGTTGGGTTTTTTTTTTTTTTTTTGGATTGTTGTGCCACTGCCTCCATCGTGACTGAGTCAGTTAAAGCTGCACTAGGCCAGATCACAGTGTCCCTTCCCCGTACATTCGTCCTAATGTTCTGGGTGCACAGGAAGTAACAAATCAAAACTGAGGAGTGAGCAGTTTACTTAAGGTAACGTTACATCACTCCAGGGTTCAAACTTTAACAATTTCAAAACAGTTATCCCCCGCCAAAGTGCGTAGTTGCCTAGTGCAGCTTTAAATTGAAGGTGAATACATTTTGGTAGCGTTACGGTCGACATCATCACAAACCAATCAAAAGGTGTTTTCACCTCAAAGTGAAAAGGGCATTAATCTGTGGCTTTGGCCATCCTGAATCCAATCCATCTCCAATATTTGACAGTGATGAATCCACAGAATTTTTTTGTTACAGGAAAACTGAAGGTTGATTGACTTGTGCAGTGGCCAATAGCATGGGTTTGGTTCAGCATAAGCACCTAAAAGCCTGTTTACCCCTCTAGCCTAGTGAACCTTTGACGACTCGTCCTTTGGATGTAGCTGGGAGACCCTGTGTGTATAGCTCTATGTTCATGTAAAGATCTCATACGTTGTTTAGGAGTTTTCCTCATCTACTGTGACACCCGTCTTGTGACGTCACCCCCCCCCCCCTTTGCACCCACCCCCCCCGGAACCTTTGGTGGACTTTGCATCGGCCCGAGCCCTAATGTTGTCCCGACGTTTGTTTTAGAAGAGGAGGAGCAGGATGGAGAAAATAAACATGAAAAACCTTGTATAATGTGTAAAACCTTTTTTTAGTTTTTTTTTTCTGGACTCTTTGATCTGTTTTCCTTTGGAATGGTCACTACAGCACTTTCTGTAAATTGGCCAATAAAAACTTGTTTTAGAATCTAGCTGTGGGTCTCGTATTTGTGTGGCTGTGATGTCACCATTCCCTAACCAACACAAAATGACTCTCCGAGGGACAGCACCATATGAGACGTTATTGGCAGTGTGAAACAAGCATTTTTTTGGTGCTTGGCATCGATGCTGCCTGAGGAAGAGCGCTAGTACCTCACTAAAACACCTGCACTTGGGACTTAAAACACATTTGGAGTCAATTTGCAGAATTACAAGACAGATATACGGGTGTAGCTTAGTGATTAAAATTGAATTGTCTATGAGCTTCGTTTAGAGTGCTACAGTCTACTGACAGAATTTAATTTTCATATAGGTAGTAGGGGTGTAACCTTTCCTTCAAACAGCACACACAGAGATGCAGGCTTTTCCCCTGTCAAACATCTGCAACACACACACATACCTGACATTTTTTTAAAGACACATTTTCTCAAGGCATTCTATTCTAGTATTAGATGGCTTGTCAATTGAAACACTGAGAAACAGGGAAAACTGAGATGCTTAAATTGATGCTCATCAATCTATATAAAGCTCTGTTTTGCAAGGATCTCAGTTTAAACAGATCAATGACATGGTAGTTGATAACCACAGGAAATCCCCCTCACACAAATTGTTGTAGCAGAATGACAAGTAACAAGATTCTTTTTGTAGTGCGTCTACATAAACATACTTTTATTCTGAAAACACTGAACTGGAAGTGGACATTCATAATATCTATACTCATGAAGCCCACTGCATGTTTGTAATGATTTCTGTTTTGGTTGCATTCAAAGCAGACAGAATTGCAATGTGATGCAATGTCCATGACGATGCCAAGAGTACCAAGAGTACTTTAGTTTTGATTGCAGTCATTGAATGTAGCCCATACATGCTCAAAGACGTGACTTTTTGTTGGATTTAAGCATTATTTATTTACATTTGCCTATGAAGAAAACGATTAGAAAATGAATGAACCATTTATAAAAAAAGGTCAGACAGATTTTCAGTACTTTTCTGTCCAATTTCCTTAGTCTTCCACTGTAAAACGAAAGAAGACTAAGTGCACTGATGGAGCACCCTCCGGAAATGCATGTGAGATGATGGATGGAGGGATGAAAGTGCATTAACTCCATAAGTGACTGAGGCATTCAGACTGTGCTCCAGCAGTAGGAAGAAGGAAACACCCTTCACCAGAAAATAACATTAAAACGTACCGAGAGACCGGGGACTTCCTGGCAAAAACCTTAAAATGAAATTCTGAAAAGAAACATTCAAAATGTCCAAGTATGACCTAAAGATGAAGAATGTGTAAAGTGAGTAAAGGGGGTGAATAACTTTGCTAACTAGATTTTTGTGTTTTGGGATTTTGTACTTTCACAGAATCTATTGAATTTCCAATCCACTTTGATAGGAAAAGAAAGTGTTTTTTGAACTGAAGTAAATGTGTCAAGGGGGTTGAATAATTGAGAGGTTTCAAAGCCTAAAAGTCAAAGCCTTGTAAACCTTTCAAGATTTTGATATGCTTAAATGGTCTGATAAGATGCTGCCGACTTGACGTTTTTATCTTCCTGTAGGAACACGTTAGGAAAATGATGCATTTCCTAATTTTGTGATGGAATCAAGCTTTTTGTAAAACGTTTAAGAAACATTTTTAGGCAGTTCATCTCATTGCATTTTGGAAGACATGTTTTAAAAAATATAAACCTTTCCACTGATTTTGCTTTGTCAGTATATTTCAGATATTCAGAGTGGACAGTAAATTCAGACTTAAAGGCCGCCCGGTTTACAGTTCAATACTTTTCTTAGGAGAATGATTGGAAAAAGGATAGTAAAGAGGGTAAAAAGAAATTGTGTCAAGGAACCTTGATAAGACTACTTATCTACTTGATAAGACTTAGTCCCAAGAAACCCCTTCTGAGAAGGTTGTTATTGTTAAATATGACTAGGGAGTGAACTACTAGTGGCTGGGGACCGCCTGGAACTGGCTCAAGGGCCCCTGGGTTACCCCAGACCTTACTCAGAACCACTGGGTTAATGAATGCATTATCAATAGGATGTCTCCATCTAGTGGCTATTTGGCAGTACTGCACAACTGGTCCCAATCACCTCGGTGCCAGAACTCTACGATGATGTTTTATAGTCCCAGGCCTCTTCCCAGCATCCGTCATGCTTTAGACAGTGTTTTATGAGGCATTCAGGTGTATTTATACTCATGATTTAAGCACCAAGCCACTCAAGGCCATGGTTTATGATGATGTCAGAACAGAGGTGTTGTTTGAGGTGGTGCTAAAACCCTTTCAGCTGCTCTAAAGTCAGGATAAATTACGGCCTCGAGTACCTTATTTCTTTTTATAAAATGCTGGTAACACATTAACACAACGGAATGCAAATGGTCACAAAATCTTATTTGACATGGTGAAGAGAAACACAAGGGAACCCCAGGTACCTGCACTTTCTACTCAGACTAGTCTTTTCAAAATAGATACTGGATTCTATAAACACTTCACTCTTTCCCCCTTCCCAATGTAAAAAATGAAGCTAAAATGAACTAACTGCATCTGTAATTATCACCTTACCCTTTCCAATTCTCCCCATTTAACCCTTGAGATGGATGGCCTGGCCCACACCCAGACAGAGGACCAGCACTGCCCCCTATTGCCAGAACGGAGGGGATTGGGCCTTCCCCTAAAACCTCCTCTTGGCCAGTGTGAATGAGATTCCTGGAGAAAGTCAAGGGACTGAAAAAGCTGGAAAAACCCAGAAGACACTCGAAATATCTCAGACACTCAGAAGTCTCCACGTAGGAGCCTTCCTGTGAAATCAGCACTTAGGGGTGTGTTTCCCAACGTTACTGCCAGACCTGTGGGGTCAACTACTGCACCAAGTGCATGAGTGTAACAGGGGCTGATTGCACCATTGGTAGTAGCACATAGGAAGCTCTGTCCCACCCATCTGAGCGTTGGCTCACTCGAAACTGTCATGGCAGTCTAGGATGCCAGGGCTGCACCAAGGTCATGATGCCGTGCCAATCACAGAGGCACCCTGGAAGCACGAGTTAAGCCTCCCCAGTGTGCTGAAGCAGGCTATCAACAGTGAGCAGAGAGGACAACCACCAGTTTAGCTGGCAGTGAGCGGAGATGCCGTGCCCTTGAAGGCTTTTGGCTTCTTTCACACTACTGGGTTGTGGACAATCTGATCTCCACCACCCCTGCTGAAGCTGGGGACTACTTCCAGGACACTGCCCTACTGGTGAGCTCCCTAACTGGACTGGAGGTGATTTCTGAGCAGGCTCTCCTGGATACAGTCCCAGTCATGTTCCTGAAAGGGGCTGGTTGTCTTGCTGACTGGCTGACCAAGGTCACTTCTGACATCTGCCGCTGGCGCAGAAACCTCCAGGAGGCCCTTCTGGGGGAACATGAGGGCAGCTCGCCTCCAGTGGAGGAGCCTGGACATCACTTCTGTACCAGCAGTCCTGCTCAGGAACTCTAAGGCGAGGTGTGAGGAGGAGTGAATGAGAAGCTGCCGACCACCCACAGCACGGCGGTCTCTCTCTGAGCTTCCATCCATATGATCTGGCCCCAGTCCAGCCCAGGTCGCCCACCCAGAGGTCTGCTGCTGATGACCACTGGCAGCCTTGACCAGCAACAGGTCGCCCTGAGCCCAGTGAAGCCCAGTGAAGCCCAGTGAAGCCCAGACACCGATCTGCTGCCCAGACCACCATCAGGGGGACCACAACACACACTTAAAGACAAAGCATCTAACAGTGCACAGGGCATGAAGATTGCTTGACTAACTTAAATTTAGTACTGATCATAAAAAGCTGAAAAATATACAGAAATGTCTAAAAAGTAAGATATCCCCAAGGTCCTTATAGTTTACACTTTTTTTGAATCATAGTTTAGAATACCAGTAATAAAACGGATTTCTTATAAAGTTGGAAGCAAGTGGTGGAAGGTAGTTATCTCACTCACCAAAAATGCCTCCCCAGAGCATGACTCCCGTCAACCAGTCGGGAAAACAAGAGGAAACAGACAAGAGCTCTTTGGAAAAACACCATCACTTTTGGCCTGAGACGGACGTAAACAAACATGTCATCACACACAGCGAGACTCGAGTTATGGCAATACGTTTCCAACTTATGTGAGCTAATTCAGCATTTGAGGATACATTTCTAAAATGGTGCACTGCTGCTTACTGCTGCCTTGCTGGGGGACATTTTCGGCAAGAGGGCCCAACCTTTTACTTTTCACTACATACCATGGCAGGATAAGTGATTACGCCAGGCTTTTTCCAGGCCTTGGCTAGGCAGGGCCATGATGGAGGTTAAAAGGCATAAACCTGACTGATGAGCTGCAGCTGGCAGGTTGTCATGTGCCTGTTCAGAGCACACTCAGCCAACAGCCGCAGTACCAGGGAGCCAACAGCTCCACCTACAGGGTAAGTGCTGGTATTGCAAACCCTATTGCCTAGTTCAAGTCTTCCTCGGCCCGAGCTTTCACCTATTGCCTCTTCACATCAGAATACACAGACTTGGGGAAATAAAAAGGTTGGCAAAAGTTACAAAACCAAAGTGTCCAGTGTCTGTCCAGGACAAGGTGAATCATGGAAACTTTAGTTATTTTCCAAGGACTGATGAAGCCCCTATACTCCCTCTAGGTCAACACTGAGCAGAAAGGTGAGATCATCAGCAGCATGTTCCCATAATTCCCTCTATTTTATTGCTTTTATCATTACTACTGTTCTTGATTGCTTATTTTTATTTTCTATTTGTGTGCTTATATTTAATCTTTCTTGCTGTTGAGGTGTTACTTTTGCTGCTACAACAACCGTAAATGTCTCCACGGGGATCATTAGTGTCATCTTAACACTTTATTGCTATACCTTATGCCATTTCCATTGATTTAACGTGATTAAATGATGCTTCAGCGACTGAAGCAGGTAAGAGGTGGTGTCTTCTTTCTCCTCTGCTAAACTGTTTGTCAGCAGAAGTCATATCTGCAGCTCGCAAACACACTAAACCCCCTCATATAATCGCCTCAGAGGCAAAACAGCATATTGGGATTACGGGGCTGGTGTGACGTGCTGGTTTTTACACTGTAAAACAATTAGAGTTCCTCACACCCCAGTGGCCCTGCGCCGCCACAGCACTTCACTGTCAAGGACACACTAATCCCACTTCGTCCTAATTAAGAGACCACCAGAACAGCAGTGTCTGGGAAATGCCGCTCTTAAAAATGAAGCCAATGAGTGCAAATTAAAGTGGCTGAGTAAGGACGATTTGAAGGGGGTTCAAAAACTAATGGCATCTTTCTTTTCTCACACACACACAATTCAATGTTAGAGTAAATGCAGTCTTGGAACTGCATTAACTGCAGATGACCAAAAGATGGTAGCAGTAACATTGCCAGCACTGAGCCCCTCCAGATCAAAGCCTCATCACACCACAGGTTGTAAAGCTGTCGACACTGCTCCAACTTTATCAGGTCAGGTCTGAACATGATCCCAGGTTTGAATTAAAAAGCACACATTTGGAAGTAGAATAAGATAGAGGAGCTCAAAACATGGACACTAGTATTGAGAGGCGCGCCAACACACTGCTCGTTATTGCCTGGTCGTGTTTACGGGGCTGAGCACAACGCCACTTCGTTAAGGAAACGGAACATGCCAGAGGGCACAACTAGGCATCGTACCATTGACGTCAGAGAGAGACTGTGTGAGCGCTGATACGGAGGCTCCAGCAAGCTGCTGGCATACGGTAGGTCACTGAGACGCGGTGATAACAGGGGCTGCTGTGTTACCCCTGAGAGTGTGTGTGCGTGTGCGCTGCTCTTATGAGGTCAGGAGGTCATCCTGTCAGACAAGAAACGTGATGTCATCTCCCAAATTGTAGCACTTGCTAAATGCACGCAACACACACACACACACACACACACACACACACACTTACAGTCAAACATTAACACAGAACTCCACTCAAATACACACTCCGCTGTAAGGGATTTAAGACTCAGATGAATCAGACGCAATGCCCGTAGGCCACGGCCACTAATTAACCTAGTTGTGTGTGTGTGTGTGTGTGTGATCACAACTAATTTTAGATGCACCCTTGCAGTAACAGGGTTTGTTTCCGCCTAATAGGCAGCGGGTGACATTTGGAAAAGGTTGAGATAGCAGGCGGGAGGTCCAACAGGAACTCTCGGGAAAATATTAACAAGCAACCTCGGAGAACTTTGCTGATTCTCTCTTTCTCACTCACGTCATTTTCAATAAGAAAATATATATAAAATTACACTTTCCCCACTAAATCGGTTCAGCAGATCCCCTTGTTGGAGAACAGCAAAAAGGCTACACAGGGAAAAAAAAAAAAGAGAAAAAGGTAGAAACGGAAGGAACAGAGAGGGAGAAAGATAGAAAAAGATGTACAGTTGCGAGTAAAAGGCTTTTAATTTGAATGTGAATTTGAATTAGTGTTCATGTTGGTCTGATCATCAAGTCATAATAGAAACAATGTGATTTAACAAATGACACAAAAAAAAAAAAGAGGACTTTTATGTTTTTATTGAACATATTGTTCGAACATGTGAACCTCTAGGATTCTGTGGAAGGGGGTAATTGAAGTCAGGTGATCCAATCAATGAGATGACATTCAGGTGTGGGTTAGAGGTGTCCTGTCACGTGTCCATGAGTCCACAATAAGGAAAACACTAAACAAGAGGAGTTCAATGGGAGGATACCAATGTTTTCTCGCAACTGTAGATGGATAAGAAAAAGCACCATAGTGTTATGGTTGGGTTCCCCTGCTGTGCATGTCGGTGCTGTATAGGATAAGGACATGACTCACACTTTACACACCTTCACATCAGCGTAGACTGTAAAAAAAAAAAAAAAAAAAAGGTACGCAGGTGTTAACACTGGCGCTGATGTTTACGCCAAGTTCTTTTTCCACAACGGAAGAGTGACAATTGTCAGCTTCACAAAAAGGTAAAAAAAAAACACAAATATCTTTCAGACATTCTGCAGCAACGATGTCTGTGCCATTATGTTCTCTCAACTCAATGTTGAAAAGAATATACCGCACTTTTATTCTTTTTAACGCCATCACCACCACCTTTCTATGTCTCTCTTCATTCTTTTCGCCTTTTTTCTTTTCAAATCTCTGGCCGCCCTCCTCCCCAACCACTTATCCCCTCCCTCCCCTCCCTCTTTTGTTCCATTTCTCCAATACTTCTCACCCTGGTTATTAGCACTGAGAGCATAGCAGCATTCCAGTCAGGAAACAGAAAACTCAGCTAGCACTTTAAGCGTTTTTTGACCTCCCGGTGGAGAGCACAGTCACCCAGGCTAGGTTGCTACTGTATACAGGGTTAGAACCAATATATTGGTTTGCCAATAACGGCTTTTTATTAAACACCAGGTATCGGCCAGTCAGTGTAATATGTTGGAGAGTTATTCCTCCCCACGGCTAGGTGATATGTAATACCACACTTCTGGTGGAAAACACTGAATGCTTGTAGTTTCAAGCTATCAGCAGCTTCAACACAAAAATATCAGTATCGACCTACAAAAAATGATTGGTCTAACCTGAATTGTATTGTCTTGGTGCAACGGTGACCTTTGTGTGACCTGTAAAGGGAGTGATAACTAGTGTCAATGCCACGGTGTGTGTTGGAGGCTGGATACATTCTGGCATACTGCAGTATTTCTATGTTAAGGGAGCGATTCTTTAAAATGAGTCACAAAATACAAAACGGCAATCAGGATGACCAAAATCAGTACATGGATTATGCATCTTTGATGATGGTGCTGAATATAGATTGGACATAAATGTGGAAAAAGAAAAGAAAAAAGATCCTGCACTCTGAGGATGCCTTTACATTTGTTGTGTTAGAGCGAATGAAGGAGGGAGGAAAAAAACAGAGGGAGATAAATGTTAACGTCTACATGACTTACCCTGGAAGCAGACATACGATTTCATCTCCATGAATTATGGATCTAGAAGACAACAGGGAATGCAACTATCCATCCATGTCCTCAGCATACATCCGCCTTCCATGCATGTATATATACACTCACCGGCCACTTTATTAGGTACTCCTGCTCGTTAACGCTAATAGCCTCCAAACAGCGAATCACGTGGCTGCAACTCAGTATATAAAAACATGGAGACATGGTGAAGTGTTTTTTTGTTCCACCAAACAGTAGAATGGGCAAGAGGCGTGATCTCAGAGACTTTGGACCATGGTGTGATTGTTGGTGCCAGACGTGGCGGTTCCAGCATCCTCAGAAAACCCCTCCTGGGGTTTCCACCATTACAGTCTCTAGAGTTTACAGAGGAGGGTGGAGAAACAAACAACACCTTGTTCATGAGAGAGATCAGAGGAGGATGGGAAGACTGGTTCAAGCTAACAGAAAGGCCACAAATGCTCCAAGAACAGCTCTTTACAACAGTAGTGTGCAGAAGGGGCACCTTGTTGAATCCATTCAGGCTGCTCTGGAGGCAAAAGGGGGTCCCTCAGGGTACTAGATGGGTGTACCTAATAAAGCGTCAGCTTGCAAGAAGAAAAGGAGGGATAAAGGACAAGGATAGAGAGAAGTAGGTGATGGACAAGCTTAGTAAAACTTTTATCACACATACACACTTCTCATACCTATAACCCTTACTGTGCTTCCCTACAGTATAGACAGATGAGGGAGGAGAAAGCTCTAGGAAGGGAAAAGATCCTTTGAGAGAAGAAAGCAGCAAAAGGGGAGATTTAAATAGCCAGGGCAGAGCAGTGTAAGAGGAGACAGTAGAAAGTTGGCAGAAGATCGTGAACGAGAGAAGGCAGAGAAAGGGAGAAAAAAAGAAAAGAAAGAAAAGCATGTGAGATGAATTGAATTGAAGCCTCCCTGTCAAGAGGCAGCTAAATATGGATCCAGCAAAACAAAGTCACTTTTAAGCGGATCAATCAAGTGTTCAGCTGCAAGTATTGAGCTTGTTTAAAGAGCTAGTGTGTATTACTGGAGAGCACAAGCAGTACTACAAGTTGTGGACCAGCTTAAGACAGACATCTCGCCTATCTGAAATGACTTTTGTAACCTTTTGTTCAGATTCAGTTTGACGGCAAGGTCTGAATGATAGCGTGTACTTCAGCACATGTTCAGCCCCTTATTATTTAAAGACCATCTTGATCCAAGGACAGATTCTCAAGTCGTCCGGCGATTCTGCTGCCTAGCGCTCGGTCGTCTCGCTCACAGACGCAGCTAAAAAGCAGAGGGGGGAAGCGATGCCTCTCGGTGAGATTATGATGTTATCAACACAAGCCCCGCTTTCTGCAGTGAAACATTAATGGATTTTCTGTTGGCAGTGCCAGGGAAAGCCAAGCAGAGCTGAACTTTGATCACATAACGGGCTTTGTTCTCTGTTCAAAGCCTGCCCTGGGACGGGGGGGGAACCGGTTTGGAGGCAGCTCATCTCAGCTAAACAGCAAACCGGCAAACAGACATCAGCGAAGGATTTTTTCCATCATAACAGATTTGATGTGGTGTAATTTGAGTATGCGGCGTTATTAATGGCGATAAGGTTCGCAACCCAGCGTAGTATATTTGCATGGCGGTGACCTCGCTGAAATAACGAGATAAAAATCAAAGCGCTACTTTTGGAACACACCCAGGATGAGGTCGACCCGAAGAGCAAACAACAGTGAGGCAAATCCAGGCTTAGTCGAGTTTATTTTTATTCACATTTAAAAGATGCTTGCGGCAGCACATTCCTCCCACCTTATACCAGCGAAGACTTCCTGTCTCGCTCACCTTACTTCCTGTCCGGCAGACAAAATCTCAAAATCTAAAAATGTGAGGGCAAGATAGAGCGAGAAAAAGAAAAAAAAGAAAAGAAAAAAAACAGCATTTAAAATGGGGGAAAAGAAACTGTCTCCGGATATGACAGGGGGGTCGTGTGCTTTTTTGTGTGTGTGTGTAGCATCTCAGAGCAGGCACATTAGCAGTCCAAGACATCTTCACCGTCACATCAATCCCAATCAGTGTTGAAGGAGCTATAGAGCCGTCACAATAGCATCCACAGTCCTTCAAGTTCACCGTCCCGATGGGAGGCTTGAATCAAACGGGAGAGAGAGCAAGAAGCTGGCAGGGAGGGAGGGAGGGAGGGAGGGAAGGGGACTCAAAAAGAAATGAAGTTTTATCGCTGTTAAGCCTGTAGGGGGTTACTGCCTGCTTGTCAGTGAGTTGTCTTCTTACTGCAGATGTTGATTTATGTTTATGTGTCTTTATCTATACACTCTCGGGGACATGCTCACACACCATCTATATATAGATATATATATATATATATATCTATATATAGATATATAAAATCCATCCATGTGTGGTAAAAATTGTAGACATAAACATGTGTTCAAAGCATCTCTCCCTCCCTGTGTGTGATTTGGAATATAAATAGGAATATAAATACGATGTTCAGAGGAGTCTGCACAGAATGGATGTGTGTGTGTGTGTGTGTGTGTGGGGGGGGGGCAGTGTCACCCAAAACCGTTCAAGGCCTTGCTAACTGAGGACACGCGTTTATCATGAGACTGGACTGCAATATTCTCGCTTCAACTCTCCCTTCATCTCATTTGTCAATTCCTTTTCGTCGTCTGTCCTGGGAGAAAGACAGCAGTGAGCAAAAACAACAACAAAAAAAAAAAAAAAAAAGGTTAAAAACTAGGAGATAAAAACATCCAAAAAAGGAGAGCCCCCCCCCCCCGGTGTAAACAAAGCCCCTTGAAGCCACATTTTCACCACCTCTTTATAGTAAATGTCATCATCCTCAGTAGATGTCTTAACAGTTTTTGAAAAGTTCATTTTGGAGGTTTGGTCGACCGTCATCACAAAACAGGCCTCGGTTTTGTGTGTGTGGTCGTGTGTAGTCAGTGGTACTGGAGGTAGTTCTTGAGAGTCTGCGGCAGGGGGAGAGTGTCGATGTGATGGATGCGCTCTCTGCCCAGCGCCAGCCGAGCTACTCGTCTGCACAGGTCCATGAGGGGGAGGGGCTCCGCTGTGATGGACGGAAGAGAGAGAGAGAGAGAGGGGTGGTTAGGGTCAAGCCAATTAAAACTGGATTGTGTGTGTGTGTGTGTGACAGTGGTCTTCTTTCCACCTCATGTAGCTGCATTACATTTACACCTGATTACATCACCAGTATAGAAAGTGTATCCCGTTCCCTCGCCATCACTCCCTCTCACAATATTTCCATCTTTCAAAATTGACAGTAAAGGTCGTCGTCTCAATTATTCCCCCATCCATGACAACAATCAGCTATCAATGCATGTCAGGGCAGACTCGTAACTAGCGCCCTTTATGGATGCTGGGCTGCTCCACCTGGAAGGACCATCTGGTTGGGCTACTGCACACCCCTTCAGTCAAACATAACAACTTACACACACACACACACACACACACACACACACACACACACACACACACACACACACACCCCCCCCAAGGTGTGTTCATGGACAAAAGCAGATCGAAGAGGAAGACCCCAGGGATTCCTCTAAATGGACTGCTGCCCTTGTGGCTACATGACCGCTGGATAGCAAACACAGCTAAAGGAAAAAGGAGTCTGCTAGTCTAGCATGAGGATAGGAGCAGTAGCAGATACACATCAACTGCAATGATGCTTTCAGAGACATAGAAGAGTGCATATGTATGTGATATAAAATGACTACTAAGAAATATTAGGTACACAGCTTGATTTTTCTTAATTTCCTCATACAAGGAACATTCACAACAGCCGAGGTTGAAGCTCAGTTGCTTGTTTAGATGTCAATAATGACAGCCGCCGCAAATTACAGGCATCAAACATTCATTAAGGCCTAAAGGGACCAAAATGTACAAATTACAACGAGGGCTTACAGTGCTTCAGCTGCTATCACATCAAGATACTAATTAAGAGCTGATCCATGTAGGATTTTCTAATTAATGTGTCTGTCAAATCAAACAGTGATGAACATTCTCATAGTAGAGGTGAGGTTATTAAAAAAAAAAAAACATGAAACATAAAAACCACCACCATCACAGTTGGCAAATGCTTTGGGCTGTCAATTTGGGACAATTTATGGTTTCAGGTCAAACTTGCTGCAAAGTCTAAGTGTACTCCTTTCCTGTGGTCTGCTAAGTGACCTTTGAAACAGAATGGGGGGGGGGGGGGGGGGGAGGAATAATGTAATCCACCAGTGGAAAGCGGTCGACAGGGTCTAATGAGCATATAAGGTGGAGTTGCCAGCCCAATTCATTTGATTGCCACATATTTAATGAAAATCCTTTATAAGAGCACCTTGGGAACATTTGGCAGAGTGTGGATTCAATCGGAGGCCACATCAATACAGTTGCATGTGCAAATCAGAACGACAGGGACGTGTAGAATGAACAAGGTGCTGGCAAGCTAGACCGCTTGGTAAAGACAATCACATCCCATCCCTCCAGCAACCTGATGACCCCTCTGCCCACAAAAGGCTGATGCGTGCGTTGGCACACAAACGTGATGCATACGATTTATAGCACATTCCCCCATCGCCTCCTGCACCTTCGGACCCCTCTGAGCCCCATCATAGAAACACAGGGACCTTGAGATCTGAGGCGGACACGGTGCGCACGTGGAGCCTGTGAGGTGTGGCAGACTCCGCCGAGATGGATGAGCTTTGCGCTGACCTAACAGCGCCTATCAATCAGTCTACCCTCACTAGCACAGTCTACCCTCACTAGCACAGCCCGCCCCCCCCCCCCGGGGAGCCCGCCGCATATATGTAGTTACTATGGTAACCAACTCCTCACACTTCCACTGCATGATGTCACCCGTGCGATGCGTGATCCGTGTCACACACACGTATGTATATATTCACTGGGGGAAAGAGCGAGATTGCGCTTTCAACGATAGATATCTTTGTGAGTGCTGGACAAAAACAAAACCCTGTGACTTCCATAGGAGATCCCCAAAACAGTCCCCCAAATGAGAGTCAAATGGTTCCTTACATTGGACTAGGTGTATTGAAGGATATACAGCCATCACAAAACAGTAATGCCTAGAAACTGATGAGTTTACTGGCCGAAATGTGTTAGCATTTTGTGGGATGTACTGCCTTTTACTTCTTTTGTGGATCTCCTATGGAAGTCAAGAAGCAAGAGGAAACATCACTACGAGTGCAACGTTTTCCTTAACAGCCCAGAATGCAACACAGCTGCTTGCCGTAACACCTGTACGGTGGAGGATTAATGCTGCCAGAGACAGTAGCGGTAGTCTCAGTCAGTGGGAGGGAGGTGATGAGGATGCTACATACACGCTGGAAACCAGCCAATCCCTGCTGACACGAGCTGGTCTCCATGGTTAGGGTTGCCGGGGGCGACAAGTGGTCCTGTCAGGGAGTGGTGAGTGTGAGCGCAGACAGGAACTCAAGCTGGTATAAAGTATTAACCTTACTAAATGGTATACGGTGTAGTAAAAAAAAAGTGTGTGGGTGTTTGAGACTATTTGACTGGTCAGCTAGAAGACAAGATGTCAAGCATTGGTGCAATCAAGATCTGATGTCGAGCTGCTCTGGGATTTTTCCTGTCAAGAAATACGATTTTAAAAACACAATAAAAATGTACTAGCCAATGACAATTTTAAATGACAATTTGTAAAAATCTGTCATTGTGCAGTTGTGTGTGTGTGTGTGCGTGCGTGCTCGACTGCAGGCAGAAACAGACGTGTGGAGAAACAGGATGTATGGAGATGCTCTCTAGGGGAAATCAGTCCTAAAATAGTCCCAAACTAAGAAAGATGGAGTGGGATTTGGTGAGGTGACGAGAAATAGGCTATATTCTGTTCTACAAAAACAAACTAAACCCCTTCATGTCTCAGTTCCAAATCAGTTCCAAATCTAAACATAGTTCAACAGAGTATACCTACTTGTCATGCTTAAAGAGTCCTTCACCACGACGGCATCCCAATTCTGATACCATTTCCCTTGTCTTGTTCCCTTATGTCATATAACCAAACCTTTTCCTCCTCTATATAGTTATATTTTAGAAATGAAAATGCAGGCACTGAGTTGGTTGTGTTGTTTTACAGCATGAGTTTATTAGATTGCTGTGAATGCAGACATCTGTAACACTGTGCAGCCTGTTGGTGTCTTTGCTTGGCCGAAGGGGATTCAAAGTCTGGCCTTTGTACTCTATGAGTGTGCAAACTATTTTAAGTTTTAGACGGTCTTTTCCCTGCTGTGACCAGCAGCCAGTATAAGTCATTCTGTGCAGCCATGCTGTCACTTTAACTCACTTGGTAGAGCAGCAGACTTTCATGCAGGGGTCTAATGCCGAAGTTTTTTCTAGCTTCGTTTCAAACTGCTCTAAACAGCAAATGAGTGTTGTAAGAGATACGTGATCCCCCTCCCGCAATCATTTTTCCCCAAGTTGCGCTCCCTTCACTTTATTCCA
Organism: Hoplostethus atlanticus; assembly: GCA_034670405.1. NCBI lineage: Eukaryota > Metazoa > Chordata > Actinopteri > Trachichthyiformes > Trachichthyidae > Hoplostethus > Hoplostethus atlanticus. Next base: position 2,552,515 of record JAXDDX010000025.1, read on the forward strand.
AATGTCGGAGAGAAACTGAGTGGCACACTACTACAACTGATTTGTGGTCGAGTAGGACTATGGGACCATATCTGAGCCTAACGGTTCATTATGTTGATGATGATTTTACGCTGAAAAGCAGATGCCTGCAAACAGCATACTTTCCCCAAAGATCATCCCGGGGAGGTTGCTCAAGGGTTGAGAGAGGCACTGCCCGCCTGGGGCTGCAGGAGGAGCAGCAGGCTTGCATCACTCCACATCTGTTATCGGCTTGGTTTGTTTTGGTTGTTTATACAGAACACAGTATATGCAGTTGGCAAAATAAAGTATGTATTTAATTGCAATTCTATTAATGGAAATTATGATCGCAATTACAATACCAATGGAATGAATCGGCAATTCAAATTTGTGTGATAATCAAAATGTCTCAGTCCTCATTGAGAGCAATGGATCGCACTAGCTTCAAGCAAGTCAATTTCACCGGGGAATGCCAAGAGACATTTGGAAAACAATAAACGTTTTGCATTGTGACTAAAAATCTAATCACAGAAAAAGCATAAAGAACATGTTAACGGGTGACAGGTCATACATTCTTTGGGACTCCCTATTTCCCTGAATGACTTTTTAAAAACGTCAAAATGCAAGCCAACGGAGCAGGCAATAACTCACCCCAGCTAATTAGCTGCAGGCTCGTCAGTGAAATGGAGTGGAAGCCAACAGCAGAGCCTCCTGCTCATATTCTTGAGCCTTCTACGTCTCGACTCTACATGCAATCTATCATGTGGATGTCCATCTCTCGGTTCTCCTTTTTCCCTCTGAAGCACTTTTGTAATGGTCAGAGAGGTTTTGACAGGTTTATGGAACACTTAGGAGGAGATGGAGTGCGGTCTACTGCTGGGAACGTGTGGTTAAGGACGACTGAGTACCCGATGCACCATTGGCCTACAGAGGCCCACAGGCAGACACGCACACCTACCTAACACTTCATGGAGAACAAGGCGGAGGAGAGGAGGTGAATTTGGGACAGCGGTGTGTCAGTCAGCCTGCTCTCACAGGTGGGACAGTTAAAGAGGCCGCCAGTGACGCACACATCTCTTCCAATGACTTCACACAGAAAGTGGAAGAAGCAGGCATGGCAAAGAAAGCATTCGTGTGTGTGTGTGTGTGTGTGTGTGTGTGTGTGCGTGCATCGCATACACATCTGCGCAACTTGATAGAAACACGACCCACTTATGTCATACTTTGAAACGAGGGCTATGAGAGGTCTGTCTTGTTGGCACTCGTGCTCCAATTTACTATCCCTTGCCCTCCCTCGCTCCTTCTCACAATCCCCCCCCGCCATCCCGTGGAAGATATGCTAAGGTAACAGATGTATGGGTAAGGTTGCAGGCTTCAAACCAGGCTTATCTAATAGATTAGCATACTGTGTCAACACTGTCTGACCTAGTTTAAGGTGACCATGCATCTCTATATACACAGTGATTGTCTAAGTTCACAGACAGGTGAAAAGGGGGGGGGAGAAATGGGAGAGAGGAATATATCTAGAGATAGACAGAATGAGAGCAACGAAACAAAAAAAAACGGAAAACCAGAGCTGAACAACGAGGTGACCAGAGGGAGGAGGTACGAGGGCAAACCATCGCTCCCTCGCTAATTGGAAACGGCGGTGTCCAAATTGAATCGTCCAACTTGGAGCGGTATCCAATTGCTCAGTAAACCAACCTGAGGTCGATCCGAATCCTCCCCCGCTCCAATATCTGACTTCCTATTACCTGGCATCGCCAAGCCGGTGACAGTCAGACAGAAGCATAGACTCCAGTCAATTTGGCCATTTCTCCCTGTGGTGCTCTCTCACTCTCACTCTGCTCTGGGAACGGAGGCTAAAGCCTTGGTTACTTTACTACTTTTCAATGCTCATCTGAGGAAACAAACGTTCAATGCAGGGGAGAAAAATTAATTTGCCACTCATCGATGTATTATTCCGTGACTTGTTGAATATATAGAATCTTCATGCACGCTAACTTCCCAAGTTCAATATCGGAGGAAAAAAGTTAACTACCTTTCGTTGTTGAGTAGATATCAGGCTAGATGGCTTTATTGAGGTCAGTCCATCTAGCAGGTGATGTCCGTCTCACACAAGCAGGTGAGCAAAAAAAAGGCACGTGCTTGCGGTGTGTTTATAAGCAACAGCTTGTAAATAATACATTCAGTGGTTTCAATCCCAGTCCCCGAGACCCAGGGCCCTGCTGGCTTTCATTCTAGCTGTCTAATCAGGGACGATCTGGGATGCAAGCTGAATACAATGAACTGCCATTAGATACCTGGTGGGATAGAAAACCAGCAGTAATCTGGGTCCTGAGGACCAGGGTTGAAAACCACTGTGCTACGTCATGATGGTGTCGTCTATCGCAGACCAATTACATTTCCACGTCATCCGATACAGGGAAACTCTTTTTATATGACTGAATTGGGTAGTGTGTGATCCCTCTTCATCTTTGTCCCGTCACGTAGTTGGAACAGCTTCCCAGCGGGACAGCAAGCAGACGGGTCGTTTCCTCTGTACTGCCTCATCACTCTTGTAGTCTGGCCTTGGTTTAAGCGAGGCCTGATTATACTGGGGACCACCCTCACGCTAGACTGACACTCACAGCATCACACACACACACTTTTTATAGGCACGTAAACAAGCATGCAACTGAAGACAAATGCATACACACCTTGCCTATGATAATGATGAATGAAATGCAACCAGTCAAGGGAGGAATGAGTTTGAATTAGACATATGGACTTTTGAAGACAGATACAATATTTTGTGGAAAAAAACACAACAACCAAACAAAAAAAGGTCACAAGAACTCTGAATTGCATTCTTCAAAAGAGTAGAAATGCATTTAGACCAGAGACTCTGCATTCAAAAACAGGGTAATAATTGGGCCATGGGACACAAACTCTCCACTGATGATGATGATGATGATAACCACCATTATGCATTTGCTTCGAGTCCAATTCGGGTTAAGGACTTCCTAACAACCACGGTAATGCTGATCAATCAGAGAAGCAATACGTAATCACATGCATCATATCAAAACAGACACTGACAGAAGGCGGTCCAATATATTAGGTCTGGGCTGCAGACAGACAGCAGACAGACGTCCTGTTTGTATATCTAGACGCAGGCCAACAAACTAGTGCACAAGCTGCCCAGCCGGCACTTTACCGTCCCCCCCAGTCACCAGCCACCACACAAAGCCAGCTGAACGGTTTCCACAGCAACTAGCCACCACAATTAGGTGTGTAAATATTGAAAGACAGCATTAGTGTTGAATAGGATGGGGTGGAAAGCAGGAGGAAGATATTAATAATACATTGTATATATAAGCGCCTTTCACATCACCCAAGGACGCTCAATAATGAGTCACAAATCAGGAGATAACATGGATCAGCGCACAAATCAGTAACACACACACACACACACACACACACACACACACACACACGTAGACAGTGGACAGAGAGGAGGGTGGGAGATGAAACATTAAGAGCCAGTGTGAAATGGGGTTCATTTGCAAAAGGGGGAGGGGGCAAGCATGCCGGTGGAGTGTGTGAAACACTTCCTCTCCTCTGGTCCGCCTTGCTCAGGTGTAAATGAGTTTGGCTTGGCTTGTTGCCGTGGCGTCGCAAGTCTTGCAGGAGAGAGAAATCCGGCTTTCCAAGAATAGAAGAGGAGAACGGGATTGGGCCAATGCCATTGTTTAGTACTTAAGAGACTTTTGCAAAGCAGCAGCGTAAGAATTGATAAGAAGCGTGTCTCAGAGGTGTTGGCTGTCAAGTGTCTGGGGGGGCCGAGAGCCACAGGACTAAAGTATTTGGTGAAGAGGATCAGAGAATTGCATTAATGTCGAGTGTTAAGGGACAATTCAGACAGAGCGAGGAGAGAAAAGTATAAGGACACTTATCTCTCGACGCCTCCCAGGGAGTAAGAGGGGGAGAATAAAAGAATCCAAGCAGGAGGGGGGAGGAGGAAAAAAGAATGTGAAGATGATTAAAAAAAATAAAAAAAAAAGACCAAAATCCAGAGAGTGACTAAAGAAGTGAATCCTCCGCTAGTAGCTATAAGAGGAAGCAAGGAAAGCTAGCTCTGGGAATAGGGGACCATTGCCATCTCCAAGCGTGCATACTGATGCTTCCATTCTTCTCCATGTTACATGGAGATTATGCATCATTACTGCAATATGCCATGTATCATACGATGGCATGCCATGTGCCTTCTGCCAGAATCCTGCATAAACGCTCTTTGGACACTCACTGAATCCGAACTGAAATGATTTCATATACACGGTTTATACTACGCGAGTACACGAGTAGAGATGACACGAATATCACATCGACTGATGCGGGATATCTAAAATGAGACAACGGAAGAAAAAAAACAAAAAAACAAAAACACATGGGAGTTCTGGCTCATGAGTTAGCACCATTAGCCATTTCCATTAGCCGCGACTGTTCTCGGACTGCCATCTCCAAGCTTCATTAGTCTAGCAAAAGCAGAGAGAGATCAAATACTGCATGCACTTCTTGAGCTTCATTAGCCTATGAGAATGACTACAACTGTACTCAAATAAATGATAAAGACATTTTACATGGGAACAAACTGAGGGAAAGAGAAAGCTAAACTACATTTTAGTCACTTGCTCTACATAACACACACACACCCACAGTAAGCCAGTGGATGAACTGGCTGCCTTGTGTCTGTCATTAATGTCACATGTTCAACAGAAGCACAGTGGTGTCAGTGTGAGGCAGAGGATTGGACACAGTCATTTATGGAGGGAGTGCATGTTGCAGTATGCTCCTTCTCCTGCACAGCGCGGCATTTAGGACGTATCGATTTGATCTTTCTTGTAAAACTGGGATCTGTCAGATCTGTGACCAGATCTTCATTTAAAGAGGCTGTCTGCATGACCAGAGACACACAGATTGACAAAATAAGCCACTGTTTCATTATTTACTGAAACTTGCCGCCATCAGTCTGACAAATCAAAACCTAGATAACTTGAATGTGGAAATAGGCGAGCCCAATGTTTATTTTCTCTAAACATAACACCGCTGTAATTTTCCTTCAGTCAGTGCGTTTGCTCATGAGGATACAGGTTGGTCATAGTTTTCCATACTGATGCATCTACAAGTGCAAACAAGTAGGCTACTGTGTAGTGCTCAGCTCTTCTCTTGTAGCAGAGACGGCGCAGCTTTAAAACAATACGCAAGCCAGCACGAGTGGAAAACAAAATCATCAGAAAACGCCCCTAAATTAAGTTGAGAACAACTACTAAATTTTTTTTTAAAAAACAGTACACCTTTGTGGCGATGACATACACACCTAGTTCAAGGATGGACAAGCATGTGCCATGGTGGGAGGAGAATGCAGGTTTACAATCCAACTAAAGACTACACTATATCACTGATGAGCAGACCCTTAACCAGAGCGGAGGAACCATCATTAAAATCACCCAGGATAGTCTAGTATGAATGAAAACCTGCGTACTCTTGGTCCTCCGTGGCACATGCTTGCCTATCCCTGACCTAGTTAATGATACATTCATTAATTCATGATTTGTTCATTTGAAAGTGATCTCAGCTCTCCAGACTCCATTTGATCAGCTCCTTTCATCTCTTATGGAGAATCCAGTAATGTAGCAAACATAGATTATAACATAGTTCATAGAAGCACTGCTAGTATAACAGATAATAATTAGATAAAATGCTAGAGTTTGTGGTGCCTTGTGATCATACAAACTATGGAAGAAGAACCCATAAGTACGTTATGCCATGGTGTGAAAATTCAAAGCCAAGATGTGAAGATTTATATTGGAAGTTTAATTTTAAAAACTTTGTCTTGCTTTCTCTAAAAAGAACAGCTTGATGTGTACCACACAATGAGTTTCATAGGCCCCAGCAATAGAGGGCTGGCCTGACTTGTGGTTAGGTTAAAAAAAAAAAAAAAGAAGGAAATTAAATCAAAACCTAGCAGCGTAAATTGTACATTTTACCACAATAGTGGTAAAAGTGATTTGTCAGGGAACTAGAAGTACACTGATATTGGCTAAAAAAAGCAAGCAGTCTTGCGTTATTTTTTTAGCCACAATAGTCAAGTGGTGAAAGGCAACTACCTCACTTACCAAAAATGTATCCCAAGACCATGACTTCTGCCAATGTTTCAGGAAAACAAGAGGAAATGGAGAAAGCTCTTAGGAAAAAAGACCCAAGAGAATCACCTTATCGGTCTTCATCATCTTTGGGCCGAGACCGACGTAAGCAAACGGCTCATCACACAGAGCAAGACTTGAGTTATGGCAGTACTGGGATCTCTTCATTAAGACTTGAGGTCTAGATAAAGATTTTATAAAAGGTGCTTCCTGTAGAAGATATGAAATCATGACCACCCCCTGTAAACTTTCAAGCATGACTGTGTATTCATTGGAGGGTATTGCCAAATATTGGCACTCCCAAGAAAAACACATTTCACATCAGCTCCTACGCTCAATTCAAAGCTGTAGCAAAGTTTCATAAACCAAACTCCACGTTTCTTCATTTTAGTGCTCGACTTTACACCAAGTTCCAGGAAGCAATGAGGGCCAGTGTACTGCACCATGGTGTTCATGTTTCCATTCCACGTCATGTGCACTTAGGCTGCCTTAACATGCACGCGCACAGATTGACACTACCCACTATGTAAGGCCAGACGCTGATCTCAGAGGCACACTGGGACATCCTCCAGAATTCCTGCTCTACTGGCTCCTGTCTGCCCCACAACCACACACACAGCTCACTGCCATGGACATGGCGTTCACGACTGACCATCGGAACATCCCTGCCCTGCTTTGGGTCTTTGTGTATCATGGCGTCTAGAGAGGGAGGGAGGACAGGGGAGCTATTATCAGGGGAGTCATTAATGGAACAACTGTACCACTAGGAATGATGCTATTTAAACAGACAGGCGGTAGAGAAGAAAAAAAGAGAAATGAAATAATGACTGATTACTGACAGACACGCGGGTGACTTCAGGACAGCAGGGCAACAGATATTCCTCGTACATCAGTGAGTTCGAGAAAATAAGAAGTGAAAGGGATGACAAGAATATGTAACAGGGAAAGCTGTAATGAGTGTGTGAAAGACCTTGATGAAGACTATCAAACAGACGGAGGAGAAGGCAGAAGCAGCTTCCTATGGGTAAACAAAGCGGCGGCCAATCTCATCGTCTCACTGCTTTTTATAGATCAGTGCAGAACAATGTACAGAAGAGATAACACACACACTGGGGGTTGTACTAAAACCGCCTTCAAATCATAGTCCTGCTTTAGACGGGCTCGCTTGCAGTAAAGCCTCGATGTTACGGACGATACTGAAGGAACCAATTCGGCCAGTGTGTAAAGAGTGAAAAAGGGGCTTCTTGGAAAGGTTTAGTGCTTGGTAGATTGCTGTCTGGATGAGTCAATCTCACGCCACCTGATCCAGGCTCTTGTCTCTGTGTCTCGAATACAACAGCACTTTGTCAAGCAGACTGGATGCCACACACACACACACACACACACACACACACAGGCTGGGCGATATGGACAAATATCTTTATGATAAGTCACCTCTTCTGTCCATACAATACAACAGAAAAGGACTTATTAAGAAAATCTCCCAGAATGAATTGAACCTGAACTGGCAACCTTATCTAGATAAACGTAATGATCGTGTCCAGTAAAAATCCCATTGGTAAGAAGATGTTAATGTCAGTTTCAGTTTCCCGTAACTGGTGACTGAATCGACAGATTCTGGTTATCTCTTCCTGCTGGGTTTTTTCCTCCAGGGTTTTGTCGCTGGACTCGACTGCAGGAGCTTGCCTCAGCCGCTTCTAAATATAAAAAACATGCCCTAAACATACCATTACGCTGTGAAAAACAACATATCACACCCGCCTCTCCGCATTTACGGAGGGTTGGTTGGTGCAGGAGGACACAAACAAACTGGCACTAGACTTCATATTTGGATAATGATTGGGCGAAGAGTGGGCCATGCAAGTCATTCGCATGATGTGATGCAGTTATTCCTCTATAAATGTGTGTGTTTGTGTGTGTGTGTTTGTTCATGGAAATTGAGTCACATTAGGGATCAGCAAACGATAAACTATATTTGGAGTCGAGGCAACAGACAGAGCAGTGGATGAATCTTACGGAGCAGCATGAAGGGTTCTGTTGACGAGGGAGTATGCTAAACTCCAACAGGGATTAGGCTGAAATCCTCAAGATGATGAGTTCATGGGGGGGGGGGGGGGGGGGTCAGTCCAAATGGGAGGGGGCAACATCCACAAACTAGTGATTTTGCAGTGTATTTTTTCCTGAATATTGCAATGCTTATGGATACAGGCTTTTCTACATTGTTTGTTTTTCAGCACTTGAATGTTCAACACCCCCGCCGGGAGGATACCAATGCTTGGGATTTGCTGAGTTTGAGTAAAATTAAAGATTTTCTGACAGGCAGCGTGATTTGTAGGCAAGGGGTTCTGCAGCGCGAGAATGACTTGTTTAAGAGGCTGTCTGAGACTTATTCCCGTCTAGCAAAAAAAAACTGCAACCTCTTAAAATGTGGAAATTGCTGTAGTGAACGTTGTGATGTAATATTTTTTGATAGCTCATGCAGCTCCAGTGTTTCCCCATACGCAGGCTCATACCGGCACGCCCGCCACAAAATGAGAACTTGGTCAATGCATAGAAATTGAACACTGCGCCTAAGAGGAGCACATCGCATTATGCTCTGTCACACCAGATACTAATCTCACTCAACTGTTCCTTGTAAACACACCACATGGCATTTTTCCTCTTCCGCTTGTAAGAGAGACATCATGCACGCCGCAGTCTGACCTTAAAAAAAGCTGTCTGACAAAACCTTAGATCCACAACAGAATGTAATCGTTACTTTTTTTTCCTCCAATACTGAACTTGTTGGATGTTACTGTGCCAATGCAGCGGACGTGTATGTGTCTGTGTGTCGGGTGCGCTACTTACGATCTAGTCCGTTGACGTAGCGGATAGACACTTCACAGTGCCCCCACACTGCGCTGACGATGGGGTACAGCCTCTTGCCCTTTAGCCCCCTGAAGGCCACTCCCAGATACTGTCCATCCACCATAAAGCTCAGCGTGCCCTCGTCCATATCCAGTATCACTGTCAGAGAGTCCGGAAGAACAAATGACTCGTCTGCCTCTAGGAAACAGGGGTAGGTAGGCGCTGAGGTGGAAGCGGGGCGGTTTTTGCCATCGTGGTACAGTCTGTTCCGGCCCAGGTCCCAACCCCAGGACTCTGAGTCAGAGCCCACCAAGGCAGTGTAGCCCACCGAGTGTAAAGAGGCTTCAGCGGTGGCCACGCCAACCACGGCGTGGGTGCCTCTCTGCCTGGACGGCCAGTGGACCCTCCAGACATGGAGGCCCCGGGTGTAGCCCACCCTGCCGCGGATGCAGTCTGTGCTCTGGGCCACAGGGTGGCGGTGGAAGGTCAGCTTGTCGTCCTCCTTGACAAACACGTTGAGAGAGCGGTCGTCGGGGTTCCAGGCGTGGCGGAGCTGGTTCTCAGGGCTGGCCGGCGGCATGTCCAGCAGCAGGTCTAGCCTGGGGGGCCGACAGAAGTCCGGGCCCCGCAGCTCGCGGCGCACGGGCCGGTACGAGGGCTCGCCGCGCACGTCCACTGACTTGATGCTGCCCGAGATCTTCTGGCCCATGGCTGGGTGGGTCTGAGGGGGAGGGAAAAGGGGGAGTGGTGGACCGAGGGTGGTGATGAGGGGGGGTAGGTCCCGACGTTACCTCATGGGCACTACGGCAACAGGGGTGGTCCCGGGTGAAAAGACGATGTCACTCACACCCTCTCTTCTGCCAGGGGGAACCACGCTCCTGAAACACACAGCAAAGAAAAACATTATGTATCAAATAAATGAACAGGGTGCAGAGAAAACATTCGTGGACCCTTTTGAATTACCTGCACAATTGGCTCCTAAAATATAGTCTGATCTTTTCCACGAGTCCAACACTAAACAAGAGTGGTGTTCATGGGAGGATACCAAGCAGGATACCACTGCTCTCCACTAAAAAACATTGCTGCCCGACTCAAGTTTGACAAAAGCTACTGGTTCTGTAGACAGATGGGAAAACATTGCCCTTCTTGACAAAAAGGGCACAACTCTGTTTGGAGGAGAGAAAAAAAAACACTGCATATGGCGTGACCTGAAACAAGCCGTTCACGTAAGACATCCCACAAATATCAATGAACCGAACACTTCTGTAAAAAGGAACGGACCAAAATACCTCCTAACCGTTGTACAGCCATTCTACCAAAGAATGGCTCGGGAAGAAGTTTAGTGTTTTGGATTGGCAAAGTCAAAGTCCCGACCTAAATCCAGTTAAGGTGACGTGAGGGATATCTGAGTTTTTGTTAAATGAACAATGAAAGTATATCATATTTATTTGTGTTGTTTTCTAAGGTTATTCCTCTACAACATGAAATAAACTTTCAAGCGTGACTCAGTGAACCTAAAAGCTGATTCACCCTTGGCGCACGCAACTTGCGAGAGACATGCACCCTCCAAAACAACTGGGGAAATCAAATAGTGACACTAGAGATAAGGAGGGAGGGACAGAGAGACCGTGAAAAAGAAGAACCATTGAACCAACCAACCCCAGGCAGTCTGCGCCAACTTCCTGCCCATTCTCCAGAGAAGAGGGAAGATGAGCGCTGAAGGGAGGAGAAGAAACAAAACAAAAAAAAAAGAAAAGAAAAAAAGGGAGAATGAACTTCTCTTCACCTCTGAAGACAAAGAACACACTCTTACCTCCTCGGTTATCAGCCCCCCCTGAATTTGTGTTTCTCCCTGTGTGTGCATAATGTGTTTCAGTGAACTGGATACAATGAAAGTACGGCATCAAACAAAAAGGAGGCTGCCGTCGCCTAGAAATGTGTGTCCACTGCACATTTACACATTCTCTCTCCAGACAGCCGACACACCAACATCTACCATGGAAATGACGAACATGTGCTTCCCTGACCGTCCCCCAACCCCTCTGTGTGTGAGAGCAAGCACCCATGTCTGCTAAACAGACACACAAACAGCATCGTAATGTAATCCACAAAGGATGAAGACGACGACGAAGCTGGTATTAGGGGCTGTGTGACTTGACGTGCTTTTTAGGCAATACATTACCCTCCGGTAATGAAATACTCAAAGACACAGGAAAGCTTTACAGGAGCATGCTCCTGGCTTCCCGTGAGCGTGGTCTGGCAAGATGCCTCTTTTTAGCCAACGTCTGCTTCGCCAAGAAAACCAACACGCCGAAACTCATTTTCTATAAGAGTTAAAAAATAAAAACAGTTGGTGTAACGTTTACACTTTATGAGCTGCCACGGCAATCAGACCGTAAACCCCAGTACCAACAACCCTCCATCACCCCCTATCCTTAAAACAACTCCCTCTTTTCCACTCCCTCCTATTCACTTTCTGAGGAAGACTCCACGCAGTTCTTCCAGGGAATGGGGGGGAGACAGAGAACACTGATCCAAGGGAGGCCTCCACCAACAGATGGACAAGGACACTATTTGTTATTGCAATCTGGATGACGATATCATAAACATGACGAGTCATATGGTCTTTTACAAAACGAAAAAGAATGAACATACCAGTGAAATACCTGAAACCATGTAGGCCGTTGTCAAATGTTGATTTTGTGGCTGAAGCGCTCAACAACTGCTGAAAAAATAAATAGAATAGAGCTCTCGCATGACATGAAGACTATAATATAAATAACAGAAAAATAAGTGGGAATCCACAAGGCCCTGTTTTGGATTTGTTTTTGCCATCTTTGGTGCCAAGTCGTCATTCCTGTGGTGTTTTTTTGCACTGCACTTCCCAGCGATCACTTGTCAATCAACAGTGTGGCCAGCACAGTTGTTGCTGTTGATTAGGTTTGGAGTTTCTATAGGTGGCAATCTTTTCTTTTTGTTCCTCATGCAGCTCCCCAGTCCTATTCACCCCAAAACAAACTGCTGTTGCTGCTGCCAGGAATGCTTTCAAAATGAAGAGAATGATAGAGGTAAATATTCTACATGTAGGAGCTTTAAAATAAAGCAGATTCCAGTGGGTAATATGCAGCACGTCGTGCCACATTTCTAAGCAAAGTTTGAAGCTCTGCTGTCATTTCTGGAAACGTATTCACTAATGCTGACTCGTCATTTACCATGTTTTGTGAAGGCAGACGTAAGCAATCGTTAGTATTTGTGATCACATGGAAGAGCCGGCCAAGTGATTATTTTCCAACAAGTTCTGGTTTCACAGAGTAAATGCTTTCACTTGCGTTGTGAATAGGAAGGGGAAAGAGAAAGAAAAATGTAGAGGACGCAGCGATGAAAGGGCAGCTGCTACTTTGATTACACAACACACAAAATTGTCTGACTAGTCTACACACACACACACACACACACACACACACACACACACACACACACACACACACACACACACACACACACACACACACACACACACACACACACACACACACACACACACACACACACACACACACACATTTGCAGAGCACCGTCTCTCATGGCTACTACAAATAAAGTTACCAGCGCTGCATCCCCATATTCATTCACTTCTACAACCAGAAATGAGGCGTGGAGCCATTTCGGAGAGAATGAAGGGACTATTTATCACTTGAGATAATGCAGTCAGGGGCGAAGAGACTAATCACTGTGGCTCCGGGCCACTCACTCAATGTTGTGAATGTGTGTATACATACTAGACACAATACAATTCCCCACACAAACAGATTTAGCTGGCAAATTCCTCATGTGATGACCCCCGGGGGTGAAACGCTGGGCCAAACAATTAGATGACGAGCTGGAGAGGGATGATAGGGGGAGGGAGGGAGAGGGAGAGGGATGAGGAAGAAGAAGAAATCAATGGGGTGTGAGGCTCCGTTCGAGCTTTCTGTGTGGCTGGACGCGAGGGAGCCGCGGACGGGCACGTCTGCGGTACCTTGGCATTCACGCTTCTTGTGTTTCTTATGATGACTGCATACTTGAGAACTCCAGCACTTTAGTGCCACTGTGGGAAACTTCAGCCCCATCCTGGACAGAGGCGCCGCAGCACTGTCTGCGTCCTTTCAGATGGTGCGTGACTGCGCGATTGTGGCATTTTGGCAGTGTGCACTGCATTGCGTCCATTTCCCCATTAAGCAATGTGAGCCAATCACATTCAGAGTGACCAAATAACCCGACTATAATTTGTCAGTCAATCTGCTGTTGTGTATCTATCAAAGCACTTCAAGCCAGTGTGACTGTATGCCTATTACTGTACGTGTTTGCTTCAGAGAGAGACAGTGAGAGACAGCAAGAGAGAGAGAGAATGTGTGCGCACAAGTATCCACATAGAGGACACTGATGTACACACACCATCTGGTGTTTACAGAGCTCATATCAGTCAGACTGTTCCCTTCACCGTATATGGGAGACTAGAGGGGATAGGATACAGGAGGGAGAGAGAGAGAGGAAGTACGGGCGAGGAGACTGACTTAACATTAAAGGTTAGAGAAATGACAGAACAAAAGCTGGTTGTGAAGGTCAGGGTTGACGAGGAGTGTCAGTGAGCAAGACATGACAGGCAAGGAGAAGTGAAGGAGGCAGATGAAGGAGAGCAGAGATAAGAGAAAAGACGAGGGGAGTAAAATGGACGGGGATGGTGGGAAAGGAGAATAGGATAGAGAGGGATAAGATGCGTCAGTACAGCTCTGAAATGATACGTCTTCAGATTAAGAGAAAACTCAATGGAAATGATTATCCAGAGAAGAAAGTCTCCATTAACAGAACACATTACCCATAGCAACCACTGCTGCCCTCCTAACAACCGGGAGGAGGAGACCTTGACTCCTTCACACTGATTTTTCCCCTCCTCTGGGAGTAGGTGAGATGGGATGCAAGGAGAGGTCGGGACTGTCTGGGGATGAGACTTGACCAGAATCGACACAAGGACACACACACACACACACAGCTTAAGGCCACACAAGTACAGACGTGACTAGAGTAGCTTTGAAGTCTCATCCACACTCTCCCAAACGCACATACACACTCTTATCTGTGCACCGCTGATGGAACATCAGCTGGGGGGCAATGATGACATGGGTATGGAGCAGGTACACAACTTTTCCCCTCAGTCAATCACAAACGGGCTAGCTGACTGGCTGCAGGATGAATGAATAGGCAGACAGAGCTGGCAGATGGCAAGGCAATAAATTCATATGTATTCAAACAAGACACCTAGTGTGGCCTTTGCACTTGCTCTCCCTGGGAGTGTTTCCAGATTCCGGCTGCATTTTCCACGGTTTTATATTCATTTGTTCTACCTACCATCGCCTCTTCCCACTACTCCCTTAGTCACCTTCCACCAACCCGTCCCTTTCTTTCTCCCACTCGTATATCATCTCTTCACCTGCTCCCGTCCTCTTCCTCCTGCCACTAAGGCTCTTTAGAATCCGCCTGCTGCCTTCTTTTCTTCCGTCCTGTAACTCCCTCCTTCCACCTCTCCCACTCCTGCCATCTTCCATAGGAGCCGCTGTCCATCAGCGGCTGCCGGGCCTGCTGTAAATGGATTCCCAAGCGCACGCCATTGTTGGGTTGTCTGAGGCCGGGCTCATTGGCTGCCAGTGGGGATCGATAGAGAGCCCTGATCCTCTGTAGGATTGACTTTAAGGGAAACAATGATGGTGGGCAGATGAGGGGGGGGTAAAGCGGACATAAAACGTATGGGTTGGAATGGTGCAATGTTGCGTAATAGGTGAAATACAGATAGTTAGATAGTAGGTGGGGATTTGGAGATTGTTGCAAAGCAGAATGGGATGTGTGTGTGAGCTACAGTAGGGTTATGGTGGTACCTACACTTGATCCAGCAAAAGAATGAAGGAAGGAAGGGCACTTAAGTTATCCTGATTTTTATAGGAAAGAGGATGCATATGGCAATTTTGGAAAAATATTGCCAGTAGTGTAACAAATTACTGCTCTTGGGTAGTGACACGGATTAAAGTAACTTCTGAAATGGTTAAACACAAGTATTTTGAGTGCCCAACAGTTCAAAAGACAGGCATATTCTAGCACTCACACATAAAAAGTCATACTTGATGTCACCCATCAAATATGACTGATCTCAGGACTCCCAGGTCATGCCAAGTGTAATTACGAGTCAGGACTGACCGTAGCAGCAGTGAAACACAATACAGAGGCTCGCTAATCATGTCTGACTTCTCCAGCCAGTCAGCCACCCAATGTGAAACATTACACTGAAGGACTGCGGCTGGCAACAGCCATGCTGGAGAAGACAGGGTGGCCGGCCCGGCCAACTCTCTCCAAACTTGCATGTTCCCACATAGTCAATTTAACTTACGTTAGCAGTGCATCAAGTTGGCAAGTAGAATTTCTCTGAATTAAGCAGAATTTCTCACCCTTTAAAGACCTCCGAAACTGGATTTAAGACTGGAAATGGTATATTTCATATCCTTAAGCTTAGATAATAGACTTTTCTGGGACCTGCAGACACCCTGGGAAAGCCGTAGCGCACAGTCACACAGACGTTGGGAATTGCCGGCATGGCATAACCCCAGCTACACTATTAGGTGAGATGGGAGAGCCTGAGGGAAGGTGTCAGGTAGACAGAAAGAAACACAAAACAGGTCAAAGCCAGAAGTGGCCTCTGAGAGGGGGAAAAGAGACATCTTACCATGAAACCCGGTCTCCAGACAGTCGGGCAGCTCTCGCACGGCAATGTGAACACAAACACAGCAACCAAGTGGAGGAGTGGGAAGATTCCCTCCTCAGCCTATAGTCCAAAACGGGGTCAGATTACAGTCACCGGCCAGATGAGTGTGAGACAGAGCAGAGGGACAAAAATGTGTGTGTTTGCGTATGTCGGTAAGTCGGCGAGTTCTCGCTTCTGACGCGAGGACGGGGAAAACCGTCTGGCTCCAGTTCTCGGCTAAGACGGGAAAACAGCCGCTGGAGGGAGGCAAGAGAGGGAAAAGAGAGAGGGGAGGGAGGGAGAAGGGGAGGGCCGAGTGAGGAGCACGCTCAAAGTCTTTCCCAACCATTACAAAACCACCCACTCTCTGACGGGGTGCACTCGTTTTGCACTTCCAGAGAAGAGGACTGAGAGAAGCGCCGACACAAACAGCTCTCCCACGTTTGCAGATTAACAGCTCATTCCACTTTTCTCCACTGCCTTGGACAGGAGACAGCAGGTCAGGCAAAGAAAAGAGGAGACGGGGGCCGCCCTTTTAGATAGCCTCTTTTTTCGCAGTCAAACATTTTGCTGGTTGCCACAGCGCCGCATCGATTATCGTACTCGCCGCCGAGCTAGCTGTCACAGAAGATGGCGACGGAAAGTGGAAGAGGTAGCAAATAGAGGGTTAATGGAACAAGAGGAAAGATGGTAACTAGTGTAAGGTGTATGACAAACACCATATGTGCAGCAACACACAAAGTGAAAAGACCCATACAAGGTATTTAAACACAATAAGTAAGATATGGTGGCAGAGTAGAAAGATTCTATGTGGTGACTCCGTTTGTAATAAGATGGTACGCTCACCTCCTCACCAGACTTGTTCCTCTACCTCTCTTTGCCTCTGCCACCATCCCCCTCTCTCTGCCTATCTAGCCATGCTTCTCTCCCTCTCATCTTTCTCTCCTGGGAGACAAGAAAGCGCTCCTTGCTTGCAAAGCCCCCCTCCCAACACATGCAGAGCAACATTCCTCTCCTCATGCTCGCTCACGCGCCTCATTCTCAGGCACGATTCGTGCTGTCTATGTGGCTAGACTAGGGGGGAGTCTCAGACATGCCGTGCGTGTTCCTCGTCATTCACGCTTCTCGTGACTGAAAACTACTAGTACTTTAGTGTCCCACCAAACCCCACTGGAACTGGCCAGTAATACCACTTTCTTTTTGCTCAGTCCAGGGTACCCCCAGGATTCTCCAAGTTAAATTTAAGACTTTTTAAGACCTTTTTAATACCACTTAGAGTTAAATTTAATGCCAACTTCACGGCCATACTGGCAAAAGTATGAAGGATATAATGGAAAATCAGTATGGATTTTAATCCCTAGAAAATAATTATTTAACCAAGTACTTGAATTTAATAAAACATGTTATTAGAATACTCACATTAATATTTAATACACAATAGCTTTGTGAGCGCCCTTCACATGATCAGCGACAAAAACGCTCTGCGCTGGTATTCATTTCCTATTTGGCAAGCGTTGCCGCCGAACCTAGCGTCGTCGCCGCCCCCGGCGACACTGGGAGACCCCCTGGCGCTGCGCTCAAAGTTCAACTATATTCAACTTTGACCTTCGCGACGCGCAACCAATCACTGGAATCTAATAGCTCTTAGTTTGCTATTCATTAGTGATCAGGTTAGAGATAGAGAGCAGTGGGAAAGAGAGGCGTTTGATATCATAGCCGCGAAATAAAAAAAATATATATAGAAGAGAAACTTGTTTTATGTGTGTCGGAGCATCCCGAATTATACAACATGACCTTAAATCATACCATGATCTGACTAAAAAGTCTGTATCATGGAATGATGTCGGTTTACAGACGGGACTACCAGGGTGGTTGATAGCTTAGTACAGGTCGTATATGCAGCCAGTCTATATTCACTTCTATGGCTGTGCTAGTATGATCATTGGCGGTGTGGTTAGCTACGGTCACCGGCTGATGCGGGTGACGCTGATCCTGTGAAGGAGTCTCGTCCAACCTGGCGTGGATGCCGACGCTTTGCACGGATCATGTGAAAGCCCCTTAAAACGACACTTGCCCATTCTGAGGCGACGAGCGAGCTTGTTAGCAGCACACTCCACGGTCAAGAGCGTCAATACACTGACGTAAACATTACCTGTACTGTCGTAATGTCCAAGACACACCAAACAGAGTAAATTGTAACGTTACACACAAAACATTTTATACATTTGACAGTTATTCATGACGTTACGGTATTTCTTTGATCCTACGAAAGGACAAGAAAGAAATTTAAGACCTTTGTAAATGAAATTCAATACTTTTTTTAGACCCATACTTTTACTCTTATTTTGAGAATATTAAATTCAATGCTTTTTTAATACTTTTAAGACCCCGCGGGTACCCTGTCAGTCAATCCTGCTTTCAAAAAACTCTCCCTTCATTCCAGCATTGTTTCATATATCAGGTGGTGCGCAACCTCGCATGCACTCCATCGCTTTCCATTTCCGTGTGAAGCTTGGACCAGCTTTCAGGGGTGTCTCATGCTGCATCCACATACCTTAAAGGAATACAACTTGTCCAAAATCAAGTCCAGCTAGGAAAACACACTTGAGCTTTTACCGCGCAGAAATGCACACTCGACACATTCATAATAGATTCAACAACACCCACCCACCCACGCACGCTGAAGGCTGATGCCTGCCGCTGGACTGCCTTGTTTTGACGTGGCGTGGTGTTTTGATAGGAGTGCAGCGAGAAGCTGAATGACCTCAAGACTGGGTCAGAACTCCAGACACACTAGAGGCATCTGTACGCGTGGGTGTGCGCGCATGTATGTACGTCACATAGTAAAATAAATAAATAAATAAATAAATAAGGTATGTGAATGACAGCACAGGAGTGAGAAGAGACGTTTTAGTGCAGCTGTCTCGATGACTCCAGCACCAGGAAGTAGGTATATAAAAGCTACTCAGGCAGGAGAACAAAAGGAGATAGACACACACACACTAACACACAGGGTGATGGGCAACATAAAAGTCAAGTCAAGACGACAAGAAGGACTGAATCAAAGATCTATGGCGTAAGTAAATATAAAACAGGGAAAGAGAAAACAGTATTTCCATAAGTACATCATTTAGGGTATAATGTATATACCCTAAATGATGAAAATATAAAACCGTATAAAAATCTAAAACCTCAAAACTGCTTTCCCTTCAATCCCACAGAGTGGATGGCTGCCTTTACGATACAAGGATCAAAGTGTCTGGCCGGCCGAGGTGGTGGGTGAAGTGGCTGGTCAATAACAGACCATTTGCCCAAATGACTTCCTGCTCAACAGACAAAGGCACACCCACAAGCTGAGGATGAGTAGCGCTGTGCCGCCTCGACGTCTCCATTTATGCGTTTACCCAAGATAAAAAAAAAAATGTGTCAGCCACCTCCCGAGGTAGAAGCCAAAGCTAGATTCCGTCAGATTCTGCCTATTTACATTAGTTCAAAAAGCCTCTCTGGCTCCAGTTCTATTCACATCTACATTCACCAATAGTGCAAAAAAGGCCCTAGACACCAAAGACACACAGGAAAAATGGCAGGTAACTTAATTTTGAGGACTTCACTACACAGAAATCATGTAATGTGACCAAACAAAACAAAGTTGTTTACCAGCCCGGCTGTCTGTGATCACTCTATACCAAAGGGACAAGAAAAGCCAAAGCTCTAATACTGGTGAGTCTAGCTTTCTCTGGAAAGAAAGCGCTCGCTCGCTGCCATTCGGGAGACAGTTTTGCATTTCAGTCATAAGTTTCAATTCGTCACTTCTTGTGTGCAGAGATGATTTCCCACCAGTGACCATACCAGACACTAGAATTCCATTTGGACAAATAGGGCAAATCTTAATTGTCACCATCAGGGGGGAGGATGGGATGCTCTTCTCTGTTGCAGCCCCACTGTGTGATGTAACCTGATAAGATGGGTGACTATTTTTAATAAAAATCTTGGTTTAGTGCAGCTTTAACAAAGCCTCATGCACCAATACGCTGAACTCGTGAATATCCTTGGATGTTGGCTCCAGTAGTCTGGTGAGGCCTGACCACGGCAGTCTGCCATTTGGAGCAGAGCTGTTGTGTGACACGGGAAAAATTGGCGAGATAGGCTACTGGCTGCTTCAGCACTGACGCATCTGTGTCACGCTTTCATAAGAATGCACACACACACACACACACACACACACACACACACACACACACACACACACACACACACACACACACACACACACACACACACACACACACACACACACACACACACACACACACACACACACACACACACACACACACACACACACACACACACACACTTAAGTGATTATAAAATAGGCTGCACACATATTCCAAGTTGAGCTGCATACAGCCAGAGAAAATTCCTGTCATTCTTAAAAAGTGGACATCCAACTATTTTGGGGTGAAGTCTGCTGCTATTCTGGTCATCATAGTGGCTAAGGCTGTGACACCTTGTGTGTATTCCATTCTGTTAGGCTCGACAATAGGGAGACTGGGAATGAAGTGGGGTCACTGGGTTCATCCTAAAAATCGTTGTATGGCTGTCAAATTCACCTGAACTAAGCAAACAGAGACAATAGAGTTGTAAGGTAGTTGTTGGCAGTAGTTCTACTTGAACTGCAACAGGATTTTCGAGTGCCCAAATCTTTGCAAGTATGAGCATGTCACACAAACACACACACTATCACAGTCAGCCAAGGGGAGAGGTTATTATATTGATGGCTCGCCTTTCTTGCACAGCTCCCTCTTTCTTCACCCACTGCTTTCTTTTGGTGCAGACAAACACAGTGCAAACAACTCCTACTGCCTGAGCCAGCTACTCAAATGGTCCCTGCTGATTGATCAATATGTTATGCTGGGTGTTGTTTCAGCCAAAGAAAATCAAAGCCTTTTACCAACATTGAAGTGCATGGAGCTGAAAAACTGGTTGGTGTATAACAATCGCGGCAGAGGGTTACGCCCTCTCCTGGCCACTACCCCTCGGCATATACATTTCTCAAGTTGTCTACAAGCACACCGGTCACTTGAAGAGGATGCTGTATTGAACTTCAACAGCACTGCGTTGTGGCAATTAGGTTAGTGACGTAGGCTTCCACGGGATGAAATTTTACCCAGGTCTCTAAGCCAGTGGTTCCTATCAGCTGCTTATGGTCTAGGTCCTGTTGAAATATTCAGCAGACAGCCTTGATCCGTTTCCTTGTGCCCACAGGTAAGCCCAAACCTGTCTGATCAGGTTTCCGCAGAGCTGGGTTATAGAATAGAGGTCACTCATTGAAATGACTCATTTGTGACGGTTATCACGTCACAAGCAATCAACCGCTTGCCGTTGCCAGCAGGATATTTTATTGTCAATTTCAAAACCAAGGCATCACTTGCGGTTTTCTATGTATTCGTTCTCTGTTGAATGAGCAGAAAGTCATCTTTCCATCACCATCTATACCATCTCGCAAAATACGTGGCTTTGGCCAACTTCAACAGTTTGACTAGAGTTGGAATGAGCCATAAAAAAAACAATGGAGGCAGTGTTTGAGTCTGTAATGAATAGTGGATGAGCAGGGTTGGGAGTGGGGTGAGGAGCTAACCTCTTAATTCATGTAGTAGCAGGCGTCTTGAGAAAACCGCATCTCCGCCAAGTCAACAGGTCACACCGTCAAAGCTCTGCCCACTTCCTGTGGAGAAAAACACCAAAAAAAAGAGGAAATTAGATTAGGGTGATGCAAGTACACGGGAGAATGAACTTGTGTATTGGTGGCAGGGTTTTTCCTGAATTGTACAATCTTGGGCAGGTCGCCAAAATGTAATTAAGAGCCACTTAAAGAAATTTTTGAAAACAGAATTTAAATTGTCTCAAAATAAATATTTAAAAAGAAGCCTACTTAAGAAGGGGGGGGTTGTGATTCGATGACGTCATCCACCCACAGATGGCACAGTAATCTATCAGTAGTGACAGGAAAGGAAGCCAGTTGTAGCCATAGACATATATACATAGACGCCGCATTGGCCTGTGGATCATACGTAAACGTCGCCGCCATATTGGTCCGGGGAAGACTGGCCTGTAAACAAATACAAGTAAACGGGGAGCTGCGGTTTTTCTGGATGAAAAGCACTATAACGTTTACATTTCTCAACCGATTTCAGTGAGTCGTTTTATATTCAGGGGTTTATGCTCTACGTGGAGTAGAAAAAAAAGTTTTGTCTCTAGTTACATAGAATCTCGATCGTTAGGCTATAATCGCTGTGTATCAACTCTTTCTCTTTGGGAAACCTTCAAAGTGTGAGAAAAGTTAACTACAGTCAGATTTATAATATGTCAGCCGCTTAGCCGAAACGAGTAGCTTGTCATAAAAATATATAGAAATATAGATATATAAATATAGATGAAAATCTCGATAGGCCATTTGAATTTTCCCTCTTTATTTGTCCTCTGGGGATCAATAAAGGCGTATCTTATCTTATAATTGTCTTTGTCTGTAATTGTCTGTCTTGGAGTATATCTGTATCCTTTCACTGCTATACAAATATAGAAAGCAGACTGACTGCCAGTGTCTCACTATTGTAATTTGTATTTGCCGATTTTGTTCCATTTTTCTCAATGATGGTCAATTATTAGTACTTAAAAATGCGCTATTTAGATTTTTTCCCCCCAGTATTTCAAAGTGAATGAGCTGTGTTCTGACCTGGAGCACAAGAAAAGCTAAAATGATCGGGACATGGACAGAAAAATAACTTTCTGCACATTTCATGTACGTTAAATTATATTATATATGGACGTCTCCACAAGTATTAACCAAGGAAAATAAGCCAAATCCATGCTGACAAACCTGAGTTTTTACATGACAATTAATTATTTTCCACCACGTAAGTAATTCAGTTCATCTGAGTCTAACGTTGACACTGCTCTCTTGAGCGTCTAGCAGCGATTATAGCCTAACTAAGTAACTGGAGACAACTTTTTTTCTACTCCACGTAGATCATAAACCATTGAATATAAAAAAGGACTCGGTTGAGAAATGTAAACGTTATAGTGCTTTTCATCCAGAAAAACCGCAGCTCCCCGTTTACTTGTATTTGTTTACAGGCCAGTCTTCCCCGGACCAATATGGCGGTGACGTTTACGTATCGTAGCAATGGGCAGAAGCAGTCAATGTGGCATCTATGTATATATGTCTATGGTTGTAGCCAACCGCATATGGGAGAAGTTGCATTATGGGTAATACGCCGTTAGACCCATCTGTGCATGTTGCAGCAATACACAGGGTGGCATGTTTTATTACATTTCAAGGGTGCGATTCTCTAATACATACATTTGATTTTTGTCAGCTTTGATAGCTGAGCTCTAGTACGCTAACTCCTTTAACCAGACCCGCTCTCCCCACTGGCTCTACAGTGATGGACAATGGGGGACGCCCTTAAACCAGCCCCAACACCTCTCAAGGCAGAGGTGTGGGTGTATTTTGAATTTCAAAACAAAAACAGAAACATGAACTCAATAAAAGCCATGTTGTTTGTCAAATTTGTCATTTGACTTTGAAGTGCTCCGGTAACACAACAAAGTTATAAGTCTCACAACTGCCAACGACTTCAGAGTCTCAAAAATAACTTTTCACCAATTCAAAACTTTTCCAAAAGCAGACTACCCCAATTTTCTTTGTAGGTCATGATCTCATATATAGCTTTGTTTACGGGGACAAAGTGAGAGATCCTCGATTATAAAATGTGCAGTAGTTGGACACACAGTGGGTGCAATACGCTGTAGGTAGTAGGGATGTAAACTTTAAACTATACCACGATACAATACGATTTTCATTGTTACCTTAATGATTCGATATTTGCCGATAGCTCATATTTTGCTATGACACGATGTGGTTCAATTCAGTAACATACGATCGACATGGTAAAACAGCATTTCACTTTAAGTCATAACACTTTACAACCAAAGATCTGCTTAACACACGGCATCAAACCCTGAGCTCAGTATAATTTTCTTACTTTGACCATGAAATGAAACAAAAACCACTCTTGGACAAGTATTCCAAATGCATCTTAAATGCATCATAACTATCCTCCAAATCCAAAATAGTTTCCTAACTGAATGAAAGTGGACAGTATTTATTTATTTAGTTCTTACAAAAGGAATATGTAAACAAAGACATTTTAATACATGAACAATGAACATTAGTCATCAATAACCTTTAAACATTCCTTTGCATAGAATGCAGGCATTTTGTTTCAGCTGAGCTGATTTGTTTCTATGGCTTACTCTGAAAGTTGAACGATATGTAGGCCTAGTGGTTTTTCTTCAACACCACCAACTTTCGAATTGTGGCTCAACTTTTTGGGGTAAAGGTTGGCCACAGAGGGTTGATGGTTACATGCCAAGTAGGTAGAGCACCTTAATGAGCTCAAACATTGAACGGCCACTGGCAGAACTGCAGGCCATGATCTCTGACATAACCTGCTGCATTATAAATGCTCAGTGCCACTCCAGCTTTGGCTGAACTTCTGAGAAAAGTTGTTTGTTTGGGTTCAGTTCAACCTCAGGCCAACACGTTCTCTTCTTTCGCGCTCTTGAGACTAACACGCACGCACAAGCTCACTCTGCCTCTCATCTGCAATACTGGATTAAGTCATACTTCCAGACCTTTCTGGTTGCACCAACTATGGGCCTCAATCCAGACAACAACCACCACAAATAGTCCAGTCCCTTTAGGCCAGTCAACATTACATTCATGAGTGCCTGGTTAAAACGCCGCAGACGACTGCTAACATTCCATCTGGTAAGTGAAGTGCTCAAAGCTCTAGCGGCTTTTCCTTGGTTGGTAGAGCTTTAATGGAGGAGTTTATCCACCTGCTGCGTCTCCAGATGTTGGCGGGGCGCACCTTGGGCCACTTGAAGAGATTAGTGCAGATGAGACATCAACACTGATTAATACCTACCACCAGTCGCCCCCCCCCCGTGCTTGGTGGGAGGGTTCGCCTCAACGACAATCTCTTTCAAATGAGCAATGAGGCGAACGTTGCTTGCCAATGAAGCGAGAGTTGGGCTTGTGCAGGGTGGGTTTGGATAGCAACAAGGCTGTAAAAGGACTGCCGTCTAAGCGGGGCTTGTGCAATCTATTATCTCATTAAAAGAACTGCAGAGCACCGAAGCACCGGCATCCTTCTTCGATGTCTCGAGGTCTCTTAAGAAAACGTATGCCGTTCGTTAGCTTTACTTAAGGGAACAAGTTACTGTACATCGAACTCCCCCGCTACGGAAAAAGACTAAATCTAGATCAATGGGCAAACTCTTGGAAAACAAACCAGAGATCAATAACCTTTTAGAAATCTTCATCTTCAATCCCTGGAGCACCCATGCCAATGTTTCCATAGCAACATAGACTATGGCTCGTATAGGGTTTTTTTCAGCTCAGTCGAGGGCACTTTGCATCAAAAGCCGCAGCGATAGCGGGAAGCACCGTAAGCCAGGAGGATAAAAATAAAGCCAATTAGGTGATTAGATATAACTACGGCATAATAGCGCAAGATCTTATTCTATTGTTTTTCAGTGATGCTTGGTGGATTGTGGCTACATACCATCCATGTCTAAAGGTGTGGGAGGGGTACAGGGAAGTATGGAACACATCCCAGTGCCCTTGCCTCAGGCCAATGGCGTCGTGACTGATTCAATGATTTTTTTGGGGGGGGGGGGGCACATCTCTTCCAACTCATCAGACCCAGGGGCAAGGCAACACACACACGAGCCGGGTCCCGGTAGTGTGTGGTGTGACAGACAAGACAGCGGGGATGGAACAGCTTACATTAACACTGTAGCCTTCTCTGCTATCTGCCTCGCTCCTCGCCACCTGTTTCCTCCCACTCTGCCCACATGCAGCTCTCCAGTCAGGTCAGTGGCCGTCAATGAATTCATATCAGGAACACAACTCTGGTCAAGGTGACCCTCAAATCGATAGCCATACGCTACATGAGGCCATTTGAGAGGTGTCACGGTCAAAAAAGTCATGGGCATAGAAACAACAGCTGAGGGGGCGGTCCTCACTTTATACACGCTTGTCAAGGAGACCTCATCAATAACCTCCCTCTCCTGACAATAAATGACAAGGAAAAGCAACCTCCTTTTGTCAAATGGGATTCCTCTGTGGTCAGACACCACTGTACCGTCCACCAGGCCTATTGTGCATTCACTATTAAAATGATTGCATTCAAACTAGTGCATAAGCGTTTCTTAGTGTCCGTTTTATTGCGAATATGGCTGTGATTTCACAAACAGGAGAGGTAATGAGAATCCTCACCGTGCCATTTTATTCACCACTGCTAATTAAAAAGGACAATCATTGCACAGAGATTGAGGCACGGCTCCAATTTAGCTCCAACACACTTGGGAGCGCAATTCAACATGCTCGACAAGGAGAGGAGAGGCCAGCTGGGCTGGCGGGAAATGTTTTGCATTAGGGAGGGAGAGGGGATTATGGAGAAGTGCAGCTTTTAATGATTTGACATCTTTAATGACTATTAGAGGGAAGGGAGGGTGAGCCATTTATCAGTAGGACGCCCTAGGGAGACAACAGCCTTAAATCTCTTTCTGCCTTATCTACCCTCTCCCCTTCAATCCACAAAACATTCCCAGGCAACCAATCACCCTTCTTGTAGAGTTTGAGTTTTATATGAGCCTTGGCTGAATAGAGCATCCGTCAGCGCAGTCATTAAATGGTAGAATAAAGAGGCACACGGCATGCCGATGTGGCACGGTGATGAATCACCTAGTCGGGAACCCTGGGTGAACCTTTTATTTCCCAAATGCAACCCCCGGCACTAGAAACCATAAATAAGCCCCAAAAACACCCAGCACCGAGCAGTCACACCTCCAGACAAGGTCTTAACCTGCAGACTGCTACAATTACGATCCCAAAAACAGCCTTGGTCGATTGACAGGAAATAGGGCTGGGAAGGTGCTGTTCTGGAAGCCACACCAGTGGTAACGGTATCCATTTGTGGCAATAACCTTTTTTTGGTCCCATCGGTTAATGTGCTCAGCAGGAAAAGTTTAGCTTGTTATAGAAGTGACGGCTAAACATTACAGATATTGTTGCTTAACCTAGAAGTGGTCAACTAGATGCCCTATACTACCTGGGTTCTTAAAGTCCTGCGATAATATAAAAAATGAGACTTTCCCCTAAATTAAAACATCACAATGGGAAACTGTTTCAGGATAGTGTAAATACTATTAAAATGAAATACACCAGTATCTCCCTTACGCCAGAGTGATTGGTGCACTAAGCCATCTCTGGCGCGATATATATAACCAAATACCAACATGTGCTGACCACCCATTCAAATTTAGCTCCCCGTTTAAAACGCTCATGTGGAACAGACTGGTTGTGCCATTAACAAAGCCACGGGGACCGAACGTGCATTTGGGTTAAGCCTGAGCAAACAAAGAGAAAGGCTAGCATAACAGGGATGTTTCTTTAGCCACCGAGTCTCATCAACAGTTTCAATTTCTATCTAGAGGAAAGGAACGCAGATGGTTCTGGCCAGGGTAGAATAAAGGGTACTAAAGAACGGTAATAAAGAATAAGGGTCCTTATAAAATATGGAGGCAGGATAAATCGTACAATAAATTAACCCCTTCTTTTTGCAGGTGTGAAGCCACTGAATTTTACGACCAGATATGTGTGTTACGGTCAATGTGGGAAACATTACATTTGTACATTTCCCAGTTAATGTGAGTGGAAAGCACTGGGGCAGTCAAATACAAAACAATTGTTCAATCTGTCACTTGAAGGAGACTTGCCTGAATATAAAAAGTACAATTATAAAAATGATTGTATTGTCATAAATACACAATTGAGGAAAAACTTGCGTTATGGATGTAACACATCTGAAAGAGGCAGTTACACCATATAACAATTTCATGAGAAAATTAATAGCATGTTGAAATGTTACATGAAAACATCAGAGAGTTTTAGAGTGGCTGAGGCAATCCAATTGGGTATCGACCAAAAACCTTTCATCAGCAGGGCCATAGAGGAAAATGCTGTTCCCCTGATTGAGATGTATTGATACTAATCATCTGCCTTCCTCAGATTAAAAAGGGTGCAGGTTATTTTTAACCTGGATTGCTTTGTGTGCTGACTGAAAACAGAAAATCAATGCAGAGGAAACAGGTAAACCATTTGCCGTCTCTGGAGAACATGAAGCAGGACAGAAAATTGTCTCATTCCTTCACATGTTTCCTCTGCTAAAACAGCCAATTAGTAGCAGATCGGCAATAGGGAGCATAGTGCAACAGGCCGTGCTTTTTATAAAAAAAAAAAAAAAAAGCATGCTGCACGTAGGCCACGGGACGGTTCTGATGACACCGAGTTTAATTGGATGGCATGTTAGCAGATCAAGAGTGCCATGTCACTTTAGCAGCTAAATTAGCTCCACGTGCTGTAGTTGAGCTAGTGGCCTCGTGTGCCCTCGAGAAAATAAGTCATTAGCTACAGCCAAACACGCCAACTTAGATCATTTATGAGTCGCTCTGCTCCGGCACTTGACTGCATTCAAATTAAAAATGCAAAACAGAATTCAGAAAGTGGGGAAGAAGATAAGCGTGAAAATCTGTCAGTTCCGTTTTTCTATTCCTTTGATCTGCCCTCTTCCTTCCCCAACGCCCTCTGGGCCGCTCAGCGTCAAAGAGGCATTAGTCTCTGTCAAAAGCCCAGGAGAACTCTACCTCTGAGTGATGGGCATCAGCCTATCCAGATGACTGGGTTAACTAATGGTGCAATAAATCCGTGAATTTTTACTCGTGTGAATACACAACCTTCCAAAACAAAGCGGTGTTGCACCACCACCAAAGATAGGGGCAAAGATGGGAGTTTGCAAGATTTCTTCAGATGGAACCCGCTGCTGTGAAGAAAGATCCCTGAGATCTTGCAGCAGTCGCAAGCCAATGAACCAGCAGGCAGCAAAGCCGTGGAAGGCAATAGGAGCAATAGGCTCAGTGAGTGAAGCACATCACCGAGCACACAAGACACATCAATTATTTATTCCAGTTCAGGGCGGCTAAACAATGGCTTAGTGCTTCGGCTGTATCAGTAGGTAGGGCAGTGTGTGTTGCCATGTTCATGTCATATCGGAAGAATGGGATCTCGTTGCCATCACCCATTGGAGTGGAGTTGATTAGTGTGAATTTAAGTGATAATTGTGATTATATTGAACTGCCGTGTTTACTAGAGGTGCACCGATAGGATCTAAGTATCGGAATAAATTGGCCTGACCTAAGGGAAACACTGAACAAACTAATGGCACGCCTGTACTGTACCTGTGGCTCTTCAGGGCTTGCTCTATTCTAACCATACTGAGCATTGTGCTGCTCCACAGTCACTGAGGGTTATGAAAACACTGCCCCACGTGCCTCCTCCCCTAGGGCTCTGCCTCAGCATATTGCACCGTGCATACGCCATGCTCCCATTGTCCTCCATTGTGTGTTCCACTCCACTGATGGCAAGGGGCAAGCCATGTGCGGCTGGATTTTGCACAAACACACGCACACTATTGCAGAGGTCAGCTGGGGTAACATGACTCAAGGTAGGTGTGTGTGTGTGTGTGTGTGTGTGTGTGTGACACTGCCCTCGTGATGACCCAGTGGCTTGGGTACAGTGTTTTGCATGGCAGATTGGTAGAAAAACAGATGAGGAGGAGGAGAGAGCATGGAGGGGGAGGAGGAAATGGCAGCTGCTAGGAGGAGGTGGAGGCAAGGGCCGATCAAGGGAGGAGGATGTCTGCGTCCAAACACTGGAGGGGAAACTTCCTGCATCCAGGTTCGTGATTTATTAGTGACAAGCCAAGACCTCCTGACCCCGTGAGAAGCAATCACAGGGACAGATTTAACGCTTTTACACAAAGCTGACCTTTTGTCAGATTTTCTCTGTAGAGCAAATATACAAAAAAGATTAAATGAAGAAAAAAACAAAAAAACAAGCTAATTCAGAAGACAGGAACAAAGGTGACAACAGGTTAACTAAAACTAAGCATAATGGGCCTCATTCATTGCATACGATCAGATTTGATCGTATAACGTTAGTATGAACGTTTCTACGAACATAGCCGGATTCATCATTTTGTTCGTATCTGAATTTGTTTGTTTGGTACGATCAAATCCTACGAGTGCTTGGAAACATGCGGAAATGTGTTTGGAAACATGCGGGAAGTCTCTTAGAGCGCGTCTACTTCTCCTTATACATTTTTGCAATCTCGTTTCTTGTCGACCCATTTATTTTCTTTACCTCAGCAATGCTGTGTTTTCCTGCTGAAACAGCATTGACAGCGTTAATAAGTTCTTGCCATGCTTTACTTTCATCAGTTCTTGTGACTCCACTGCTGATGCTTCTGAAAACTCTGCCAAGTTCCTCTTTTCCCTCTGTTCCCCTGGTTTACTTGAACATGACCCTTCAGTCTGCAGCTTTACGGTGTTGAACAGCGTTTACTTGCAAACCGGCTTCAACAGGCACGCACATCAAATTTACGAACGATTGGCATCAAATATACACCTGTTCTACAAAAAAAAAAAAAAAAGGGTTTCCGCACGGTGCATGAATCCCACGTTGGTATTTTCTTACGCACATAAATATAACAACTTTACGAATAATGTACGTGACAATTCACGTAACATTCGTGAATGAGGCCCAATGAGTGGGCTGCCTTATAGTTTAACAACCACTTATCTAGCAGCACATTTAGAGGTCATTATCTCAACAGACAAATGATGTGCCATCTCCATTTTGCTCTGACCTCCCATCAACATCACTCACAATGATTGCAGTATCATTACCATCGCACTTATCCGGCCTTTTGTGACAATGGCTTCGGCTTCCAAAAAACGGGGAAATGCCTGGAAGAGTGAGACTACAGAGGCAATCAACATGTCCCTTCTCTACCCGACTCTACTGGCGACCATCCTGTTTCGCTATTGATCGCTCTCCCTCACCCCATTCCTCAGTCCTTGTGCTTCCCTGTGTCTCAGTCCCCTCCCCTTTTCCCGGCAGCTCTCAATCTTGCAGATCGTTCAGCCTGTCTAATGTCTCAGGTCCATGCAAAACAATCAATGGTTGTTCGCATGCTCCATTCTGGCCAATATGGGCTATAAAAGGAGAGAGGAAAACGGCACACACTGTATGTCTAGATAAACATCACTGAGCTGATAGACCATCAGGAACACACACACAAATCCAGTCACCTGACTACCAGTGTGAAAGCAAGCATATGACATGTTGATTTAGCGTCACCACGATAAGAGACATTTCAATACTGCTTTGATACTGAAATTCCATTTCAATTTCAGTTCCAAATGGGATATATGTACAGACGGCACATGAACTGGAATGGTTGGGAGAACAAGGTGTTGATTGGCTCTCGACAGTGGACTGGAGCAGTCGGCACAAAACTTAGAATTGAATAGCTGAAAACAAGGCAACAGTGTCAAATAGTCCGCTATGTCTTGAACCGGCTGCCAGTCCATCTAAACTGGCTAACAGAACTGGTGCCAGGAGTGAAACGCGTAAATATAAGTTACGAGAGGAGCTCTTTTATGGCTGTGTAGGGCATTTCTATTGAAAAGCTCTCTCCCTAACATCAGCCTCTTTCAGACATACACCTCGGAAATTCTCCAGAGAATCAGGGCCGCACTTTAACCGGAGTTGCCCTTCCACACATAAAGCACACCACCGGAGAATGTCTGTTTCAGATGCGTTCACAACAACAGAAAATACTCCGGTTAGTTGAGGCTAGGGCTGTGCCATATCATATCGTTCACGATAATACCGGTATAAATTTGTACACGAAAAAAAAGTGTCATATCATGATATTAACGATATAGCAGCGTGATGTCGTGTTGACACATTTGCATACCCAAGCGCACCAGAACGATACAAGCATGGCTTGTATCTGAATCCTAGCTACTAGCTAAAAGGGGAGCTACTTCAGTTAGGTTAAAATGGTTACGGCTAAAGGTGGAAACACAACTTTTTTCACCACTTAAAGCAAAAACACACGCGAGTACGAGGACAGTCAGATGACGCGTGAGGCGAGTTTAGCAGCTGGTGATGTGCGGCCCAAAAGCAGGCAAATGACACGAACTCAGCCGAGCATAGCTGGAGCACTCGCAAGTAGCACTCAAGCTAGCAGCTACGCTATCGTCAGTGAAGTTTTTTTGCCTCAACCACGGACATGTAGTCGAGCCGAACTTCGGAGCCGTATATCAGCCTGACCGTGCACTAAATCGACAGCGACTGGAAGCTGCGCAACTCCTGCCTTGAAACGACTTCCTTTCCCGAGGATCACACGGGCGAAAATATTGCGAGTGGTTTAAGTGATGTGTCTGCCAGCTGGATGGCTACTTCTAACCTGTAATAAGTCCATTTTTTAAGTGTTTACTTGTACAGTTCCAGCACTGACATTCTACCTCATTTGATGGTCATCCATCTTACGTTTACACAAAACATTTAGAGGCAACTTTTGACTGAAGGTTTCTTTGGATTGCTGCTGTTTACATTTGTACTTATAATTTGAGGTCAGTTTTATTAGGTGATACTATTTTGCAGGCTCCTGAAGAGTAAAAGGTTAAGTAACTTTTAGTTATTGTTAAACTAAAATATTAAACAATTGAGTTATTTATACTTTTACTGAAGATTCCAAGGAAAACACTATTATACCTACTTTTATGTTTATATTTTGACTTATGTTGTCACTATTTGCACTAATAAATGCTGCTGCAATCACCAATAAAACATTGTTCAGGATTTCTTTTTTCATATCATCATGAATATCGTTACCGCAAATTACCCTGAAATATCGTGATATTATTTTAAGGCTATATCGGCCAGGGCCTGGGTAGAGCGTACAGGAGACAGGACATGCAGAATTGCAGAATTATTGCTGTTGCTTGCTGCAAATAAAACGGCCTGCTGGCCTGTTGACTCTGCCCTCCTGCCTTTGTCTCTGTCTGTCACGGCCCCGGTAGTAGCGCGCATTGCTACAGTCATCAACACACCCACTCGCTCGTAGAGAATACTCCGGAGAATCTTCTGCTGCACTTGGGCTCACTCGGTGAGAAAACGGGTTTTAGACTAGGGTGCTGGGCGGGTAAAGTCTGTTTGACTTCCAGACCAACTGATTCGGACATTTGCGTTCACACATACAACCCCTCCGAGTAACGTCTAGATAAGTTCAGGGTTGCACTGCATGTGTGAAAGGGGCTATAATAATGTGTTTGTATTAAGGTGTGGGTGGCAGTGACAAAGGAAAAAATGCTGGCTGCCGGTATGGTGTGGGATGCAGAGTGCAGCAGTTTGGGAAAGGCCAGCCCAAGCCCAAGCCAAGCCACCTGGAGCGACCGGCTCTCGCGTTTCCTTTGGTTCCTTCTGGTCAAAGTTTTATTATTAAAAAGGGGAAAGGATTTCAAAACCAGGCATTATAGGCCTTGATGTCTATCTCCAGTTGAGCACTATGTGCTTGGCTGACCATTGACTAACAAAAGAAGACGACGGAGCCCCAGTTCAAATCGCCCTCTTACACTCTCTGATCACATGACGCTACACAGGAGACTGCTACCATCCTCAGCCAGCACTGAAAGGACAGAGAAAGATGTGTGCCTAATACTATGCCTGCTAACTAACAGACAAATTATTGGTATCAAAGTGAATTCTGCTATTGTGACAAGACGATGTTGAATACACAGAGCGAAAGTAGAAGAGTGCAAGCTTGGAACAAGCCAAGTCGTGCATTTTCATTCACGGGGGTTAGTAGCCCAGCACTGTAGATTGCAGAGCCTCAGTGCACCAGTATAGAAACATGTGGGTGGGAGCCTCTACTCAGAGGAGAGCTTCACTGTGTCACTCTCAGATCTGTGGCAGATACACAGCCCCAGTAAGTACTGCGCTACATCTCGCTCTCCATAGGGAGGAGCATCCATCATCTGCCCAGAAGGGCCGGAGTGAGAATCCAATCTTCACCACACTGCAACACGCGCACACACACACACACACACAGACACACACGCACACACACACCCCCAGAGCAGCTAGAGGCGTGCAGTAACTGTTCTGTTATAATCATGCAAACCATGCCTGCAGGATAAAACCAGTCAGAGGGAGGTGCTTCAATTAAGTAAGCATATTACGGAAAACCTCTCGCTGGAAAAAGATCTCCTCTTCAATCTAATCAATACTATACAGTCTATACCCGAGACACGCCGGTGACGAGTGGGGGCGGCTGTCAATTAATTACAACCTGTAGAGCTTAGCACTGCCTTTCTACCCAAGATCCCCACAAAATGGCCACTACCTGTTGGGAAACGTTGCTACTTTGCATGCAGTCCCTTCAGTCAACTTTATTTGAATGTACTAGCTGTAACAGGGCATTAAAAGCAGTCCAAAGGATGTACCCCTCAAAAAGCAAAAACAAAAAAAGACAGAAAAAGTGCAGCTGTGGCTCTAAAACTATTGTTCTCAACGAGTCGCACAAATCCAAAATCATATAAATGCCCTTGAAGACTAAGTGAACAATGTAAAGAGAACAATTCAATTTAGCGCGAGGTGCTCAAGTGATTAAATTCTATTACACAGTGCGAACACAAGGGCTGGGCTGGCCTTTTTGAAATGACCTGCTGTCCCATAAAGCCCAGGCATGGCCCGGCCCGGCTCAGCGCCGGATCGCTCTTAATGGGATCTGACAACATTAACATTCTACTGAGTCAGCATCACGCACGCCGGCTACAGTACTCCCCTTCCGAAACAGCCTAGCGTCCGACCGTGTGTTTGTGTGTGCGTTACTGTGTGTGTGTAGGGAGGGAGGGGCATGACTGGGTGCACAGTGTGGTAGAGGAGGGTAACGACTGTGAGACGTGCTCTCACTAACAGTGCAGTCACTCCAGCATATAAGTGAAGGGCAGAGGAGCGGTACATCCATAGTTTAACGACAGGCGCTTTGGGAACGACATAAAACTTTTCTGGCTGGAGGAAAAATGTCTCACGTGAAAATGAGTCCTGCCTATGCAGGGTAAATGTCATCCTGTTCCATGAAGCCTAACCAGCCACACTATTCTTTATCTGGGCACTTATTGTGAATAGGCCGTTTGAGATTCTGTCAAGAAGCTGTGCTTGACCGATGTAAAAAATGAGGCTTTATCCTAGCATTTTCTACTTTATTTTGTTTTGTTTTTTTAACTTGATTGAGGATTGTTATACAATGGTCAGAGCATTATTTCAACAAATTAATAAACGCAACTGATGCACTTGTTCCTGTAATTGTTTTATAACAGGCCAATACGAGGCGAAATGACTGACTAACCAGTCATTGAGTAGTGATTGGATTAATACTGGTATTGGTTCTCAAATGGGTTGTGACAAATTGTTATGGGTGCACCTCAAGTCTAGAGACGCCCTGACATAGGCTGACAAACTGAAACTGTATGTGTGTCATGGCTGGAGAAACTAGCAAGCTGACGCAGCACTGAGTAGGTGTACAAAAAAAATGCATTCATCACATCTGTCACAACCAGGAAAATAAGACATGTACAGATTTGGGCAGACAGTTAGCAAGGGAACTCTGCTGGCTACTGCGTCTCCCTGGACATGACATGATTTGCAGTGTCCTCAGAGTGATGTGCCTACAATGTCAAAACAAGCCAGGGTGTACCTGTCAGATGGGAGGAAGACGAGAAACATCCCACAATCTGGCTTTAGACAGTTTTGTATTAAGAATGAGTTTTAGTTCATCAATTGCTTGCTTGTAAAAGCTTGACAAATCCCTCCTATTAAGTCATCAATCACAGTCTCTCTAATGAGGAAAAAGGTATGAAAAACAAAACACAAAAGAACAGACCAGGGAGAAAGAGGCTATATGAGATGGCAAGAGAACAAGGGAGAGAGTATGACCAATCATTGTGTAACCGGTATCACCCACAGCTGTCAGTGGGTCTGATTGCTGCTCGACGCAGGAGGGAGCAGGGAGTAGCACAGCAATCATTTGCCACCTCATATGTCACTGTAAATTAGCCAAATATCCCAGCGAATGGCATTGTCAGCATAACAGGGACATAAACAGCACTTGGCTTCCTCTCCGTTGGGTTATTTACTTTTGCTTGGTGATATGATTGTATGTTCATGTGTATAACCAGGTGTCAGGTTTTGTTTTTTTCCCCAGGTGTAAAAGTGATATCTCATATGATGTGCTTGTGAGACCCGGGGTGGTGGAGCCTGATTCGTCACTTTAAGAAATCATTACATTCTGCGACACATTGCAGAATACACCGGGCCAGTGTTCCCTATCCTAATAACCACAACATTCAAGGCTTTCTGTGCTACATATTGTTCAGCAGAGCAGACAGTGTTGTGGGAAATTTAATATTCCATCACAATGTAAGGCCAGCATCCAACCACACTCTCTCAAATGAAACTCCCCATTCACTTGCAGCCCTGAACACTAGCATACAGCTAAAGACAGATCTATGGTCCGCAACTGTTGTGCTCCAATAGTCCCAATTTATTACCACACATACAGATGGAGAAATGCACAAATAAAAACCTCAACGATTGAGTGGCAATGAATGTCCCCTCCAAACAACAACAAAAATTCTAAGTATTGGTCCTAAATCTAGCTCACGCCACTATGTTGCAGTGACCCCTTGTCCTGATGCCCTTTCAATTCCCTCCTGGTGAGGTTAACCCTGGTTGAATTGGACAAGATTAAGCATTCTGCTGTTGACCTCAGGCCCCTGACTTGACACCCACCCAGGTGGCCACAGTAGGGGGTCAACCGATGTCACAGAGGTCAAAAGGGTCAAACCCCAGATGGCGGTAGTTTGGAGGCAGTGTGCGGGTCAACGGCGGCTCTATGAGGACACAGAACCATAGCGGACTTTTCAACTGCATGGGGGAGTCAATGGAAATTCAAGCCAACTGTCACATTGCCTATGGTGGGTCTTTCTAAATACTCTTCATGTCTAACACCAACCGCAACAGAAAACAGGAACAGCCAACACAAACTGCCATCACATCAGCCAGTTATGCCCTCCATCCTACCATCTGCTTTGGGTATTGGGAGGCTACTGTCCAGATCGAGTGTTATGAGGGATTTTGTGTAGGTGGACCGCAGCAGATGGTAGGATGGAGTCAGTCAAATAGTCCACCTTCAGTCCCATGCAGCAGACTGGGTTGCCTTGTTTGCGCACCTGGAGTGATGTCAGCTCTTGCCGAGTCAATGCAAAGCAAGAAAACAACCTTATCCATGCTGCTGCAAAGTTTCAAAACCTTAAATCTCAGTTTAAAAAAACGCCCGGAATAGAAACGAAAAACAATTACCTTGCAACAAAAACACATTCAAATGCAGGGAAACCCCTCTGTACAATGTCGCCGTTTTTGTTTGTTACATAAACCAATGTCCGTAGGGTAGCCAGTGGGCAGTGATGAAGGGGAGTCTGGAATAAGAAAATATGTTCCTTACAATAGCGCACTGCTGTGCAAAAGCGGCGAAACATAGGCGTCGTTCTCTCGCGTGGAGAAAATGTCACGCCAAACTCCATTCAAAAATATGGCAGTTTAATGTTGCCTTACTTATCGGCAAACGTACATACCTCATAGATACAACTTAAGGCCTTTTAGGAATTGATAGGATCCTCTAGTAATTCGGTACATTCACCAAGCAGCACTTTAGTTCAATAAAATAACAACGTTTATAATTGGTTGACATTGCTCGCTACCGCACCACTGTAGTTTAGTGGGAGAAGATTGAGGGACTAACCGACGAAACTATTAAAGTTTAAATTGTATACAACCAAGTGCGGCTTGCTTTATTAGATGTACGCCGAAATGAAGACTGAATCATGAAGATTCAGCAAATGTCTTACGTTATATGCTATTAGGGGTATTCATTTGCAAATAAGCAAGGCAGCATTTAACTGTCATATTTTTTGAATGGAGATTGGCGTAACGTAACCGTATCTCCATACAAAGGTGAACGGACCGGATCGGGAATATTGATTCAAAAAAGCACAGGGCGAAAGTTGAGGACACAAGTTTTCGCTTTCTCGCAATATCAAGCGGTAACATAACAAACGAGGTGGCTTTTCGTTACAATTACATTGCAGTCGAGCAGAAGAGAAAAATAAAGTTAACGTTACCTTCCAATGTAATGTAGCCAAGAAAAAGATTCAAGCGAGGCGAACCTCCGACGGCAAGTTTCCTCTTTTCCGAGCAAAAATAAAACAGTCGGACTTTAGACGTTTAGTGATATTTACTAGTTATCGGGAAGTGTTTTAACTAAAAAAGATCCCGTTGGGGATCGATTTCTGGTCGTGTTAACAAAGTGAAAGGAGGATTAGCAGACGACGAGCGGCTTTCTTTGTTCCTCCTGCCCGTTCCATAGATATTATCACCGTTCATGTGTCCCTGACAGCAGCTGATTGGCTGGAGGGTCGGGATCAGGAAAAGGTGACCAACGTCAAGTCCAACAGAATAAAACACATGTTTTCCGGTTATGCTTTTCAAAATAAGACTCCCATTGAGTTTGACAAACAATCTTCAAGACAACATAATATTTTGTATGTTTTTACAGCTATAGCTTAACTCTATACTCATATTTTATATAGAGTTTCCACCGAGTGTTTCTTTATGGTGTTTCAGGTTTTGCAGACCCCTATAGGTACGCTTTTTTTGTTTTACACTTTTATTTTGTAGGTAAAATTGTCGAACCCCTTGTCTCATACTGGCTAGCTTGACGCAGTTTGGAAGGCCATGGGAGAGGCCATGGGTGGAAGCTACTTGGACGATTTTATTGCCTTTATAGTAAATGTACTTATACTTATGGCTATTTTTATTTATAAGTAAAAAGAATAGAGGACAAATGCCTCGCTTTCTGCTCATTTCTACATGAATTGCTTTTCTTTTTTGATTCCCTGGAAATCTGTTAAAACAAAAAAGAGCATATAGTGATATGATGATATAATTATGATATGAGGTGGTATTTTTATCTTCTCAATTTTCTTATCTTCTTGATCTCTTGTAAAACTTTGTTTTGATCTACATTCTTTAAACAAAAAACCTCTAAACCTGCTCATATTGACCAAACTGTCTTGCAGAGGAAACATTGATCCTGAATACTCCCCTGATGTGATGTTTTTTCAGATATGTGTTCCAAATAGATTTGTGTTGATCTTTGCACTTCATTACAATGATAAAGACTACAAGATTAAATGTGTAATCACTTAGGCAACAGTATGGCTAGAGCCCAGAGGTTTTACATACACAGTTAATGCAGTTAAACGACTACCCCCTCCTGAGCCCCAGAGGCCAATACCTGACCATATGCCCACAAAGTGGATTCATTAGCACGGACGCTAACAACTTTGGAAGAAAAACCTTTAGGACAACATGCTGCAGGGAGTATGGCAGAATCAAAAAAAGAGATTGTCCCATTCCCAGATGCACCTATTTGTAACTCACCTGTAATAGGATGAACAGCGGATTCTAACATGAGCAAGCAGGCTCAGTGATAAAAGCCTGCAGGGTATGAGATACATTAGCAAAACTGGACTATTGACTGCCTAAATAGCTGGCCTCAAATTAATTCCAATGAGAATTTAAATCAATAGCCTTAAAGGAGCAAAGATCACCAGCCTGTCGTTGTAAAACACTATTGATTCTTTCGTTGCAAAGCAATGTGTCATCAAATCTGAAAAAAAAAAATCAAAAGAGCTTCTTAGCATGCTCTAAATACACATAACCTACATGCATAAAAAATGGCATATGTGTGTGCATGTGCATGAGAGAGAAACAGTAAACGGACAGAGCTGTAACATCCAATGTTCTTATTTCTATCAATATTCCAATATAAAAAGTTTAACAACATTGTTTTTTTTACAGCAATGCCAGTAAACCTTTCTGTGAATTGAGTCGAATTGAAAGAGAGAGTGAAAGTGCCTGCACGAGAATGTAAGGTAAATTCTACATCTTGTGTGTGGGTGTGTTCATGCGAGCTGCCGGGCTCCACCCCTTATCACTGCTGACACGCTGTTTGTATTGGTCGTAACTAACAGACCTGTCTGCTCAGCACATTTATTTCCCCTCGCATGGAAGTTGGCTCGTGGAACAATGTCGAACCTCTCAGATCTCTCCTTCTCTCGCTCTCCCCCTCTAGCTGTCACCGCAGACAGCTTACTGTCTGTTCCTCATAAAGTCAGAGAGAAGATCACTGTGAGACAACTCCAACCGAACATGGCGGCCCCCATGCTGT
Organism: Hoplostethus atlanticus; assembly: GCA_034670405.1. NCBI lineage: Eukaryota > Metazoa > Chordata > Actinopteri > Trachichthyiformes > Trachichthyidae > Hoplostethus > Hoplostethus atlanticus. The sequence goes on from JAXDDX010000025.1 coordinate 2,592,645, forward strand.
GTGTGTGTGTGTGTGTGGGTGTGGGGGGGGGGGCGCGCGTGTGTGTGTGCAAGAGTGTATATGGTTTTGTGTGACAGCAAGCTTTTTGCAGGTTTGTGAATATGCCTGTGTGAGTGAGTTATAGTGTGTGGGGGGAGGGGGCATTGTGTGTGTGTGTGTGTGTGTGTGTGTGTGTGTGTGTGTGTGCGTGCGTGTGTGTGTGTGCGTGTGTGTGTGTGTGTGTGTATGTCTGCCTTTTATTGCCGCCTGCAGAGAGAGCTGCCATAACCGTTCTCAGCAGAACACACTGAAACTTCCCCAAGTCCTCAGACACCCACTTTTCATCAGATGTTTTCCGTTCTCTCCTCAGTCTGCCTTTCATTATGCCTTCCCCCCTTTCCTTCTGTCTCTCTTTCTCTCTCTTTTCTTTCCAATCCTCTCGTGTCACAACGGTGTTTCTTTCTCTCTCCCTGGACCCGTTGTGAGGCCGGTCATAATTGGATGCAGTGTTGACAGTCGAACAATGTCACCGTGAGGATTTCTGCTCCTTCGAAAATGAAGAGGAGTACTTTGTCTGGATTTTGCCTCCTATATGCAGGGTGATTTGTGTGTGTGTGTGTGTGTGTTGTGAGAAAGAGAGAGAGTAGTCCATGAATTCACCCTCCCCAGTGTGCTTGCCACAGCCCACCATAGTGGGTGGAGGGATGCACAAGGGTTCAAGCAAAGCTAAGTTAGGTTTGCTTGTGTGTATCCTACTTGCTGCTGGAATGGCCCAATTTCCTCCACGGGGGTCGAAATGGATGCAGGAGAATAAGCTTCAACTCGTAGACGATCATAAAAATGACAAGTAACCAAGGGAAAGAAACAGAACGAGAGCTTAGAGAGGGAGAAAATAGAAGAGGTCATCTTCTTTGCACATGCACGCGATGCCGTCGGCATGATCCTGTGTGCATGGCATCCATAATGCTGCGGTTGTGGTTCTCCCATCCTCCCGCGTGGGCAGCGGCAGCTATCTGAAGCAAGAAGAGCAACTTTGTTTGAGTCTGGAGTCTGCTCACGACTACCAAGCTGCCAAGTATTTCACCCTGGGCTACGGTTGCAGGAGGCAGCAATGGCACTGCACAGATTGTTCTGGGTCGCTCCGAAGTGTGTGTGTGTGTGTGTGTGTGTTCAGTCAATCTGCGACTCACCTGGAGGGAACTGTCTCTAGACACCTAGGACGAGCCTCAAATTACAGGTTAGATTGAGGCAGTGCTATAGATGCTGTGGACGTTTAGGTCTATTGGTCCTCTTTGTCCACCTGAGCCCCTTGGTAACGTCGCATAAGCCTGTGGAAGTGGGCTGGTCTTGAGGCATGGGACTCAATAAGCCAATAACTCAAAGAGCACCATGCTGTAGAGAACCTTTCTAAAAGCTTCCTGCTATGGTACAAGCCTAAAGAACCGTGTTGTGGTGCTATGTAACACCCTTTTTTGTCGGGCGTGTGCCTGGCTTCGGGGCTGACACATGCTCCCTCCCTCCGCGGGACCTCTTAGACGGAGGTATCACTTCAGTGCTGGAAGGTTTGGAGGGAGAGATTTGGGCCGGCGATATAAAGTGAAAGAGAAATTTGACATTTGCGCCAAGGCCCGACAAAAGGAGCGGTTGCCAAAGTCAGACAATGAAAACCTTGATATCCAGTTGGTGAGGCGTTTTGAATTACCTGCATTCCTGTATAAATGGCTCCTGAAATACGATCTGGTCTTCATCTAGTTCATAACGATAGATAAACAATGTGATTTAACAAATGACACACAACATTTACACGTCTTTATTGAACGTAGAGATCAAATGTTAACAGCTTGGGTTTGGAAAAAGTATGTGACCCATGAGATTTAGTAACTGGTGGAACCTCCTTTAGCAGCCACAACCACAACCCAACGTTTCCTGTAGTTGCTGATCAGACCTGTCTTGCATGAACGGCTTGCTTCAGGTCATGACACAACATGTCAATAGGACTCCTAAGGACAGGCCATTCTGTTGTAGATTTGCTTTTGTTTTTGGGACCATTGTCATGCTGCACGACCCAACCTCTGTTAGGCTTCAGGTCATTGACCGTTACCTTGATATTCTCCTGGAGAATCTCCTGGAATTTGGAATTCATTGATCCCTCAATGATTGAAGCCGCCAAGGCCCTGAGGCAAAGCAGCCTCAAACCATGATGCTCCCTCCACCATGCAGGTTAAAACCTCATCATGTTGGTATACAGTGTTTTGCCAAAAAGGGCCACAGAACATTGTTCCAGTAGCTTTGTGGAACATCCAGGTTCTTCAAACTTGAGACTTGAGGGATCAATGTTTTTAGTGGAGAGCAGTGGTTTCCTTCTTGGTATCCTCCATTATTGTGGACTCATGGACACAGATGTTAGAAAGTTCAAGAGATGCCTGCAGATCCTGAGCTGTTACCTTTGGGTTCTTTGTCAACTCCTCAATGCAGCGTGCTCTTGCTGTGATCTTTGCTGGACGGCCACTCCTAGGGAGAGCAGCAATGACACTGAATTTTGACTGATGACTGATGGAGGCCCAAGTCTTTGGAAATGCTTTTGCAACCTTTGCCAGCCTTATGAGCCTCAACAACAAATTTCTTCAAGAATGCAGGTAATTCAAAAAGGGTTCGCAAACTTCTTCCCACAACTGTAACCAAAAGAAACAGTACTGTCCATTTTTTTTTTTTTTCATATTTTAGCCCAATAACGGAAAACACTAGAACCTAGGAGGGGGCGCAAAATGCTGCCAATGATAGGGAAAAAGGAAAATAATACTTTCCCCCTCTCTTTCTTTCTCTGCCCTATTTTCCCTTCCAGTCCAGTCCAGAGGTAAACAAGGACACAGCCAGTCATAACAGCGTACCAGTTCCATCTGTTTCTGCAGTCATTGCACAGCGTGTCCCTAATACACAATTTACTAGGTGTGAGGCCTGGCCAACACCTCCAGGCACTTTGTATTATTGCAAGAATACTGGTGTTGCTGTATGTGGTACCTGACTCCTGCTTGCCAGCCTATGAATATCATATCAGGTTTTTCAGATTAAATGGTGCCACTTTTAGGCCCGTTTGGCTTTTTTTTTTGCAAAGCACCTTGTTGTTTTGCCGGGTAAAAATTCACATGCGAACAATCAAAATCATCACATTTATTTTGTGGTTTAAGCTGGCAGCCTCTTGGTTTGGTTTGCAGAAAAACATTGACACAAAAGCTCAGAAACGAGTAGGTCATTTTTTCCATCTTTGGGGTGGTCCAGAAGGAAAGATGTGAGAGCAAAATTTTTATGAATTTGGTCCACTGGCCTGATGGTGTGTTGAGGATGTCAGAAAAAAACCAAACTTCATCAAATCCCATCTACTGCAACTGTAGGTGTACATGCCTGGCACTCAACACTGCCATCTGGTGGTAACAAATGTAGTTACATCTCCCAACACACATTGAAATGCATTTTTTTAAATTTGTATTACTGCCAAGAAGAAACAAAGACATCTTGACACCTGAAAATAATTGCACTCTTTCCATTTTTTTTTTTATTGAGTTCTGTTTTACAAAAACTGGTATGAGATAATGCATAGACTGATGAGCCACACACACAGTAGGCTCATCAAATACATTGTGGAAAAAAGGGGGGCAGGAAAGCAAAACCTTTTTTTTTTATTTTTTAAATAAAAAGTAAAATAAAAACACTGTTTGCGGCTATGTGTGCGTACTCCTATGGTCTCATACACACATAGAAAACAAGACGGGAATGACATGATCGCCATGTAGGCAAGCATGCAAATACATTAACACACACACATACACATGTGAAACCGTGAATAATGCATCATCTGACAAACAACACATACTGATACAGGTGAAACATATGCATCTACCTTTAGACGCGGCCAAAGCAGGCTAGGTGCAAACAACACACTACTTGCACGGACTGTCTATCAGACTTGAAGCCCATGGGAGTGTAGCCAGCACCATGATGTGGGACAATACCAGAGCATCCAATCATTACTAGCAGCAACATGATCACCCATGGACTCAATTGTTCAATCACTACTACATCGACTGCGTGTGTCAGTTGTATTGTCTATAATAACCCAATATACCTTTATGGCAAGGCATCTAAAATGAGTATTCATCTAATGCATCCTTCATGTGTGCTGTATAATCTTGAGTGTTCGCAGTGAGAACGATTTCAATGTAATTCACTGGGATCCTCAATGGCGTCTGAGCCCGCTTGGGGCCGTGGACTCAAGCTGTTTCTAGTCTCAAGTAAGATGGCACTGAGAACGTAAGCATAGCTGAGCTGCATATGATGCAGATTGCCCTTCCCTTCTAAAGGAACTGGGAATGTTTAGCGCTGCAACGTCAGCACTCTGACCTAAATAGCAGTGAAGTTATCAACGTGAGTTAAAATACACCATAGGACAGTAGTGGCTTGGGCTATGGAAGTGGGATGTTCATTTGTTAGCATTGGTGGTTAAGTCATGCCGTTTCAAGGTTGTGGCTTATGATTACAATGCCTACACTAACACTAACACAGGCTGTAAAGGGTCTTAGTCCTCGTGTCATGTGAGCGGGGAACGGTTAGTAGGTGAGGTCATCATTACAAGGCTGGTTGAAGTGACAAGAAAATCCACTGGTTTGAACATGTCACATGAAAAAAAAAAAATGCTGAAAGAAAGCATATGAAGGAGGCCAAAGCAGAGAGCATCTTTTGATTTCAAGGCAAGGACACCCGAAAACAAAACAAACAAACAAAACAAAAACGGTTTATTTTTTTCTCTTCTTTTTTTGTTTAAATGGGTTGAATGCAGTGGTTTTATTTTCTCGAAAAACATATTTTATAACTGAACTTCCTCGCCTGAATAAGGGGAGGAAATTGGAAAAATAGCACGTATCCTTTTCAGTATGCATTTCATGCACACTTAAAGATAGCATATTCCTAGCAATTTCCCACACACTGGCTAAATTGTACAAGAAGCTTCCAGAGTAAACTCAACAGAGGACTGTCCAATTGTTGTCCGACTGAGAAAAAGCATTGAGATGAGGAGAATTAGAGAGAGCAATGGAAAAGTGCAAAGGGAAACTACTAACACGTGTACAGAGGCAAATCCCCCGCCAAAGAAAAAGCAGAAAGTTTGCATTTGCCAATAATTGGCAGACAAATGCAACATAGTCACATTTTGTGTAGACATACTTCATCAATATATACCATTTAATATAGCTATTACTATTTCTGTTAAAATTTGTTATTTTTTTATCGTTTTATTCATTCAGTTTTTTGTATTATTCACAACATTGGTCAGTGTTTCACTTCCTAGTCTTTAGTACGGTTATTCATCATATCGGTTTACATTCCAGTAGTTAGAATGGTGGAATATCTTCAGGTTTAGTTTGGGGGGCTTCTTCACTTGTCAGACCTGAGGCCACTCTTCCTCTACACACTGTTAACACACACACACACACACACACACACACACAGCTCAAGTCTTAATGGTGCCTTCTTGTTGGGTATTTCACTTACAATAAGAAGGGGGACTGCTTCATATAGAAGGGTTTCACAAACACATTTTAGTGTCAAGAGACTGTAAACGCGTCAAGGACCACATTGTCAGGACCAGTATGTCTCGAAGGCTAGGTCTGATGACAACCGTTGTGAGTGTGTGTATTCATAGTATGTAAGGATCACTAAAAAGGTCCCTCGTCCTGAAATTGCTCAATGTGTGCGAATGTAACTTTCGACACCAGTTGTTGAATACTGGTACAGATCAACCAGATCTCCACCGTCCTCATACATCTGCTGTGCATCTCTATACATTTTCACATTTCATACAAGACTGTCCTCCCATCTGCCTCCTTCCCTCCGCCCTTATCCTCTATATATGCACACTCAACAAGCCTTGACCACCGATTTCCCCTTGTATACACCAACACCAGAATCCATGTCAGATATTTTTGCTTTTGCAATGCATGGTAACCTCTGACAGAGTCTGGACAACTTCCTAGTATGGGCCTCCAATAGTACTGTGAGGGACCCAGGGAATGCTGCACAATATTTCTAAAAGGCTCTCAAATTAAAAAAAGAGTTATCAACCTTCTGGTGTTGAGGTTCGTATCCACTAAGGAGTGGGATCTACTCTTTCATTATTAGTATTGTTAGAGGCTTGGCTTTTAATGTAACTTACGTGCTCTCTTCAATGCCTTGTGAATCAATGTGCTTGCACAAGCAACTTATCTATGAGAACCCAAGAGAGAATGGGAGGTTGTGAAAATTAGAGAGATTTCAAAAGAATGCGGTGCGAACCATGTCTTCACCATTGCTAAATCCAGATCCCCTAATCAATGTGAAGATCCTACGGATCCTCTTCCTTGTGCCATGCCTGTCAGGAAACAAAACAAAACCCCCACCTTATTTAAAACAACCACCCAAAACACTAAGACAAAGGTGAGGGCGTCGTCTCTGTCCTCTTCTGGTGAGAGGGATCTTTTGTGCTGGCTGGCGTTCAGTCACTGTCTCTTTCTCCGAGTAGGGGCGGGGTAACATATACTGAAGGGTGGTAGCGCTTAACCGTTCAGGAGGTAGACCACCAGCTCGTAGGTGCACATCATGATGGCAGTGTTGGGGATCTGCCGTACCAAGTGGGTGGTGAGGCCGCGGTACAGGGCGCGGTAGCCCTCCTCTTTGGGCACTGTTGTTAGAGTCTGGAAGAAGGAGCGATACTTGGTGCCCTCCTCGCGTAGCCTGGTGCGGATCACTTCTGCAGGACCAACAACAAATGGAAGGATTAAAGGAAACATCTACCCAAGAAATCCCAAGTCTGATAACTGCTTTTCATATATGAAACTCCGCTTGAACTCCAAGACTGGCTGTGCCATATCATCACAAAGAAGTACACAGAGTGATTTTAGTGACTTTTTCTCTCACCATGAGGATAAGCGACGGATGTGGCACAGGTCTTGGAGGTGGCGGCGGCAAGCATCATCCCCACAAAGTCTGACGCATCTTTGGATGCCTCCTCTTCCTCATCCATGTTCTGTGCAGCCTTGGCCTCCAAGAGGCGCCGCTTGATGCTTTCATAGATCACAAAGTGAATTACAGTCTCTGAGATACCAGCGTAGGAGGCCGACATACCCCTGTAGAAGCCTCGCAGGCCATCTGCCTGGTACACCCGCCGCACACACTCAAACGCACTCATCCTTCGCTCCCCTCGATTCCTGAGAAAAGAAAGGATGGATTTAGGAAACTCAGAAGTAAACTTGCTACCTATTCTGAAATTCCAGGTCATGAGCGGACAATTATAATACAGTGTTTCCCATACATAGGCTCATCTGTGGTGCACTGCCATAATATGCCAAAATAAAAGGTTTTCCAATGTATAGAAATTGATCTAAATGGATCTCTAACACATCAGGCTGTATTCTCTGTCACACCAGAGACTAATCTCACCAAGCTGCTTGTAAACACACCACGAGCCGCTTGTGTGAAGGGTGCAGTCAGACCTCAAAAAGCAAAAAAATATCGACTTGACAACAGAATTGTTCACTTTCTTTCCCCTCACATAATCATATATCAACGAGTGGAAAATGAATTTTCTCCTGTGCACTGAAGCTCATCCACTAGTGTGTGGTGTTTACCTGGCATCCAGCTGCAGACGAGTCTTTATGAGCCATATTGGGTTGGTGGCTGTGATGGCTGTGAACCCTGTGGAGAAAGAGAAAGGATCACGCTGCCGTTCAAGTAACATTTGAAACCCATAAATACCATGGTCAAGTATCAAGCTGCCAGTGGCACAGCAAAGACGGTCCACAAACTAAGGCTCTAAGCAAGATGTGAATGTTCTTTAAGCTGCATTCATGTTGATGATGGAACACAAGTTGAAACAATGGAGTATTTTAAGCTTAAATGTGGTGTAAAGTCACAAAGGCAGCTTGGAGGGAGAGAGCTAGCCCCAGTGTAAACTAAGCTATGTGTACGCTAAAAGGAGAGAGACTAAATGACAAAAAAAAAACAACTGCATATCCGTGTGTGCAAAGGACAGTAAAAACTGTGCATGAGAGTACAGGACAGAAATGCTGATAGAGAAACAGAGGAGGGAAAGATTAAAAAAAGAAGCACAGATCTGTGGTGAGTACTCACGCAGACCAAAGTTACTCCTCACAGATGCAGCTAGAGACCCCTGGTGGTGTGGGGGTCTCATGCCCTTGCAAGAGGAGAACTACGGTAGAGTAAAAGCCTAAAACAGACACAGGCTTGTGTGTAGCACACTGACAGGCATGCAACTGTCTCATTTCCCCCACCATCCACAGGATTTAACCCACCAGATTCAACCTCATGCGAAATATGATCATCCCCAACAAAGACAGCAGAAGGGACATGTTGGAAGAATACAGCTTGTCATTCATAAAAACCCTTAACATGTAATAGTAATTTCTCAATAAAGGAACTGTAAACAGCACAAATGAAGTATTGAGGCTTGGGTAATATCTATTGCCACAGCATGACTCTACCTTAAACAACCCCGTACTAGTTTTGTGTGTATTTGAGAATGCAAACTCTAATAATAAGTATGTGTCAGTCTGTTTAAGCCCGGAAGTATGTGGCTGGCCGTCAAAACAACCACAAAACACACACACACACCAACCCTTGGAGGTATAGGCTGCCTAATTGGCCTACATTATAATGGTTCTGCATTCCCAAAATGAGTGTGACACGCAAGCGACCTGCCCTTGACATACTAATGAGAGAAGAAGAAAGCTATATTTAATGCTATCCCTTTAACACGTAAGCAACAATTTAAATTAAGCTGCCTTGGGATCTCTAAGCTTTTGGTTCATCTGGAGAAAGGGTGGAGGAGACTGCACTTACATTTTAAAACTGTAGCATTTGCAAACAAAACGCAAACTCGCTCTGCTGCTGCTTGCTTTTTAGAGGGGCGTGGATTTGATAGCAAAGGTTAACAGCAGCTTTGCACAGATGACAGAAGCCTAAGCCTATAGTGGGTAGGCCAGGTAGCGCCAATGGAAACTAGCACAATTAGATGTGATCGTCAAACATTATTAGTTTAGAAGTTCTAAGACGAGCGTGAACACCATTGTTCATCTTAACTTAGCAGCACTGACCCAGACCAGGTGAGTTCCGCTGGCATTTTTGACTAGCATGCTGGAAATGGTTACAGCTCTCAACATATGTGGTGTAGTGCGTCAATCTGTTGACTGATATATATAGTTACCTGCCATTCCAGCTGAGACCATGTGTACCTGCGTGGAGTCGGGCTCCAACACGCCATTCAGTCTCTCTTTGGCACTGGAGTACGCAGCGAAGTAAATTGCTCTGTTGGAGTCGAAAAAGGTGAGTAAATGTCACATACAAGGCATAAACCAAATAGTTACATATGCCATGTTTTTTTTTTTGGGAACATAGCTAATTAGTTTCAGGCTCAGTGAGTTATGTAGGAAACAGTGGCCCTCCAGCAGCGATGCTGCTAATTAATTACACAACATTAACAAACAAAACTGTCCTCGCGTCAGGTTCAGCCTAATGAGCTTCAGAAATGAATTAACTATAAAACCAAAAGTAGAAACAACGGGACAGTGTTGGCATCTTATCAGACCTAATTGGACAGAAAGGCTTTTCAGTATGGTGAAGTACAAAAGGTCGTAACTTGTTTTCATTAACTAATACATCAAAATGATTGTCTGAATGCAAGTGTTTGTGTTGCTTTTGCCTTTTCCCCTTCTAGCAGCGGTAGTGTTGTTGGAGTTGGTAACAGTCTGATTAGTTTGTACAGCCATCTATCAAATGTACTTTGTCAAACTAGTCCTCAGCACATCGCCGTGGACACTAAAAGCTCATCAGTTGTATTATACAGCAGTGTTCGTCTGTGTGTCCATCTGCATGCCTTTAGGGTTGCATCACACTTCAAGGGGCCCAGGTGGCTCCAACTCCACAGGCCTGCATCAGCATCTATCCATGCTAGGTGTCAACAAAACACTCTACATATGCTGAGCAATAACCTGCTTGCTGCAGCATTAGCCCCCCATTAGTCATTAGTCACCACTTTGCCTACATCATTAACAACGGGGTAATTAGCATTAGCTGCAATTTAGCAAGCTAAGCTAGCAGCACTTATGGTAACTTGTTCCACTCCGCCGAGTTCACGGTTAACTGGTTGTGCTAGCAGCATTGTTCTGGTCTCCCGCTCTGATCCGCTTAGCGTTGTTGTTCAGAAACCCCTGGTTCCATGTTTTATCCTTCAGAGTGACTGTCTTATGTAACAGCATTAAAACCTCTAGTTATGGGGGCATAAGACAGATGGATGCATAATGAGCAGGATTGATTCACACAGCTCCTCCTGGGGACAACAAACGATGTTGTGGGCCTCTATAGAGCTTTGAGTTCTCTATAATCTTGTAGTGTCACTTAAATTTCCATTAATTAGGCAATTTATTTTTTCATGCCTGTCTCCGTGACATCCATGGCTAAGGGTGTGGAATTTATTTTATTATTTATGTCATTTAAACTTGTATTATGAGTAAATTACTAGCTAACGGCAGTCAATTATTTTCCAGAAAAGGTCCCAATGCTTTTCTCACCATGCTGCCGCCGTCACGTTCCAAATGCTGAGCAAGGCATGGCGATAAGTGAGACACACATGACCCTGTAACCCCGAATACTCCTGTCACCCAGTAACCCTCAAGGACCCCTGTGGCAGTTACTTAAGACCTATGCTTATGACAGCCAAGGCAGTAAGTAATAGTAGTAACTAGTCTATTTATATCTCAAAAGTTATGTCTACAGCTTACAAGTATGTGCTGAGTCAGTGTGTGTGGAGTAGAGACGGCAAGCCTAGGGATATTAGAACAGGGACGGTGGCCTGTGTGTGTTAATGGCATAGTGAGAGGGGCTCATCGCACATCTATTCTAGGAATTCTGGCAAAGGCATAAGGTAAAAAAAAACAAAAAAAACAACACAGTTTATCATCATCATCTCTTCTTTGACATTGAGCTTATCTCAGTTGACCTTGGACTGTCTATTATAGAGCCAGCCTTGCTAACATCTAACTAGTGTCATTGCAAATTATGGATGGTTTGATAGCCTTTCAATCCATACTCAAGGGAGGTACACAGTGCTAACAGTGTGATGGAGATGCTGTGTTGTAAGTGGGCTGACCCGTGTAGCTTACCTGGAAGGGGCCACGCCCACCAAGTTCGGCCCCAAGCCCCTAAAGAGAGAGCGAGGTCCTTCTTTCTCTAGGATCAACCTGAAAACACACAAATACACAATATTACTCTACCATTACAAACACTCCATCACACACACACAAGTGAATCACCTCTTAGCATGTTTCCATGGACAATGTGCACTATTCATTACTGGCAGATATGAGCTTGTGCTAGCATTTTTTCTACTTGTCTTGCCCAATCTCAGGTTGTCTGATACGCTGCTGAAATTCCAACATACCTTCCTAAACAATAGGTTTACATAAAAGCATGATCTTGATCAGGTTTTTGTACAATTAGAAACAATGTGGAAACAAAGGTAGGTTTATCCTACATATGGCATAGGCATGCCTTGCCTAACAGAATGCATTGTGCAAATATAAAGTCATAAACGATGCATGCATATTTGCAGTTTGCAAGGGGTGGAGAAGAGTTCAACTTTCGTACTTCAGCCAGGGGATAGTTTATTGAGTACACTTAAGATGAAAATTCCCTTCAGCTATATGACAAATAATGTGTAAACAATGGCGGTTTTCCTATTCATTATCTGATGTCACCAGTCACAAGGCAACACATAGACAGACAAGCTTCATCTGACTTGCATGTCTTTGTAATGCGGGAGGAAACCGGAGAACACGCAGAGAACATGCAAACGCCACACAAAAAGGACCAGGCCGAGATTGAAACCCAGGAACTTGCTTGCTTGCTGTGAGCAACAATGCTTACCACTGAGTCACCTGACAACAGGAAGTATAATGTTGAAAATGTAGCCGCTCACATAAAATACAATGTCACCTGACAGTTCTACAAGCTGAGGGATGGCTGGGAGAGTGATGAGTCCTCAGCAAGCAGCACTTACATACAAAATTAATTTCTAGTGCCAGGGTGACTGGCATCTCATTTGAATGGGATTCAATCAGTGAAAGCCATTCTCTTCCTGGTGGAGTGGATCAGATTTCCTTCAACATCACAACTGGCAATCTACCCAAATCAAAGCGGTACTGGCTTAAGTGGACACAGAATGGAAAAGGTCTGTCATAACAGACTGGTGGAGCAAAAACCTCACAAGAAAAACAAGTGTATGCCAGCAGTTGGACCCCTTGTGAGATTTCCTGCTTGGCTAAAGCAACTAATGTATGCTCTGTGTGCAGCTTTCCCTAAGGGTAAGGTTGTGGAGTTGGGTTTCAGGGGTCGGTCAGCTGTCCTTGCCAGGGGGACACCAGCCAGACCAAGCAACAACAACAACATGGTTCCTGCTGAGGAAGGAGCCATGACTCCACTGCCAAACCTTCCTGGGACAGCAGGGAGGAGGAACCATTAGCTGGGCTACACACCAGGAATAGTTCCACCCACTTGGTTACTACTCTGAAAACTACTCTGCACTGTTTACAACCAAGCAAATGTGAGCAATTCACTACATGTTTTAAGTCTGCAAAATAATGTAATAACCATCAGCTATGAATGCTGCCGGAAGTCAAACATAGGTAGTATTTAGAGTGTACACTAAAGGTAGGCTATGGGGCATAACTTTGCCTTATGTAGATGATTGCGATAACTGTGACACATGAATGTTACACGTGTCTTGCTGGCATTGTGATACATGTTGAGTACCCACTTGAGGCAGTGCAGAGGGCCTGGCGGGGACATGCGGGCCACGCTGGCCCCGTTGACAGTGCTGAGCTGCACCTCAGACACGTAGAGGGTGATGGAAGACGACTGCAGGCGGGTCTTCACTACTTCCAGTGGACAAGTCAATATGGCTCCTACCGTTCCCCCACACCTGGCAGAGAGACGGATATGGAGGAGGTGAGGGAGGTTACAGGAGGGTGGAACAGTAAAGGAGGAGTGTGAGGAGAAGATGGCGGAAGAAGAGAGGGCGAGAGTGTTAATTGCATTAATGTCCATTTCTCAACTGACAGAACAAGAGTGAAAATGTGTGACTCTTCTTCTTCGATGTCCGCAAAAAATGACTTTGCCAATAGGGATAGACATAGGTGGGCAAAGCGCTAATGCCAATGCAAGGCAAACTAGCCAACGGTGTGGTTTGTGGAATTCTAAAGATCTCTGGCACGTAGATGTGGAATAACAGAATGTGGGAGCAGAGAGGCAGTCAGGAATGCTTTGTGTTTCCTAGGGAATAACAACACTAAGCTTCTGTTCAACGCCACACCATAACCCAAACCCAGAGATGCATGTATTTTAGTTCATACATTTATCAGGGGTCAAATAGTAGCTGCAAATAATTCTTGTCTTTTTTTTTGTCTCTTTAGCATGCTTGGGAGTACCGGATCAGTCGGGTCTACCACATCAAAATCAATTCAGATTTTGGTTGAGTTGTCAAGTTGCCAATCACATATATATTGATAATATGATTTCAGAAAATGTTCTGCTTGCAACTACTATTTGGCCCAAGTGTAATAGTGGCACACAAAATCACTAAACTAAGGAGTGTAAGGAGCTCTGTAGAAGCAACGTGCTATATCCAAAGTGCTATCTGATAATGCATCGTGAAAGGGAGAGAGTGAGCAGGTAAATAATATCTACATGAAGACTACATAAAACGGAAATGGACAGAACTGCACAGGACTGTACTGAGCCAGGGCCAGGCTGGGTGTGACTAGAAGCCATCAAAGGAGATAACAACGCCGCCTATCTTTAGTTAGTTAATTTTCAATCAAAACTAAAGAAGAAATGGCGGTTGTGGGAGATAAGTCCTGTAAACATTGTTTGGGCAGCAGTAGGCCAATTTCTTACTAAGACAGAATGCTCTACATGCCACAGAGAGGGGTCTCAACCTCGGCCCCAATTTTCATTATGGACTAAATACCTGTCTTTTAGGCCACCGTTTCATCTATGTCATGTAAGAAATCTGAGAATCTCCCTAATTACTGGCTGACACATAATTCACATGTGTACGCCCATGGAACTAGAACTGTTATCATTTCCAATCCAAATATTGTAGCATGCTATTCCTTTGCCAATGCAGTCACATGGACTAATGGGACCTAAAATGTGAAGAGCTACATACATTAACATGACAATCATGTCAGTTGTAAACAACGGCAAGTTAAGTGCTCACAGGAAATAATAATAGTAAGCTTTTTTTCTCAGCTCGCTTGGATAGAGTCTGTCTGAGGCAAGAGGGCAGGATTCTATTCCATCAAATCAATCTTAATTTTGATATGGGTCTGTCAAATATTCGGGTATTTTATTTATCATATTTCAGCAAGATGTTGTTGAACCCGAGATGGTGGGTTTCGGCTTTCTAAACACCCATATGACAGCTCCGAGAGTGGCATGAATTTAACTTTTGTCGATTTTGCACCCAGGGCTGGCACAGGAGTAAGAGAGAGCAGGCTAGAATACATTCCAAAGAAAACCCTTATGAGCTGTTGCACCAGTCACCGTCAGTCACACCTGCAGCACAGTTTCTAAACAATTTCCCCAACTATTTTATAATATCCCGTTTAAAGTTAGGTACTATAATTTTAAGTAGGCCGATGACCTTGGGAGGCGGTCTGGTAGCATTTGTTTTGGTTATCTATGGCTTAGCTTGATACTACAAAGATGACACAGCGGGATCGATATTTCAGCGACATCCTGAAACGAGGTAGACTGCATACAAATAGAAACGTTGACTTGCTGGGGGTAAAACCTGATGGCTACCACGACTCACTGGTGCATATATAGAACGTCCTTCCACCAACCAACCAACTCGTTCACTCACTTAAATGTCAAGTTGTGACATTGAGCAAAACATACGGGTGTATGTGCATGGACAACACTGGTTAGCCGCCCTCTGCCACTCGCTGGCTGTCAGCAACGCGTTTTCTGTTAACTGTTAGGTTGCTACCCTAAATCCTGAGATCATGGATACGCTACAGATTTTCCATGACATGTGCACGTTGGCTAGCAACGACAGCTAACCCTGAGTATTTCAGTCCAGCTAGCAAGCTCAGCTACTGCATGTATCTGACATTTGTTACATACTCACCCTCCAGCAAACAGATGAACCAGGGTGTCTCTTTGACTCATTGTGTATCATATTCAGGAACCGTCCACGGGACACCACAAGAGGACAAGGGGAGTTGACGACATGAAAATTGGTGAATTATCACCCCCAAGCTAGTAAGCAACTGTTACTCAGTGCGTCTGTGTTGTGGTGGTGGAGGTCAGCTGCCAGAAAAAATAGGACATGTAACAGCTAGCTAGCTAGCTAGCTAACGTTAGCTTCCCAAGCTAACAGTTTTCTGGTAGTAAGGCTTGGAGTCAGAGCGGCAATTTCACGTCTCCTCCTTGTAAAACGGGACAATGCTTCGTCGTAGAGTATGTGTATATAGTGCTGCTGAATAATTCCAGTCAGGCAGTAATAACAGCAAGTCTGGCAACGACTCGGCCTCATTCACTTTCGCTCGCCTTGCCTCACTGAGAGCCTGTGAGTCAGATCACAATGTTTATCGTCGAATGGGAAGCCGCAAAACAGAAACGATGATTGGCTGGAGTGACTAAACCCGCCCCGTCACTACTCGTTCACGTGAATGGCTGTCTGACTGATCTCATATATAGAATTGCTTAAACATGGATCAAAATAACACTAAAAATAAGGCATCGCCTAGAACCAGTAGTACGGTAAAGAAATATTAAAGTGTGACACTCCGCATACCTTAGCCTAAGTGAGTTTCTCCATCCATAAGAATGGAGAAAGATCAAGCAAAAAATCGCCAGAAATCGAATTGCCATATACAAATCATTATCAGGGTCAGATCACATCATTTATCAAACCGACCAAGCATTAATATCTCGCCAGTGTCAGCAATCAGCCATTTCTCCACTTATTCACAGAAATGTACTCCATATAGGCAGGTTTTGAAGTTTTGGTGGCAAATGATAGTAAAGGCATTGATTTAGCAGTACGTTCTTGGTTACATGCGTCAGAACAATACACTCTCTGGCATGAATATATAGAAATATTTTAATTCATGATTTAATTGCCTTGTCACAAACACCGAGAACTTATTTCTGCTGCATCCCATCGCGTAACAGTATCTGAGCTCAGGCTTCTCCGGAGGCTCGGCGTCTTGCTCGGGATTGAACACAGTAAATCCCGCGGCCCTCCACCAAACCAGCTCTCAGATCGCGAAAAGCACGGTCGCCCGAACAGGGACTTGAACCCTGGACCCTCAGATTAAAAGTCTGATGCTCTACCGACTGAGCTATCCGGGCTCTGGTGCGAAAATTGTGACGATGATTACTTAGCAGTTTACTATGTAAACATTCGCTTTCTGTACTCATGGGCCCATATGGCGGCCTGCACGCTACCTAAATGCAACCTGTAATATACCGGCATTCGATGCATTCCCAAAAGCAGATGAACCCCATCATCTACTGTATAGGTTTCCCCCCCCCCGCCGTAAATTCAATCACATAGGGTACCCAAATGTTTTCATGTCAAGAACCCCCAAATAGATAGATTTGGTAGATTTGGTGGATTTGGTCCCAGTTACCACGTGAGAGGTTATACTGTAGGCAGGGGTGTAACCGTGGGATAACTCTGAGTAAATACAATACATAATGAAATAAAACAGTCAGGTTTAACTAGTCCTCATTTTTCCCCTGGAGCACCTACGTGTACAGTGTATGTACCACTTTCCGCAAACTCAAATAAGTTTCCTTTCAGCCCCTCCCATGTCACAAATGGCTTTTCCCAGTGACTAACCTTTCTCATGCAAAGGTGTTATGCAACTCTACTGGACTGGCAAGAACCAAGACTGTTTTAATAGAAAGGATAGGCTGTTGCAGCCTCTGTACAGCCCGTAAGCCCATGGATGACACGCATGATATGATGACTTAAGACAGTGGGGGAAAATGTTGCTACCCACAGACATTGATTGATTTCACCCCAATGTATATATATATTTAGTATTTAGTACATGGCCCAAATATTTCATATAGAGGTTCTTTGTGTATTTACTATGGGTATGTGTATGTGTGTGTGTGTGTGTGTGTGTGAGCGAAAGAGAAAGAGAGAAGCTATAACACTGGGAGGTGACTTGAGCCTTCATGGCGCATATTACATGGTAAATGCGGTTTACCAATTTGAGCAGCAGAATAAAACCCACACGCCACTTAGTTTCATAGTTAGAGCTACAGCGTAACAAGACCAGATCATGTGCCACGAGTTGCTCCGGCTAGTCTAATCACGTTACTGCCTGACTGGCCTCTGTATGAAAGACAGAAAAGTGAGTTGTCTGGGGTCACGGACCCTGGCTTGCCATGGCTTCCCATGCCAAGGCCTCAGAACACAATCTGATCCTTTGTCCATCTAAAGCTTGACGTTTAGTAGGCCTAACATTTTCCCAGCATCCCTGCCATAGCTTGACATTACTTAGCGCGACATGTATGAGTGACAGCATCATGCAGCAACTATGCGAGTAGTGAAACCAAGAAAAATGACTTCCTGTTTTTTCCCCCGAAAAAAGGACTGCTGGTGGAGAAGTGGACAGCGTATCATTTAATGATTATTTATGGCTATAGTTTCTCTTGACATGAAAGCTGAACATGACCTATACATAATCTTAACCTTTAAAACACACGAAAATAAATTACTGCCGCTTTCCTTCGTCGGGCAGTATATAGTGGCTTAAAAATATATTGCTTGTGCTACAAAATGAGTTCAAAATACATTTATTTGTGATGTATGGTGTAAAATATGGGTGAAGTGCTAGTTTCAATCAAAGTGAAAGAGGAATTAAAGAAATTTAGGTGAAAGTATAAAATTCCAAAAAACGGAAAAATGTAGTTCTGTTATGAGACATTATGAATACATTTTATTTTGAAAATCTCTATAATTTTACCTTTCTTGTTAGAAAGTCTGATACCAGGTCCCAGTACATCTTAATGGGGATTTCCAAACGAACTGGTCTGGCGTACACTGGATAGCGTGCAAACTGGTGATGGGCCAGTCTACGTACCTCGTAGTACTTTCAATTTCATTCATTTAGGCGGTCTTTGAAAAGTGGGCTTAAGAACTGGGAACAGGGGAAGACGTTTCTCCCCTCTGTCCAGACGTCTAACCGCAAAAACCTCCTCCTCTCATGAACAGGCCCTCTTAAACAGAAGCAGTCTGAGGGAGGCAGGGGTGACATTGGGAATGGGAAGGTAATGGAGTTCAGACAAATCCATCGTGGTTTGCTAAAGTTACATTGACTGGACTCAGATCTGTTTGACTTCCCCCCCCAACCACAGAAGTCTCTAACCTGGCAGGATGGCAGGCTACCAAAACTCTCCAATAAACAAGCTACTCGTGAGTCCGTGTGACTTCTGATTACAAGCCCTGTGTTGGGAAGGGTGAACCTCAATGAACCAAATACAAAAATGCAACAAGGTAAATCTTTTCACAATGGTTTGGACAGACGTAATACTTCAACACGTGACAGCTTGTTGACAGCAGCGATAATTCAAACGTCCAAATACGGGAACAACTCAATTATTTTTAATCATTTTATGTTGAAAAAAAATGGCCACATGCATGTGAACGTCAATATTTGAGCCAGACTCTGTGTGCCTGTTTGTGAGTGGAGTGTATTTTTGGTCTGTGTGTTTGTCTTGGCGGTCCACCCAGAGGCCAGCATCTTGGTGTCTTTCATGCAGGTCTGTCAGTAAATAGTCAAACAACAAGTTAGTCTGAACTTTGAGAGCAAACGTTCCTCTTCGGGCTCTCTTGCTGGCCTCCGGGGGGCCATGCGGTGCGAAAGCTAAATGCGGCAGCTCCAGCTCTTGTTTTGTCCAAAAACTTGATGGACATGGCATATCGCTGAAATCTCTCCCGGCCAAAGTTCACATCGGACCAATCAATTCCCTCAGACAGAAAATACATTTGTACACTGAACCATTGGAATGGGATGAATCAGCATGTGCACATACAGCACCTCTAGCAGGATAGGCTTGAGCTATTATATTGATGATTGTGCATCCTTGCTTATAAATGATACGTTCTATATTTAATATTGGTGAAAACCAAAGACACATCTATTAAAACAAAGCCACCATGCCAAATTGAGGGGAGGCCTCAGCTTTTGTTTGAAGTAGTAATTGGTTAGTAGGCTAGTATTAAATCTGCCCCCTCTTTTCACTTCATCTGATATCCTGATTTTAAATGTGACTTCAAAGTGTGCTGTGCTTCTACTTCCTCGCTTTATTTTTTACGAAACATCAATAGGATGATTTTTGGGCATGAGCAGCACTATAACATTGCACAACAACCACTGGACACTGGTGGCTGAGCTAAATTTGAGCTACTGACTGAACAAGGCCTGACCCAAAGCAAACAGTTCAAACATGGAGGCTCCTCTCTCCTCTATATTAGGGAGAGACACTGAATGTGTATGCATGCGGCGACCATATTAGGGTGCTCCCTTATAAAGGGAATTGATTTGGGGAATCCCTCACTATGAAGTAATCTCTGGCAAGTCTGCGTGTCGCGGTCTCCATATTAGGAGACTACCTTTAGTGATGGGATGCCCAATATCCAGTGAACAAGTGGTGGTAGGAGGCTCACTGACAATACAACAAGGCATTTAGGAGGAGACTCAATGACCAGTTCATGTGACTGGATAGTCATCTTGATATTTATCTACATTTCTAATCATATTCCTGGCACAACTGAAAAGAAACACAATATTTTGTGAACATGCTTATGCTCCTCTTCCTACAGCTACTGTACCTGTGTCTGGCCTGTGTGGTGAGAAGTGCTGATTTAAAGAACTTTCTACATCATTACTCTTTCCAAAGCTTATTTATCTGGAACAGCAGATGGGTCAACACAGGATCAATGATCAACTAAAGTTTGATCACATGGGCTACTGAACTTTTTTCTTTGTTGATAAAATAAATTTACCTTTGCACTGAGTTCATGCCATTAATAGGTTGTGTGTGTGTGTGTGTGTGTGTGCGTGCAAGCCCGTGTGAGTGTTGTTTGCATGCATGCACGTGCGTGTGCAAGCGTGCATGTAAAAGTGAGCCTGATTTTCTACAGTTGTGAAAGTTTGCATTTTATTATTAGAAAGAAAAGATGTGTTTCTTTGTGCATGTAAGTGAAATAAAGCTTGGAAAAACAAAATACCGGTTAAACGTTAACCCTCTGCAGGGCGCTGGGTTTGTCCTTGTGATGGTGTCACTGGCAGTCAGTTGAGAGAACCCCACGCTCGGTTCACGTGTGCCGTAGCATCCTGACTGAACAAGCCCGGGTTCAAAGTTCACCTGCTCGGTTGAAGGGTTCTCGCCTGAACCTGGACTGCACCTTGTCTAGCCAGTGTGTTAAGGTGCGATAGGCCATGGCTGCTGCTGTAACGGTCCATCCCGTTATTTCACGTCGCAAATAACCACTCATGCTCTGATTCCGTTAGTCAAAGCTGGAATAAAAATGAGTTATCATCAGGTCAGAATAAGTCAGTATACAGGCTTTGATCTATGCACATCTGTGCTTGCAAATAAAATGTATGTATATCCTGGCTTTGTATTTAGCTTATTACTGACAAGATCATTTGGCTCCCCGTTTTGAGCAGCATGTGGAATGAAAATACAGACTGGACAAACAGATGACGGTGACTAATAGGAAACACTGCAAAGAAGTTCCTTTATTTGTCATCTTCTGCTTTCTTTTTAACTAAAGCTGCATAGCTCTTTCAAGTTATTCTCTGCATCAAGTTGCATAACTGATGGAAAAACAATGTTGTCCACCAGCATTTTCATGCATTAGGTTTGGGTGAAATGGCACAATAGTCTTGTCCTGTTGCAAGCATTGAAGAGTTTTACCAACCAAATATACTGAACTTTGAGGAAGCAATGCATGCAGAGGTAGAAAAAGATAAAATACCATATAAGCTATATTCTTTATCAACATCTGATCTTGCCATAGTTTTGCTTTCTGAATCCTCAAATAGAATTAGACTTGCAGGCACATTCGTTTGTGCAAGTAGTCAGAAGAAATATATTTGGAGATCAAACTCAAACTTGAATAAAATATCAAAGAAGGCTGGGCATGATCCCTCTTGGGCTGAAATGAAGTAGAATCTGATGTAATCAGTATCGCATGATCATCACACAAACATCCAAACATGGTTTGGATTCTCTCACATTTATACCAAAACAGCCCTGCGAGTCAACTGGAATTTCTAAATCATCATATGGAGGGTGTGATACATGCAGGCGCACTTTTGGATGTGTGTGTCGACACTTACACACACACATGCAGGCTTGCACACACACACACACAAATTTACAATCACACACACCCTCCCTGTCCCATGACTCTGATTGGTGCAGGGTGTGGTGGGAAGGAAAAAGTGAAGTTAATTGAATGCACGTTCAGCAGCTTGGCTCATATGACCACCGTACCTTCAGATATTACGGCCGGACTGGTGGGAGGAAGGCCAGGGTCCCTCTAGATGCCATTTTGGGACTCCATTTGGAGGCAACGCGGTCAGATCTGCCGAATTTAATAATAAAGACACGCGGGAGCCCCATGACAGAACGTAAGGTATTGGATAGAGGCTCTCAAGAGAAAGCGATCCATCATTCACTATCTGGGATGCCGGCCCAAACGTTTGCCTGCTGCTCAGCATTAATAACGTCCAGCCAGCCAAGGGCGCTAATGAAAAGCTATTTGTTGCCTGGGTTGTGGGTTCGCTCTTAAATATATAAACTTGGAGATTCTCTGCTAAAAAAAAAAAAAAAGACATGTAAAACTCTTGTCACACACTGTCAGTCTTTCTATAAAAAAATAAAAAAGTCTTCAATGCCGTAATTTGAAGACAAATCAAAACATAAAGAAATCCAGTAATGGGGTGACTGTTTTGAGGGTGATATATGGCAATTAAGTATTGCGGCATGAAAAACCACATCTTCAGATCTCCAGTTTCTGCAGATAAGAAAAATGTAGTTATTTGTGATGTATTTCTGCATGATACCAACCATGGCCAATTTTTTTCCCCGTAAATAATAGATTTTGACCTCCATTTAACCAAGCAAGACCACACTGAAACACATTGCTTTGTATTGCTGGCAACTGGGCAACATTATACGTTTTATTTTCTCTCACTGTTTGGGCCACATCTCCAGTGCCTTGCTGGATGTGGCTTTAAAGAATTTGAAAAAATAATTTGCTAACCACATGAGCAGCCAGTGGTGTGCTGTAAACCACATTTTCTGCACTTAGGTGACTTGGCACGTCGGTGGCTCCAAATGGCAGCGAGAGGTAAATGTTTGAAGCATTTTAACTTCAATAAATGGCAGTAATACAGCACACAGCGTGCTCAGGTTCACCAAACCCGGCCGGTCTGTGATGATTTATACCGAAGGATACCAAAGGGACGAGGGAGGCAAAGGAGCTAATGTCGGTGAGTCCAGTTTTCTTGCTGCTGTTAGGGG
This sequence comes from Hoplostethus atlanticus, assembly GCA_034670405.1. Classification (NCBI taxonomy): domain Eukaryota; kingdom Metazoa; phylum Chordata; class Actinopteri; order Trachichthyiformes; family Trachichthyidae; genus Hoplostethus; species Hoplostethus atlanticus. Next base: position 2,615,289 of record JAXDDX010000025.1, read on the forward strand.
ACAGTTTGGATTTCACTCTTAAATTTTGATTTTGTCACTTCCTGTGAGCGGAGATGGGTCCATACCGACACCAGCATCAGATAAGAAGGTGAATCTACAGTATCACAATTAGTGCGATGCAGCCACATTTAGGCTGATAAAACAGGTGTATTTCTACCTAAAAGTCTTGCCTGGCGTAGCTGAAGACTGATCTTTGTGGCTATGGCATGGGACCTTGGGAAGGCCTTGGCATCCTGACACAGCCGTTATGTATTGCATTTTCCAGAATCATTCTCAATCTTTCTGAAACGAACTTTTATACCGTGTAACCAACATTGAATAACAGGTCACACTTTGGTGATTACACACATTCCTCTCTCTCGGTCTACCTCTTTCCCTCTTTCTCCCTTGAGGAGAACGCTTCACACTCAATGCACTTCTTGGTTTCTCCCATTTGTGATATACAAGGAAGGCCACCTAACGCCTTTTCAAGATAAAAGCTATACTGGAGGTTAAAAGCATGTAATAACGTGTGCATGTATATCTTCCTTCCTTCCTTCCCAAACTGGCGTGCTCATTTTTGACTTTTGTGTGACATCTTAGAAGAGGTGACATCGGAAGATAAGTGACGGAAGATAAGGTTAGACACTGAACTGCGGGCCTCACTGATATCAGCACATCACCAAGATTATAACGCTTCCTGACCTTGATAGGCTCTGAATGGCGGACTTGATAGGCAGTGCTCACTCCTCGGTGACTGGAAACTGCACACCTGATTCTGATTCATTATGTATTTGTCACGCGCACGACAAGGCCCACTCAGTCCAGTTTCGGAGGCGTAATAGAGAAATGTACGTGACAGCTAAATAACAACTCAAAGAAGAGAGGACAGCGCGTGCCTCTGTTGGGATTCTATGTGTGGAGGCGTTTGTTGAAGGCGCTCTTTGTTTCTTTTTGTTGTTGTTGTTCAGATTCTCAGATTGAGAATTTAGAATGTGGAAGCTTTGTTGACTCTCAAGACAGACTGGCACTCTCCACCCTCACCAAATGTGACTATGACTTGGGGGACTTTTATTTCGACTGATGTCGTGACCTCACTTCCTCCTCGAGGCTACTTTACCCTCCTTTGAATTCTGCTGGGTCAATATACCTCCATTCCGTGTGCAGATTCTTTGGGATATGTGTACCATGACTTTTCCATGACTTAAATAACATTTATACTTTCATGATATTCTACTTGTGTAAAATCGTCAGGACTGCAACCTGATTTAGGGGACTTGATTTCCCGGAGGTTAACTGGTTTATTGTTTTTGTTTGTGGGTTTGCATGTTCCAGGATTATTGCTCGATTGACAAAGTTAACTGTTGACTGGTCTTGATCCAGGTATACAAAACAAATGGTAGTTTATGCCAGACACACAAAGAAAAGAAACCAATCATATAATTATAAGTGAACCAAAGAAATAAACCACTACTCAAAGCATTATCAGGGGTGTGTGAAATAATAGGATAACTTGCATGATTCATACAATCAACATAAACTCTCAAACAAAGCATGGTGTGCTGCTGCAGACAAAGGGAGGAGTGGTGGATTGTCATGCCTTTTAAAGGGCCAGCAATCAGGGTTGGTGCAGCCGGGGTTTTCGGCCTGTCGGTCTTCACAACAGCCGCCCCCAAATATGAGCAGCATATTTGATCCTGTGATGAACGCCATGGGGTGACTGGTCCAGGGCTATCTTCTGATATGGCAGGTAGGGCAACCAATCTGCTTATTGGGCGTATGTAAGTCCTTCCCTTAAGGTTGACCTCTGCTACTCGGACTCTGCCATCTGAACTGGGTAGAAGCTGCTGAACTGTTCCTATGGGCCAGTTTGCCCGTGACAGTTGAGGGTCTACCACCATGACAACTGTGGATGCAGCAAGGTTAGAGGTATCAGTGTGCAGTTTTTGCCGGGACTGAAGAGATGAAAGGTAGTATCTGGTGAAACTTGCCCAAAAGCGGCCTGAGAGAACTTGGCTGTGGCGCCATCTTCGGTTGGGGCGGAGCTCTGAGTCTTTGTACAGGACCACCTGAGCCTGTCACCTCTAAGGGAGCATGTCAACTTGCCGGAGTTTCTCCACATCCCGAAGGAGATCTGACTGGACAGAGCAACTCTCGAGAAACAGGGTCTGGATTTCAGGGGCCGAGTCAGGATCAGAAGAAGTGTGTGCATGGGAGTCTGTAAGGAGCAGTGTGGGAGGGCCCAGCCTAAGCGAGTGTGAACTGCAGCAGGACTATCTTCAGGCCCTAGATGGACCCTCTCAATAGGGCAGAGAAGGTGGGGATGATCTGACCCTATGACTAAGACTGGCTGGACTCCATTGAAAGGCTGAATGGTGTTAAGGTGTTTGAAGCAGGGTAAGCAGGGTAACTCTGTTCAGCCAGGCCAATCTGATCAGAGGTGAAGGTTCCCTTGATAAGGAACTTCTTGGGGATTGGAAGCAGAAGCGATGTTGAAGCTCACCTTGGTTCCTTCAAAGGTCTCAGTTCCCTGGCGGACAGTCTGCAGAACAAGAGATTCCGCCACCCCATGAAGCCCAAGGAAGGACGCAGCAGTGGATAACAGCATTGTTCTTTGTGATCCATCATCAAGAATGGCATAGGTTTCAAGGTTTCTTCCTCTGTAGCTTAGTAGCACCTTCACCACCTTAAGGAGCACCTTGGAACTGCAACTTCATTGAATAAGGTAAGAAAGTTCTGCGGGTGCCCCTTTCTGATTGGCCTCATGTAGTATGCCAAGGTGCTTCCCATTACATTTGGGACAGGGCTTCTTGAGATCGCTCGCTTGAGAGTTGCTCGGTGGTCGTGACCACATTGCCAGCAACGATTGCCGCTAAGGATCCACTTCCTTACTTCTTGGGAGGAAAGCTGGCGGAAGTCAGGGCAGTCAGTGATCTCTGGCATTGCAGAAAGGACAAGGGGATCTCGACTTGTTTCCCCGAGGTTGCACAGTAGTTGGCTCAGTAAACTTCTGGGTTGCCGGTGGAGCCATGGTTGTTGGGGGATTACTTGCAAAAAGCAATATAGTAGCAATAGGATAGCCTTGTTTAACTAGTCTCCTTTCTCTTGGGTAGTGATGTCTTTGCACTTGTTTTTTGAGGTTTACCTGAGTGGCAACCATCTGTCTTCACTAACATTTCAGTAGTATTTTGCAGTTTATATTTTTAAAGATATATCCCACAAAAAAAATATTGACCAATGTCCATTTACTTTTATGCTATCTACTCCTGCATACTTTAGATTACCTTTAAACCTTTATTTTGTCCTATTTTTTTTATTTTAGAGGCAAATGAGCGGAAGAAATCAAAATATGCGAGATGGCAGTGGAGGCAGAACAGCGAGGTTGGAGGGCTTGGGTACGGCTGGTAGAAGTTGGCTGTCGAGGTTTCGTGGCAAAGTCCGTTCTTTCATTGCTAAGTGAGTTGGGAATTCACGGACGGAGCTTGAAACTTGCGGTTAGGAATATGTCACAAGCAGCGGAAGGAGCAAGCAAGTGGTTGTGGATAAGGAGGAAGCAAGCTAGCTAGGGAGCCCGCTAAGGTGCTGGGCGCTTGAGTGTTGTGCGGCCTTGTGTAGTACTGTGTAGCAGTGCGTCTCGTGTGGAATAGAGTAGCGTAGTGTAGCACTGTGTGGCTGTATTTATGGGATTGTACTGTGGTATTGAGGAGGGTCTGTATTGCTAGCTAGGGAAGTGCCCATCAGTCAAGTATAGGCATGGTGGCACATTATACACACAAACCCCCTTTCCCTAACTGGGAATGTATTCGGTGAAGGAAGGTGCCCACTTGATAACCCCAATGACGTGCCGTAATGACATGACATGCCGCATACTAGGGTAGGTAACTGGTGCCATCTGACGAGTGACTTTGTAGATCTATGCCGGTGTAGCCTGATGTCTGCTATGGTGTTCATTTGGTGGTGGTTGAACCAGTCGTGTTTTTTATCTGAATTGGGCTTCAACAAGTGTTTACGTTGGATTATGGCACAAGGGATAGTAACATATTGTCCTGTGTATTAATGAATTGTCAAATTTTTATGAATGGTCACATTTTAATGAAGGGTCCATTTTGTTGTTCTTTCCAACCAAAAGCACTTGAGTGCACCAGTGAATCAGAAATAGAAGTTTAGGAAGAGACCTTGAGAAAGCAGCATGTGTTCTGAGTGCATTGCTGTGGCTGATCCACTAGATGGGGCAGTGAGGTTGGGAATGTGGATGAGCTGACTTCGCACAGCAGTCAGCGACACTCGCTTTACTACAACTGTATCAAGCGAGTCTGAGGGAGCTCAAGTAATACCGGACGTTCAGGATTTTTACTTCAAAATAAAAGCGTCAAATAAGCGTGTTGGGTGAATTTTTGGGGTGTGCTGTACAAAACAACGCAGTGGAGCTCCCATTCTATAACCACTGCTATGTGTTAACATATACTTTTCAACCCTTATTTATCCAGGGAACGTTGACTCAGCATACTATTTTCTAATGTTCTTCTACTGTTCGGGAGTAAGTGTCTTGCTCAATGGCATCTTGACAATTAGTTGTTGAGAAAGGAGAGAGTGAATCAGCCACAAGACTGCTTCACTAAGGATGATTTTTTTAATAGCCCAAAACATGCATTTTCAAACTAAATGGTGACACTCAAATCGCTCATTGCGATGGATGGGATGCGTTATATGGAGGACCAAAACTGACTTAAGTATAAATAAATGAATTAATGTATAAATAAATAAATAAATAAAATCAACTAATCAGTGTATATATATATATAGAAATAAATAAAATAATGCATGAATACACACAGTAATAAATAAATAAATTGATGAAATCTTGTATAAATGTATATTTCTGTATTTTTTGTCCTATTTATTGTCTCAATTTATTTCTGTTTATATTTATTTCCCTATTTACTTATTTATTTATTGATGTATTTCCCTGTCCCTATGACAGGGAAATACATCAATAAATAAATAGGGAAAGGAATATATATGGAAATGCATTTATACCTCCGAGGTGAGCCTGCTGGGAGAGATTGGACTGAAAAGCGGCCGTCAAGACCGGGTCGTTTTATTGTGCGGTGATGTTCACAAAGTGGCATTCTGGCCTGTTAACTCTCCACTCCTGCCTTAGTCTCTGACACGGACAGACAGGGAAGAGACCGTGGTTCTCAAGGGAAAGAACAGCGCCATCACAGCGACACTCCAACCCCGACTGGACAGCTCTTCCAGTTCTGCTCCTGACTGCATCCTCCGGGAACAGGTTGTGTTTTGCCTGAGCGAAGCACTAGCACCATGCTAGGCTAGCTAGCAACCCATGCTAGCCTAGCCTAGATCTACACACTCTGAGACCAATCAACCAATGGGAGTAAGGGAAAACTATGACCAGAGACATTTAGAAATACGGAATTAAATTCTCAGGGGAATAAATACACAAATAAGTAAATAGGGAAATAAATATAAACAAATAATTAAGGAGACAATACATAAAAAATACAGAAATATACATTTATACCAGATTTCATTTATTTATGTATTACTGTGAGTATTCATGCATTATTTTATTTTATTTCTGTATATATACACTGATTAGTTGATTTTGTTTATTTATTTATTCATATTCATACATCAATTAATTTATTTATACTTAAGTCAGTTTTGGCTCGCCATAGTGTCAACACATGCGAGGCGACAGTAATGAATTTAACTCTTCTTGATGTTTTAATTGTTACTTGATTGAGCGCATCCGCCGCACGGAAATCTAAATTGTTGCAGTTGTATTTTCACGTTGCAAAACGTTCGCCAATTAAGAGTAATATTTTGAAAGTTCTGACCGGAAGTCTTTCTGTAATTCTGTCTGGCTTCACGCTGGTCTTTAACACTCGGTCGGCAGTCCGGCAAGAAAAAGAAGAGCGGTGGATTCAAGTGTTTAACCCCAGTTCTCTGGCTCTGGCTGTGTCCCAGCAGGTAAGAAACGATGCAAGAAATGTTATTCTGTGAAGCATTGACCGTTCATGCATTCAGGTTTTGCTCCGTTGGTCTCTTGCTCGTCTTCTGCAGTAAATGCAATTGTAGATGTGGCTTTTTTTCTTGACACGGTCGATAGCTAGCGGGTAGCAATACCAAGCTACAGAGCAACAGAGGAACTTCACTCGAGTCGAGACCTACAGATAGTAGCAACAAGTAGCTAGCAATAAAGTTAGGACAAACCTACAGTAACATACCTGACATTACCGCGTTGTCAGTTAGCTAGCTAATGAGCTAATTACTGTTGACTGCCAAGATTAATGCAGCTAAGTAGCTAGCTAGTTAACTAGCTGCCAGGGTCACAGCAGACACTTGCTCCGATACGTGCCGTTGTCTTGTGTGGAGAGTGTGAAGCCAAACTCCATTGAAAAAATCTGACAATTGAATGTAATCTTGCTTATCGTTAAACTCACATGCCCGCTAGAACATGCCTTAAGACCTAAGGCAAATTATTGGGACCCTCTCTTGAATTCGGCATACATCAACTACAGCAAGCACCGGTTATTTCAATAGAATTTCAACTTTTAGAATTGGTTCGTCTGTTTTGTCCACAACCTCCACTAAAACACACCGCGTAGGGCGGTAGCGAACAGTGTGAATCAAACATAAAAGTTTAAATTTTATTGAAGTATTGGATTGCAAGTGGATTTCATGTATGCCGAATTAACCAGTGGCCCCAAAGCTTCAGAAAAGGGTTTTAGTCATATCTCTGTGTCGTGAACCTTTGCCGATAAGCAAGGCGACATTAAACTGACAGGATTGTGGACATAGCTTGGTGGACTGTTTCTCTCCACTTACGTGCACAGGCACGTAAGTGAGTCAAGAGGAACAGAGTTGCTTGCTTCTGCCCAAAACACTGTTTTACCTTGGCCAGCTATAAACGAAACTACTGGAGCCTGGGAGTATTTTTAGTCTGCCTAATGGTAGGGTTTATGGGGTTGGACTACATTTACTGCAGGGTTTTAGTTTCCCCCCCCCCCCCCCCCCCCCCTCCTCTATGTCTCTCCTTAGTTTCCAACCCTCTGCTTTTGCACAGACTATATATGGATTTAAGACTGGGGATTTAGTGGAAAATGATACAGCTTGGCACTGATTGTACTGTACTTTAGTGTGTGTGACTGTGAGGGAGGGGAGGCAAGAGGAAGAGCCGTTGAATCAGATTAGCCTTGTTTTAGGCTTAATTAGAGCTGCATAGTTGCACATTTTCATTACGGTTAGATTACACTAAGTGAGTATTTGCATTTTTGCCTGCAACTGTCTGTATCCTAGGCAATGGCTTTGGGGCACTTTGATTGCACCGAGGCTATTGTGTGTTACTTTGCATTGGTGAGGGTGGCTCATCACTGCTAATCACAGGCAGAATCACTTTTATCACCAACTGCACTAAATGTCTGACAAGCTGGTAGCGCCTAAACTTCTGCCCATCTTTCCTCCTGTGTCTTCTGTCTGGATGGTGGACAATTCTAAGGGCCAATTTCCCCCAAAAGCCAGTATAGTCCTTCAAGGGGGCTGGTTAGGGTGACAGGCTTTGGTGGAGAACATCTTGAGGTGAAGGGTAGTGGTTGTCTTAATAGACCACTACCTACTCTCCCAGGAATGCGCATTTTTTTTTGTTCTCAAATAGGTGGTTGCCTGGGTGACTGGAGTCAGTGGCAGCACTTCCTATCTTTTTCTTGGCTCTGGTTTAATGCACCTCCCCATTCCCCTTCCCCTCAGGTTCCTGGGCTCCATAGCAAGTCATGACGTACCATTGTTAAACTGTCTTCTTTGGAAGAAGATTCTCCAGTGTCTCTGTACTACTTTCATTTGCGCACTATCATGAACGCCTCAGATTTTAATGCTAAAGCAGTCTCCGAGGTCTCCTACTGTCTCTGGAGTTTGGATGGGTTTGACTGCCTTGAGTTTTTTCTGTCTGTGTTGGAGCCATCTGCACCAGCCAAGGGGGGCATAGGAGACTGAGTGGAATACACTTTTAATGGTGGAGGACAAGTTCATCTTTTTTCTGTACTGCCAACATCCTCTATATATTGTGTTCTATTCTAATTTTGTCATCGCATTATGTACATTTTTGTAGGCTCACTCACTTTGTGTCCAGACTGCAGGGATGGGGTGTGGTGTGGATGGCTGACAGACGCGGACCAATCACGTGACAGGATGCTAGCTCGAAACCGCTTCCTCCTCCTGGTGGTGGTGGGAGGGGCAGTGCTGGCCATCGTCAGCCTCAGCCTCCAATTCTGTAAGTGGACTGTGTGTTTGTTTGTGTGTGTGTGTGTGCATTTGTATAAATTCACAAATATTAATATGCTCTCTCTCTCTCTCTCTGCGGTCATGAGCCAGCATCCATTAATGCAAATCGAGCAAACGCACACAAAGATGAAGCAGCTGCTTTGGGTTGGAGCTCTCTTGCCAGTCTCTTTGTATGCTTGCATGTGTTTTTGTGTGTCTGTCTGTTTACATGTTCATGTATGCATATCCTCTCATTGCTTTCCTCTCCAAGAGACCCCATTCACGCCAAAACAAAGCCCAATCCCCAATAGACCCTCTCATAAATATCCAGCACTGGATGCTCTGGGAGCCTTTCCCTGGAGAGGCTGTGGCAACACACTCACATCTGCTATGCAATGCCTAGGTGTACACAATAGTGGCCTTTTCCCATTAAGTCATTGTTCAGCATTCCCGTAGGTATTGTCTAGACAGTGTATCCCTGCCAGCCGCACTGAATGCAAGGAAACTACCGCTCAATAAGTGGAGATGGCCTCCTGCACTGGATGCAATTTGCAAGCCGCACAAACACTATTGGAAAAACATCAGACGATTAAGGAGGTGGGATGGAGTGTAATTGTGATGGAAATTTGTATTTGGATGGAAAATGTGAACATTAAGCTATTTGGTTCTGGTTCTGAAGGTCTGGCAATGGAAGTGTTTTTTGGCGAGCATAAGCTTCTGTCTGGACAAGCATATAGGATTAGACTCACATAAATCATGCACACACACAGGATTACAGTGGAATTGAGTGCGACATAGCGGGCATTTTGGACTGTAACTTTAACAAAATTGTCAGCTGCCTTCCATAACCTGTTTTTTTTAAAAAGCTAGACACTAAACACGAGAGAGAGAGAGAGAGAGAGAGAGAGAGAGAGAGAGAGAGAGAGAGAGAGAGAGAGAGAGAGAGAGAGAGAGAGAGAGAGAGAGAGAGAGAGAGAGAGAGAGAGAGAGAGAGAGAGAGAGAGAGAGAGAGAGAGAGAGAGAGAGAGAGAGAGAGAGAGAGAGAGAGAGAGAGAGAGAGAGAGAGAGAGAGAGAGAGAGAGAGAGAGAGAGAGAGAGAGAGAGAGAGAGAGAGAGAGAGAGAGAGACTTGCACTTACACCCCCTCGCTGCCATCAGTCGCATCCCTGCATCAGCCGCAGGGATGCGGGTAGCTCCAACCGTCAGACCAAACACTTAGTAGAAAACCCGGGGCGCAGAGTTGATTAAAGCCCTCCTCCTCTCTCCCTCCCTTACTCGTTGTAGTCTTTCAAACTTAAAACCAAACTTGAAACTGTTTTGGACTCACAGAACACTATTTCTGGTAATGGACACAGCTTTTGTCAATCAAGTATCTTTCAACAAAATTTAGTGAACCCTTTGCAAAATGAGCTTATGGTTAATCAAAGGTGGAATGTTCCTGTTATTGTTTTGGCCTTTTCCCATCCGCACTGCCCATTTCTACCACAACTATTTGTTGACAAGATGGTGATCTGGTCTGAATTATTGCACACTGGCGCAAGGCTTAGTATCTGGGTAAACAGAGGCGTGTGTGCGCGTGTGCGTGTGTCTGTGTGTGTGTGCAGTGTTTCCCACAGGATTTTGTGAAACTGATGAAAATTGATGAAAATTTTGTACATTTTAAAGTTAAATGCATCAATCTGGTGCACTTTGAGAGCAAAATTAAGAGGCTAGATCTATGAAGAACTTTGTGCTCTAGTAAACAATTTAATCATAAACACATTGGTTGTATAGATATGAATGGTGATGACACGGCAATAAAGTCACACCCACAAAGCATGGTGAACGAGACGGGAGTTTAACGCAGTTCACAAATGGTCAAAACACAAAATCGACTAGAGCATACATTTGAGCCATCAAAGAAATTAAGCAAAAGTGGTTACCTGTGTTGAACTGGTTTATTTACAAATGGTTTATCACTGGATCAACTCTCCCTACATCCCTATTGGCAAACTTTGCACCCTGATTTTGGACATTTAATTTTCCTGGGCTTTGAAAAAAACAGTTCAAATGCCCTTTTGTAGTTGAATTGCTCTGGGCTCGGCCCATTGATGGAGACCCTCAGGCAGGCAGCCAGGTGCTCTCCTTGCAGCCTGTTACGAAGGTCTGATTTGACCTGAAAATGAAGGTAACTACCAGTGGCGTGCACAGACATTTTGGAGGGCAGGTGCTCAAGTAAAAAAAAAAAAGGGCACCCCTCTTATTTATTGAAAAAAATAACGTTACAGTGGCACATCTTGTACTTACTTACATATTTATTTATTTCAATACCCATACACTCATGCAGATGTTTAATACTCAACAGTTTTCTACAAAATGACTGTATCAATTCACACAGAGACGATGGTCTTTAGCATTCACTATTTCTGTATCACAAGGACAAGCATTGGCAACAACAAAGAAAACAATATATATTCTACTGTTACAACAGTAAGACTCAGCAGACCGTAACTGTCATGGCCCAACTTCAATACCCTATCACATAGCTACTTTTTCTGCAGACAAATTTTAATAGACCATTTGTCATTTGGCAATGTTTTAATAATATTTAAGGTAAATACAAGATTACTGCAAGTGTTGTAATGTAGACCTAACTTATATAAATGGTAAATGGCTGCATTTATATAGCGCTTTTATCCAAAGCGCTGTACAATGTATGCCTCTCATTCACCCATTCACACACCGATGGCAGTGAGCTACCATGCAAGGTGCTGGCCTGACCATCGGGAGCAATTTGGGGTTCAGTGTCTTGCCCAAGGACACTTTGACATGCAGACTGGAGGAGCCGGGGATCGAACCCCTGATCTTCTGATTAGAGGACAACCCGCTCTACCTCCTGAGCCACAGCCGCTTACTAATAGCTTACTAATATTCAGCTAAAGTAGCTTCATGTCTGATTTAGAATCGCCAAACCACTTTGTGTAGTTAAAATAAATTGTGGACCTATAAGAGATTTCAATAAAATTAGATGAACAGTTAAACTTTAAAATCTGAGCTTGTAAAGGCCCGGACAGTTGTCCCTGAACATGACTCTGCTCTGCTCTGACCTTTCTTCTTCATCTGTGATGGGTTCTGTATCAGGTGGCAATACATCTCCCTCATCCTCCTTGCTGGTAGATGGCCTGACCCAAGATAGCAGAGAGCTGCTTCCCTGACTGGCTGTAGCTCCCTTTCTTTCAGTTTTTTTAGTCTGTCCTTTCTTGGCATTATTATGCTGCAATTGGTAAATGAGCAAAATCAATGTTGTGCAAGATAATTAAGGGTTAATCTCCCTAAAATAGACATGATATGATATTTATTTGGGTAAGACTGCTTGGTGAGAGAGTCAATGCATTTCAACAGTAAGCCTCACCAGACTGTAGCCAGTCAGTGGCCCTCAGTTTCCCTCGCCAAAATCTAGCGTAACTTTCAAGCATCGAGGCTGACTGCTGCTGTATTGAAATGTTTTAATAGTGGTCTAATTTCACAACAGTGACAAACAATGCCAAGTTAGTTTGGCGACTGGCTTAGGGCAAACACTATCGTTACGTTACCTGGCTGGCTGTCATGTCAAGTGGATGCTGCTGCAGGGCACTCAGTTTGTGTGGCAGCTGCGTCAACAACAAAAGTCGAAAAGGGAGGGGCGGGGGGAGGCTCGTGAGGTGCGGTCTCGCAGAATTACAGCTCAAATGCAATTTTCGGGCATTATTACACGCTTTTAATTGAGAATTGATGCCATGGGCCACATTAAAAAACTAAAATATAAAATTAGAAAAAGAAATGAATAAAAAATGTCTTTCAAAAAGGGCACTGGTCAGAGGGCAAAAGGGCAGGTGCTTGAGCACTACCTGGGGTCTATCTGTGCACGTCCCTGGTAACTACAATTAGCCAAATGAATGAAAATAAAAGGTGCATTTGGAGCACACTGTTTGTACTCTTCTTTTAGTTAAGAAGATTATGCAGTTTATCATTTAAGTGCAACGGGTTAAATGTTTGGCACACATCTCGGCAACTTCAGTCATATGCCATGCCCTCTGTCCTTACCCTGTTCATTGTGGAGAAGTCTCTCTCACAGTTGACACTTGACACCGGAATGACAAGTGCAATTGCTGCCAAACGGCTCAGTAATGGGTAGATCTGTCCCCATTCGTCGCACTCACTGGCTAGCAGGGTCATTATTTCTGCTTGGTTCTTGTCCTAGGGAAATAATTTTAAAGAGATGTTACTTTACATTATTTAAATTAAACAAGGTGTGTCTGCAGGCTAAATTGAATAATTTTTAAGACTTTTTTTAAAGACCAAATATAAAGAAATTTGAGACTGAGTACTAGGATTTGTAAAGTGTAAAGTGAGTTGGGTTTATTTACAAAATTACAAAGTTGGGAAATTTCCCAACAGGTAAGTATAAAGGTAAGTGTATTAGGTTCAGCGTAGTTATAAGCATTAGGTAGATTTGGGGATTTGTAGGCTATTAAAACTTTTGATCCTGCTGCAGAAGAATGACTAATTCTGACAAAAAGATAAATTAATACATAAAATGAGATATAATGTTTATGTTGAGGATCACGGTGCAATATCTCAATATCATTCACCCACCTTGAATGCCCCTCCTCCACGCATGTGCTCCTTGAAGGACTGCCACTCCTGGAGTATCAAGGTCTCCTTCCCAGGGAGAAACCTTTTTGCCAGGGTGTGAAGGTGGGAATTGTTCTGATCATCACCTAGCGCAGCTGCCTGTGGTCCCAAAACGCTGAAGGCCCCGATGATATTCAGATTCTAGGTGATGTATCAGGCCACTGATGTAAGGCAACCTACAATTAGCAGAAAAGAAAAATAAAACCCCCAAACTCTTCAAACAGCAGAGAATCTAAGGCACTCTTCCAATGAATTAAAATGCCTTCATTGAAAATGGCATGTTCAAACGAACAAGTTTAAAACCAGACTCCGATGCGAAACACTAGAGTTTGGCATAGTTTACACTACTCCCTTACGAAGGCATGCTGGCCGAAGTCTGGTTTTAACATGCCATTTCAATGAAGGCATTTTAATTCATTGGAAGAGTGCCTTGGATTCTCCTTTGCTGTTTGAAACTATGGAACCCCAAACCAAAGAGCACCTTCAATCTAAGACCCAACACACTTTTATATTCTAATCTGGGAAAAACAAACAAAAAACCCCAAAAACATTTACCTCTCTCACGAATCTTGTCCACTGCTCCTCCCGTGGCAGGTCCTCAACACCCTGTCCTCTCCTGTTCCTCTCCTCCTCATGATGGATGGTGAAGGCTCCAAGTCCAAGGGGGTCATCAAGGTCTTGGTGGAGACGGGACAGGAAGGACCCAGGGAGTGGAGTCTCACCTGCGTCCTTGATGCGTCTGAGGGTCTCAATCGTGATGGGAACCTAAAGTTAAAGATGTTAGTGCTGACATCAGATTGCTGTAAATATAACCACTTACAGTATAATGTCTCCAATGGTAACCAACAGTATCATAGAAAGACATAACATAAACATAAACTCTAAAATATTATAAACTAATCATAACACACCTGCTCCTTGATGTGAAGGAAGTTGACATTTGCCCGTTGGAAGACTTTTGACAGCCGTGCAAGATGTGGCAATATGTCAGCCTGGAGATACACCGATGCCACAAACCTGTAGGTTGCACAAAAGGTGTACAGGCCCTTGGCGACTGGGCACCGTTTAAGCTCTGCCTCCTCTGCCAATGTGGCAAGCACAGCTGTGAGATGTCTTTGGAGTATCTCAATGGCCAGGTGCTGAGATAGCCACCTTGTGTCTTTTACCTCCTGGAAATAATAAACCAGTGTTATGTTAGTATAGACTTACAGTACTGGTTAGTACTGAGTAGATGGGAAATACCAACTGTGAATGATAGTATATGTAATAAATAATATACCTTCATCTTCAAGTCAGACAGTCCCAGGGTGGTAGCTGCTGCCTTCAGTGCTGCAGTCCGGTTTGCACTGTGCAAAGTGCAAAGTAAGTGTAGTTCCTGGAGGTGGTCCCGGAAGGTCGCCATGTATTTTACATGATTTGATGTGTCCTTACAGGCCAGGGCAAGGCGGTGGGCGGCACAAGCCACGGCAACAATCATGGGGAAGCTGTCGGTCAGCTGCTTAGCAACCCCATTTACACGCCCTTTGTTTACATGTCAAATAACACAACAAGGCAAATTGCATAAACATTTCTTTCTTAAAAACACACTAACATGGAATAGTAAAATGATCATACCTGTCATAACCGCTGCCCCATCAGTGCCAAGCCCACAGAGTTTCTCTGTTGGCACCTGCTTGTTCTGCAGGACAGCTTTCACAGCAGTGACAATGGTGTCAGCCTTGCCATCACTGACTGTCACGATGTCGAGGAACTGATTAAAAACCAGTCCCTCTTTATCCAGGTATCTGAATGAAACAAAAACAGCATTAAGTATAGCATGATAAGGGGTTTGATAAAGAGGAAAAAAAGAAGGAGCTAATGGGGGAAAGCAGGAATCTCGATTAAAAATGTATTCCTGATAAAGCAGGAAAAATCACATCCCTGATAATGTTATTCGTGCCTTTACTAACTTCTATTACTCCAACTACAGTAGAACCTCAGAGATACGAACCTCAGAGATATGAAAAGTCCGGTCTTTCAAACAGGGTATGAAACCGGAAGTATGCATAATTCATGCAGAAAATTGATACAAAATGACGACTGTTCGAATGTCACGGTCATAGTGGTTATTTATGGATTTATTATGACTTGAACTGAAATAAATATTTAATTTTGTAAATTTGGTGTTTTTTAACGTCACTTTCAGAGTTATGAACATTTCAGAGTTCCGAACAACCTTCATTCCCGATATGTTCATATATCTGAGGTTCTACTGTAGCAAGCTGTTACCTATGGTAACAGTGGCGGACCCCTAGAGGGCGCCACAGCGCCAAAAAGAGGCCAAATCGAAACTTCGCGACCGACCGACCGACTCACTCACTCAGTAAACTTTGTGACCGACCAACTCACTCACTCAGTAAACTTTGCCTCTTATAGGGCGGACCGCACTGCGAGTGGGGTCCGCCAAATATATGGTATTACCTAAGCTTGAGGAAATAGTCACAGCCCAGGAGCTGGGCCAAGCTTAGCAGCTTGCCGTAGTTGGTGTGGTGGGCTATCTCATTTTTGACCAGCAATACAGGCACTTGAACCCCCCAATTACCTGTTGGAATCCCGTGGACGGGGACATGTCCTATAGCGGATGTCTAGCTGCTAGCTGTCCGACGCCTTTTCATTACTGTCTGTCATGCCTTAACATGGTGGCTTGCAGGCCAGACACTGTAAGAGCGTCAGCTAAAAGTCTAAAATATCCTGGACAATCATGCAAGAAAGATCCTTGCTGGCATGTTGGACACCTGTAGGTTAGCGTGTGCTTCCATGCACACATTATTTATCCAGCCTGTTTTCATTTGTGCACACCACAGCCAGAGGTTTTTCCACCACAGTACAGAACACTTTGGAATCAGGTTAGTGGGAACCCACCTTCATTTCAAGCCACACACTGAGAGTACCTGTTCACCCCATAATTACTCTGCTGCGATAGATGGCATAAATGTGTTTGTGTACATTTCTGAGACTCTAGTTCTTCGCCTTCAGGTAAGCTTCTGTACGAAAGCACAGAGCTGTCAAGCTGTGCCTGTCACTGTTGATAATGACCGGTTTACAGACGAGGAGGTGTGTGGTTGGCTGCTGACAAGGTATTTGAGAGGGTGTACTATATTTGCGTGTGGGCGTGTGCATCTCCGTGCGTACGTATGTCCAGTGTTAAGTGTGAGGCTAAACAGGAATGTGACAGTTTATCAGTGTCAAAATCACTCTCTCGTCGGCTGTTTTTGCATGTCTTTATGCATGCAGGTTACTTGCACTGGGTGGTGTCAGTATATGAATTGGTGCCCATGTCCTGTGTGTGTTAGGTGGTAGTAGTAATAGTGTTAGGCAACCTGTTACAAAAGCCCCATTGTGTAGGCATCCATTACTGAGCTGGCCTCCAAAAGGTTGGGCAGTCTGCGCAGGCGCGTGTGTGCGCGTGCCTGTGTATGTGTATAAGGGGGGAGGGGGGCAGCGTGGTGGGTATAGGGGGACAGGTTGTGGCAGTGAAAGGGCTCCAGTGTGTGGCTAGGCCTCTAGCTGCCGAGCAGTGATCAGAATGGTCTCCATCATCACCACACACCTCCTCTTCCTCCTCATCGCTGGTGAGTCTGTAGAGATACATACACATACCAACTGAAATCAATTAGGGAGGCTGCTGGATATCTTTCTATTATTATTTCTTAACTTTAAAGATGTCTTGCTGTACTGTTCGGTTGACTTGCAAACAGCTGTAGGTTGTTTTTGGCTACTGAAATCTCCTTTCTCTACTTTTGTAAAACCAGTGTAAACTTTTATAGACTTTGAAGATTTTGTACAACTGCATGATGTGTCTTTAATCTAGGCTTCTGGGCTCAGGTGATCAGGTATAAAAATATGATTGTTTGACATCCTAGATCACTATTGCTGTTCTTAGTTCATGCATAGTCCTCATTGAGATCACTTATCTAATATGTAGCAAATGTTCGGTTAGTGTCACAACTTAACAGTCTCAACAGCTTGTGCTCGTAGACTTCTAGCTTGTCAGCAAGGACCGCTGGAAATATGAACCAAATTTCATGACATGACATTTGAAAATGCCCGTGGTGAGATGCATCATTCCAAAAAAATCACATTTGACAGTTGAGTGAATGAACAAATGATCCCAGAGGCAAATTTACAGAGCGTGGATAGCTGGATATTTGCACAGAATTTCCCTAACTAGTGTGAGAAGGCATCAGCGTAGGTTGTGGAAACATTCACCGCATTGTGTGTTGACGGAGATTAGTTCAGCCCTCAAAGCCAGCCTCAGTCCTCTCTGCTGGGAAGCAACTGTGGACTTTATGAGCTCAGCTGGATGGAGGAGGAAATGGAAAACTTTTTTTATGAGAGAGAGAGAGAACAAAGTATATGTACACTACGCAAAACTCAGAGTAGGTGATTTAAGTCTGAATGTTTAGAAATGAAATGAAAATAGAAATGAAAAGCGATTTGCTCGCTCTGGTTTTATGACAGCCGGTCGGGCGCCTCACTTTCTTTCTTTGCAGAGAGATGCAATATTTACCCAGTTCGCAGCCGCTTTCAGGCCAGTCAGGGTTTCTGATGTACGTGTGTGAGAGTGCAGTAGGATTTGGTAGTGCATATCAGTCTTGCCAATGGGTTCAACTTCTCTCTTTCCCAGAGTTCTGTCTTTCTGAATGGGCCTAGTGGTTCCCACACCGCTCCCTCCCCTATTGAAGCATTTCTCTCGGGGGGGGGGGGGGGTCACAGGTCACTGGTCTCCAAGGACACACACCGGTAGTGGTGAGGGGTTTTGGGGTACAGAGCTGTTGACATGGAGATGAGCTGAGTCAGAGTGCAGGGATTGACTCTCCCTCACTCATTTTGCCCCTTTTTCTTATTACCATTCCTAATACGTGCAAATATTTTTTTGGCGATTCATAATCGGCTATATTATCAATTACCGAAGGAATATTGACATGAGTCTTTTCTTTTTCTCTTCTTTCCTCTTTCTCTGTTTCTCCTCTTCTTCTTCTCCCCCTGTCTTTACAGTGAACCTGATCCCCAGCACTCCCATAGCGGAGGAGTGGCCCCTACAACCCCTAGATGGAGGTGTCGGTGCGGGCCAGGGGAAAAGCAGGAAGAGGGTGTTTCCAGTGCCCCACACCGAGGCCCCCGACCCCATCTCTGAGGCCTACAGCTACTGCAACACCCCCAACCGCACCGAACAGGCCTGGGAGGGTGAGACTCGTACAGCGACACACGCTAACACACAAAGACGTGTGCAAAAAAACGCGCTTGTTCTTTACTGAGCTGTATTGGCTTAAGAGGAAGTGCAAAGTGTCTTATTTTAACTACACAAATATGCTTTGGGATTGTACAGAACGCCCAATAGGTTGGTGAGGAAGGGAGACTTGTAGTGCCCAGGGCCTATGACTGTTCCCTTTCATAACCTTTATTTACCCAGGGAAAGGTTAGGGCGCTGCTCTCTTTTCCAGGGGTTAAGTGCCTTGCTGCCGCTCCAGACTTCCCCAGACAGGATTCAACCTGGCTAACCCTCTGGTCACCAGCTTGCTTTTCTAGCCATTATACCCCCTCCCCTCCCACTTGGTTTATTGCATCAGTCTTACCGTTTGGGCTACAGCCAGCACAGCGTCACTGTTCTGTAGCATTGGAGAATTAATATAAGCCAGGTCTGCTACTGTTAAACTCCGCCGATTAGATGGACAGCATATAAATACTTAATATCATAATAATGTCAGATTTAGTGTGTCGGGACTTGTGGGGGTGGGGGGTGTTAATCATGCGCAAGTCATTTCCACTTGGTTGCATCATCCATAATCCGGCAGTGCTTTCACTCTGCAGAGCCGTAGTTGTTCTTCTGCAGAAAAGTTAAGGCAGCCTCAGGCAACCTGGCTAATATTCTGCACTGCCTGAGACAAATTGTACGAGCCAGTGCTAATTGAACTTTACTCCATTCGTTCGGATGGCAAAGTTGTGCAGTCCATGAAGTAATCATTCTATTCATTGTAATGGATTTAACAGAATTATAAACTTATCAGTTATCCTAGAAATTAAATGACTAATCGGTATTGTTTCAAGTGATTTTCTTTTTTTCCTGCAGTGTACTCACATTGTCAAACTAGTCTTTTTGCCTCCTGGGGCCAAATGTATAAAACTCTGTGTAGATTTAGGTGTAGAAATCTGTGTACGCACAAAACAGGAAACATGCATACGCTCAGATGTATAAAACCCCACGTACGTCTGTTCCCACGTGTTTTTTCTTCATACATCTCAATCATCCTGAAATTGTGCGCACGTGCACGAGCCTTCTGACCATGCCCACAATTTTCCAACATGCAAATTGCATTTTGCATTTTGATGTTGGCCTGTTCAGCTGCTGTGTAAGGGAACCTGACGATCTATTACTCAAAGAAATGATGCCACCCCACGCCATGGGCATGACCCGGCTCAGGGCAGCTCAGGATATCCCTGATCTGTCCGCAAGCTCCCGCTGAAACGTCCCCGTCGCTGTTGTCAATACCTGTAGATGGACGGGGATGGCAGGGTTTCTCCTAGAGTGCCGTTCCAACACAGGGCCCAGTTCAGCACACAATTCGAAGAGAACAGCTCTTGGAAATCCAAAGCAGCGCATTAGCCAGTCATCATCATGGGCCAGAAAACCAGTACGGTCTCTGAAGACTCGTTCTCGCCTAAATTGCGCAATAGCAATATCTTCCAGCAACGCCAAAGCAGCCATTGTATCATTTGGCACAGCCATTACGCACAGCTACAGCCTTTATATAGCGTAGGTTATTCTTACTCCCCAATAATACAGAATAATAATCTGTATTTATATAAAGATCATGTATTTATTTGTTTATTTATATAAAGATCATTATCATTATAATTATTATAATGCATAGTGACAAACTTACTCAAGATAGAACGAAATGAAGGCTTGTCAAAAAAAGACGCATGGTTTATACATTTGGCCCCTGGTGTGTCCTGTGTGCATGTGTCTCACTGTTGGACACATGCACAGGCAGCCTCTCAGGCAGGGAGGTAATAAAACTGGTTTGATGTTTTAAGTGCTGCAGGCTGTTTTGTTTTTTTATTTATTTTTTAAATCAACATTTGTTCTGAGATGTGCATTAACTCTCCAGGCCTTCAGGGTGAAGCTCTTGCCCCCAATCGATCGCACGATCAGCACTTTTTCCTCTTCCCAAATCAATACTGTCATGGTATTGAGAGTAACCAGCAGTGTTGGGCTCTTTACTCAGCAAAGCACATATCGCTCATTAGACGTTAATTCAGAAGTAATGGTATTACTCTACTTGAGGGGTGGATAATTCGCTTTCAATCTGCTATTTAGAGGGGGTGATAACAAAAAAAATTTGTTTTTTGATTGGGAACAGTAATATTATTAATGAAATTGAAATGGTAATTCATCGCTGAGAACAAGTATTACTGTGTTACTGAGTAATACTTTAACATGCAGAGCCAGAGGGATGAAAGAGACTCAAGAGATTCACCAGGGTTTTGGTTTTAATATCTGAAATTCATAAGGTCAATTGTATAACACTCTTAACACAGTTAACTGCTTTACAGTGCAAATTAAAACAAAGAAAAACAGTTTAAGCAAATCAAGAAACATGATGATGGCAAAGAACCGATCGGCTCAATAATTTTATATTTAGAGTACTTTCTAAAACACTTTCCAAAGGGGTAAATAAAAACATAAGAAAATCAAACCTCATAGGCGTAGCAAATATTTACAGTTGTATGCAAAATTTTGGGCACCCCTGATCAAAATGTGTTTCAATGAATCGTGATGAGAAGGTGGTCTACATGGGTAGTTTAACATAACACCTTTCTGCAAAGTTTAATGCAAGTTTACTATTTATTTGGATTCATTAGATTCAAAATGAAGAACAACAGTGAACATGGCAAGTGCAAAAGTTTGGGCACCCTGTCAGTACTTAGTAACACTTCCCTTGGCAGATATAATGGCTTCCAAGCATTTCCTGTAGCCAGCTAGGAGTCTTTCTATTCTTGCTTTTGGACATTTTCCCCACTCTTCCTTGCAGAACTTGCTCAGAAATATTGCTAGGGCTCCTTGCATGCACTGCACGTTTGGGATCACCATTCCAAAAAGCTTTCTTTCCTGTAAGTTACTTCATGGTTGATTTTGCAGATTGTTGCCTTGCTGAAATATCCAACCGTCTTTTCAGCTTCAGTGTCTTGACTGACTCTGACAGCTTCTAGGCTTTGTTGATATCTAGTTGTTTGTTTATATCTAGTTGAATGCATTTTTCCTTCCACCTGCCACGCAACCCCAAATAGATGGCAAGGTGTTCGTTTTCTTTGGCTGTGGCCAAAGCAGTTCAGTTTTCATTTCAGTCCAAAGCACACTGACAACTCTTCCATGCCGATCATTGTTGCGTGAGGTATGCTGTACTGTGGGCACGTGACCAGCTACTTTAGCAGTGATCTCTCAGTACTGCTGTACTGATCCGACCAGTTTCTTAGTCTTCCAGATCTTATCTTGACTTCAACTGTTCCATTTAACTTCCATTTCTTAACAGTGTTTCTCGGAGTTAGAATTGCCAGCTGGAGGCATTGAGTTTTTGTATAGCCTTCTTTTTTTGTAAAAAGTGGTTTGTGTTTATTTTCAAGTCCTCAGATAACTGCTTAACAATAATTAGTCTGACAGAAGGTATGAAGTTACTTCAGAGTAATAGTTCAACCCTTGACTTGTCTTCACCTGACTAATTGAAGTGTGCTCTGTGCCTTAGTAATCATCTTTTTAAAAAAGGAATAAACCTGCCATTATTTTGAATCTGGCATAGATGCAAACAACTAGTATTCACACATTAAATGTTCACTAAATACACTTTGCCTATGATGACAAAGATCTCTTCTCCCAGGTCACAGTCCAGCTGACTACAAGCTGCTGTCTGTCCAGATGATGATTCGCCATGGGGATCGCTACCCTCTCTACTCCATCCCTAAGACCAAACGGCCTGCCATTGACTGCACCCTGTCCCCCAGCAGGTAAACACACACACACACACAGTCCAGTTTCATACGTACGCATCATTAAAGGCGCCAGTAGTGTTGTTACTCCTAGCGTTTCCCAAAATTAAGACCACGTTTCCAATAAACCCCGTTGCTTCCTGTCACAAAGAGGATGTTGCTGCTTGTCTCCCCTCCCTCTCCCTGGCATCACTCTGGCTGTGTTTGTTTTTTCTTTGGCTTGACTGAAGAAGGTAGTGATTTTTTTTTTTTTTTCACTCATCCCATCTGCTGTGGCCAGAAACTCTGGAAGCTTTAGCGCCGTTTGAAGAACAGCGCCCTCTTCCTGTTTTGTGCCATAAAGCAATCCAGCAGATTTCTTGTGAAATCCAATCTGGTGACACCCACTGGAAAATGCAGAGTAGAGGCCGGTACATACAGCCAATCTTCTTGTTGATGGTCATGTTTGTTTATGGTAGTTATACTTATGTCTCAGAATGAATGTGGTGATGATTTATTGATGTTATAGTGATACACATGGCATCACATAAGAAATCCCCTTGGTAACCTAGTACTACTCAATAAGAGGAAATGAAAGGGGAGAAAAAAGACTAAAGAAAAGCATTCTTAAACTTTCCATTTACTTCTAGAGTCAAAAGTCTATGTATCCATCTCTATAGTTTCTACTAAATCAGTACACTGTAAAGGGCACAAAATGCCACTAGATGCCACAGGGATCCAAGATGGCTTTCCAAGCATTCTCTCTCTCCCTGAGCCAGACAAACATGAAATGAGACCCAGCCAGGCGTACAACTCTCTCTCCCTCATGCCTGACAAGAAGGCCTGATGGAAGGCTGCAGTGGCGAGGGAGAGAGAGGAAGAAAGACCACCAATTATTGCAAGAGCTTTTGATATTCGCCTGCTAAAACCGCTGGCTTGATAGCAGCTCCCTGAAAATGAGCTCAATTTGTCTGGAGATGAAATGGATCTACATTCTTTTGTAGTGTAAAATGTGTGAGGCTAAGAAGGAACGAGAGATGAATAGCACAAAGAACACAATATAAGAGAGGAGGAGGTGGTGGTTTTGGGTTTGAATGTGGGTCCGTTGGTTGTGGAGTCATTAGCTGTGAATGTGCTGACATTTTGGGGTACTAGGGAGGTGTGTATAGGTATATGACAGCATTATCTATGACTAGTCTAAGAGACATATTCTCCAAGATAAAACTTAGCTAGGGACTCAGTATCAACAGACAATACTGTTTCTGGTGGTGGTATTGGTTGTAAGGCATCACAAGGTTTCAACTAATTGGATTGTGCCAATTGGGTCTTGATGTTTTCAAGTGAGTATGGTCTGATTCTGTTGAGGAAGGCAAATGGTTCAAGTATTAAGCAGATGTTGCACAATGTTCAACATAGAAAGGTGTTGTAAAAGGTAATGTTTTTGAACCAACATTGAATTTAATGTAAGACGGCTGGCACAGGTATCAAAATGTCAACAACACCCAGCTCTACAGTGAGGAGATACAGATTTGTCTTTCATGCTTTCGCTCATTGCCTCTCTCTCCCTTCCTTTGGTTTGACTCTGTGGACTGTGTCAGCGGTGACAGGTGGGTTTGGTTTGCTACATCTGTTCTGCTGTGCCTTAGTGCATATGGATACACACACACTCTCACATAAACATGCATGCATGGTCTGCCGAGGCAAAGTTGTTTTCAGGTGTTATCTCGCTTGATTTGAGCAGCACGCTCCCTGAGCAGCTCCGGCAAGGCAGAACTGTCACCGTTCCAGGCACTCCCTACAGAAATATGGAGGGGCGCTCAAATTAATACATATCTTCTCACCTCCTGCAATTCATTATTTCCCATTCTCTGTTCTGCCTCTCTATTTCCCTCTGTCTTTTGTTAACGGTTGCTAGTGCATCTCTGGTTTCACAGGCTCTTCTGCTCTGGTCAGACAGGCTAGATGACAGGTCCTGATAGGAAGTTATTTATAGCCAGAGAAGACATGCTCCCATACTGAAGCTTTAGAAGAAGTGTGAACAAAATCAGCACTTCCAAAAGCAGCCTGTGTGTTTGTCTGTGTCTATACATGCATGTCCACTTGTGCACATTCTGCATATGGACAAACTGGCATCAATCACCAAACAGGCTTTTTTTTTAATCTCTCCAGAAAAATTGAAATGGTGTCTAGTGACGTGTGCAGCCACATCCTCTTGGACCACGATTTTGACCATGTGGTCGATAAATTCCTCCCGACCAATCCCTTTTTTTTTTGGGCTATGTATCTGGGAGCCGGCCATCAGCTAAATTGTGCACGAGGCTTTCACTGTGGCCCGATGAGCCTTGCACATCTGGACCCAGCGGGCACGGTGTAATCTGTGGAGTTGGCATTGTGCACCGGCCGTTGCATTTCAGATTGGCATGATGCAGTTAACCTGGCATGTAGATAAGATTATCAGATAAGTTAGATACCCTTGATCTATGACCCCAAGCCGAGGCTGGGCCATCCAACACAACAAGCCTCTTACGATCGAATTTCTGATCATGTTTGAATTGCAGGCTGTTTTTTTTTTCTTGTGAATGAAACTGAATAAGAAGGGCTCTTGCCTCCTTCAACTATTAACCAATGACGTGCCCTTGAGCAAGGCACTTAACCCCCAGTGGAACAGTGGTAGACTGAGGTAGTACTGGGCATGCTCAATCATAAACAAAGGGTTGGGTTGCCGTTTGGAAACCACTTGCAGCCAATGCCAATGCACAAAGATGCGTAGCCTGCTGCATGGAGCACAGAATGTTCCCATATTCCCAAATTGATAATCTCACTGTACACACTGCTAAATGGATTCAAAAGTGGTTTCATGAACAGCAGGAAGAGGTCAGACTCTTTCCATGGCCTACCCAACCGTTGACATCATTTAACCTTTATGTGGAGTAGACTTCCTCCTCCTCCACCCCTCAAAGAACTGGAGGCTTTCCCGATGCTCATCACTTTGTTGATTTTGTCAACCTTTTTCATCCTTCATTCCCTTCCTCATATTCATCATATCTCTACCAATTCTACTCCTCTCTCTCTCTCTCTCTCTCTCTCTCTCTCTCTCTCTCTCTCTCTCTCTCTCTCTCTCTCTCTCTGGTTAATTTGAGTGGTCTTGCATTTGGTGCCATCTGGCCCTCTGCAGTCACGTTCCTGTCCAAGACAGAGTGGAAAGGAGGATGAAAGCAGGCAAGGAGTGATGAACAGAACAAAAACGATGAAGGTAGAGAGAACGCTCAGATGTGGCTGATATTACTGGGCTACCATAGGAGGGATGCTTTCGTTCAGCTGCAAAGCGTGTTTGGATTATTTGTGGTTTGTGTGTGTTTTGCAGGGAGATGGAGCATTAAAGCCTATTGCTTATTCCTATGTGCCCTGGGACTAATCTGTGTCTGTTTTTATTTAGACCAGGGTGTAATTATGGGGATCTCAACTAGCAGTTGCCCTGGGCGGGATCCTTAAGGAGAGCTCAGCTGTGTGTGTGTGTGTGTGCACGCGTGTGCATGTGCGTGTGTTGGCACCAGCCTGCCGACCCAGTGTCTCCGTCTGCGGTTGACTGAGCTCTCTTTGTCTGGGAACGTTTCCACTCTTTCTTCTCTCTCCCTCTTCCACCAATAGTTTTTTTTTTTTTTTTCCAAGGTTGTGTCTTTTCGTCATCGCTTATTATTCTGCACCAACCATCTCATTTACTTTGTTTTTGTTTAGCGCTCTCCCTTTTGTGACCATGCTGTCATTTATCCTCCCTTGATTCCTCCCACTCGTTTGTCCTATCTATTGCTCTCTCCATCCCTCCCCACTAATCTCTTTCCCCGTCCTATCCAGTGATAATAATCCCTTCTTAATGTAATTGGCCTCTCTAATCTCTGGTTAGCAACAATCAGCCTAATAGGCAGCCTGGCTGGCTCTTTGTCCATGCTAGCGGGCGCCGTCTGTTGACAGGACGCCGTTTCACTCTCCCGGTGTAACCAATTAGATATGGATCATCCATATCCACCCACGGCAAGCCGGCCTGTCGATGGGAGTAAAATGGAGGCTTCAGCATTGCTGCATCTTTCTCCTTTGCTTCACATCCTCAATCCCTTGTGTCCTGGTGGTGCGACGCCTGTTAATGTTGGAAGTGTGGTAATTCAGAGGCGAGTGGATGCTGACAATGGCTGTAAAAATAAAAAGGATGTAGAAATAAAGGATACAGCCATCAAAGCAGCAGGAAGCCAGCAACCGTGTTTCAGATCATTCTTTTAAGCCTTATTTTCTTTTTGAGAAAAGTAGGGGATTTATTATGTAGTTGTATTATTGTCGGTGGTTGTAGGCTCAAGGTTATGTTTACAGTGTTCGGCCAATTGCAACTCTGAGCGTAATTCAAGGGAAGCGACGGTTCGGTTTTGTTGGTGTGTCCCTAAACCAATCCCTGATCACTATGGAAACCGTGTGTGTGTGTGTGTGTGTGTGTGTGTGTGTGTGTGTGTGTGTGTGTGTGTGTGTGTGTGTGTGTGTGTGTGTGTGTGTGTGTGTGTGTGTGTGTGTGTGTGTGTGTGTGTGTGTGTGTGTGTGTGTGTGTGTGTGTGTGTGTGTGTGTGTGTGTGTGTGTGTGTGTGTGTGTGTTTTCATGTCCCCCCACTGGCTCCTTTAATCGGAGATAGCTGAACCGTGGCTCCCACAGATTTGTTATATTAAACTGTAATCTTCAATTATCTCTAATCTATTAGATCACCGACTGCTCCTCTTCCTGCTCTCATCCTTGTGTGTGTATATATGTGTGTTTTTGTGTGTGTGTGTGTGTGTGTGTGTGTGTGTGTCCGTCCCAAGGCAAGAAATTCTTTCATCTAATGGTATCTCAATCTCCCATACTCCCACGCACACATACTAGACGGCCAGTAGTGTTGTGTTAGAGAGACACCTGGTGGTAGCTGTTGGGAGTGCATGCTGAACCAGTACAGATAGAAATGCATAGATGGAAATGGAAAAGGACCCAACCAGAAAGAAAAAGAAGGCAGGTGTGATGTGAGCAGACTCCCCAGTAATGCCAAAGTCATGTTTTCTGTCTCTTCCTACTGAGGCTGTCATAACGTTTCCTGTGTTCTGATAATAAATACGACGTGAAAAATCCCACATAGTGTGGAAGACCAGGAATCCACAGGAGCTGCTGTCTCCCTCACTTGTGGTGATTTCAAACACACACAGCCAAGCTACTGCCAAGCTACTGATGATGATGCCAACAGTAGAAGACTGGTTTTACTGGGCAGATCCCATGTGTGACTGGGGATAGTATGAGGGTGAAGCAGGGCATTGCTGGAACAGGACATCCGCAGGGCCTTACAAAGTCAAACAAAAGTCTAAATCTAAATTCAAGGCATTAACTTATATAAATGTCTTAAATTCAATTGTTATAGGTCTATTTTTTTTCACCATGCTGTGGCAGGTTTTTTTTGTTTTCACTCTTAGATTAATATAGAACGGGGCTAGTAGAACGACATGCAGTGTTTTTTTATTTCATTTATTTATTTATTTTTTTTAATAGCATCTGCCTTACTAAACACAATTGGACTTCATGTCCCCTGACACTTAATTTCCTGTTTTTTCACGGTTTTGACACCTGTCAAAAAACTGAACCATCTCTTTCTCGGTCTCTTTCCCCCAGGAAGCCGTCCCACCCCCAGCTGAGCTCCTTCATCAGTCACATGGGCCAGGGAGGGCGTGGCCACTGGGAGTCCACCCTGGGCTCTGTTCCCCGCCTGCCCAACCACAGCGCCTGTGAGATGGGAGAGCTCACACAGACAGGTAGACCCATCTCACTTCTGATCCCATCCAGTCAACACTGAAGTGTGGCAGTTTTACAACACCCACCTTCAGCTGATATAAAAATAGCCGATAGGGAACCGCCTGTTAAAGGAATGAAATCTGTAGAAAAGTAGGAGCAGGAATCCACTGTTTTTGAAGAACGATACTAATATTTTTGGATTGAAGCTGCTGATCGCTGATATTTTGTGCTGATTTACAATATTTGATCATTTTAATGCCATGTTTTAGAAAAAAATGTTTTTGTGTTAAGTGTTTCCTCTGTATGGTAAAAAAAGGACAGCATTTAGACCATGCGACACTAAAACTCTCCGTTGAAATCAGGATAACAATAATAAAACAAACTCATGCGTAGTGGAATGCAGAATGTTCCATCAAAATTGATTCAGGTTCCCATCCAATGTAGTATTGATCATTTAATCAATATGTTTAAACAAACTGCATCACATCGAAGGCGGATGACAATGACAGCTGATATCCAATTTTTAATAAAAGGACAATACCGGCCTAATAAAGTGATGTCTAATCTTATCAAACATCTGTTCTCCTTCATGACACTCCTGACAGCAAAAGCATATCAGCTATTGATTTTCCTTCCTCATCATTGTCGAGCTAAGCCCTCATCTCATGTCGTCCCCTCCCTCCAGGTGTGGTGCAGCACCTCCGTAATGGCGAGCTCCTCCGCCAAGGCTACAAGCGCCACAGCCTCCTCCCCTCCGATTGGTCGCCCCGCCAGTTGTGGGTGGAGACCACAGGTAAGAGCCGCACTCTGCAGAGTGGATTGGCCCTCCTCTACGGCTTCCTCCCGGACTTTGATTGGACAAAGCTGACCGTCCGTCACCAGTGGAGCACGTTGTTCTGTGGCTCGGCCTGCGACTGCCCCGCTAGGAACAGATACCTGGAGGAGGAGCAGAGGAGGCAGTATCGGCTCCGAGTGGCCGATACCCAACTGGAGACGACGTACGCCGACATGGCGCGCACTTTAGGTCTGCCCACCCGTCAGCTCCGAGCCGCCAACCCTATAGACTCCCTCCTGTGCCACCTGTGTCACGGCCTGCCGTTCCCATGCCTCGCCACGGGTGCCGGCGGCGGCAGCAGCGGTGGGTGTCTGACTCAAGCCCAGTTTGCTGTGATTCGTCGGCAGCAGCTAGAGGACGAGGTGGACAGGAGGAGGGTGGGACGGTACCATAAATACGCCCTTCTGGCCACATACCCCTACCTCAACCGAACAGCCGCCAAGATGGAACGCGTCGCCAGGAGCAGCGAGGCCGGGCGGCGACCACGAGCGGGAGGCGAGGAGGTGTTCACCCTCTCCTCGGCCCACGACGTCACCGTGGCGCCGCTGCTGAGCGCCCTGGGGCTGGAGGAAGCCAAGTTCCCACGCTTCGCGGCGAGGGTGGTCTTTGAGCTGTGGAAGAGCCCTCCCGCGACACAAGGGCCGAAGAAGGGGGCGGGCAAAGGGGAGAAGTCGAAGGTAAAAGATGGGAAGCTGTTCATCAGGGTGCTGTACAACGGCGAGGACGTGACGTTTCACACCACCTTCTGTCGCTCCCACGATCGCCACGCTGACCAGCCGCTCTGCCCCATGCAGAACTTCCTCTCATTCGTCAGGAGAGACATGTTCAGGGCTTTGAACGCGACTTCCTACCAGGAAGCCTGCTACAGACGCCCAGGCTGACAGAGACAGATGGAGAGGAGGATGAATGAAGAGCCTCAAGAGTTGGCAGATGGTCGTACCTTTTTTGTGTTTTAGCTCTTTTCCACTTTGGTGGCGGTGCACTTTTGTGCTGTTGATAGTGTCTTAAAAATCTGACATTTTTTATAAAAAATAATCCTTAACATTCCTCAGCTGAATTGACTTAGACACACACACACACACACACACACACACCATGCCTTGGGCGGAGGTCTTTTCGGGCTAGTCATTTAACCTCTGTGCTGAAAGCCTTGTGGTGTTGACAATCACACCAGGGAAACCACAACTGAAAACCTTTCTACAAACCGTTTTTTGATATTGTATGTTTTCAAGCACATTTGTATGAAACAAGCAATTCAAGGGAAATTGTACGGCACACGGCCACTTTATTCCTATGTTCCATAATAACATGGAATGTTGAAATTCCAGTATTCCCAAATGCCTGCAACAAAAGGGAACATTGAAACTGGAAGCACTATGCTGGATTAGTCGTTCATGTACAATATTTAGTATACCATGACCTGTACTGACTTTTTAATCAAGGGGATACTTTGGGCCTTACTACTTCTCAATACTAACTCACTTGCCTCTTTTCAGGCTAATGTTCATTCTTTCCATCAGCGCGATTTAAGGGTCAGGGTGATGCTGACTTTGTCGATGCAGATCTTTTTCTTTCCCCTTGGTGAGAGGAACTATTGTGGTACTTGAAGAGAAACGTGTTTTTAATTGTGAGGGTTGTAACACTTAAAAACCATTCCACTGCAGAGCATCAGGACAAGTATTTATATCAAGTGTTGATATACTCGATCACTTCCACTTTAAACTGTTCGTTCTGAGTATGTTTATACTGTAAAGCACATGTGGAGTAAAGAAATGATCAAGTGTTCTCCTCGTCTTTATTTTGTTGTGACGTGATGCTATAGCTTTATTTTTCACAGATAATATATTTTACACATCTGGAGTAAATTGAAGTTAAGTATGTTGAGATGACAGCACATGGCCTGGCCAGTAACTATGTCTGAGCGCCAATGGTATGACTTACACTGGAATGAAAAAAATGTTCTCCTCAATCTGCTGTTACGTGTATCTACCACTAGATGGCACACTCGCTCTATAGACTTCATCCAAAACCCAGCCGCCCCATCTGTTACTATCAGTTATCCACTTTGTCAACAGTGCTGCAGGGCCAGAGCACATAGTCGATACATTCCTATAAATGTAAAAATGTGGAGTGCCTGCTCCCCCCCGCCGCTAGACAAGCCATGTGTCATCTTCATTAGGAACATAATGCAACGCTGACAAGATATCAATTGTACCGCTCATTTTCAAAAGTGCTCCGCCATGCTCGGCCAGCGCTTTCCCTTTCAGAATCCTCAGAATCAGGAGAGTATCGACTGGGGGGGGGAAATAACCCACACAAGAGGGAGTCGGGTAAATTACATTTGCGCTACGTGTGTGTGGACATGAAATTTGTCCTGTCAGTAGCGGGACCGTTTGCCAGTATATAAAAGCACACACACAAGTGATGCAGCAGAAAGATTACAGATCTCATCAACTGGGCTAAGGGGTTTTCATTTTGTGACCACCCAGGCACGCTGGAGTGTCATGGAGCGATTTCACATTTAATCATTTTACAATTAAACCATTTCCACCAAATCGAAGCCATTTGTCCAACAGATGAGTTGGATGATCGTCAATACTCCTGGCACTTGAAGGGCCATCAGGCTACGTTTGGGGTTTAGTTCGTCAAGGCGTTGTTCAGTATAATAAGACTTTTCGGACCCCTACGGGGAACCTGGGTCGTAACAGGATACAGCAACAAAACCTGGGATACCAAGGATTGAGTAACACCCAAATACAACACTAGAACATCCCGAGGTTGACGCAAACCACATGAATCTAAGCTTCTCAAACTTTCCTCGGTCACATCCTAACCCTTCTCCCACTCCGTTTCCCATGTCCTGCCGCGACACCAGGGTTGTTAATGATAGGAGCGAACCTCCCCGGCCGGCCCTAAATTCCTTCCCCAACCCCACCCCACCCCCACCCTGTCCTACCCTCTCCCACCGACGCCTTTCCCTCCAGGCCCCTGACACCCGTCCGCCACCCACGCCTCTGATGTCATCCTGCCAGACCGAGGCGGAGCAGCAATTTCCTCCCACCGCAACTCACTCAATCTTTGATGTTGTTATGCTGCCTCCGGCCTTGGCTTATGCGCCGGTGTCTCTCTGTGTGTGTGTGTGAGAGAGAGAGAGAGAGAGAGAGAGAGAGGGGTGAACAAGAGAACAGCAAAGAAGAGATCAAGGTGACTGCGCTGGGTGTGTGTGTCGGTGCGCTGTGGGCCCTAGCGTGGATCCTCGCCGGCGGTGTGTGTGTGTTTTCTTGCGCTGTGTGTACGTTGGCCTGTTCGCCTGGCCCCCGGAACAACGTCCACTTGACCCGGTCCGGCTCCCAAATGCTCAATATAGATTTCCAAACACACACGCACCCAGGCTACCCTGAATCAACAGCGGCGGGCTGGAGGGGAAAAAGAGAGGGAGAGAGAGAGGGATGAAGGGAAGACAGATGACTGACAGCTCAGACGGTGGGAGAGGAGGAGGAGTCTTGTGGTCCAAGCGTAGAAGGAGGGAAGAAGATGACGGGGGTTGAGGGAAGGAGGGAGAGGCTGTGGCGTGCATCAACCTCATGGAATAAACGCCTCCCCCCCCCCACACTCTCCCCTCCCCTCCCCTCCCTCTTCCTCCAAAACCACAGTTACAGCCACAGGTTGCAGGAAAGAAGGCGAGAGAGATTTGATTTCATGTTGTGGAGGGGATTAATATTGGAGGCTGACGGGCTCGGGCCAGGGAGGCAAGTGTGAACCGGAGGAAGCAGCCAGGGTTCAGGCTGGTGCCACTTCCATAAGGTGGTTTTTGAAGACCTCTGGGCGGGTGGGGTGGGGGCGGCCTTGAGGAGGTTCCAAGGGGTCCCTTAGATTTCATCATAATTGAACTCACTGGAAATGATTCACCGCTTTTCAGCCACGCCATTCAATACTAAATCAACAACAGCAACATCTTCCCATACGGAGGCTCCTGGGATAGAATTGAATCGACGAGGGGCCCCCGAAGCGTGTCTGTTCGGGGGTCTCTGCGATACGAAAACGTGTGAGAACCTCTGCGAATGTATATTCTCACAAGTTGTACAGCTTTTTCACAAACGGCCGAGGCGTTAACACAGCGCTTTACCCGATTTGAGCTGTCGTCAAACTAAAGCGAGGAAAAGCGATATTCTTAGAACATGAGGAGACATTTCTGGCTGATGAGGTGACGTGTGTGTGTGTGTGTGTGAGAGAGAGAGAGAGAGAGAGAGTGTGTGTTCGGCTAAGGGTCAGCTAATTGGGGTCCAGAGTGTGTGTGTGTCCTGCCTGTCAGTGTCTAGACTCTACCACCGGTGTGTTTTCTCAGATGTGAGGCTTTATTAAGCCCTTTACTTAAACAAACAGCCCGGGATGAGGGACGCCGGAGAGAGCCAGGCTACTGTGTGTGTGTGTGTGTGTGTGTGTGTGTGTGTGTGTGTGTGTGTTCTTACACTGACTGGAATACAGGGTGTGTTTGATGCTCATAGTGTGCACTTACCTGTGTGTGTGTGTGTGTGTGTGTGTGATTGATTAAGACGGGTGTTAGCTCACGTTAGCTAAAATAATCAGGATTTATGAGTCTCTCTGTGCTGCCAGTAGAGGCACAGAGCCAGGCTAATTGAGTTTGGCCATTACTGCCTCGTTCCTCTATCAAGGGCTCATTCAGCCGGTCATTCATCACAACACACACACACACACACACGTCGTCTTACGTGTTTGTGCATCTCTGTTGTTCTTTACCTGCTCTATGAACTTTTTCTCTTTAGGTGTGTCTGTCTGCCACACACACCCCCCCCACACACCCCTCTTATGTCTGTCTGTTGTCTTGTCTGTCCTCGGTGGTATTTGTGTCTTTATTATCCACACTCGTCTACGCCTGCCTGTTTTTTCTTTTAAAGTCTATCTTTAGTTGTTGAGCACGACGTCTGAGCGAGTCTAGCGGGGATCCTGTGACACAAACTCTTGACTGCAAATGGCAAAGGGCTCCCTCATCGTTCAGAGAGATGATGCACCGCGAGGGGAAAGACAGAAAGACATAGACTGACAGGGAGTGGAAATAGAGACGTATGTACAAAACTACAGGACAGTGATAGAGATGCTCGCAGAACGTACGGCAGCACGGTGACGGCTATAGCGAGAGAGAGAGAGAGAGCGTGAAGGAGGGAAGACGAGGGGGGCGCGTCTTTCTTTGGGTAAATTGGGTCAGGCCTGTTTGCCATCCCCGCCATACAGACAGCGGTCCCCGGAGAGAGAGACCCAGACTGTTCAACATGCTGCCGAAGAGAGAGAGAGAGAGAGAGAGAGAAGGCGAGAGATGACAGGAGGAGAGGGGCCGGGCGGCAGAAAAACACGAGACAAAGTTACAGATGGATGACAACGAAGGGGAGGCGGACGTGGTCAGAGAGCTCCATTAAAGACACTTGCTTCCTTCTCATATCCAGTGTGTGCAGCTAAAATGTTAAAACTATTTCACTTGAATCATTTTCACGCTGGTCACTGTGTGATTACTTTTGGTCTGAATATCCACCACATGTTTTACCACAACGTGACAATCTATCAAGAAGTGATTCTCAAAGTGCCTCTTCACTTCCAGCAGCCCAGTGCAGTTTCACCTGCAAGATCTAGAAGAGTTGAGCATTGACTCTTATTGATAGAACAGTGCAACTGGTGGATAAAGGTGGAAATTTCAGTTATGCAATACCAACACTAGATATTTTGTGTGACACAGTCCTGAAATATTAATACAGGTTGAGTACCTGCTTATCCTGTATGTTCGGAAATGCAGGAAAATGTAACTCTTGCTAAACAAAAACAAAAACTCCTATTTGATTTTTC
This sequence comes from Hoplostethus atlanticus, assembly GCA_034670405.1. Classification (NCBI taxonomy): domain Eukaryota; kingdom Metazoa; phylum Chordata; class Actinopteri; order Trachichthyiformes; family Trachichthyidae; genus Hoplostethus; species Hoplostethus atlanticus. The sequence goes on from JAXDDX010000025.1 coordinate 2,649,679, forward strand.
ATCATTGTTTAGTTTCATTTTTCTACCTGTAATCCAGATTCCATATTGATCTCAGTGAAAGGTCAGGAATGCAGGTCTATTGTATTTTCTCCCTTCAAAGGGTATGCACACTCGCCCCTGTTCAAAACTCACCAGAAATGACTTTCAAAAACGTCCCCCCCGGGGAGCGTCGTGCCCCCGGACCCCCCCTAGTATTTCTGGAGAAACGACCTTTCAGACATTATCTTTATGAGCGTTTCTGCTTTATTAGGCAATCTGCAGTGTAACGAGACAGAAATGATGGGACTGGGGGGAAACGGCACCGATATTGATACGATATTGGTATCACTAAAATATTCGTATAATATTCCCTCACGCTCAATAGTGAGTTTACCTTATTGTACTTTAAAATACTGTACCTTATGGTACTTTCTTTAAATCCTATAGTATCACTATAATATTCTTCTAATGTTCCTCTAGGGGCTTATAGTTTTGCTGTAACGTTTGTATTGAATCCTTCCTATAGGATGACTATAGTCCTTTTTTGCAAGGGTCTTTTCATTAGACAATTCTGCGTGGTGAGTGACAGGACGGGGTTGGGGTGCATAGCCCTATGATCCGCAGGGCACCCCAGTCATTTTTCTAGTATACTCCTGCTTGATGAAAGGACCCAAACGGTGTGTTTGTTCGGCGGACCGGAACTGCATCAAAGAAGAGAGCGTGGAAGGGTGAAAGAGGAGAAAGATGCAGGCTGTCGCTGAAGTGAGGAATGCTTCCACGGGTGTTTGGCTTGAAAAGATGAAAGGGTTAATCTCATTTGACAACACACAACAATGAGTAATGGCTCCGAATGCCTCCCACTCCCTTGCTTGCCCACGCACTTTTTCCCCCCTCGCAACTTTCCTGAAGCATGGCCTTATTTTGCCGTTCAGCCTCTTGCTACGTTTCGCCTTGTTTGCCTCCATTGTATGCGCAGCAGTCTGCCTGCCGTCTGTGTGCGCCTAGGTAAACACGTTTTGGGAATAGCAGCTAATCCATCACGGACGTCACGCTGAAATGTTTCCCCCCCGGGGCCCTGCGGTGCTGCAGTATCAGGTGGAAGAGTTCCACTTCCTGTCTTTGTAGGCAGGTTCCTGGCCGAGGGGGTCATTCTCCCTATTGGCCCCCGGCAGGCTGAGCGTAAAACCCATGGGCGACGCTACCTGTTCCACTGCAGCCCCGGACGGCGCCACTCTGGGCCCTGTGGAAGGGTGGTGTGTGTGTGTGTGTGTGTGTGTGTGTGTGTGTGTGTGTCAGAATGCACGGTGTGTTCATGAGTAATGGAGGGGTTGGGATTTTTGGATAGAGCCTGCTTTGTGTGAGAGTTTTAAAACATTCAGTATGGCTCTCTCTGCTGGTGTCATTGCAGAAGGTTGAAAGAGTGTGTTTAGTACTCAGAGCAGGTGTGTTCACTTCAACCTGTTTTTGATATGGGGAGAGTGCGCTGCGCCACGATGGGGTTGTGAAGGAAGGTGTGGGTCTGGGAGTATCTCTCTCTCTTTCTCTCTGCCACATGGGATGAGTGTTCCTCAGTGAGCGGTACAGATTGTAAATTGAATCTCTGTTGTCCACGCCGTGGGTGACCTTTCCCATTCTGCGCTGAGGAGTGCTCCAGAAAGCCAATATAGCCACCTTGATTTCATTCTTACAGAGTCAGACAGGGACTAGCAGGGGGGGGTGAGAGAGAGAGAGAGAGAGAGAGAGAGAGAGAGGGAGAGAAAGAGAGAGGGAGAGAAAGAGAGAGAGAGAGCATTGACTGAAATTCGTTGCACATTTCTTGCTACCATCTTACTTTTCATGTGATTCCAAGGTGGCACAGAGGAAATGGGACCAAAACCTGGATGGATTCCAGTTGGTCTCTTGATATTAGTGATGCATCACAACACATTACATGGTGATGGCACATGTGTAACAATATGTCATAAAACGCTGTCACCATGACCAGTGTGTTTCACACAGAGGAAAAGCCACTTTGACCAGTGGGGCGGGGGGGGGGGGGACCACTCTTTTGCACGGCTATACTGGTTAGAAAGCCCAACCACAGTTTAGAAGCCTAGCCACTGCAACCCTACCACAGGAAAGCCCTACTACTGGTCAGAAGACCTACTACTGGTCAGACACACAGCTATTGGTTAGAAGCTCTACTACTGGTCAGATGCTCTACTACTGATTAGAAGCTCTTCTACTGGTCAGACACACAGCTATTGGTTAGAAGCTCTACTACTGGTCAGATGCTCTACTACTGATTAGAAGCTCTTCTACTGGTTAGACACACAGCTATTGGTTAGAAGCTCTACTACTGGTCAGATGCTCTACTACTGATTAGAAGCTCTACTACTGGTTAGACACACAGCTATTGGTTAGAAGCTCTACTACTTGTCAGATGCTCTACTACTGATTAGAAGCTCTACTACTGGTCAGATGCTCTACTACTGATTAGAAGCTCTACTACTGGTCAGATACACAACTATTGGTTAGAAGCTCTACTACTGGTCAGATGCTCTACTACTGATTAGAAGCTCTTCTACTGGTTAGAAGCATATACACACTGTGACCGGTGAAAGGAGAGATATAAGCAGTAGGTGGTCTCTTTGATGTGAGAGAGCTGGAGTTTATTTAAACCCACCTACTTACTGCAGTTCTGGTGTTTGACACTTACTCCACCAATGATATATTACAGTTGGGTTACAAAAATATTATGGGTTTAAAGTATTGTATACATATAAACTTGCTCATTCACTAGCAGATTTAGCAATATATATAATTCAATATGAACAGTTTTATTTAGGCTAACAAAAAGTATTTTTTATTTTTTTTAGACAGGAAGTTAGCCAAAAATGCTAAAACACCAGATGCATGCTTTGAGCTAGCATGGTCCTGAACACCATGAAACCTTTTGCTGACAGATTTACTATAAAACCATTGTACAGTTGAATAAAAACGGTAGGCTGCAAAGAATAAAGACGTGAACATGATGAATGAGTTAATTGGACAGTCACAGTGAGAAGAAGACAAACGGGTATAATGTTCAAGATCAAACGGTGCCCTTCTTTCATGAAAGCTGATTAAATATGAATGGTGTGTGAGCTTGTATTGAACTGATTCCTGTTGCAGGAAGATGAGCGAGTTATAAAAGTCTTTGAATGCCGCACACCGTGAAAACGATCCACCTGACAGACCAAAAATGCAATTGTAAATTCTTTCTTCAAGCATTTCTTTCTTTCCCTCCACTCCCATGTACCTCGTCCATGAGCTCACTAATCGGATTAGTGAGCACGGTTGCGTAATTATGAACATTTAACAATTAAGAAATTGGTTCATGTTAAACCTCTTTCCTGAATTCTCTTTGAAATTGCTCTAGTTTTTTCTTTGGTGTCTGTATATCCCCTTAAGGCATATACATTATTATTCTTTTCATTTTAACCAATTAGATTTGTATAAGATTGTGATCAACTATGCTGACTATCTGACTAGATGACTAGATGGCTTCAGATGTTGATCATGCTGAGCTGTTGTATTTCTTCATCCTGTTTCCAGTCTGTCTTTTCTGTATTTTATCTGAAAGGTGAATTTAATTATTTATCATTCTGAATAACTCCTCAGTTTTGTGTGTTGATCTATTCTGCCATTAATTCACATTTGTTCCTCCGTCTTCTGACTAAAATCAAGACGTCAATGTTTTCTCTCAAATGTGTAACCAGATATATTATGATCATTATTACAAACATTGAAATTGAGGTGTGATGTAAGAGGTGTCCAGTCTTTATCAAGCTATTAGCATGTGTACATGAATAAGTATTTGTCTTTAAGGTGTATATCTGTGACATCCAATTGTTCTCGTATTGGTTAACAAAACACAAAAGTGACGTTTTTGTTCAGATCCACCAATGATGCTCCCAAAATAAAGTCTGTGAATGGCTCTGAGCTTCAGAAAGTTCTGGATGTTACATGGATTCTCTCTCCATATATACAGTATATATGAGAGAGGGAGAGGGAGGAGCAGCCACTGCTGTTGGCTCCTACTGTAAATAGCAGTCTGATGCCAATACTCATCACTATTTCCATGGTCTTGCAGCCTTTCCACAGTCAGCCCCAAGAGCCTGTAGTCAGCTTTGCCAATTGCAAATAATGTATTAACATGACAGTCGAATCGGGCTCAGCTGTCTCGGTCCAAGATGGGCGGCACGCCAGCAGAAACCAGTGAATTATGGTCTACTGCCTGGCGTTGATTTGATTTTTTAAAATTGAGACAATGAAATGTAAAACCCCAAATAGGATCAAATCCATACACAGTATTGAAATGGAACTTTAAAAACTCACCAATTTGTGTGCTTACCAGCATTTGATTTGCATTAGTGTGTGTTGGGTTTGGCCGCCGCTGCAGCATTCCCTCGCTCTGGCGAGATACGGCCGCAGAGTAGGGTTTGAAATATATGAGTTTTGAAGGCCAATATCGACACCCATATTTTTAGACTGTAGTGGATATTGATTTGACCATTTTCATGCCAAACATCACAAGGATTCAGTGCTCCCCTCCCAAATGTTATTCTTGTCAGGGTAGAAAAGCATCTGAAAGAGACTTTAGACCATTGTGGGACACTAAAACTCTTTTAGGTGAGCTAGCAGCTCCTCAAGGCAGGGTGACCCACCCCCCTTGTTCAATGGTAGGGGAAACTCTGGAATAAATGGGGCCGTTAAATGAAGAATTCATTTCCCAAAACATGATTGAACGAAATAAAACGTGCAAAGAAAATAACATTTTATTGCACGTTTTGCAGACCGTTTCTTTTTTGCAGGGAGGAACCTCTATCATCATCACTGACTGGTCAAAAAGGCTGACATCAGCCCAATATATTGGCAAACTGATATCTAGTCTAGCCCTACTTCAAAGCCATGCTCCTTTCCTGGCCCCCCTGACCAATATGACCCAATATGACAATATTTAACAATGCATGAAGTCAAGATAGGAGCAAAGTTAAACAATGTAGAAAATCACAGTCCAGTCAAGGTGACATAAAAGAACAGAACAAAATAAAATAAAAAAATCTATATTTACACTCCGAAAGGCGGTAACAATGAAACCAGCAGGCCGAGGGCTCAAACTAAACTGTTTTCTATTGTGACTAAAGAGACAGCTCCTCCGCCACTCACCAAGAGAGAGCAGCCCTTTCAGTTTTAAATCACTTTGCAGTTCGGCGCTTGATCTTTTAAGTTGTGTTTGATTGCTTTTCTGCCTCTTGGACACAAAACCTCCAATTATCCCTTGTTTCCAGAGGTACCTTTATCTGCCTACGAAAACACCTTTCACAGTCGATATATCATTGTCAGTATTTGTATTTCTTCCTTTTAGTCAATACTTTGGACTTTTTTTTATCTTGTTTTTGATGCTAAATCACTAAACCTTGAATTTTTGTCATTTTTTGGCATCAGGTCAATGAGGCAAGACGCATTTGTACTAGAGAGACGTGACCTAGAGTGGAGTATTACACCGTATTTCAAGAGGTTTATCACTTTAATTGTGTGTGTGTGTGTGTGTGTGAGCATGAACGTTGCTGTGTTGCCCTCTGTTGGTAAGAAGACGGTGGAATGATGGTTTTATGTCGAGAAGAAGGACGGCGAAGGATGCAAAGTGTGATGTGACACAAGGAAAAGCAAGAAAAACTGAGCAGGGTTTTGGAGGGAAATGAAGGGAAAGTAAAAGAGAACAACAGAGAGGAGGACAAATGGCACAGCTCTGCACGGCTTGTCTCCGAAAAAAAATCAAAAAAATCTGATGCTCTTTTCTGTTGCCGGTACCGCTGAGCACCGTGGGTACGAGATCAATACGTCTCAATTCGGCAGGCGAGCTCGGCTTCGCCCGCACAGAAATCCATAACGCTGCTTTGAATTATTATTACAAACGCATTGCTCTAGTTTTCCCTGTCCCTGTGTAAAAGAGGTGGAGAGGTTGTCGAAACAATGAGGGTAAATCGATGGTGGTGGCAAACAAAGCGCGCCCCCACGGAGTCCCCAGCATAGGTCAAGCCAAATAATGCAGTTTTGTGATTAGCATGATTCGATAGTTCCTCCTCTGTTTTCTCTCTGGAGAGGTTTCCGCTTTAATCTCAGGGCTGGAGGGATGGAGGGATGGAGGCATGGGTGTTTTCATCTATCTTGCAGGTGGTAATGAAGTCACCATCCCGTCCTGACCCTGTCGTCTCCTGATGGTGAGTCATCCGCCTGTCGCTCTGGTCCCCATATGACACACACACAAACACACACACACACACACACAACACAGCCCCGTCTCATCCACAAATGCACACACACACACTCAAGACCCTCTCTCATGACCCTCCAAAAGGCCATGTCAGTCCCCACCCCACTCCTGTCCTCTCAGGGTTTACAATGCCATCATAACAAATCACAGTTATTAGACATAACACCATTAGCGCTAATATCGCGCATGAACGAAGAGTATGGGAAAGGTGATGTTGAACGCGCACGTCTAAACACCGGCGGCCTTACATCGTCCGCCTCGAGCACGGGAACGCGTCAGGGTTCGGCGCTTCTGTAAACGAAGGTGACTTTAAGTAATTGTGTTTGAGTGGACGGAGCCTGCACGTCGCCGCGGGCCACCTCGGATAGTGTGTTGAGAGAAAGTGCAATGCTTATGAGCCAGACGCATACGTCAGAGAGAGAGAGAGGGAGAGAGAGAGTGGGGGGGGGGGGGGGAGAAAGAGGGGTCTCTGGGAAAGCTCGGGAGGCAGAGGACAGCTGAATTCTCCACTGCACAGATGCCCTGGCTCTCAGAGGAGCAAAATTAAATAGCTGACATAGTTTGGTTAGAGGATTTTCACGCCCTTGCCCTCTCTCTCTCTCTCTCACACACACACACACACACACTTACACTTACACTCACACACACACTGACAGAACATAAACACCATATTAGCCGTATCATCTCTCATCGACACTTAACGCCGGAGCGTCTGGTGTTAAAAGGCTACAAGCCGTGCTAATGCACTGTGGCGGGTAACACTTTAAGTGGCGCCGTTAAAGCGCATGACACACACACACACACACACACACGCACACACTCACGCGTGCAAAAATCGGTGAAAAACACAGGTATAGGCGGCCTTCGCCAATTTAATAAAACAGGTGACCTCAGGGAAACGCGCAAACACACTTACCCAGCATGCATTGCAAATGGGGAAATGACTGTTATATAACACAGTGCATGATGTAGCTGAGCTGCTTCCTCCAGTCAGACCGGTGTGTGTGTGTGTGTGTAGCTCTACTAATTGCCCATCAATGCGGCTGGCGAGGAAGAGCTTCACAGGGTTTTTGGTCCACAGAGGTTGCGTGGCCGAGTGTGAGTAACACACGCTATACACGGTCGGTATAACCCCGCGGTATAACTTTGTCCGTGGATTGTTTCACACACACACACACACACACACACACGTGCCTCACACACCTCCCACATTTACCTACGGTTCACGTGGCTAAGTACCTCCGTTCCCGCATGACACGGTATCATGAGTCTCCGGACGTCTACTCATTCAGCTAGGATCAAAAGCTTATTAGGGCGAGGGAGAGGGAAAGGTTTACAGGCTCATTCACGCGTCGTGGTGGTGGTGTGTGTGTGTGTGTGTGTGTGTGTGTGTGTGTGTGTGTGTGTGTGCAACAGTGATAACTCAACCTTGAGAAGTCATGATGGAATCTATAATTGATAGACCTCAATAGCTGCCACTTCAATTTTCTTTTGCAGTAAAACCCAAACTGAGTTTTTTTTTTTTTTGCTCCTCTCATACCAGACGTCTGGCTTGACAGACGATACGCCGTGCTTTCTTTCTTTCTTTCTTTCTTTCTTTCTTCCTCTCCTGTCTCTCCATCTCTGTTGACCTTGCTGAATTCCTCCTACTCTGATCCAGTCTCTCCTCTTAATCTTGCACCTTCTTTCTCTATTGATCTCTTCTCTCTTTCCCACTTCTGCTCTAACTGCCTTTACCAACTGTTTCACTTTGCTGCTTTTACACTGTTGATATTTCTAGTCGTCTTCCCTCTGTGTATTTTCACATTGTTCACATTTCACATTGTTCACATCATCGTCTCTTCTTTCTTTCTTTCTTTCTTTCTTTCTTTCTTAACATGTCATTTGATCTTGTATGTAGTCTTAAAATCAATTTTCTTGTGACAATATATAAGCCATAATAAGTCACTCCACTATTGTCAAGGAAATAAGAATTCCTTCCAGAAAATGATTGAAAAAAGTTGATCGATATTAGAAACAAGTGAAGTAATCTTACCTCTCTTGGCTGGCACTGGAGTTTAAGAATAAAAAAAGTCTTAAAAAATAAGACTTTAGGACTCCGTACAAGACCAAGTAAGTTAGTAACAATGGATTTTTCTTGTAGTGTGTGTGAATGTGTGTCTGTTAGGATTCTACCAATATTTGAAGCTTTTGGCTTTGGATTTGGCTTCTTGAAGGCCGATACCAATATCCTTTGGATCGAAGCTGCCAAAAGTAAATATGCCGATATTCAATCTTTAAATTCGACCATTTTCATGCCAGAAATTCCAAAACTTTACAAGGATTCATTGTTTCCCACAGAATGTTATTCTTTTCAGGGTAGAAAAGCCTCCGCAACAGCATTTAGAAACAGTTACTGAGCTACCTCCTGGTCTGTGAACGCACCGCACGCCAACCTAAACAGTGCAGACCGTAATTCCCCTAAGACGTGTGCATCGCAAAAATCGGTGTAATCAAACAGACGACACTGATAGAAAGCCATATCACCCTTATGTGTATATATATAAACTGGTGTGTGTGTTCTCAATACCAAAACGTGTCACCCGTCTACAGCCCAGACGGACCACGTCTGATTCGTTAACCTTCCGTAGGCCCTCTATTGAACTTGGGAGAATTGCGTATAGAAAGTTGGAGGCAGTAATTATAAGTTGGCCCTCCTCCCCATAGAAAGTTGCAGGTCTAGTTGGCCCAGTCATCTCTGATGGAGAGATTAAAGAGGAGGAGGAGGAGGAGGAGGAGGAGAAAGGCTTGATCTCAGCATACAGGAGAAATAGATGACTAACCGAATAGGAGGGCCCAGCCAGCCATGACCACAATCAATGGGCTTTCTCTAAGTGTCTTCGATTGAGGCTCGCACTCTTCTCTCTCTACCTCTCCTTCCTCACTCTCTTTCTTTCCCTCCCTCTTTCACTCTTTCCTTCCCTTTCTCTCTTCCTCCATCCTTCCCACTTTTTCTCTCCCGCCTCTCTCCCCGCCACTCCCTTATCTCCCCCCTCCACCTCTTTCCCTCTCTCCTGCGCTCTCCCCTCATTCTCTCTTCCGTCATCCTTCTCTTTCCTTCCCTCTTTCCCCACCCTCCCTTTCATTCTTTCTATGTCCCCTCTTTCTCTGCCTCGTTCTCTCTATCTCCCTCTTTCTTTTTCTCTTTCTACCTACTTCATCCCCTCTATCTATCTCTTTCCCTTCCTCCCTCCCTCTCTTTCTTTAGTTTCTCCACCCCTCCGTCTTACTCTTTTCTTTGCTCGATCCCTCTCCCACTCTCTCTCTGTCACACACACTAGACTCACCCACCCTCCTCCTCCTCCTCCCTCCATCCTGAGCTCGTATTGATTGAGTCCAGTGCAGCTTCATTAGGATTCTCCCATTCACCTTGTTGAACGCAGCCCGGGGCAGAGATCCAGCAGGGATCTCTTCAGAGAGGTTGCGCGTCCATCGTGCCCCGTATTTCACTTTCGGGCGGACCTGCTCTCGCTTATCTGTTCGTTCCAGGCAGCCGAGGGTGCGCTTCAAAGATTGTTTCCGCTTGACCTCGTCCTGGAGTTTAGTGTCACAACGATGTGTCAGAGGCAAACTGCAGGTGAAGATGTCATTTCTTCTTCTCTTGCTGGGATTAAAAAAAACACCCAGACTCCACCCAGCGCCCCGCTCCTTTTAGTATGGACACATGTAGGCCAAAGTATGACTAGAGATAAAATGAATTTGGCATTTTACGTACGGGGTGATAAATCTGACTGAAAATGGGCAATAAGTAAGATTTTTACTGCCTCATAGCACAAAATGACCATAATATATCTGCAGGGAGTTTATAGGGTTGTTGAACAATACCACTGACTCAGTGATTACTTGGCGAGGAGCTGAGATTTCTGGCTTTCAAACGAGTATTATTCCTCCAGCATTCTGCATGGTGATATATTACGTCTTCACTAGTTGTTTCTGTTGGATCTCTCTCTCATTAGCTGGCTCACTTTGTGAAAATGTGACTTTATTGCTTGTGTCAGCTACAGGCCACCGTAGCTCAAGGGGATGACCATTGCTGACAACGCTCTACGCTCCCCCTAAACGTCACATCTCGTCACAACTTGGGGATCATAGAAAATCTCGACTTTCCTGGACATATTTCCCCCCCTTGTTCACGTGCGCTCAGCTCGTAATTTGGTTATTTCCGACGGCACTTGAAGGCAGCACGATAGCTAAAATACTAGCTAAGTGGCATCGTTACGCTGCTGCACCTTGACATTAGCAGAGCTGACACTTGTTGCACTGATGTTAGATACATCACATCTGCCTCAAGGAACGTTATTGTTATTTTTCACTTCATTTTTCAGCACCTGTCTTGCACTTTTGGTCCGCTGCTTTTCCATGTTCGTTTGTCAGGTGGCCTCAGACACTGCACAACACAATCAGCCTGTCGTTGTCAGCTCTCTGTGCTGAAAGGCAGAACGCACCAAAGTAAAGTTGGCGTTAGGAGGGAAGAAGATGAACCAGTGATGCACATATAACCCCCCCTCCTATACAGAGCCAGCTACCAAACAACCTCAAACTTTATTTAAACCTTTCGTATCGGTGATGCTTCCAGGAAACCCCCCCCCCCGCTACTCCACACGGCTCTGTTTCCCCCCCCGTCCTCTCCTCTAGTTTAAGTCTCCTTTCCCCCTTCATCATCATCACCACCTTTATTTATAGCGCACTTAACTACGAGAGAGAGTGGCAAAGTGATTTATAGCCTCAATAAAAATGTGAGTAATAAATATAAAAAGCTGAACAATATAAAAAGACAAAAAGAAAAACAAAGAGGGACAAAAGAAAAAGGAACACGTGCACAGCATAATTAAATGAGAATAAAAACTGAATCCAGACCAGAGTTCATGTAAAAACAGGCCGTAAAAGACTCAGCAGCAGATTAGTGATCCTTTCAGCGGCCTGGCTCTGTTACAGCTCGCGTGGTTTTTAAATGGAAACAATTTTCAATATGAATCCCCCTATATGCTTGGCAGTATGAGCACTTAGCAGCGGGGACAATAACAACACTCACCGCGCCTCAAAAACTAGATCCAAATATAAATCTCTATTTCCAGTGTTTTCGTTGAATTCCCTCATTTTGACCCCCCCCCCACCCCCCCTCCTCTCCTCTCCTCTCCTGGTGTTTCTGTCTCGGGCTTTTACACCCTTTCAGCTAACGTTGCGCAGAGACGATTAGTCACGACTTTCCCTAAATATGTCAGCGCGTGGCAGAGAGACACGAAGCAGAAGCGGGGGAGAGAGAGAGAGAGAGAGAGACGGTCATGTGGGAGTTGAAGGGAGGTGGAGGGGGGGAGAGAGAAGCAGCGACCCCGGGGGCCAGAATACACACACACACACACACTGATAACACACCGATAACCCATACATACATAGAGACACACACACCGAAGCGATCGCATGCAGAGGTATGTAAACACCCATGCATTAAGACAAGAGAGGTTCAGGTCAAATGGCCAAATGACTCTTTTTTTTCCCCCCCAACTTTCTGTCTGTAAAAATCATTTCAGCCGCCGCACCCGAGACGATCCGCAGACCCCCCCCCCGTGTTTGAGATGGATGCGTGCACGATAACTGCAACTGTATGTTTTCACTGGGTATTTGCCATCGCTTCTTCACGTGCACTGTATATGTAGGGTGATATATGCTGGTGGTCTGTGTATTTCGGATTTCGGGGAGTGTGTGTGTGTTTGCATTTCTGAGGACTCGGGGCGGGGGTGGGGGGGGGCACGGCCTACTGGTGTGTGTTCCCGAAGCGAAATCGTTGAAGACGTGGGAATTATCCAGCGCACCCAAAATTGGACATTTTCGCTTCGTGGGTGTGCATCTACAGTGATCTTGATCTGTACGTTGAAAGAACGGCGGAGGCAGAGAGAGCATGCTCTCAGTCTTCTCATGTTTCCACCATGTAATGTGTGTGTATTTTTAGCTCGATGTGTGTGTGTGTGCTAGGAGTACGGCGATATATAGGGGCGATGTTGGCCTTTAAATGAATATCGGGTATCCAGCCAGCCGCTGCTGTCCCCCTGTGATACGACGGAGGGCCGTAAAACCTGAACATTTGTGTTTCTTTGCACACCCCAGAGTTCCCTCTACCACTGAATATGATAATAATAAATAATTAAATAATTAAATAATTAAATAAATAAATAAATAGAATAATAAAAAAAAAAAAAGTATATGTGTGGTGGGTCAACCTGGCTTAAGGAGCTAAAGGCATTAATAATGAGAGTTAACCTACTTAAGTTAAGTCCTCCTTAATAGGAATTATCCTGGGTTTCAATGGAGAATTGTAGTGTCACACGATGGTCTAAAAGCTGTTTCAGGGGCTTTCCCACCCTGACAGGAAGACAATTCTGTAGGAAACAATTTAACCCCTGCAACTGAAAACATCCAATTTGAAGATATTTAATATCAGTATATAAAACACTGGTATATCGGTCATGCTGTATGGACATCTGCCTGCATACAGACGTGTGTATCTGTGCACATGAAGTGCTGTTTAGTGTAAGTGTCTGTCCGTGTGGCCCGTCACCCCCCCACCACCACACACACACACACACACACACACACACACCCCGAAGGCTGCAGGGAGTTGTGGGGGCTGGTTCAGTTCTCCAGCAGACACCCTGTTTATTTAGCCTGACATTCCTCCGCTGCTACCCAAACGGGAGAGCCAGCTACTCTGCCTAGTCTCATCCTGACTCACGTCCTCCCCGTCAATATCAATGAGATCTGATGTGTGTGTGTGTGTGTGTGTGTGTGTGTGTGTGTGTGTGTGTTGGTGGGACAGGGTGCATACTTCGGTAGCAGTGTGGGGGTTGACGTGTGCAGGGTGTATTTGTTTGTTGTTTGCAGGTTTTTAATGTGTGTGTGTGATGTGATTGCGCTTCATGTCTGACGAGTCACCGTTACCTTGACGACAGGCTGCCTCCCGTCAGGATGAGTTCCGCGCTGACAGGCGACCCGAGAGGCGTCTCCCGGCGTTAAACGTCCGCCCCACCTCGCCCACCGCAGGCGGGAGTTTATTTACCCTTCGCTTCTCATTAGCCCGCTGACTTTCGCCTGTGTGGCAGCCATTTTGGATCGTGTTGAGCTACCACAGTCCTCGGGGCGGGGGGGCTCTGAGGAATCAATGGCGGCGCTTGTCGATACCGGTCACATGTGCTGTTTAGGATTTTCTCTAATTGATATTGAGCGCCGACTCGCTTTTCGGTTAGCGTGTGTTGAATTTCACGTCGCTCAAAAATTACGAGGCCTGAAACACACGTCCTGGTGGTACGGTTAGCCGCCCGATTTACGGTATCTTTTCTTTACCTTGACGTTTGGCTTCGGCGGAACATTTCTCTTCTCCTTTTTGGTCATTTTTCCATCTTTTTGTTTTGGTTTTAATCCCTGCTGGAAAGCTCAATAACACATATCAGTCCCATGTTAGAATTCGGAGCCAGAGTATCAGCTTTCTCATCCCCTCTGTCCCCTCTGTTCGTATTTATTTATTACTGCTGTGTGTGTGTGTGTGTGTGTGTGTTTTAAGTATCATTTACATATTGTGTGGGCATGTGATTTGGTCGGGACTGGTTGGTCCTGGCCTGTCTCACTCGTTACCCTGTCATAACAAGTACTCCACTGCTGTATTTCACCTTTACATGCACACACACACACACACACACACACACACACACACACACACACACACACACACACACACACACACCTTGACTTTTCCTCACCTCGTTAAGTTGCAGAAGAAGGGGATGGGGCCGAACGAAGCAGAGAGGGACAAGGGAAACGGACAAACGGAAACGGGCCTTTTTACGTCTTTCTAGGTCACAAACCACCAAGTTGTCCCGCGAAGCGCCGAGTCGGATCGAGATGGGCGAGAGAGATAGAGTCGAGGGTGGAGGGAGAGAGAGAGAGAGAGAGAGAGAGAGTGTGTGTATGACAGGGAAAGTGTGCCTATGTGTTGCTAAAGCCCCCCACTCTGCTTTCCACATGCACAGACATGCACGGATGAATGCACACAGGCGCACACACACACACACACACACACACACTCAGCCACAGAGGAAATGGAGTATGTACAGTATGTAGTGTGTGAAAAAAGCCGAGGCCTGCTGTAATTTTTCTTTACCGGGGATGCCTTTCAGCGTGGTAACGCCACAAAAAAAACACCCCATTCGGTCATACGTGGCCCCTGACACACGAGGAGCCACTGGATGAGATGGTTTGGCAGCTGTCCTCTTCTGGCCCGGGGGGGACGACTTTCACAACGGGAGGGGTTGACTATGGGGGGAACGTGATAGCGACCTTGTCTTATTAGACTCTGCGAGCGCAGGATGGATAGTCTGTCCAACATGGCTGCCGTTCAGACTGGAGAACGCTGCAAAACGCATATCCTGTAACCTTTTCTTTATTTTAGTGGTTAGCAGTTACAGCGGGGTTATTGAATGCAGCCCCCGGACATGCAGAAGAATAGATTTCACTTTGTGTTTCTTTTAGGTATCCACGGGTCCACCGCAGTTTGGTCTGTTACATTGATTGGGGGGGTGTGCGTTCGGTTTTACCACATATTCCCCCCAGATTGGGTAGGTGGGCGACATTTCAGAGGATCGGTTCGCCGTAGGGTCAGACGGTACAGGAGTCTGCTGTGTGTGAGAGCCGCTGTTGCAGAATCAACAAGGAAATCAATATAGCAAATCACACATAATGATACTGTAATACAGGTGCTATGAAGACAAACATTCAAACAGTCTGCTCTAAAAAATGAGACCCACCTCCTGAATCCTTGTTAACAGAAAAGGATGTCATGAACCTGGCTGTGGTGTGACAGGGACCCGGGTCAGCGCGGGGTTGAGGCTGTAGCCCCGGGGCATGAGGATGCCGATGCGAGCTGTTAGCTGCTTAGGGGGAGGGGGGGGGGGGGGCGTTCGTCGGCTCGACAGCGCCAGCGCGGAAAACAACATACTCACCCATCCAGCCCACAGCTAAATAGATCTATCAACTTCAACGGGGGAGTTCGGTGTCGGCGGCGGCGGTGACAGACATTTCATACTTCATCACTGTCAGTCAGAGCCGCCGTGATGGATGAAGAGCTAAATTGCTGTTATTAAATGAACTGTTAAATTGTTGTGAGCGTGCGCTTGTGCTGATTAGAAGCGGTCGGTAGTGAAGTGACGCCCCACTTGCACACGCACACACACACACACACACACACACACACACACACACGTTTTTACATTTAAAAGTACATCTTAGGCGTTTAGCTTGACGATGCAGACACCCTCCGGGCTCATCAGTCAGAGATGTGTCAGCTTGTCGGCTTGTTTTGACCTGTAATTGTAGCGCCTCCGCCTCGGGCCAATCAGTGCAATTTTTAAAAAAAATGCTTGAACGCAGAGGTAAGATGTATCATTTCCCCAAGTTCTGTCAAAATGTGATTAGCGGTGTCTGAGATACCGCATGCGATGAATGAACAGACCCATGTTGAAATGATGATTGCATGTATCGGTCTGTCTGGTAGTATGGAGTACCAGGGTCAGACGTTCCCAGACCCTAGACAGAAGAAGTGAGAGAGCTCTTCTACCGAACATGCTCACACACACATCAAACATCCCACATCCCATCTTCACACCAATCCCCTGTCCCTACTTTTTTCCCATGGAGAGGGAGAAAGTACAGGAAGCAGGATCCTCTCAAATGAAACTCCACATTCTCCTCTCTCGCCATTCGCTCCCCAGGAATTCTCCGCTTCGTTCCAATCATAACTACAGGAAAGGAGGGGGGGGGGGGTTGATGGATGACTTTTCGGCGCCATGTTTGTACAGCACATAGCTGGAGCTGCCAATGGGAGGGGAAGCGGCGGGCCGCCGAGGATGAAAACGGATATGGAGGCGCAGTAATACGAACAGTAAAACTTAATAGACTTTATGAAAACGCCTGCTGGTTTCAACAACAACATTACAATGTGTGTGTGTGTGTGTGTGTGTGTGTGTGTGTGTGTGTGTTTGGGCATGCGCAGATGTAGTGTATGTTTCAATGTGTGTGAAATGTAAGTAAGACAGTGTGTGTGTGTGTGTGTCTGTTTGACTCAGGACCAGTTTAGGATTATCCATCTCTTAGCTTTGGCCCAGTGACGAGTCAGTGGGGGTCTAATGTCTCGGCCAGATGTGTGTGTGGCTCCCCTTGTCCATGTCCTTCTGAATACCTTCATCCTCTTCTTTCTTTCTTTCTGTTCAATGATGTCCAGGGAGAATGCTCTAGTGCACAGGAAGTGATCGTGTTTCCAAACATCATCAACGGTTTGGTTTGTTTGGAATACATAGAAGAGTATTTAGTACACAGGTACTGGAAACACTGTTTGATTGACAGGTGATCTCTGGGAAGAGCAGTGAAGAAACACCACAGCGACGAGAGCTGAGAGACAAAAGATGGAGACTAAATAAAGGATTACAACTTGAAACATGTATTAGACCACATCTGCCGAATCCTGAATATGTCTCTCTCTCTCCCTCTCTCTCTCTCTCTCTCTCTCTCTCTCTCTCTGTCTGTGTCTCTCTCCCATTCTCTCTCCAGCTGAAGGTGAGGTGATTGGAACTGACTGCATGGGGTAAGAGGGGTTTCCGCTGGCACAGGACAAGGAGAGGTCTGTGTGTGTGTGTGTGTGTGTGTGTGTGTGTGTGTGTTAACCAGGTGACTAGATTAGATGTGGCTCTCGGGGGGGTGTCGAGGTGTCAGTAGCCCGCCCCCAGCCACTACTAGCAGGGGGGTCAAAAAAAAAGCAAGGCGAGGAGGTGCAATCAGTGAAGAGAGAGAAGGAACAGGGGAGGAGGAATGAATGAATGTGGGGTCAAATGCTCACAGCCCGGGACGGGACAGCGTAGTACAGCCGCACATTTGAACTCGACCCATAAGTTAAGGTGCAACATGAATCCCTCACCTGAACCAATGGTGTTGGAACAGTTGTGATCTTGTGTGGAGCCGGTTTGGGAATGAGTGATGGTTTCAATTACCCTTCAAGAGGAATTCCTTCTTTTATATGTGTAGATAAAGTCTGTGTATTTCTTTCTCCTTATAACTCCCTTGATCCCATGGCTATGATTACACAGTAAGTGTGTGTGTGTGTGTGTGGGGACTGTATAGAATGGAGGCGGGCGAGGGGTTGTATAGATGGGTTTCATATAACCCATGCATTCAAAACAACTTCATGAAGAGAAACAGCTATTGATCTCAGCAGCTGGCAGGCATATGATATCAATAACACCTCTATCTCACACACACACACACACACACATGCACACACTCACACACTCGCACACACACGTGCAATCCATTTCACTACCCTATTCACCACAGGATGAATCAATTCTCTGCAGCAGGGCACCGATTGATCACACTGTAGTGACTGATTGGTGATATAGCCATCCATCTGTGCATATGTGTGTGTGTGTGTGTGTGTGTGTGCATGTGTGTGTGTGTCCAGACTGAAACA